>CM066034.1:917868698-919068698 GCA_033557465.1 Ichthyophis bannanicus
GTCTGTCTGGAAATGGGGTTGATGGGGGGTTAAGGACTGGTAATGGGCTGTGGGCTGCGGGTGGCTGTCTGGAATGGGGGTGATGGGGGTTAAGACTGGTAGTAATGGGCCTTGGGGGGGCTAGCTGACAGATAATGGGCTGTGGGCTGGCTAGGGGCTACTGGTAATGGGGCTCTGGGATGTTGGGGGGTGTTAGGACTGGTAATGGGGCTATGGGGGGGGTTAAGAACGGTTAATGGGCTGTGGCTGATTGGAGGCTGTCTGGAAAATGGGGTGATGTGTGGTTAGGACTGGTACTTGGTCTATGGGGGGGGGTTAAGACTGGTAATGGGCTGTGGGCTTGATTGGGGGCTTCCTGGAAAGTGGGGTGAGGGGGTTAGGACTGGTAATGGGCTAGGGTGGTTAAGACGGGTAATGGGCTGTGTGCTGATGTGGGCTTGTCTTGAAATGGGTTGATGGAGGGTTAGGACTGGTAATGTCTTATGGGGGGGTTAAGACTGATAATGGGCTGTGGGCTGATGGGGGGGGCTATGACCGGTAAATTGGCTGATATGAGGGAGGGTTATAGGAACTGTTAATGGGCTGTGAGCTGTGTGGGGGGGTTTAGGGACTGGTAATGGGCTATAATGTGGGGTTTAAGACCGGTAACGGGCTGTGGGCTGATGGGGGCGGTCTGGAAATGGGGTGATGGGGTGTTAGTACTGGTAATGTTCTATGGGGGGATAGGACTGTTACTGGGCTATGGGGGGGGTAGGACAGGACATGGGCTGTGGGGGAGGGGTGAGGACATGAGTTGGGCTGAGGTGGTTAGGGCTGGTAATGGGCCTGTGGGCTGATGGGGGTGGGTTTAGGACTGGCCAATGGGCTAATAAAAGGGGCTGACTGGAAAGGGGCTGATGGGGTTAGGACTGGTAGTATGATGAGGGGTTAGGACTGGTAATGGGTTATAGGGGGGGCTGTAAACTGAAAATGGGGTGATGTGGGGTAGGACTGGAAGTGGGTTAATGTGGGCTTAGGACTGGTATGGGGTTGGGGGGGTTGCTATGACTGGAATCAAGGTGGTGGCTGAGTGAGAGGGTAAGGCTTGAACCCCCTACTGCAAAATAGCTGATGGGGAGGTGAGCTTGGAATGGAAATGGGCGGTGAGGGGAAGGGAGCTAGGAACTGAAAATGGGCTGATGGAGCAGCTAGGATAGGACTTGGAAAATGTGCTAATTGGGTGGAGCTAAGATTGGAAATGGGCTGTGGTGTGGGCTTGAATTGAAAATGTGACGTGTCTTGTCCCACTTTCCTGCAACGACTATGGGGCTAGAAACTGGAAGTAGTTGAGTAGTCGGGCCCCTGCCTGCATTATAGGGTGGGGGGCTTTGGACGTGGAACGATTGGGACCTGTGAGCACAGGGGGAACAGGGAGTGGAGGGGAGCTAGGATTTGGACATGGGCTGATGGTGTGGGCTAGGAAATGACTAAAATTATGGGCTGATGGGGCGGCTAGAATTGGAAATGCCTGATGAAGGGACTCAGTACTGAAAATGGATGGGGGAGCTAAAAGGTGACCGGAAATGGGTTTATGGGAGGGGTTAGGGGACTGGAAAATGCGGCTGATGCAGGTACCTAGAAGGGAATGGATGCTGGGCTGTGAGACTGGCACTAGAAGGGAGCGTGATGTGTTGGGGGAGGATTACGAATGGGATTGGGGCTGGGAGAGTTTAAAAACAAAACTTTGGAGAGGGGAAACAGATTTTGTGTGGCGTGATTACAAATCTACACAGTGTCCGGTTATTGGGAGAGTAACTGGGGATTGAGGATGTGAGGGGTATAACTTTGTGTGGGATTAAATAGGAAGAATGAGGAAAGACGCAAAAGGAGAACGATTAGTATGTTAAAGCATATGTAACGAGAGAGCCTGGAAAAAAAAAAAACTAGAAGATAGAAGAAAGAACAAATGGACAGCAGACGATGGAGTGGTTAGGCCATAAAACATGAAGAAACCAGACAAGAAAGTGTCTTGGAGCAATTGCAACTGAAAAAAAATGCCCAAAAGGTAGAAAGATATCTCTTTAGATTTTGAATTTATTAACAGTGGAATATGAAAGCTCTGGGGAAATGTGCCACATCATTAACGTCTGCTCTTTGTTTGGTACCAAGATGAAAATGAATTTATAGTTTTATTTCTACAGTGTTGTTTTACATTCCAAGTTTGGCTTTTGGGGTTCCCAGTTTAATTATTGCCTTCCTGTTTCTAAATTGGGATTCCCTTGTTTTGAGGATGTGTCTAGTTCTGCCATGTGGAACTGAGCTGAGGTATTCTTTTTATGTAATTCCTATTTGACATTGCCACTTTTTCCTCTTTCCCCATTATTCTCTGAAATGTATTGGTTTCATGTTTGCATTGTTGCCTTTTTAGTGTTTGGGTATGGTGCTTTGTGAGTCGTGGTAAGGCTGTCAGATCTGGCGGGTTTGCTATGGGTTCTAAATGGGCAGCGTTTGTAGTAGTTTCCTAATGTGCCTAAGGCGGTTTGCACTGGATTATAGTAATGTAGACAAATCTTTTAGTCTTTCTTTTTTTATCCCTTACCCTCATTAAGAGGGACATGTGTTACTAAAAGTTAGTGTCTTGTAACATGTATGCAAATATTTATATGCAAATAAGGCCACATTATGCAAATGAGGCCTCGCAACCGAGTCTCCCGCACATGGCCCCGCACCCCCCTTGGGTGGCCGCCCCGGCATGGGGGCTATCAAGTTTCTCCCCGTCAACACACCTTCGTCCAACGACATACGGCCGTGGTTGTGGTGGGAGTTTCTACTTTGCTCCCTCCTGCCAATGCCAACTGCCCTCCTGCTGCCTCAGTCTCCACATCCTTTCTCTCTGTCATTTCTTTGAAGTCCACTTCTATCCCGCCCTTTCTCTTCTTCACTTCTTCCTCTCCGGGGTGAGCTGTTATTTATCAACCTCCTGACAAGTCCCGGGATTCTACCTTTCTCACTGACTTTGACTCGTTGGCTTTTCCTGCTCTTTATGGACGCATCTCTTCCCCCACTCTTAATATCTGGGGATTTTAACATGCCAGAGTCGATAAACCCCTCTGATCCTCATGCTTACAAGCTCCTCTCCCTCAACCTCCTCGTTTACCCTCCAACTTTGTTCCAACTGCCCACTCACCAGCATGGCCACTGCCCCTGTCACCTGATATT
The DNA here is from genome assembly GCA_033557465.1 of Ichthyophis bannanicus. Lineage (NCBI taxonomy): Eukaryota > Metazoa > Chordata > Amphibia > Gymnophiona > Ichthyophiidae > Ichthyophis > Ichthyophis bannanicus. Next base: position 917,871,897 of record CM066034.1, read on the forward strand.
TTGTTCTCTATTTCCTTACCTTCGAAACCTCCGTACCTCAGGTTATTCCCTTATCTGACCATCACCTTTTAAGCTTTATAATCTTCATCGCCTGCTGCTCCAGCCTCATTCCGGTCTCCGCCCTCCAACCTATCTTATACCCTTGCATTCTTGTGATTCCCTTGACGTTCTCTTCCAATCATTTCTCCAGCTCGTTCTTCTACTATGTCCCTGATCCAAGTCTGTCGATGAGGCAGTAACGTCCTATAATGCCTGCACTCTCCCTCAGCTTCTTGGATGCTCTTGCTCCACCCACCCCACATCCTGTGAGATGTTCTGCAAACCCAGCCCTGGCCCTTTCATACCACTACCCGCTATCTATCTTCCTGTACCCGTTTCTTTCTGGCTGATGTGCTTGGCTTCCAAATCCCCACTCCCCTGGAGATTTTCTAAAATACTTCAAATTCATCCCTGCTTGTCTCTTTCCAGTCCAGCCATAGCTCTTGCCAAAACAAGACTACTATGTCCATCTGAGTACCTCTTTGCCTCTGATCTCTCGCCGTCGCTTTACTACTTCTTTTACCAAGGGCTCTCTCCTTAAAATGGCCTCCGCCCTGATCCCTCCCTCCCTTTGTGCCCAAACCTTGGCTGCCTAGTTTCCTACGACAACATCCACAAGATCACTCTCCAATTCCCCACAAACTCATCTCGTCCCCTCCTTCCCCTCTCACAGTTTTCCCACCCGTCGTCCCCCCCCTCTTCCCTTGCTACCCTCGTCTTCCTTTTTCCTGTCATCTCTGAAGAGGAAACTGCACACCTTTCTTTTCTTCCTCCAAACTCACCCACCTGCTCCTCTGATCCTACCCCCAACCCATCGTCCTCAAGCCCCAATCTCCTCCACCGTTGTCCGTTCCATCTCTGCATATTCTCAATCTTTCGCTCTCCATTACAACCTGTCACCTTGCAGACTTCCAAAGCATGCTGCTTCACAACCTCGCCTCAATAAATCCTCAACGTGATCCTACCTGTCCCTTCTAATTATCGAACCCATCTCTCACGCTTGCCCTTCATTTCTAAACGTACTTGACGGTGCTGGTTCGCGTGTAGCCCGCGCGAGTGCAACTCGACTTCCTCTCCTTTCATGCCTTCCTAGGATCCCTTACCGTCCTGGCCTTTTTCGTCCTTTACACTCTACGGAAACGGCTCTTGTCAAAGTCCTCCATGGTGACTTGTTCCTGGATACAAATCCAAGGGGACCTGTTACTCCTGTCCTCATCCTTCTTGACCTCTCTGCTGCTTTTTGAACACACGTTGACCACACACCTTCTCCTGTCAATACCCTGTCCTCGCTTGGCTTTAAGGGCTCTGTACTATCCTGGTTCTCCTCCTATCTCTCCACCATTGCTCCTTCCGTGTGTGTTCAGGTGTGCTCCTCCTCCTCCCTCCTGCTACACCGACAACCCTCCACCAGATGGTTAACCCCAAGGATCTGTCTTGGGTCCGCTCTATTTTCCCTCTCGTCTATACCCAGTCCCTTGGTTGCGCATATCCGCTTCCCATGCTTTTCATAATCATCTTAATACAAGGATGACTCCCAGATCTACCTCTCTACGCCTGAGCTCTCTTTCTCCTCCTCCGGCAAATCCCCGACCCGTATCTACTGCCTGCCTTTTCTGACATTGCTATGCCTGGATACCCTCACCAGCCGCTTGAAATTGAACATGGCCAAGACTGAACTTCTTATCTTTCCCCCCTAAAGACCTCCCCTCCTTCTTCCTCCTTTCTCAGTCTCTGTGGATAGCTCTGTCCTCCTTCCTGCTCCTTCCCCCCCCCCCGCGTCCCGCAATCGGGCGGTTGTCTTTGACTCCTCTCTCTTTCTTCCTACACATTTCCATCTCTGTATCTAAACCCTTCCGTTTCTTTCTCTATAACATTAGCAAAAACTCCGCCCTTAATCCCTTTCTGAACACACTACAAAAACGCTTATATCCACTCCTAAATGCCCTCCCACCTTGACTACTGTAACCTACTCCTTTGCTGTTCTCCGTCTGAATCATCCCTCTCTCCCCCTTCAATCTTTTTTTCAACACGTCTGCTGTGTCGGTGCTAAATCTTCCACCCCCTCTCGTTATGCCCATATTATACCCCTCTTCTTCTCAATTCACTACTTTCATTGTGCTACTCCTCCTCGTTTTCCGCCATCCAGTTTCCCACTTCCTCCGCCTGACCCTATAATAAATGCATTCACTCTTCAGCTTCGCTCTGTACCGGTGTTCTTCTCTTATTCTCTCCCTTACAACCCCCCCTCGGGAGAACTCCTCTCTTCTAGCCAACTGCTTCTATCTGTGCCCTCTCTTCTACTGCCAACTCCCTACTTTCGCGTTCCTTTCCCAACCCTTGCTGCACCTTATGCCTGGAACAAACTACCTCTGTCTGTATGCCAGGCACCTTCATCTAATCCTCTTCACATCCAGGTTGAAAGCTCACCTCTTTTGCTTCTGCTTTTTTGGCTCTTGACTCATCTGATCTCCTTTTCGCTTCCCCTTGTTTTACACCTCGTACACCTTCTGTGTTTTGGGTCCTGACTAGATTGTTAAGCTCTGACAAGCGGGGATTGTCTCTCGTACATGTCCTGTGCAGCACTGCGTACCGACTGGTAGCGCTATACAAATGCTCAGTAGTTGTAGTAGTAGCCTTATTGGCAACTTAATTTAATGTTTTATTCTAGTTATTAGCAAATAACAAATAGATTAATAAATAAACAGTTTTATTCCAAGACCTTTATGGGGGGTTTTTTTTGACCAACTAGTTTTAAAGAACAACTAGGTCGATATTTCAGGGTGAATATTTGATAATATGTTTTTCTACCCATGTCAAACCATGCTCTTGCCGATTCTTTTAGCATAATTTCCGGGAATTATTAAATCAATGTTTTTCTAATTGGTTGCATGTTAATGCTTTAAACTTAAACTTTCAACGACACACATTTATGATTGTGACAAGGTCAGTGATTTCTGCAATTCCTGAATCTATTTCCCAATTGATGGTAAACTTCCTTCACTGGCGATCGGCTCTCTATATGTGGGGCCACACAGGGCAGGAAGAGCTCACACGATCACGTGGTTTGAGAGATCATCCTGAACTTTCTGCCGCTGTATAGCTCCACCATTTATAAGAGCCGATTGTGGTACAGGAAGCCTGGCTGAACAATGGTGTTCTTGAGAAAAAGGCGGCAGCCATAATGGGTAACATCCTTACATGAGTTTTGGAAATGGGGGAAAACACGCCAGGTATTTTACCACTGCTAGTGTATACTTTTCCAACTTAACTCCAGAAATGAGTTAAGAAAAAATTCCATTTATTTTTTGAAAGAAACAGTAACCTTGTAATTCTATATTGCGAGGGTTTTCCCTAGTACGCTTACACAGAATGCTGTAAATTACTTCAGAATACAGAGTTTTCACATTTAATTACCAGAACACCCAATACGGAGCATATTTTCATCTGGCATTAAAGGCATTACAATGCCTTAACCCTATTCAGTGACATGGATAACCTTTTAAGGGTTTTGATCTTGCTTTATAAAAACTTTTGAGATTGCAGGTGGCTGTTGCTGATGCAAATACGGTTGTTATGTCATGCCATTGAGAACTCTTAGTTCAACACAAGACCCAGGGACTAACATTTGGTTTTGTTCTGTCTTTGAAGGCTTGCAAAAACCGTTGGTAGTAGGGTTATCATGCCTTATTGGATAGTTTGAGTCCCTTATTATGGAATTCCATGCCGCAAGAGAGAAAACAGAGTTTCTAGTGGATCTGGAGCTCCTTTTGGTACGAGTATTTGACACCTATCTGTTTCAAATGTCTTATTCCGTAATCGTTTATAATTGAAATTTATATGAACTATAACTGTATCATTTTAACTATAATGACATAAGACCATAAGAACATAAGATATGCCATAGCTGGTGCAGACCAAGGTCCATCAAGCCCAGTATCCTGTTTTCCAACAGTGGCCAATCCCAGGTCCACTAAGTCCCTAGCAGTTTTCCCCAAAGGACACACGATGCCACAATGCTTGTACTAGGGTTCAAGCATTGCTATCCTGGGTCCCTTCTCTAATAATGGTTTATGTACCTTATCCCTCCCAGGAACTTGTCCAAACCCTTTTTAAAAAAAACCCAGGCTACACCACCAGCCTTGTACATTACAGTCCTCCGGTAAACAAATTCCAAGAGTTTGATTTACACGTTGAAGTGAAAAAAATATTTTCTTTTATTAGGTCTTAAATCAGTTTACCGCTGTAGCTTCATTTTTTTGGCCATGTCCCCCTAGTCTTTCTATATTCCTTGGATACGGTAACCAATCGATCTACGTTTACCCCATCGCACTCCTTTCATTTAATTTAGGAATTCTATCATATCTCCCCCCAGCCGTCTCTTTTCCAGGTTTAGCCCTTAGTCTTTTTAGCCCTTGAGCATCCTTCCTAGGCAAGTATCCTTCCATCCCCTTTACCATTTTGGTGGCTCTTCTCTGAACCTTTTCTAAAATAGATATATCCTTTTTAAGATACTGCTACCATAATTGAACACAATATTCAAGGTTCGGTCCTCAACCATGGAAGGCGATATATAGCGCCTTAGAATATCTTTTTTTTTTATATCCATTCCTTTTCCTTATCACAACTAGCATTCTATTTTTTCTCTCACATTGGTCCGCCGCTGCACAACAATCGGTTCCGAGGGTTTTAAAAACATGGTATCCACAAGGACGCCTAAATCTTTGTCCTGGGTGGTGGTTCCTAATGTGGAACCTTGCATCATGTAACCATATTTTGGGTTGTTCTTCCCTAGGTGCATAACCTTGCACTTGTCCACCTTAAATTTCCTCGGCCATTTTATGCCCAGCCTTCCAATTTTTCAAGAGCCGCTGCAATTTTTCCACAATCCTCTTGGGTGTTACTAACTTTAAATAGTTTTGTGTCAAATTTGATAACCTCACTCGGTTATTCCACTTCCAGGTCATTTTTATGAATATGTCAAAACAGGCATCGGACCCAGCACAGATCCCCCGTGGCACACCACTATTCACCTTTCTCCATTGGGAAAATTGGCCATTTAGCCCCTACCCTCTGCTTTCTATTCTTTTAACCAGTTCCTGATCCACAATAGTACAACTTCCTCCTATCCCATGACTCTTTAGTTTTGCCAAAAGTCCTCTGATGAGGGATCTTGTCAAAGGCTTTCTGAAAGTCCAGATACACAATATCAACCGACTCCCCGTTTGTTCCACCTGTTTATTCACGTTCTTGCAAAAAAACATAACAGATTAGTAAGACAAGATTCTTCATTGTCTAAAGAAGCCCAGGTTGGCTGTTCCTCCCCATTAGGGCATGACTATCTATTCTACATGCTGAGTTAATTTTATTCGTTTATAATGGTTTCTAACCATTTTTCCCGGTACTGATGTCCCGGTCTGGTAGTTTCCCGGTACTGATGTCCCAGGCCTGTGTAGTTTCCCGGATTCACCCCTGCGAACCATTTTTAAAAAATTGGTGTGACATTGACGATCCTCCAAATCTTCAGGTATTAGAGTTGATTTTAAATGATAGTCTTCACAGATTACTAATAGCAGGTCTGTAATCTCATATTTCAGTTCTTTCAACACCCTTGGATGTATACCATCCGGCCCCGGTGATACAGAACATAAGAACATAAGATATGCCATACTGGGGCTCAGACCAAGGTACATCAAGCCCAGTATTCTGTTTCCAACAGTGGCCAATCTAGGTCATACGTACCTAGCAGTTTCCCCAAGGGACACAGGTTCCACAATGCTTGTATTGGTTCAAGCATTGATATCCTGGGTCCCTTCTTAATAATGGTTTTATGGACCTTTCCTCCAGGAACTTGTCCAAACCTTTTTTAAAACCAGCTACACTGACAGCCGTTACTACATCCTCCGGTAACAAATTCCAGAGTTTGATTACACGTTGAGTGAAAAAATATTTTCTTTTATTAGTCTTAAATAGTTTACCCTGTACTTCATTTGGCATGGCCCCTAGTCTTTCTATATTCTGATAAGGTAAAAACAATCGATCTAAGTTTACCCGTTCCACTCCGTTCATTAATTTATAGACTTCTATCATATCTCCCCTCAGCCGTCTCTTTTCCAGGTTAAAGAGCCCCAACCTTTTAGCCTTTCTTCATAGGAGTAGCCTTCCATCCCCTTTACCATTTTGGTGGCTCTTCTCTGAACCTTTTCTAAAATTGCTATATCCTTTTTAAGATATGGCGACCAGAATTGCACACAATATTCAAGGTGCGGTCTCACCATGGAACGATATAGAGGCATTATAATATCTTTTGTTTTATTTTCCATTCCTTTCCTTATCATACCTCGCATTCTATTTGCTCTCTTGGCCGCCGCTGCACACTGGGCCGAGGGTTTTAACATGGTATCCACAAGGACGCCTAAATCTTTTTCTTGGGTGGTGGTTCCTAATGTGGAACCTTGCATCGTGTAACCATAGTTTGGGTTCTTCTTCCCTAGGTGCATAACCTTGCACTTCTCCACATTAAATTTCATCTGCCATTTTGATGCCCAGTCTTCCAATTTATCAAGATCCTCTTGCAATTTTCCACAATCCTCCTGGGTTTTTAACAACTTTAAATAGTTTTGTGTCATCAGCAAATTTGATAACCTCACTCGTTATTCCACTTTCCAGGTCATTTATGAATATGTCAAAAAGCAGCGGACCCAGCACAGATCCCTGGGGTACACCATATTCACCTTTCTCCATTGGGAAAATTGGCCATTTAGCCCTACCCTCTGCTTTCTATCTTTTAACCAGTTCCTGATCCACAGTAGTACACTGCCTCCTATCCCATGACTCTTTAGTTTTGCCAAAAGTCTCTCATGAGGGACCTTGTCAAAGGCTTTCTGAAAGTCCAGATATACAATATCAACCGACTCACCTTTGTCCACCTGTTTATTCACTCCTTCAAAAAAACATAACAGATTAGTAAGACAAGATCTTTCCTTGTCTAAAGCCATGTTGGCTGTCTCCCATTAGGTCATGACTATCTGTATGCTGAGTAATTTTATTCTTTATGATGGTTTCTGGCCATTTTTCCCGGTACTGATGTCAGGCTCACCGGTCTGTAGTTTCCCGGATCACCCCTCGAACCCTTTTTAAAAATTGGTGTTACATTGGCGATCCTCCAATCCTCAGGTATTAGAGATGATTTTAATGATAGTTCACACAAAACTGATAGCAGGTCTGCAATCTCAAATTTCAGTTCTTTCAACACCCTTGGATGTATACCATCCGGCCCAGGTGATTTGCTACTCTTCAGTTTATCTAATAGTTGTAAGACATCTTCCCGATGCATCGATATTTCCTTCAATTCTTCCACACCTTTAAATACCACTTCAGTCGTGGGTAACATCCCTACATCTTCCTCAGTAAAGACCGAAGCAAAGAATTCATTTAGTCTCTCCAGCTATCGCCTGGTCGCCTCTTAGTGCTCCTTTAACCCCTTTATCCATCTAATGGACCAACTGACTCTCTCACAGGTTTTGTGCTACGAATGTACTGGAAAAGGGCTGTAGTGCGCGTTTCTGCGTCCGCAGCAAGCTTCTTCTCAAAGCCCCTCTTTGCCTGCCTTATCAATGCCGGGCTCTTGACATGCCAGGGCGTGTGCTGTTTCCCGGTTTCATCTTTGGGCTCTTTTTTCCATTTCTTGAAAGATGCTTTTTTGGCAACAACAGCCTCTCTGATCTCAGCTTTAAAACCATGCTGGCAATTTTTTGGACTTCCTTCCACTTTTCTTAAATCGTGGAATACAGCTGGTCTGGGCTTCCAAGATATTATTTTTCAACAACACACAAGCTTGATGTACGAATTTAACCTTTGCAACTGCTCCTTTTTAGTTTTTTCTTAACTGTTTTCCTCATTCTCTTCATAGTCTCCCTTTCGAAAGTTAAAGGGTAGTACTGTGGATTTCCTTACTATCCCTCCTCCAATAATTAAATCAAAGGCGATCATGCTATGATCACTATTGCCAAGTGGCCCCAACACCCTTATCTCTTGCACTACATCTGGTGTTCCACTAAGGACTAGGTCTAATATTGCTTCCCCTCTGGTCGGTTCATGAACCAGCTGCTCCAAGAAGCAGTCATTTATTTCATCTAGGAACTTTATCTCCCTAGCATGTCCTGTTGTGACACTGACCCAGTCGATGCCGGGGTAATTGAAATCACCCATTATTATTACTGCACTGTAACTTTTGCTAGCTTCCTTGATTTCTTTGAGCATTTCATCATCCATTTGTTCATTCTGGCCAGGCGGACGATAGTACACCCCCACTGCCATCGCCTTCCCCTTTTTACATGGAATTTCAATCCATAGAGATTCTACAGCAAATTTTTGTTTCTTGCAAAACTTTAATCCTTTCTGACTCAATGCCCTCTCTAACATAGAGCGCAACCCCTCCACCAATTTGATCAGCTCTATCATTTCGATATAGTTTGTACCCAGGTATCACAGTGTCCCACTGGTTGTCCTCCTTCCACCATGTCTCTGATATTCCAATCATATCTAACCTCTCGTTTAGTGCTATATATTCTAACTCTCCCATCTTGTTTTGTAGACTTCTAGCATTTGCATACAAGCATTTTAGAGACTGTATTTTATTCATATTAATTTGGCTATTGGTAGACATGGGTAATTTGGGATCTTTAAGTTCTGTCTGCTCCATACTCGAGGGCATTTGGGCTACTTTACTCTTTTTTGGACCTCTCTGCTTTTTGTAGTATCCTTCAAGGATACATTCTTCCGAACCATGCGCTCTTGGGCGACTGTCGGCTTTCCCTATTATCTAGTTTAAAAGCTGCTCTATCTCCTTTTTAAAGGTTAATGCCAGCAGCCTGGTTCCATCCCGGTTAAGGTGAAGCCCATCCCTTCGGAAGAGCCCCTCCTTTCCCCAGAATGTTCCCCAGTTCCTAAACAAATCCGAACCCCTCATCTCTGCACCATTGTCTCATCCACGCATTGAGACTCCGGAGCTCTGCCTGCCTATTGGGTCCTGCGCGTGGAACGGGAAGCATTTCGGAGAACGCTACCCTGGAAGTTCTGGATTTCAACTTCCTGCCTAAAAGCCTAAATTTAGCTTCCAGAACCTCCCTACCACATTTTCCTATGTCATTGGTACCAACATGTACCAAGACAGCAGACTCCTCCCCAGCACTATCTAAGACCTTATCTAGGTGGCGTGTGAGGTCCGCTACCTTCGCACCAGGCAGGCATGTTACCAGGCGATCCTCACGTCCACCAGCCACCCAGCTATCTACATGCCTAATGATCGAATCACCAACTATAACTGCTGTCCTAACCCTTCCCGCATGGGCACTTGGCCCTGGAGAAACCTCCTCGGTGCGAGAGGGGTTTACATCACCTGGAGGACAGGTCCTAGTTACAGGATCACTTCCTGCCACACCAGGGTGATGCTCTCCTGTCACGTGACCTCTCTCCTCCATGGCAACAGGGATGCTGCCAGACTGGAGGTGGGACTTCAGGAACTATATCCCTGTAGGTCTCGTCTATGTACCTCTCTGTCTGTCTTATGTTTTCAAGTCTGCTACTCTAGCCTCTAGAGAACGGACTCGTTCCCTGAGAGCAGAGAGCTCCTTGCACCTAGTGCACACGTAAGACCTCTCACCAGCTGGGAGAAAATCATACATGTGACACTCAATGCAACAGACTGGAAAGCCCACATCCCGCTGCTGGACTGCTGTCTGCATCTTAGTTTTAAGTTTGTGTTTAGATCTTTAAGTTCTATATGTACTAAAGGGTGCAATGGATATTTATACCACTAAAACTGTACCTAAGAAGTTTAATATACCTTGTTCACCTGAAGCTTAATTAATCTCAGGTCCTTGGTGTATGACTGATTTGGGTAATGAGCTTCACCTGAGAGCACCTCCTGTCCTTTAAGTTGTGCAAGTACCTATAAAGCTGTGATTTTTCCAGGGGAGGGAGGGAGGGATATAACACTTATTAAAAAAGGGCTGCTACACAGTACCTTGTCCTGTGCTGCTGAGGAAAACTATATTCTGATTGATTTAAATTATAGCTCTTTGCTGCTACTAGGCTCTAACCTATTATGAAATTTAAACTACAAGCTCTCTGCTGGATTCTAAATTTAACCAGAAAGCTCTCTTCTGTGTTTTAATTTGAAACTAAAAGTACTTTGCTGATGCTAGGCCCTGAGTGACTATGAAATTTAAACTACAGCTGTCTACTGGGTATGATTTGCTACTGTTCAGTTTATCTAATAGTTGTAATACATCTTCCCGATGTATCGATATTTCCTTCAATTCTTCCGCACCTTTAAATACCACTTCAGTCATGGGTAACATCCTACATCTTCCTCAGTAAAGACCGAAGCAAAGAATTCATTCAGTTTCTCCGCTATCGCCTTGTCGCCTCTCAGTGCTCCTTTAACCCCTTTATCATCTAATGGACCAACTGACTCTCTCACAGGTTTTTTGCTACAAATGTACTTGAAAAGGCCTTTATCTCGTGTTTTTGCTTCCGCAGCAAGCTTCCTCTCAAATTCTCCCTTTGCCTGCCTCATCAATGCCTTGCATTTGACTTGCCAGTGCTTGTGCTGTTTCCGGTTTTCGTCGTTTGGCTCTTTTTTTCCATTTCCTGAAAGATGCTTTTTTGGCAACAACAGCCTCTCTGACCTCACCTTTAAAACCATGCTGGCAGTTTTGTTTGGACTTCCTTCCACTTTTCTTAAAGCGTGGAATACAGCTGGTCTGGGCTTCCAAGATAGTATTTTTCAACAACACCCAAGCTTGATGTATGTCTTTAACCTTTGCAACTGCTCCTTTTAGTTTTTTCTTAACTGTTTTCCTCATTTTATCATAGTCTCCCTTTCGAAAGTTAAAAGGTAGTACTGTGGATTTCCTTACTATCCCTCCTCCACTAATTAAATCAAAGGCGATCATGCTATGATCACTATTGCCAAGTGGCCCCAACACCCTTATCTCTTGCACTAGATCTGGTGTTCCACTAAGGACTAGGTCTAATATGGCTTCCCCTCTGGTCGGTTCATGAACCAGCTGCTCCAAGAAGCAGTCATTTACGAGGGGGTACCCAAAAAAACCAGGAATAACATTGCCGTGGGCGGAGCTTGTGTAGTACGCACTTCTGCCGCTAGGCGTGTATAGTGCAACTCATTGTCAGTTCAGTGCTGGCTTGTTCTGTTCATCTGCAGTGATTGTTTTTGCTAGCGCTGTTTTGTTCTTGTTTCTTTTTTTATGATGACAAGTTTAAGTGAACAACGTGCAGCTGTGAAATTTTGTTTTCTACTCAGTAAAAATGCTGCTGAAACTGTTTTAATGTTGAAAACAGCTTATCAAGATGACGCTATGGGAAAAAGTCAAGTGTACCAGTGGTTTGCTCGGTTTAAAAATAGCGACATGTCGATTGATGACAAACCTCGTTCTGGGCGTCCATCAACTGCCCGAATCGACGAAAATATCGAAAAAAATTAGAGAGCTTGTGCTCAGACCGTCGACAGACAATTGATCAACTGTCAGAGATTTGTGGGTTATCTTGGAGCTCGGTTCAGCAAATTTTAACGGAAGATTTGGGAATGAAAAGGGTTGCTGCCAAGTTTGTTCCTCGGGTTCTGACTGACAATCAAAAGGAACATCGAGTTCAAACATGTCGTGTTTTGAAAACAACAGCTTGAAACTGATCCAGATTTTCTGTCAAAGGTCATTACAGGTGATGAGTCATGGTGCTATGGTTACGACCCAGAAACAAAGCAACAGTCAAGCCAATGGAAGACGTCATCGTCACTCCGTCCAAAAAAATGTCGTCAAGTCAAATCAAACATCAAAACAATGCTGATTTGCTTTTTTGATGCCAAGGGGGTAGTTCATTCAGATTTTGTTCCCCCAGGTCAGACCGTCAATCAAACCTTTTATTTGGAAGTTTTAAGAAGATTTGCGCAACAGTGTTCGTCAAAAAAGACCCGATTTGTGGCAGACAGGAGACTGGTTCTTCTACCACGACAACGCACCTGCACACACAGCCATCTCTGTTAGACAGTTTTTGGCTAAAAATGGCATGGTTCCGCTGCCCCACGCACCTTACTCACATGAAAAGGGGCATGAAAGGACACCGATTTGACAACATTGAAGAAGTCAAGAAAAAAAAAGAGGGAGGAGCTGTCAGCCGTTTCTAAAGATGACTACAAAAAATGTTTCGAACAGTGGAAGCACCGGTGGGACAAATGTATCAGTTGTAATGGAGAGTATTTTGAAGGGGATAAGGTTGTTTTGTAAAGAATTTGAAATAAATAGCTTTTAAGAAATAATTCCTGGTTTTTTTTGGGTACCCCCTCGTATTTCATCTAGGAACTTTATCTCCCTAGCATGTCCTGACGTGACACTAACCCAGTCGATACCGGGGTAATTGAAATCACCCATTATTATTACTGCGCTGTAACCTTTGTTAGCTGCCTTGATTTCTTTGAGCATTCATCATCCATTTGGTCATTCTGGCCAGGCGCTCGATAGTACACACCCACTGCCATCGCCTTCCCCCTTTTACATGGAATTTCAATCCATATAGATTCTACAGCAAATTTTGTTTCCTGCAAAACTTTAATCCTTTCTGACTCAATGCCCTCTCTAACATAGAGAGCAACCCCTCCACCAATTTGATCAGCTCTATCATTACGATATAGTTTGTACCCAGGTATCACAGTGTCCCACTGGTTGTCCTCCTTCCACCATGTCTCTGATATTCCAATCATATCTAACCTTTCATTTAGTGCTATATATTCTAACTCTCCCATCTTATTTTTTAGACTTCTAGCATTTGCATACAAACATTTTAGAGATTGTATTTTATTCATATTAATTTGGCTATTGGTAGACATGGGTAATTTGGGATCTTTAAGCTGTGTCTGCTCCATACTTGAGGGCATTTGGGCTACTTTACTCTTTTGTGGAACCTCTCTGCTTTTGGTAGTATCCTTCAAGGATACATTTTTCCGAACCATCCGCTCTTGGGTGACTGTCGGCTTTCCCCTAATATCTAGTTTAAAAGCTGCTCTATCTCCTTTTTAAAGGTTAATGCCAGCAGCCTGGTTCCATCCCGGTTAAGGTGAAGCCCATCCCTTCGGAAGAGCCCCTCCTTTCCCCAGAATGTTCCCCAGTTTCCTAACAAATCCAAAACCCTCATCTCTGCACCATTGTCTCATCCACGCATTGAGACTCCGGAGCTCTGCCTGCCTTTTGGGTCCTGCGTGTGGAACAGGAAGCATTTCGGAGAATGCAACCCTGGAAGTTCTGGATTTCAACTTCCTACCTAAAAGCCTAAATTTTGCCTCCAGAACCTCCCTACCACATTTTCCTATGTCATTGGTACCAATATGTACCAAGACAGCAGACTCCTCCCAGCACTATATTGTGTGCAGTGTGCCTTTTATTGTATGCATTTTGATGAGTTAGCAATGTATGGCTCTAAACCACTGAGAATAGAATGATCAAAGGAATTTAAAAGGTTTAAATAACTAAAGTTCTGACGTGCTGTCTCTGGACATATGCAGACCGATGCCCTGGTCATACCATTTTGTAGTTCCTAAACTGATTTGTTTACCTAAGTAGTGAGATAATTTGTTATTCACTGCTTAGGTCCTTCTGTGAGAAGACATATAGAGAAAGCTTTTGGGAAGTGATGTTGGCATCTGATAAGCTGGATAGGGGGGACTTGGTGGGTGAGTTAGTAATTAGTATGGGTGGGAGTTTCTGTGTGTTTGGCTACATGCACTACAGTAGAGGAAGGGAGAAGCATCGAAGAGAAAGGATCTACCCTGTTCAGCAGGTATCCCCATGGACAGCTGGGAGGTAGGGCCCTTTAAGAGTGGGCTGAGTAATGGTGCGAGGCCTGGGGTGTGTCTGAAGGAGTGTGACCAAGCCCCTTTGGAGACCCAACACAGCAGCGGAGAAGTGAGAGAAATCTATCTGCTTTTTCATGATACTTTGCAAAAGGAAGGTAAAAGTTAAGAAACAATGCTCATAAGGCTGTAATATCAGGCCCAATAAACAAGCATGGTTTGACTAAAAAGAGCAGGAGATCACAGATTGGTTCCCAATATCTGTCCTCTAATGAGGGGGCATCTTTAAGCTCCCTCAAGCGGACTTCATCTCCCCTGTCTCAACCAGCTTTACAAGCAAGCTCGCCTATCGATTTGCCACTTACTCTTATTTCTTCCAAAGATATAACACCTCCTGCTGCTTGTCTTATTGATTCGGTACCTCTGCATATACCTGGTTATCAGGTTTCCCTTTTAGACATGTGGCACATGGTGATGTACTTAGAAATTTCTTACCAACACAGTTTCTCACTTGTGTGAATTCTCTAAAGAGTCTGTGGTAATGCTTAAGGATATTGAAGTCCAGCTGGAGATTCTTGGGAAGAAGATAACCGTTCTGGATTCTCAGGTCTCCTCTTTGCAGTAAGTTGGTATTTCAGCAATTAAGGATAGTTTATCAATTCACCAGAAAACTGAAGGCACTTGAGAATGCTGCAAGGAATACGAATTTAAGATACCTAAATTTTCCAATCATTCATCTCATATTCTCTGAGATTCCCTTGAGAAAATATTCTAGAGAAATATTGAAATTACCTACTCCTGATAGCATTCTCTTGTCTAGGTGTTATTATGTGCTAGATAAGACAAAATGTGAGTCTGGCAATCCTGATAGATATGATGTGTTGGTAAATAAATCCTGATTGATTTAACCACATTTTTGGAAGATTCCTAAGATAATACTCGTATATCCTCTAGAGCCATGTTAGTGGTCTCATTTGTTTCTGAGAAGGATCAATCTTTGGCCTTGAATTTTTTCTTAAAAAATAAGGGCTCTGTTTTTTGTGGTGATGAAATACAAGTTTTTTCCAGATGTATCTAAGTCAACCTAGATGCGTAGGAAACTTTTCTTAAGTTTAAACCACGGGTGCTACCATCAGGTGGGACTTTTTATTTGTTTCCCCTGTAAGGGGGTCTTTTACTAACAGGTGCTAGCTGAAAGGCAATGTTAAAAGCACACTAGGATGCAGGGCCATAACAGCCAAGATGATTCCTGCGCTAACAGCGCAACCCGTGCAAGGATTGTGAGTGGGCGGGTTGGGGCAGAGAGTGGGCATGGTGAGCTCAGTATAGTTAACTGCTGGGGAAATGCTTTCCACACCCCAATAGTTAACACAGTGGTATTGCACCTAATGCACCGTAGTTTCAGGCTTTTGGCGCATTAGGTGCAACACCCTAGTGCCTGGTAGTAAAAGGGCCCCTAAGTGTTTGCTTCTGCTCCAGGGTTTTAGATGTGCTTTTGTAGATCCTTCTCATCTAGAGATTTTGCTGACTTAAAAAGAGGTTGGTCAGTTGAACATAGGGGAGGGGGTTACTAGCATCTTTTGGTGTTATCTGGAGTGAAATTGATTTACAGCTATTAATTAGAGTATAAGCTATATTACTGTCCTTAGTTTATTTTTCCTAATTTTGCATTATATTGGAGTTGCCCGTGAGGTGGAAATGATTTCCCATTTATTATTATTTTTTTTTATTTCCTAGAACTGGGATATTCTCTTTTGTTCGTATTGAACTATATTGTCAATAAACCCTAATTTAAAAAAGTAATGGTTATGGGTGCTTCATGATGGTATTACATCCAGGGCCAGCCCAAGGTTTCTGCCACCCTAGGCAGACCCTCCATGCCTCCTCCTGAAGATTGTGGGGCTGCCCTGTCGTTCCCCCTTCTGGCATCTGTCTTCGCACCTGGGGGGAGGGGGAGCAGCACAGTGATGCCTCTGCTGTGTCGGGCTTTAAAGTGTCCGTGCTAAGGCACTCATGGCCTGCTGTTCCTGCCCCCCCCCCCCACCTCCAACAGAAGACTCAAGAAAGCAACCAAAGTATCTGTGAAGTACGATAAGACAAAGGAACAGATACCCAGACTGGCAGAGCTTTCAGGTTTGGAGAAAACCTTTTCTTTATTTCCCCTACGCGTTTCTCTTACTAGTTTATTTTATTGATTTTATTTAATTTTTATATTAATTTTTACATTTATTAATTGATCAATTTGTTTTAACTGTTATTGATTGTTCTTTTGAGGTTTGCACCCTCATAATACCCCCCTGAAGAAGGCCGTTGGGCCGAAACACGTAGGGGAAATAAAGAAAAGGTTTTCTCCAAACCTGAAAATTCTGCCAGTCTGGGTATCTGCCCCCCTCCAACATACACTTCCTGTTCGAGAGGGCAGGAGCAGCAGGAAGTTGTGTCTAAGTGGGGCCTGAGCAGCTGGCCATGAGCATGCTAACTTGGGCACTTTAAAGCCTGACACAGCAGAGGAATCACCGTGCCGCCCCCTCCCCCTGGTGAGAAGAGGGAGGGTAGCATGGGGGGCTGGGGGCAATGAACTGCTGCTTCACTGGGAGGAAGGGGGCAGATGTTGCCCACCGGGGCCTGCCGCCCTAGGTGACCGCTTAGTTCGCCTAATGGACGGGCTGGCTCTGATTACATCAGATTGTCTCTATTAGATTGTTTTCTTTAAAGCAAGGCATAATTATTCTTGGTTCATGCAGTCTTTAGAAGAGGACTGTTTTATTGCACATAATTCTATCTGGTGAAGGGAGGTGAATAATTTCTTAGGTGACGTACTTAGAGCAAAATATGTGGGGTTTTTTCTCTGTAGCAATAAAACAGTCTGAGATGTTGGATTGTGAAGGAATTACTTGGTATCAAAGTCTTGCCTGTTCATTGGCATGCTTTTAACTGATCATCTTGCCAGTCATTTAATTTTGAAAGTAGAGCAGCTGTGTGCTAGTATGGATGGTTAGTAGTTTACTGATTTAAGATGTATAACATGATTACAGATTCTGGTGGGCCTGTAACAAAATTGACCAAATTACCAACATGTCCTTTTTACGGCTTAAACAGTTAGTACTAGGGGGGTATGAATGAAACTCATTGTTTGCTCAGTTGCTGTAATTATGTTCTGATGAGATCTTAAATGTGTTGGGGATCAGTGATAAATGCACTTCTGGAGCACGGATCTTTGCCAGTGCAATTGAAAGAGTTCATTGTTACCTCCCTATTACAAAGGGGGAAGTTCGGATCCCTGCCTTCTAGTTATTGCCAGATCTCTTTCATTTTTTAGGAAAGCTTGTTGAAAAAGGACGTTTATTTTTAAGTTGGAGAATTTGTTGAAAGATACAAATGATTTGTTCTGGTGTCAGGATAGCTTTAGGCCTGGATCAGGGATGAATCATGGATCATATATACTATTGGCTGGAAAGGAATAAGTCAGTTTTGCTTTCTTGTATTTATCTATTATGTTTTATCTAGAAATCAAAGCGGTTTACAGAGAACAATTTATATGCAATTTTACATAGAATCATTACTTAGAACCGTTTTTAACAATAACTGATTTAACAGAATAGATAAACATATTAATCAAGAAAAATTATTGAAATTTCAGTCATGTGTAGTCAGTACGGGAAAGACATGTTGGGACAGAGTTATAAATTGGATTTGAATTATGGGTAATTTAGTTTCCCTTCAAAGTGCTCTATAAATAAGTGTGTTTTTAGTTCTTTGCGGAATGCTGATAGGTCAAATATGTTTCTTATTCTTTCAGGGAGGGAATTCCACAGGCTGGGTGCATGGCATGAGAAAGCTCTTTTGCAGGTGGTTTGGTTGCTCTTTATAAGTTCCGTAAACAAGATTAATATGCTTTATGTTCAGTGCCTTCTGGTTCTATTGCTTGGGGCTGTCTGTATAACTGATTCTAAGTACGTTGATAACTGATTTTAAGTACATTGACGATAGGTCGTGTATGATTTCGAATGTAATTAGCAGGACCTTATATTTAATTCTGCTTGCGATTGCGAGCTAGTCTAGTTGTTTTAGTATTGGGGTGATGTGTTCAGATTTTGGATCTCCATAGATAAGTTGGGCTGCCATTTATAATCGATATAAGGCATTTTTTGGTATATCCTGGTTATTACATTCAAAAATCGAAGCATGGGAAAATAACATTGGCTGTAGTACTGTGTGAAAGTCTTGTGATGATAGAAGTGGCCATATGTGTTGTAAAGTTCTTTTTTGTTGTAAATGGCTCCAGTTGTCTTGCTGATGTGAGTAGTTAGGTTTAGTTTTTCATCTATGGTTATTCCAAGATATCATACTTCTTGTTTCATTTCCAAGGTTGCTTCTTGGACTTTTAGTATAGCTGGTGGGATAAAGACTTTCTCTCTAGTTATGTATATCACTTCTGTTTTTTCATAATTTATGCTTAACCTGCGGGTCGATAACCAATGTGCCACTTTGACGAAGCATTTTACAATTTCAGGGTGATTTGAGTTTGAGGTGTCGTACGGCAGGTACATCTTGATGCCATCTGCACAAATGTGGTTGTGTACCTTGTCTTCTGAATTCTATTGCAGATTGGTTGGAGATATATGTTAAATAGTAAGGAGGATAATGCCGAGCCTTTTGGAACTCCTTGTTGCTATTTGTACGGTTTGGATTTACTTGGTCCTATTTTCACTTGTTGTTCACTTTTAGATCTCTCCAGTGCATTTGATCTGGTTGACTGGGATATTATAAGAACATAAGAACATAAGATATGCCATACTGGGTCAGACCAAGGTCCATCAAGCCCAGTATTCTGTTTCCAACAGTGGCCAATCTAGGTCATACGTACCTAGCAGTTTCCCCAAGGGACACAGGTTCCACAATGCTTGTATTGGTTCAAGCATTGATATCCTGGGTCCCTTCTTAATAATGGTTTATGGACCTTTCCTCCAGGAACTTGTCCAAACCTTTTTTAAATCCAGCTACACTAACAGCCTTTACTACATCCTCCGGTAACAAATTCCAGAGTTTGATTATACTAAACTAATGTGCATGTATGGGGAGTGGGGGGGGGGTAGTTTTACAAAGGTTCAGATATTTTCTTAGACAGAAGTTTCATATGGTGTGGGATAGGGAGAGATCAGCAATTCATAGGGTTGATCATGGAATCCCATGGGGCTTGGCACTGTCCATGTTGTTATTTAACATCATTTTGTATTCACTGTATAGGCTAATTTGTTCCTTGGGATAGTTGCCTACAAGGCCGGCCCATCCACTAAGTGAGCTAGGCAGTTGCCTAGGGAGCCTAACCCGGGTGGGCATCTTTGTGTCCCCGCTTTGTTGCCTGTGGCAGGCCATTTACTTTGGCACACATGACCTGCTACTTCTGATCCCCCTCCGATGCAACTTACTGTTGGAGGGGTCAGAAGCGGTAGGCCATGTGTGCTGAAGCCCATGGCCTGCCTCAGGCAACAAAGCAGCTGCACAAAGCCACCGCTTTTAAATGCTGCCACTGCCGCTGCTGCCTCCCCCAAGACAGAATCGGCAGCAGCGGGAGGGCGGCATGGCCAGGGTTTCTGCATGGGGCCGCAGAAACCCTTGGGCCGGTCCTGGTTGCCTATTGCTGTGTTGTTTATATTCAAGTATTGATGCCACTGGGTCAACATCCTCTCAAGGCATTAGCTCAGGTGAATTGCTGCTTGTGGAATTTGTTGCTTGGTAAAAAGGTCTCCCATTTAGTTCATAAGGTTGAAGGGACTTTAACCCTCTGCCTGTGAAGCTAATTATTGATGACTGAGAAATTCCTTTTGTTTCTAAGGTAAAAATAGATGCTGGGGTATGCTGGAGTTGCAAATAGCAGCGATATTGCATAGTAAAATGCAGCTTGTATGTCAGTGAAAACCTTTCTTTAGAATCCTCAGCACCCAAAAAAGTCATGCAGGGGCGG
Source organism: Ichthyophis bannanicus (assembly GCA_033557465.1). NCBI lineage: Eukaryota > Metazoa > Chordata > Amphibia > Gymnophiona > Ichthyophiidae > Ichthyophis > Ichthyophis bannanicus. Next base: position 917,891,765 of record CM066034.1, read on the forward strand.
TGGAACAGTTTCCTGTGTGGTGGGGGGACAAGCTCCGACCCTTGGCCAGCCAAACAGCTTGAGGCTGTGATCGCCGGCCTTCCCCTCCTGTTTACTCACATGGATCCAATCTCCCACGGGCAGACAGGAGGGGAAGGCTGGCGATCGTGGTAGCGAAGTTTTAGTGGGCCACACCTTTCCGATACCTCTGCATTAAATATTGGTCTTTTGGTAGGGTTTTCAGACTTATGCAGTATTTACAAAATGTGGCAGCTCATGGTCACAAGGTGTATGTGGTGAGCCAATTCCTCTCCACTTCTGGTGGAACTACATTGGTTCTCAGTACTTGAGTATGTAAAATCTGAACTGCTGGCTTTGACCTTTCAAATGCAGACATCAAAGAAACTGTAGTTTTGGATGGTACTATCCAACAAGAGAACTGCACTCCAGCCAAGGCTGTCTGCTGGAAATACACACTGGCAAAGCACTGCAGAAGGCATTGCTTAGAGCCAGGGGGTTTTTAGTAGTTGTTCCACAACTGTAGAACAACTTACCATTAGTCATACATCAGGAGGTTAATTTATTAGCCTATAGGAAAAACCTTAATGTTTTTTTGTTTCCCACTGCTTTTAGATCTAACCTTGATGCCATGGAATCTTGGTGGTGGTGGTGGGGGGGGGGGGTAATATGTCTATTGTTTGTTTTTATTGCTGGTTGTTTTGAATTGCTTATCACCTTGACTGTGCTAGAGAAGCAGCATGCAAAATCTGCAAAAAAATGAAAATATAATGATCAGGAAAATCACATGCAGTATACGTGAGCTTTCACAAAGAATTAAAGAATTTTGGTCGGGGTTTTTTCACATCATTTGGTGCATAAAATCTGGGATTTCCCTACATTAGAAGCGTATTTGACCTCATCAGATTGCATTTCTGAAACTGTGGCTCATCCTGTGAGGCGATAGTGTCTAATCATCAGAAGCAAAGGAAAATAAAACTACTGTCTAGTACTTTCGCTTGACCTATATAACAGCATCATGTCTATGTCATATTTGGGAAAAGTTACAGGAAATACTGAGTTTATTGCATGACAAGAGTAATCTAAGTGCATGCAATGGCTTGGGGGTTCTTGGTGTATTTTGACCATTTATGAGTGGGTTCAGGCCATCCAAGATTTTGCACACACTCAAATGACTCATGTGCTTTATTCTCAGAAGAGCCTGGATTACTGCATATATTGATTTGAGGCTTCTTTATTGTTTTTGGTTGATTTTGTTTTTTACTGAAAGTATTCTGTGTTTTACACACCTTGATTCTCTTTATTATTGCATTTTTATCAGTTCATTTATACTTTCTGATATTATAAATTTAAAAGAACGTTTGTGTATCCAGCTCTTCTTTACTATATCAAATAGTAAGTCTTTGTCTAAAAATCTTTGTATTTGTTTGAAATACACATAGAACAACTATATTCTTAATAAAAAAAAAAGTCTTATTGCTGACAGTGAAGTCTGATGCAGGGCTGACCCAACCATTGAGCAAGACTAGGTGGTCATCTAGGGCAGCAGCTTCTGAGGCGCATCAAAAAGCAGCAGCAGTCAAAGCAAAACAATAGATCCTGACAGTCACACAAACTCAAAAGAGTCATTAGCACCTGCAGGGAGAGTGGGCATACACACACACATGGAAAGCAATGTTTAATTTTTAAAAGTATGATGTACAGTTATGCATTTTTACAGGATTCTTGTGAGAGGGGTGGTGGTTCAATGATTATGATTGTTGAGTTTAATATCTTGGGACAGGGCACAAGGCTGAAGGTCTGCCTAGGGAGTCCAATACCCTTACACTGGCCCTGGTTTTACAACCCTCAAATGCTGCAAGATTATAACTATCTACCATTTCTAAACTGAAGAACACCAGCATTAATGGCGTTATGTTCTTTTCTTTGGGATCTGTGCCTCTGGAGTTGTAGTTGAATTGCTGAATTGACTATGACCCTGAGTTATTAAATAAAATCAAAACAAAAAGAACATAAAGTGATACCTTTTTATTGCACTAACTTAATACACTTTTTGACTAGCTTTTGGAGGTTAAAACCTCCGTTCTCAAGTCATGACAGTATGAGCAAAAGATATGTAGTTATATTAGAATATATAAGTGAGCCATAAAAGCATTCCGATAGCAGTCTAAATGGGAAAAACTGGAGGGGAGGGGGTCAGAGAAGGGAGAGATGGGTGATCAGAAAGTGAAAAGCGCTGTTGAATGTTAGATTTAGAATGTGATTCTCAAGTCATTTGTTGGTCTCCTTTTTAGATGTTTGTAGTTGTTCAGTTCCTTCTGAATTCTGGATAGTTCTATTGATGTGTCTTATGACACTGATTTTTAAGGGTTCACGGAGCAGCATGTACAACCATAAACAAATCACAGAGGGAGACTAACCTGCATGGAGCGGCAGGTGCAACTCTATAAATTCAGCCATCTTACTGGGCAGACTAGATGGACCATGCTGGTCTTTTATCTGTCATCATTTACTATGTTACAATTTCAGGAGCAGTCATAGTAACATAGTAAATGACGGCAGATAAAGACCAGTGTGGTCCATCTAGTCTGCCCAGTAAGATGGCAGGAGTAGGTGCACCTGCCACTCTGGGCAGGCCAACCCTCCCCATATCTTTGTTTAGGGGTGCACCTGCCACTCTGTGCAGCCCACCCCTCCTCATGTCTTTGTTTAGGGGTGAACCCATTGCTCTATGTAGGACACCCCTATTTGTTGAGAAATTAGATATTCCATTTATTTTAATTTTATCCTGTTGCTGTAAAGGGATGCACTGTGTCTGTCCCATGTCATTTTGAATCCCGTCACTGTGTCTGCCCCCACCACTTCCATCGGGAGGGCATTCCGAGCATCCACCACCCTTTCAGTGAAAAAGTATTTCCTGACATTGCCGTAAACAGCCCCACAACACTTAAACTTCAGCACTGTAGGGCTGTTTGCTTCTGCCCCTCAGACACCTGATACCGACTTCCTGTTTGAGTGCCGAAGTTTAAAGGTAAGCATCATAGGACTGTTTGCGGTCATTGCTGCCACTGTCCTGGAGATGGGCGGCAGCAGTAGCGGCAATGGGTGCTGCAGGGGAGGTGGAGGCGCAAAGGATGAGGTTCACCTAGGGCAGTGTTTCCCAACCCAGTCCTATGGGGCACACCGGCCAGTCAGGTTTTCGGGATATCCCTAATGACTATGCATGAGATATATATGCATTAGAGATATCCTGCCAACCTGACTGGTTTGTGGCCCTCCAGGGCTGGATTTGGAGACCCCTGCCTTACACCTCTGTCATTTAAGATTGTGAGTGGGCAAGGTGCAGATGTCCTAGACATCGAAAGGGTATATAGAATGTGACACAATCCTCCTCGATTCTCACCACCACCAAAAAGTTGTCTAATAGACAATATTTTGGTGGTGGTGAGAAGTGAGGAGGAATGTGACACATTCTATATACCTTTTTGATGTCTTGGACATCTGCACCTTGCCCACTCACAATCTTAGATGACAGAGGTGTTAGGCAGGGGTCTCCAAATCCAGCCCTGGAGGGCCACAAACCAGTCAGGTTGGCAGGATATCTCTAATGCATATATATCTCATGCATAGTCATTAGGGATATCCCGAAAACCTGACTGGCCGGTGTGCCCCATAGGACTGGGTTGGGAAACACTGACCTAGGGCACATTTCCTTGCACAGGCCCTGCCTGTGGTGCTTAAGCAGCCTCAGTCACCTATTTTCAGCAGTCCTTTGGGGCCTGGCCATGATTTCCCAAATCCTTTGCCTTCTTTCAGGAGAATGGTCTGGAGGCCAGAAGCACTCTCTATGGTGCCATAGTTGTGGAGCCAAAGAGTAGGATTTGGGTTTGGGCTTGGTCTTTATACCTCTTGCAAATTCCCTCCAATTTTACAACTTCTCCTCCTTTGCTTCACTATTTGCCGATAATCCTCTAGCATTAAATCACTGAGACAGAGTATGTTACACAAGTGGCAAGAACATCCTTCCTGTTCTAACAAGATGGGTCACAGAGAGGTCAAAAAGGCATTTTCTGGTAGAGCCACTAGAGGTCCTTGCATTAGTTAATAAAGCAAGACCTTAGGTTCTCTACATTACAAAGGCATATAGGAACAAGTGAGGGAAGAGAGGGTGGAGTGTGATCATGTTAGATACCCTCTATCCATCCAAATGTAACAACATCAGAGAGACTGACGGCATCAGAGGAGACAGCTGCATTGAACGCCTTTTTTTACTTTTTTCTTTTGTAACTTTTACTGCCTCCCTGTTGCTCCCCTAGGATAAAGGGAGAGTGTGCTGTCCGTAGTTCTTATTTCAGACCCACCAAGGATGAAAGTCACTAGGCATCACCTAAAAATGGATCCATTGGCATGTGAACTCGAACCCATTTCAGCCTGTTTCCAAGGGGCAAGGGAAATCGGCCCCAAAGAACTGTTCCCCAGAACATCCCCCAGACCTGGTCTATGCCCCACCGAGAATATGGGAATGGTCTACTTGTAACTGTTGTACCAGGCCACATGTCTGCACACACCATTGCTAGATGCCTAACCAAAACAGCACTGCACACTTGCAGAAAGACACAAAACCACGAAGTGTGATTTCAAGCTTTTTATTTATTGCTTCATCCCTCAAGGGACTGCTAAGGGCCACCCGACATCAGGGCCGGCCCGTCCATTGAGCAAGAATGTTTTTTGCACAGGGCCCCGCGCTTCGGGGGGCCCCGCGCAAAGAACATTCTGCTTTTTCTTAATTGAATTAAAAAAAAAAAAAAAGCTGGCCGCTGCGGCATGGAGTGTCCCACGGGGCTCCCTCTGCCCGGCGGAACTCTCCCGGCGCGGCTGAGCCCCTCTCTGCCGGCTTGCAGATACGCGAAGGGAGAGAGTCTCCCTCGCGTCTTTGTTAAGCCCGCAGGGGCAGATGGGAAATTTCCCATCAGCCCCTGCGGGCTTAACAGAGACGCGAGGGAGACTCTCTCCCTTCGCGTATCTGCAAGCCGGCAGAGAGGGGCTCAGCCGCACCGGGAGAGTTCCGCCGGGCAGAGGGAGCCCCGCGGGACCCTCCATGCCGCAGCGGCCAGTTTGTTTTTTTTTTTAATTGCCATGAGCCGAGGGGGGGCGGGTAAGACTGTCAATGGGCTAGGGAGGGAGGGAGGGGGTTAAGACTGGCAATGGGCTGGGGAGGGGGGTTAAGACTGGCAGTGGGCTATGGGGGGGGTTAAGACTGGCAGTGGGCTAGGGAGGGGGGTTAAGACTGGCAATGGGCTGGGGGGGTTAAGACTGGCAATGGGCTGGGGAGGGGGGTTAAGACTGGCAGTGGGCTATGGGGGGTTAAGACTGGCAAGGGGCTCTGGGGGGGTTAAGACTGGCAGTGGGCTAGGGAGGGAGGGAGGGAGGGAGGGGGGTTACGACTGGCAGTGGGCTAGGGAGGGGGGTTAAGACTGGCAATGGGCTTGGGGGGTTAAGACAGGCAGTGGGCTGGGGAGGGGGGGTAAAGACTGGCAGTGGGCTAAGGGGGGTTCAGACTGGCAATGGGCTATGGGGGGGTTAAGACTGGCAATGGGCTAGGGAGGGAGGGAGGTAGGGGGGTTAAGACTGGCAATGGGCTAGGGAGGGAGGGAGGGGGTTGAGACTGGCAATGGGCTAGGGAGGGAGGGGGGTTGAGACTGGCAATGGGCTAGGGAGGGGGGGTTAAGACTGGCAATGGGCTGGGGAGGGAGGGGGGTTGAGACTGGCAGTGGGCTATGGGGGGGGTTAAGACTCGCAGTGGGCTAGGGAGGAGGGGGGGGGGGGTTAAGACTGGCAATGGGCTGGGGGGGTTAAGACTGGCAATGGGCTGGGGAGGGGGGTTAAGACTGGCAGTGGGCCTATGGGGGGTTAAGACTGGCAATGGGCTATGGGGGGGTTAAGACTGGCAGTGGGCTAGGGAGGGAGGGAGGAGGGAGGGAGGGGGGTTAAAACTGGCAATGGGCTAGGGAGGGAGGGAGGGGGGTTAAGACTGGCAATGGGCTAGGGAGGGAGGGAGGGGGGATAAGACTGGCAATGGGCTGGGGATGGGGGTTAAGACTGGCAGTGGGCTATGGGGGGTTAAGACTGGCAATGGGCTATGGGGGGTTAAGACTGGCAGTGGGCTATGGGGGGGTTAAGACAAGCAATGGGCTGTGGGCTGATGAGGGCTGGCAATGGGCTATGGGGGGGTTAAGACTGGTAATGGGCTATGGGGGGGGTTAAGACTGGTAATGGGCGATGGGGGGGTTAGGACGTAATGGGCTATGGGGGGGTTAAGACTGGTAGTGGGCTGATGGGGGGGTAGGACTGATAATGGGTTATGGGGGGGCTCGGACAGGAAAAGGGCTTATGGGGAGGGTTTAGGAGTTGAGGTGTGATGATGTGGTTAGGACTGGTAATGGGCTGTGGGCTGATGGGGGGGTTAGGACTGGCAATGGGCTATGGGGGGCTGACTGGAAATGGGCTGATGGGGGGTTAGGACTGGTAATGGGTTATAGGGGGGGCTTAAACTGAAAATGGGGTGATGGGGGTTAGGACTGGAAGTTGATTGATGGGGGGCTAGGACTGGTAATGGGTTGGGGGGTTGCTAGGACTGGGAATGGGCTGAGTGGAAGGGGAGACTTGAACTGCAAATAGCTGATGGGGAGGGGGCTTGGAATGGAAATGGGCTGTGAGGGAAGGGAGCTAGGACTGAAAATGGGCTGATGGAACAGCTAGGATAGGACTGGAAATGGGCTGTTGGGGGGAGCTAAGATTGGAAATGGGCTATGGTGGGGGCTTGAATTGAAATGGACTCATGGAGGGGCTAGAACTGGAAGTAGGCTCATGGGGGGGCTTGGACTGTAATTGGGCTGAGAGGAGGGGAGCTATGAATTGACATGGGCTTATGTTTTGGCTAGGACATGACTAGAAATGGGCTGATGGGGGGGCTAGGATTGGAAATGAGCTGATGAAGGGACTTGGACTGGAAATGGATGGGGGAGCTAGGACTGGAAATGGGCTGATGGGGGGCTAGGACTGGAAATGGGCTGATGCAGGGACTAGAAGGGAATGGATGCTGGGTGAGACTGGAACTAGAAGGGAGCTGATGTTGGGGGAGGAATAGAATGGGATGGGGCTGGGAGATTAAAATGGAGAGGGGAAAAATATTTTGTGTAGGAGGGATGAAAAATCTACAATTGGCCAGGTATTGGGAGAGTAATTGGGGATTGAGGATGGAGGGGTAAAATTTGTGTGGATGAAATAGGAATGAGGAAAGAGCAAAAGGAAAAAGATTAGTATGTTAAAGCAGATGTAGAGAGAGAGAATGGAAAAAAAAAACTAGAAGAGAGAAGAAAGGACAAATGGACAGCAGACGATGGAGAGTTAGCAGAAAACATGAAGAAACCAGAAGAAAGTGGCTGGACCAATTGCAACTGAAAAAAAATGCACAAAAGGTAGAAAGATATCTCTTTATTTTGATTTTATTAACTGGAATATGTCAGCTCTGGGAAATGTGCATCATTAACATCTGCGCTTTGTTTGGTACAAGAGGAAATTAATTTATAGTTTTATTTCTACAGTGTTGTTGTACATTCCAAGTTTGGCTTTTGGGGTTCCCAGTTTAATTATTGCCTTCCTGTTTCTAAATTGTGATTCCTTGTTTGGTGATGGTCTATGTTCTGCATGTGTAACTGAGCTGAGGTATTCTGTTTATGTAATTCCTATTTGACGTTGCCACTTGTTCTCTTTCCCCAGTATTCTCTGAAATGTATTGGTTTAATATTTGCAGTGTTGCCTTTTGATAGGTAGGGTCTTGTGCTTTGTGAGTCCTGGTAATGCTGTCAGGATACGGCGGGTTTGCTATGGGTTCTAAATAGGCAGCATTTGTAGTAGTTCCTAATGTGCCTGGCGGTTGGCACTGGATTATAGTAATGTAGAAATCTTTTAGTCTTTCTTTATCCATACACTCATTAAGAGACATGTTTACTAAAAGTTAGTGAATGGTAACATTATGCAAATATTTATGCAAATGAGGCCCCGCACCAAGTCTCCGCACATGGCCCAGCACCCCCCTTGGGCCGCCCCTGCCCGACATGGCCATGTTTTGGCACTGCTTCTGTCAGGGGATTGGCCAAATAAGGCACCTTATACGTCTTGTGCCTGATCTTAAAGAGAACTACTTTCTCACTACAACATTGAATGCCATGTTGGGTGGCCCCTAGCAGTCCCCTGAGGGTGAAGTAATAAAAATTTTGAAATCACATTTCGCTAACACCATTGCTGGAGTCAGAGAAATAATATGAGGAGCTTAAGGCAACATCAGCCCCCCAAAAAGGGGAGTAGTCGGCTCTGGGGGGTTTTCCTCTAGTTCCATCTGCTAAAAGGGGGGCATAACCCCTTGTGTGGACCGGTCTGGCATGGATATTAAGAAAATTTCATATAATTGTGCATAGCATTCTAAATATGCTATGCAGAGTGACCCCCACCTCCCCATCTCATCCACTATGCACATGCACATAATTTCTTCTACTTGCTACTCCTCTCCAAATTAATAGGAGAAATGTTAGTGACAGGAATTTTCTTATTTAAAGATTCTGATAAGAGAATTGCAGGGAAAAGAATTGAAGTGACAGAAATCCCGCAAATGATTATCTAGAAGGGCAGACAGAAGAAAATGAAAATTGAAAAGTCTGAAATGGATTGTTGATTGATCAGTTCATAGTGAAAAAAAGGTTTTGAGGACTGGCTTTAGCTGCTGTGGTTAGAGGGAAGCATGGCTTAACTTTCACTCAAATAGGATTGAAATGCAATCCATTTGAGCACTGATTGCACTACGCGATACCATTAAATTGATTTCACACAGGTTGTTCATTGTTATTTTGTGACACACAGGGGTATGTTTACTAAACCGCGCAATTTTGCGTGGCGCACTTGAGCGTGCGCTAAGGTACCTTAGCGCACGCTGATAGTGTGTTTTTGGTGCCCCGCATGTGTGCGCTTTGGCCGTACACGTGCGCGCCGCCCGCAAAAGTGCGTGGCGCGCTGATGTGCGATAGAGGCGTGGAAAGGCATTGCGAGGGCGGAGGAAAGCGCCCGAGGGGCGGGGAGACGGGGTCAATGGGTGGAGAGTGGGCGTGGAGAGGCTCCCCGTACAGGAGCGGGGATGAAAAACAACCTAAAAATTACTGCGAGTGAAAACCTCGCGTTAGAGCCGATTTAAGGGGAAGAGAAACCATTTCCGTCAGCAATGTACAGCAAAACCGGGGAAACCTGAAAAACGTGAGCAGTGTGATACATGTGCACAGAACAAAATAGCAAATATAACTTGAAAATGACCGCAACAAATTCCAAATAAATTATAATCCAGCTGGGAAACAGTGATATTAATGGGCAACCATAAAAAACACTCCCAGGAAAGCTCCAAAAAAAAAGAAATGATTTTTGGAAGGGTCTACGCTCCGTAGACTCTTTCAAAAGCACTGCATTTAAATGGAGCTTTCCTGGGAGTGTTTTTCAGGTTGCCCATTGATATCACTGTTGCGCAGCTTGGTTTTGTTTTTTTCCCCTTTTTTGGAGGGCATTTCTGAGGTTTATTTGCACCTTTGTCCCCATACAAGGTAAACGAGCCCACAGTAAAATTGTGCATAGCAGGGTGTCTGACTCGTGCGGCCAGATTTCCTATCTCCAGAGACTACACTGTCTCTGTGGCCACAGTGTGGTGCAGCGGACACAGCCAGTGCCTGTAGGACCAGAGGGTCACAGGTTCAAATCTCAGCTGGGGCTCCTGCCAACCCAGTCCCCATAGTTTTACCCACCACTAAACAGTGATGGTACAGACACTCCTTTATTGCAGAGATCATAAGCATGGTTCCAACACCTATATTTTACCCTACACCGCACACAAACCATAACAATGGGCATTACCTACAGCCGAGTCTCCCAAATGCAGTCCTGGAGGGCCCCACACCATTCAGGATCCATGCTGCCTCTAATAAAGATGCCTGTGCTGCATATCTATGCACCACCCCCATGGTATGCTGATGTAGCTCATGCATATCTATGAGGGACAGCATGAAAACCCGAAGAGTGGTTTGAACACCAGGACTGGAGTTGGAACACGCTGCCGTAAAGCAGCAGCCAACAGGACCAGACACACCCACACACACTCCCACAGGCCCCATTGGCCAATGCCTCATGGAGAGGCAGGACATTGGGCCATGCCTGTATCTCCCAATACTAGCAGTTGCATACCTTAGCACTGCCACCCTACACCTGGGTATATGGTACACAGCTATCAAACGTTTCCCATGATAACTGGCAGATATCAATTCCTACGTTAAGCACATTTTGCTCATTGATATCCACCATAACAATCATTGTGATGTCTGCGGTGTGCGCTGCAGGTCTGGTCTCTGACAGTGTTTACCACCCTGGGAAGTGACCCCCAACAGTAGTGCGTACCATATCCATGCCTGTACTGTGCCCAGGACTGGTGTGGTGGGTATGGCTGCTGAACCCCTCTATAGTAGCACAATGCTGGCATAGGTGTGGGGGTGGCTGTCTGTCTATCCAGTGTGTGGTGGCTGCAAACACCTTCCACAGCCCACACTGCCAGCAATGTTGCCAGTATTGGGCTGCCAAAGTGCATAATGAGGAGCAAGGTACCATGGGTATGGGCCGGACAGGGTGGCCTGGCCAGGGTGCATCTGCACAGGGCATAGGGCACTGACTGGGACATTTTAGTGCCCGGCCACCACCTACACAGACAGGGTGACCTCAGTATGTCCTGCTGGGAGATCATGCTCACCCTGACTGTGCAGTGACCACAGCATGGCTAGGCACCCCCATAGTGCTATATAGCATTTCTCTCATGTGATAGATATGGGTTTCCTTTTGGGGCCCAGTCACTGATTTATCTGCTTGCTATGTATGCTGACATCCCAGTTCTGGGTGCATGCATCTCCACTGGGAACATGCACTGTGGACTAGCTAGTACACTGTTTGCAGCTGGTATGTGTCTTGATGGAGCAGGGTGCAGCGGATGATGACTTGCTGCAGGAGAATATCAGATAGTGGTGGGGTGCAGCTCACCATATCCAGGCCTAATATCTGTCTGTTATTGTGTTATAGATGTGTATAGAGCTGCATTGACTGCCCTGTGGGATGTCTGTTCCTCAGCTGGTCCCCTCTACTGCCACCTTTGCAGGGAGGTAGAATGTGGAGTGATTGATAGGAGACCCTGTTTGCCACCCTCAGCCCTGGAGGAAGGGGAGGGGGGATGGTGGTGGTGGTGCATAGCCCACCTGACTGAAACAGACAGAGATATCCAAGGTGTTTGTGCAGAAACTACCTATCTCACACATTAACACTGCTTTGGACCTCTGGCATGACCTCTTTCAGCCATGGAGGGTGCTGTGGACCTGGTCCTGGGCGCCTCATTGCACCCTCAGGGTGAGCACAGTACCCGCACAATGTGACGGTGTGTAGCTACTCTGTGCCAGTAAAACACACGGTCAGTACCCCCTACCAGGCCGAGGTGGTGTGTGGGTGCACATGGTCACTTCCCTCTACCAGGCCGAGGTGTTGTGGGGGTGCATTGCCCATCTTGTGTTAATCTGTGGACAGCTGATTTGCATGTGCAGTGCATCATGGGTATGGGTGGGCTAACCCTATCCTGGTGAACACAGCAGACTGTCTGTGTGGTGATGTGCATGCTCTCTGCAGCCAGCCAGGGGCTTGCTAGCAGCTATAGAGCTGTAGCCCAATGGTTAGTTCACTGCCTCTGCAGCCAGAGGTCATGGGTTCAAACCCACAGTGGGGTTATTTGATAGGGTTCTCCAATGCATTATCTTTTTTTAATGTACATATTTTGATGCCAGCAAAAACACCCTCAGCGTACTGTACCCATAAGGTGCCTCTGAGGGTGCTTTATAGGGCACCTTATGGTTCCCGTCCATATAAGGTGCACTATACATTATCCTGTGACGCAACCTATAGGGTGCCCTATAGGGGACATTTTAGGGTGCTGTGGCGGACAGTGCAATTTATAATGTGCCCTATGGAGTGCCTTATAGGGTGCCTTATACGGCACCTTCAATTACGGCACGTGAGGGCGTGTTTGCTGGCAGCAATTAATAACATAAAAATAAAGTGCTGTAGGACAAAATATGTACAATGCAAAGCTGATGCCACAGCCAGCCTTATGTATTAGGCACACTGGGGAGCAAACTCATGACCCCTGTATCAGCAGTCAGTGCCTTAACCATTGTGCTCCACTGCTGCTCCTCCTTGCCTGTCAGCACACCTACTTATGCTTTTCATTCCTTAAACTGCACAGTGCTGCCATAAAAAACAGTACTCTGACCTTGCGGTACCTCATACGGCACCCTATAAGCAACATTCTAGGGTACCTTGGCTGACAGTGCACTTTAAAATGTGCCTTATAGGGCGCCTTATGTTAACACGCTTTGAGAGTGCGTTTGCTAGTAGTGATAATTAAAATATGAATAAAATGCCTCCTAAAGCAATCTTCCCCATAATATGTTATGCCTCAGCCAGCCTTGTTCATTGGGCACTTTGGGGGCTTGAACCCCTGATCCCTGCACCATTGGTCAGTGTCTTAACCATTGTGCTGTGGTTCTGTTCCTGTGATTGTACATCAGCGCGCCGCCTTATGCCGCTCAATATTAAAATGCCTCCTAAAACATTAGCGCGCCGCCTTATGTCGCCCAGTATTAATATGCTGTCACAAACATTAGCATGCCGCCTTATGCTGCCCAGTATTTCTGTGCCTCATAAATTAACGCCTCAGCCAGCCATCTTCATTGGGCACTGTGGGGGATCGAACCCCTGTTCCCTGCACCATTGGTCAGTGTCTTAACCATTGTGCTGTAGCTTTGCTCTCCTGCTTGAACATCAGCACGCTGCTTATTCCTCCCGCGCAGCCATCTCATGTGCTAACGTGCGGGGCGCATATGGGCACCGCGCACCTTAGCGCATATGCAAATTATGGGGTTTCTTTTTCAGCAAGAACCGCCCACTCCTTATATGGCACCCGCACTCTACCGCGGCCCGCACTTTACCGGGGTTTTAGTAAACATACCCCACAGAATAGCAGAGATGAAAAGGATAGCCAGAGTACAGCTAATTCAGAGTTGCCGAGTTATCTAGCTCCAGGAGTGAGATTTGTTTTACCAGTTCTGATTTTCAATAGCATTACAATGTAGTATGGTACTTGTAGTCCAATTTTATCCACTGGAATCAGTAATGCAGGTCCCGTAATGCATCAGGATGAGATTGGCAGAAATGCAGGACTGGAACTGGGTAACTTGGCAACTCTGCTAATTCATTGTGCTATTAAACTTCATTGACAGAAAGAACCATGAACTTCCTGTGGGTATTAAGTGTCATACTGCGGCAATCTCGTTACAAAAGGTATCATGCTTGCATTTTGATTGATTTAAGGAACCGATTCAGATGAAGCAATATAGTCAGAGGTGGAGAAAGAAAAACCCTCAAACCCCAAACTTTCAAACTGCAGATAGAAAAGTGTTTTCTTAAAGCTGGTGACATTTATTATACAGAAGTGGTATTGCCAGAATTTTTTTGCAGTGCATACAAATATTTGCACAGCACGTAACATTTGTGGAAATGGCAAAGTACTAGCATAGCACTGAGTCACCAAAAGAGGGTAGATACGGTAAGCCCGAAACACAACTGGTTCGACTAGCATTTTTATTCATATGGTCAGTGCTGCTGTTTAACTAGCAGCAGAGTATACGAGGTCTGTCCCAAAAGTAATGAGAATGATTTAAAAAAAAATTATTGAATACACATGCAATTATAGTTTATCCCCTTCAAAATAGCTCCTTGTGATCGAATACAGCGATTCCAGCATTGCTGCCACTCTTCATAGCAGTGGAAGAAGTCTTCACTTGAGATGTTCTTCAAAACCCTCGTCACAGCTGCCTGGACATTTTCAACTGTCACAAAATGATGTCCTTTGAGGTGGGTTTTGAGCTTGCGGAATAAAAAGTAATCGCACGGAGCCAAGTTAGGGCTGTACGGTGGGTGAGGAAGCATTGTGATATTATTTTGAGCCAAAAATTCCCTCACAGCGAATGATGTGTGACTCGGCGCATTGTCGTGGTGAAGGAACCATGTGTTTGCAATTTCATGGCACAACTCTGTTTCTCAAAAGCTCAAGTACCTGTAGGTAAAATGTTTGATTCACAGTCTGTCCGGGTGGCACAAACTCCTTGTGAACAACTCCCTTTGAATAAAAAAAAAATGATGAGCATGGATTTCAATCTTGATTTGCTCATTCGGGCCTTCTTTGGTCGAGGTGACTGAGAAGAGTGCTACTCTGAACTCTGTCTTTTGGATGTGGGATCGTACTCGAAAACCCAAGTTTCATATCCGGTTATCACTCGCTGCAGAAAGTCGAGCTCACTGGTCACACAATCCAAGCGTTCCCGAGAAACCAACATACCATTGTCCTTTTGTTCATCAGACAAATTCTTCAGGACCAGTTTCGCACAAATTTTTCTTATGTGCAGATTTTCCGTAATGATTTGGTGGACATCCATTTTCTGTGATTAACTGCACATTCAAACGTCGGTCCCTATCCAGAACACCCTTCAAACGAGCCACATTGTTCTCAGTTCTTGAAGGACGCCCTGTGCGCTGTTCATCCTCAACGCTCTCCTTTCCGCCCTTGAACGCCTTGTGCCACCTGAAGACTTGGGCTGAAGACAAAACAGCATCCCTATAAGCTGCCCTCAACAACTGCAACGTTTCGCAACCAGATTTTCCGAGTTTCGCGCAGAACTTGATCGCATAACACTGCTCCAGATTCCTCTGCATTTTTGCTCATGACAAGACACAAAACTACTACGCACTTTGCTAATGTACCATGTGCTACAAAGGTGCGGATTCAACTGAGGAGGGTCAAACTGTATACCTGGGTTCCCCCTCCACCAGCCTTGACCCCCACTTTCTTTTCCTGTCCCTTCTGCATTGCACAAAAAAAACATTCTCATTACTTCTGGGAAAACCTTGTATATATGTATGACCAGCAACCACGCCAATACTTGCACATTTTAAGTTAGCTGGCTAACCAGCATATGTGTCTTCAAATACATAACATATCCATTCTACAGTCAAATGTCACTGCCAAACATAAAAGTAATGGTGTTGCCTTCACCCTTCGCAAATGCCAGCCCCATTTTACACAGACAAAATTGGGCCATTTGGCAAATTACAGGACCTGGTTTCATATATAAGAAGCTATAATTGTGCCTTAAATCCAGATGTGGACATTTATACCTGTTTGAGAGCAGGTATAAATGAACATGCATAAATTAAGGTATTTCATTACATGTGTACTTGCAAACTCTGGACATGCTCCCCCCAGACGGCACCCCCAGCTATGCCTTCCAGCAACATACACACCTTCCTGCCAATGCATGTACTTTTACACCAGTTGGTATTCTACAAGAAGTCACATATATATGAAAAGGACTTTATAAAATTAGTTTATAGTTTGTTAGACCACCTTTCAGAGTTTTATCAAAGCAGTTTACAATGCAGATAAAATAAAAATAGAAAAATAATATACGTTAAAATTAAAGTAAAATACTTCTTCAGTGAGAATTAAGTAGGAAGAGAAAATAGGAATATAGGTTTGAGGGGATTGAGGACAGAGAAGGACAAAAGGGCTCACAGCAAAGAGTATTTAGGCAGGACAGAGGGGCATAGTGGATGACAAAGATTTCATAGGAGAAAAGAACATAAGGGAGATGACACAGACAGGCACAAGAGAGAGAAGAAAGAATGGTTAAGAAACAAAGATTAACCGAGTAGGCAGAGAGTATAGTGCATGCATTTATCCAGTTTACTTGACATCGTCAGCTGAAGATGCACTGGAACAGGTAAGTCTTCAAGCTTTTCTTGAAATTGCATCATAGTGGCTAAATATCATTGCTATCCATACAGTGGATGAAACACCTTCACCCTGCCCCACCACTATATGGGTGGAGGGTAATTTTATATACGGGCGCCTAGTTAACGTGCCTACTTTCTAGTCAAATACATGCCTATTTGATTTTATAAAAAAAAGCATAAGCATGAATGTACGTGAATACATTAAGGCACAAACACTTTTACCAGCCCTAGAGCTGGTGTAAATGGCCATGCCTACTTTTTGCAAGTACATGCTTAAAATAAGAAATTTTGTAATCTACACATATACTTGCTCACCCTGCCCACACTCTGCCCAAACTCCACCTCTGTGCATGCCCACAGAGAAAGTACACACCACTATTACGCTGGGTATGATTTTATAAGAGGCCATTTATGCCATATTAAGAACCTACTTTCATGTGTAAAAGTAGACAGTCCCTTATAAAATTACCTCTATGGTTCCAGAGCAATCGGCAAAGTTTCAGCAGCACTATATAAAATGAATGGATAGGGGACTTATCTGTATAGCAGCAGCTGCTATATAGATGAATCCTTTTGATTATTTGTCCCTCTGGGTTTTGAATCTAAAGTCCTGGTCTCCGAGAGAGTTCTCAGGATCTCAGCAGCACTAGGACATTAACTTGTTGCGACAGCACTACAGCAGAATATTTAGATGGAAGAGAGGCTCTAAAATTATGGCAGTGGTAGCTTCCTATCTCACAAAGCTTTTCTATTATAACACTACTACAGCGCTATTTGAAGTTTGGAGGACAGAGAAGGACAAAAGGGCCCTTAGGAAAGAGAGTATATAGACAGGTTAGAGGGGCATAGTGGATGACAAAGAGCTCACAGGAGAAAATAATTAAGAAGGGAGATGAGATAGACAACAGGAGAGAGAAGAAAGAAGGATTAAGGAACAGAGAATAACTGGAGAGAGTCAGTGAAGGAAGGAAGACAGAAGGCTATAGAGAAGTAAAATTTAAAAAATCAGCGCCTACAGAGAAGAAGAAAGATGAAGAATATGAGCAAACTTGAGGGAGGTAAGAAGAAACTGTAGAAGGGAGGGCAAAATAGGTAAATAGGAGAGGAACAAACATCTAGAACAATGGTTTCTCCCCAGCCAGTTGGGTTTTTCAGGATATCCACAGTAAGTATACAAAAGATAAGTGTGCATGCAATAGAGGCAGTGCATGCAAATCTATCTCATGAATGTTCATTGCAGATACCCTGAAAATCCGAGTGTCTGTGGGTCACCTCGGATAGATCTCAGAACCCTTGATCTAGGCAAAAGAGTAAGTAGGGTGGCAGTTTTTTTCTGCTAGTGCATGAGATCAGCATGAGAGATGTTGATATACACCATCTGTAGATAGGAAGTGGATTTCCTTTCTCAGGCTTCCTCCCCTTGAATGCTGTTAATTTTAGGTTGGGCAAAACCTGAAAGTTCCTAGGTATGTTGATGATTACTGTCAGGGGCGGCCCAAGGGGGGTGCGGGGCCATGTGCGGAGACTCGGTGCGGGGCCTCATTTGCTTAAGGGGCCTCATTTGCATAAATATTTGCATAATGTTACCATACACTAACTTTTCGTAAACATGCCTCTTAATGAGTGTATGGATAAAGAAAGACTAAAAGATTTCTACATTACTATAATCCAGTGCCAACTGCCAGGCACATTAGGAACTACTACAAACACTGCCCATTTAGAACCCATAGTAAACCCGCCGTATCATAACAGCACTACCAGGACTCACAAAGCACAAGACCCTACTTATCAAAAGGCAGCACTGCAAATATTAAACCAATACATTTCAGAGAACAACAATACATGACCTACTGGGGAAAGAGAACAAGGGCAATGTCAAATAGGAATTACATAAACAGAATACCTCAACTCAGTTACACGTGCAGAACATAGACCGTCACCAAACAAGAAATCACAATGTAGAAACAGGAAGACAATAATTAAACTGGGAACCCCAAAAGCCCAACAACACTGTAGAAATAAAACTATAAATTAATTTCCTCTTGTACTAAACAAAGCGCAGACGTTAATGATGCACATTTCCCAGAGCTGGCATATTTCAGTTAATAAATTCAATAAAGAGATATTTTTCTACCTTTTGTGCATTTTTTTCAGTTGCAATTGCTCCAGCCACTTTCTTCTGGTTTCTTCGTGTCTTCTGCTAACTCTCCATCGTCTGCTGTCCATTTGTCCTTTCTTCACTCTTTTATTTTTTTTCCATTCTCTCTCTACATCTGCTTTAACATACTAATCTTTCTCCTTTTACTCTTTCCTCATTCCTATTTCATCCACTCAAATTTTACCCCGCCATCCTCAATCCCCACTTACTCTCCCAATATCCGACCAATTGTAGATTTGTCTTGCCTCCACACAAAATATTTTTTCCCTCTCCATTTCACTATCCCAGCTCTATCCCATTCTAATCCTCCCCCAACATCAGCTCCCTTCTAGTTCCAGCCCCACGCAGCATCCACTCCCTTCTAGTCCCCGCATCAGCCCATTTCCAGTCCTAGCTCCCCCATCCGAGTCCCTCCATCAGCTCATTTCCAATCCCAGCCCCCCATAATCCCATTTCTAGTCCTATCCTAGCCCCACCATCAGCCCATTTCCAGTCCTAGCTCTCCCATCTGAGTCCCTCCATCAGCTCATTTCCAATCCCAGCCCCCCATTAGCCCATTTCTAGTCCTTTCCTAGCCCCACCATCAGCCCATGTCAAATCCTAGCTCCCCTCCACTCAGCCCATTTCCAATCCAAGCCCCCCATGAGCCTACTTCCAGTTCTAACCCCTCCATGAGTCCATTTCAATCCAAGCCCCCCCAACAGCCCATTTCCAGTCCTATCCTAGCCCTCCATCAGCCCATTTCCTTTCCTAGCCCCCCCCCCACTCAGCCCATTTCCAGTCCTAGCTCCCTCCCCTCACAGCCCATTTCCATTCCAAGCCCCCCTCCCCATCAGCTATTTGTAGTTCAAGCCTTCCTTCCATTCAGCCCATTTCCATTCCAAGCTCCCGTCCCCATCAGCTATTTGCAGTTCAAGCCCTCCTTCCACTCAGTCCATTTCCAGTCCTAGCCACCCCCCCCCCAGCCCATTACCAGTCCTAGCCCCCCCATAGCCCATTAGCAGTCCTAAGCCCCCCATAATCCATTACCAGTTCTAAGCCCCCCCATCAGCCCACTTCCAGTACTAAGACCCCCCATCACCCCATTTTCAGTCTTAGCCCCCCATAGCCCATTACCAGTCCTAACCCCCATCAGCCCATTTCAAGTCCTAGCTCCCCCATCCGAGTCCCTCCATCAGCTCATTTCCAATCCCAGCCCCCCATCAGCCCATTTCTAGTCCTTTCCTAGCCCCACCATCATCAGCCCATGTCAAATCCTAGCTCCCCTCCACTCAGCCCATATCCAATCCAAGTCCCCCATGAGCCTACTTCCAGTTCTAGCCCCTCCATGAGTCCATTTCAATCCAAGCCCCCCCAACAGCCCATGCTCCAGTCCTATCCTAGCCCTCCATCAGCCCATTTCCTGTCCTAGCCCCCTCACTCAGCCCATTTCCAGTCCTAGCTCCCTCCCCTTACAGCCCATTTCCATTCCAAGCCCCCTTCCCCATCAGCTATTTGTAGTTCAAGCCCTTCTTCCACACAGCCCATTTCCATTCCAAGCCCCCGTCCCCATCAGCTATTTGCAGTTCAAGCCCTCCTTCCACTCAGCCCATTACCAGTCCTAGCCCCCTCCATAGCCCATTACCAGTCCTAAGCCCCCCATCAGCCCACTTCCAGTCCTAAGCCCCCCATCACCCCATTTTCAGTCTTAGCCCCCCCATAGCCCATTACCAGTCCAAACCCCCATCAGCCCATTTCCAGTCTTAGCCTCCTCACAGCCCATTCCAGTCCTAACTCCCCATTAGCCCATTTCCAGTCCTAGCCCCCCCATAGCCCATTACTAGTCCTAACCCCCCATCAGCCCATTTCCAGTCTTAGCACCCCCATAGCCCATTGCGTCCTAACCCCCCCCATCAGCACATTTCCAGTCCTAGCCCCCCTATAGCCCATTACCAGTCCTACCCCCATCAGCCCATTTCCAGTCTTAGCCCCCCCATAGCCCATTACATCCTAGCCTCCCTCCATCAGCCCATTTCCAGTCTTAGCCCCCCATAGCCCATTACATCCTAACCCCCATCAGCCCATTTCCAGTCCTAACCCCCCATCAGCCCACTTCCATTCTTAGCCCCCCCATAGCCCATTAGTAGTCCTAATCCCCCTAAGCCCAATACCAGTCCTAACCCCCCTCCCCCCATCAACCCACTTCCAGTCTTAGCCCCCCCCATAGCCCATTACCAGTCCTAACCCTCCCATAGCCCATTACCAGTCCTAACCCCCCTCCCCCCATCAGCCCTAATAGATTTTAAAAAACAAACCGGCTGCTGCTGCCGCCGCCGCCGCCGCCACTGTGGCAGCGGCAGAATCAAATGTCCCGCCGTGGGGCCCCGCCTGCCCGGCAGAGCCTCCCTGCAGCATCAGCTCCCAAGTCCCTCCCAATGCGCGGGCTTTCAGAGCCGCGAGAGTTTCCCTTTCTTCTTGCGGCTCTGTTAATCTCGCCGGGGCTGATGGGATTTCCCATCAGCCCCAGCCGGATTAACAGAGCCGTGAGAGGTCAGAGAAGCTCTCCCTCCGCGGCTCTGAAAGCCCGCGCATTGGGAGGGACTCGGGAGCTGATGCTGCAGGGAGGCTCTGCCGGGCAGGCGGGGCCCCGCGGCAGGACATTTGATTCTGCCGCTGCCACGGCGGCAGCGGCAGCAACAGCCGGTTTGTTTGTTTTTAATCTACTTGTGCTAATGTAAAATGTTTTTTGCGCGTGGCCCCCTGAAACGCAGGGCCCTCTGCAAAAAACATTCTTGCTCAATGGACGGGCCGGCCCTTATTACTGTTCATCAGTTCTAGATGAGTAAACAGAGGTGTTGGGGAATTACAGTTTGCCATAGCCAGAGTCTCATTTGATTTAACAGGCCATAATTTCTCCTGACACCCTACCCCCTAGACCAGTGCTTCTCAACTAGTGTACTAGGACACACTGGTGTGCCTTGAGAAAGCCTTTAGTGCACCTTGGTATTGATAGCTATGGACATGGCTTTGTACTTGCCCCATCTCTACTGGAAGTGCCCAGAGAATAGCTCTCTGCTTCCCACAGCAGCCCTTCTCTGCCAGACAGCAAATATGAAAAGGAGGGGAGAGGGTGAGCTTGGAGCTGAAAGAACAAAGAAGAGCCCCTCTGCTCCCTAATCTGTCATTCAAGACTAGGAGGGTATAGGTGTGACAGGAACAAACATTGCAGAGCATAGAACAGCGCCTACAATGTCTGCTCCAGCCCCTTTCTCTTTTGTCCTAGAGACAAAATGCAGAATTATGGACGGCGACTGAGGAAGAAAGGAACCAGAAAGTAGGAGACTGACGAGAAGTCACCTAATTAAAAAGAAATAGAGAGCTGAGAGAATCAAGTGATATGGCAGGGAGAACTGGAAGGTGAAAAATGTAAAGGAAAGAAATGAAAGAGAAGAGAGGTAAGATCCAGTTGTGATTGCAAAGAGTATGAAGAGATAATGCTATAACAGAAAGATTTAAAGGTACAAAAGAAAGAAAAGGAGGAAAATGCAATAAGAGGTTAGAGAGAGGGGTAAGGAAGGAAGTGATGAAGACAGACAAAAAAAGAAAGGTAGCATAGAAAGAACAGCCTGGAGAAGGAGTTAGAAGAAAACAGTCAAGAAGCAAAACAAAAAAAGACTGGAACCAACATGATTAGGAAAAAAATACCCAGGGGTAGAAAAGAGCATTTTATTTTCAGTATCTATGTCTCCTGAAGGAACTTTGATGTACTAGAACCCAGCTGAAAATCTCTAACATGGGTGTAACTCCCACGCAGAATCTACATAATGGAAAGGATTGGATTAGGTTGGCAACTTGATGTTTTTTTCTAGGGCATACTTACTTTTCTTGAAGGCAAGATGTATTCACCAAGCCTGCATCTTTTGTATTGGTCTGAAAAAGTATTTGGTGATAACCAACAAAACTTATATGTAGTTTGTAGCATATTTTGAGAGTAGATTCTACAATTTTCCATGGGGAGAGTCTGTTTACCCTCCCCCCCCCCCCCCCCCAAAAAAAGCTACTACACACTCACTACTGGTACTACAGTCTGAGATCACCCACCAGAAAACTGGTAATTTTATCAAGAGAGTAGCACAAAGCCTGGGAGCCTGCAATCTTGTAGGACCCTCAGGCCTCATATGTTTAGGAGTCAAATTAAAGCCAGCAGAATGAGAAATACCGGCAGAGCTGGTGCAACACATTACGTGTGGCAATGGGGGCACAAATGTTTGGGGAATGCCAGGGCAGGAAGGTTCGTTGGAGAAAAGGAAGTAAAAGTGCAAGTAGGGATCCTGGACTGAGGGAAATTGCATTTTAGCAGGAATATTGTTGTGACAAGTTCAGATACTAGAAGGTGGAAAAAATCTTTTGTCTTCGGCCCCAGACCTTGTAGCACTAAACCTTTGCTGAAAGAGGGGTTGCTATGCTTTGATGATGTTAAGTCCTTTGTCATCATTGAAGTTTTGTGGGTGTCTTGCTATTTCTACCGCCTCTTTGATCCTCCTTGGCCACCAGCATTCTTCTTTTTCCAGGATTCTTGTGTCATCAAATTTGACTGTACGGCCAGTTTCCATCACGTGGAGGGATACAGCATATTTCTCTGTGTTGCAGAGTTTATAATGTCTTTTGTGCTCTTGTAGTCTTTCTTCTATGGTGTGGCCAGTTTCACCTATATACAATTGGTTGCAATTGCATGGAATTTCCAGTGGTTTGGAGCGGTGGTATGCAATCCTTCACTTGTGTGAGTGTGGATGTCGGCTTCTGTAGTGCCTATACGCTGTTCTGATATTATTCTTTTTAAGCAGTTTACTTATGTAATCTATTACTACTTGGACATAGGGAACACCACAAATCTATGTTCTGTCATGGAGTTGTTATCCAGTGGCTGTTGGTGGTTGCTATTTTTGTGGATTGGTATGTCCAAAGGTTTTAAAGCTTGGGAAATGGCCATTTTGTTGTAGCCATTGGCTGAGAACATGTCTTGGAGGGTGTTCCTTTCTTCCTGGAGACTGTCCAGGTCACAGACTCTTAGTGCCCTGTTTACTAGTGTGCGCAGGATGCTTCTTTTTGTGGATGGATGGTGGTATGACTGCATGTAGATAACAGTTGGTATGGATGGTTTCCTGAATACTTTGTTCACTGTTTGATCATTATACGAGGGGGTACCCAAAAAAAACAGGAATTATTTTTTAAAAGCTATTTATTTCAAATTCTTTACAAAACAACCTTATCCCCTTCAAAATACTCTCCATTACAACTGATACATTTGTCCCACCGGTGCTTCCACTGTTCGAAACATTTTTTGTAGTCATCTTTAGAAATGGCTGACAGCTCCTCCCTCCTTTTTTTCTTGACTTCTTCAATGTTGTCAAATCGGTGTCCTTTCATGCCCCTTTTCATGCGTGGAAATAAGAAAAAGTCGCACGGAGCCAGGTCAGGCGAGTAAGGTGCGTGGGGCAGCGGAACCATGCCATTTTTAGCCAAAAACTGTCTAACAGAGATGGCTGTGTGTGCAGGTGCGTTGTCGTGGTGGAAGAACCAATCTCCTGTCTGCCACAAATCGGGTCTTTTTTGATGAACACTGTTGCGCAATCTTCTTAAAACTTCCAAATAAAAGGTTTGATTGACGGTCTGACCTGGGGGAACAAACTCTGAATGAACTACCCCCTTGGCATCAAAAAAGCAAATCAGCATTGTTTTGATGTTTGATTTGACTTGACGACATTTTTTTGGACGGGGTGACGATGACGTCTTCCATTGGCTTGACTGTTGCTTTGTTTCTGGGTCGTAACCATAGCACCATGACTCATCACCTGTAATGACCTTTGACAGAAAATCTGGATCAGTTTCAAGCTGTTGTTTCAAAACACATGTTTCAACTCGATGTTCCTTTTGATTGTCAGTCAGAACCCGAGGAACAAACTTGGCAGCAACCCTTTTCATTCCAAAATCTTCCGTTAAAATTCGCTGAACCGAGCTCCAAGATAACCCACTAATCTCTGACAGTTGATCAATTGTCTGTCGACGGTCTGTGAGCACAAGCTCTCTAATTTTTTCAATATTTTCGTCGATTCAGGCAGTTGATGGACACCCAGAACGAGGTTGGTCATCAATAGACATGTCGCCATTTTTAAACCGAGCAAACCACTGGTACACTTGACTTTTTCCCATAGCGTCATCTTGATAAGCTGTTTTCAACATTAAAACAGTTTCAGCAGCATTTTTACCGAGTAGAAAACAAAATTTCACAGCTGCACGTTGTTCACTTAAACTTGTCATCATAAAAAAAGAAACAAGAACAAAACAGCGCTAGCAAAAACAATCACTGCAGTTGAACAGAACAAGCCAGGTCGACAACACAGGCGGCACTGAACTGACAATGAGTTGCACTATACACGCCTAGCGGCAGAAGTGCGTACTACACAAGCTCCGCCCACAGCAATGTTATTCCTGGTTTTTTTGGGTACCCCCTCGTATAAAGAAAGGGAGACATCCATTGGTCTCAGTCTCCATAGTGAACTTTATGTAGTGGTGGCTACTACTCAGATGATTGAGAAAGTCTTCAAGATTTTCCCATCCTGGACAGGAAGAAAGGAACACCCTCCAGGACACGTTATCAACCAATGGCTACAACAAAACGACCATTTCCCAAGCCGTAAAACCTCTGGATAAATCAATCCACAAAAACAGCAACCATCAACAACCACTGGATAGCAACCCTATGACAGAACAAAGATTTGCGATGCACTCCTGTGTTCAGCCTTTGCAAGATGCACCACACATGTGTGGTTCCCTTTCCCGCCCAAGGGTGCCATCTTGCCTCAGTCTAATCAAATAGCTAAGATGGCAAAGAATAAAATATGATAAAGGAGCAACTCCAAGGGGAGGAGGGTGGGTTGTGAGAACTGATTCCTGCTGTCCCCAGAGAACACCTGTTACAGGTGAGTAACTACGCTTTTTCCGGGAACAAGCAGGAAATCAGTCCTCACATATGGGACTCCCCAGCTACAGGCTACCGAGAACCTGTAGAAAACGCCACGGTGACCTGCAAAGGGTGAACCATGAGCTGCAGCAGTTGAGTCCTTACTGAGAGACTCTTGCAAGACCCAAGTGTCCGATGGAGATCCAGCACTCCAGTAGCCTGAACACAGAAGGGTCAGGGGGCAGGAGTTGCCTACACCCCGAAGAGATTACGGAGCACGGCCTGGCCGAAGGCGCTGTCCTGTTATGACTCCCTCTCCAGGCAGTATTGAGCTGCAAAGGTATGGACCAAAGACCAGGTGGCGGCCCAGCAGATTTCCATCACAGGTACGGAGCACGGGTTTGCCACAGAGGTAGCTATGGGGTGACCCACAAGGCAAACTGTGAAGGGCAGCAATGAGCACTGAATGGTTTGAAGTCCAGTGATGCAGCCCCAACACTGATGTTGGAATGCCTCTCCGGTAGCCTGGACACAAAGGGCCAGAGGGAAGAAGTTGCACTATTCCCCAAAGAGATGATGAACCCCAGATGCAGCAGCAGCCTGATTGTGCAGTGGGCACGTGGCAAATCTCCTCTGCTGAGCTGCCCTTCAGGAGCCAGTCTTCCAGATAGGGAAAGACAAAGACTCCCAGCAAGCAGAAGTGAGTGGCATCTACCGCCAAGCACTTGGTGAACATCCGGGGTGCCGAGGAGAGGCCGAAGGGGAGCACCCTGTAATGGTAATGGCAGCCTCTAATGATGAAGCAGCGGTACTGACGGTGCCAAAGATGGATCAGGAGGTGGGTATAGGCATCTTTAAGATCCAAGGAGCATAGCCAATCTCCCTGCTAGAGGTAGGACAACAATGTTCCAAAGGATAGCATCTTGAATTTCTCCTTGACCAGAAAGCAGTTTAGGTCCTGCAGATCCAGGATGAGTCGAAAGCCCCCTGACTTTTTTGGGATGAGGAAGTACTGGGAATAAAACCCCTGCACCAGAGGGGCTGAGGGACCAGCTCTACTGCCCAATCCTCGAGCAGGGACTTGAGTTCCTTCTGCAGGAACTCTCTGTGCAGGGAGGTCATGGGAATTTCCCCTGGAAAGAAGGGAGGAGGCATTTGGTCAAAGTATAGAAGGTAATCTTCCCGCACCACCTGCAGCACCAGGCATCAGCGGTGATGCCCTCCAGAGGTAAGCAAAGTAAACCAGATGTTCTCTCATGTGCCTTGGGCCCTGGTCCTCAGAGGGAAGAAGGGCTATGCCCAAGGAATCAAAAGCTCACCCCCATGTTGCAGTTGGAGTGCTGTTTGGGTTCTGGGGGTTTTCTGCTTACGGGGGCCATGCCCTTGGCACTTGGTCAGCTGACCCTGTTGGGAAGCCCGATAGGCCGGAAATTTGGAGGGTTTTTTGTATGCTTTTTTCGCCTTTGGGTGAAAGGGCTTTTTCCCTGAAGCCTTCCATCAGGAAAGGTCAGAGGTCTTCGAGGACAGCCTTGTCCTGGTCATAAACTCTGACTCCAACTCGGTGGCCTTATCGGTCATAGGTTTGCCAAAGAAGTTCTCTCCATGGCAAGGGACATTGGCCAATTTGTCCTGTACCCACTGCTCCAAGTCCAAGGACTGTAGCCAAGCCAAATGGCGGGCACTAATGCCAAACACAGCCACACGAGCCAGAGACTCGAAGCCATCATAGGCTGCTCGAGTCTAGAATTTGGAGCATTCCTTGACGAAAGAGATGAGGATCCGGAAGCGCTCAAGAGATTCACTTGCCAGCCCAGTTGAGAACCGAGCAAGCTCCTTCGCAGGTCCCTCAGGTACATACCCATGTACAGCTGGTAAGCTGGGATGCGGGCCACGAGCATCGAACCATGGTAGCACTTTCTGTCGACTCCACCACCATGGAGTTGTTAGGCAGTTGTGTCTTTATAAAACCCGGGTTCTTACCAACTCAATACTGGGAATAGAGACATTGGCTCACTAGTGGCACCATCACCCGAATAGCAAGGCTCCAAGATGGGAGGAATCAGCACCATCAGTGCCTTCCTCGGAGGGGATTCATACTGGAGGATCTCCAAGTCCTCGTCATGAGGCTCGTCCTCCAGTTCCACCATAAAGGCCAGGGCCTTCAACATCTCCTGGACAAATTCGAGGAATGCGAGGTCCTTGGGCAGGGACCTCTGGCACTCCTGAGGGGGAGACGGATCAGAGGGGACATTCCTATGTAACCCGGTGTCGGGTGACTCATTGGTCTTCCAGTCTGACTTGGAGACGGACAAGACCTTGAGTCCTGGACAGTCATCGGGGCGATGAGTCACTGGCACCAAGGGAGAATGAGGTGCCTGATCAGTCAACCGTGAGGTGCTCGGGTTCGAGTCACACCTTGAGCGGGAAGCCAAACGATGTGGCTCCGCACAAGTCGCGAATCGTTCCAGCACAGGCTGGACATCCTCCGGGGAGGTCCTCACAGTGGAAGATCCTGATGTCGGCACTGACGACACAGAGGATCTGGGCATTGGGCCCCACTGTGCCTCAAGGAAGGCAGCTAGGCTGCGTTCCAAGGCCACTATCCTGGCTTCGATGCCAGTAGGCTCCGGAGCAACCAGTTCGGACCTTAAGCTATCGAGACCGAAGCCGACTCCCTCGAAGGAGAATCTGGGAGAAAGATCAGATTGATTGTATATAATGGATCATGATTTACGTATGATCACTTGGAATGTGGGGGGAGTGAGTACGCCTGTGAAACGTACGAAAATCTTGCAGGTGCTGAAAAGAGGGGGAGCTCAGGTGGCTTTTTTACAGGAAACCCATTTGAGTGAAAAAGAACATGGAAAGTTAAAGCGGGATTGGGTAGGACATGTATATGGGGCCTCCTCGGGAGTACAGAAAAGGGGGGTAGCGATCTTGGTTAGAAAAAATGCCCCTTTGGAGATTCTTACTGAGGAGGTGGACCCACAAGGTCGGTATATATTCTTGCATATTCGGCTATATGGGGAAGAAATGCTATTAGGTAATATAAATGATTTCCCTGTTTACTTCCATGTTAATTTTCCTGTTACTTGTAATAGGTCTGTTATATCTGACCAATTGTTGTATTGTTTCAATGTAAACCGCACTGATGACAAATAGCGCGATATATAAGAAAATTAAATAAATAAATATATGCCCCGAATACGTATGACCATAAATTTTTCAAATATATTTTACGAAAAATACCAGGGGCACCTAAGATACCAATAGTTTTAGTGGGAGATTTTAACTGCCCACATGACCCTGTGATGGATAGGTCAGGTTTGATGGGGCGAGGGGGGTGGACGCATAAAGGAGTGACTTATTTGTGTAAAATGGGGGTGGGGGTAGTGGATGAATGGAGAGTGCTGCATGAAGGGGAGAAGGATTACACACATCTGTCCAGAGCACACCAAACATGGTCTAGAATTGACTATATACTAGTCTCAAAATATAGCTTTGAGAGAGTTATACACATTGAGATTGAGCCAATTATAGTATCAGATCATGCGATGGTGAGAATGGATTGGCGAGGCAGGGGGTCACCCTGGCCATAGGTGGTCCTTCCCGAGGCATTTATGGAGAAATGAAGATTTTTGGAAATATCTGGTACAAAATTGTGAGGAATATCTTAGATTTAATAAGGCGCAAGCGAAAACATCTGCCCTATTCTGGGAGGCTGGGAAGGCGGTCATGCGGGGGCATGTCATTGCGTTTGTAGCAAAAGAGCGGAAAAGGATAGATGGTACCATCCTGCACTTGACGCGTGAGCTTCAAGATATAAAAAGGGTAGCCTCGTCAAGGTCAGAGTTGATACACACAAGGGCCTATCTGGCACTGCAGGCACAACTTAATAAAGTACTTCAGGAGAGAGAAGTATACTCTATGCAATATTATAGGCATCAGTTTTTTAGACATGGGGATCACTCAGGTAAGCTGCTGGCACGATTGGTAAAAGATTGGTATAGCGCTAAAGTAGTGACGGGTAATTCGAGATGCGGATGGAGTAAGGCAAAGCGAACCGCAGAAAATAGTGAAGGTGTTTAGACAATTTTATCAAAATTTGTATACCCCGGGCAAAGAAGATAGAGAGCAGGAGAAGAGCTTTCTAGATGCGGTACAGCTTCCAACTCTTACGGCGGCAGAGTTAGTGGAACTTAACAAACCTATAACGGGGGGAGAAATTCAGAGGGTCATTAAGGCGGGAACTCCGCATAAGGTGCCTGGACCTGATGGATATGGAGTAGAATTTTATAAAATATTAGAGCCCCAAGTAACACCCACCTTGGCTGCCCTCTATGAGATGCTAGAAACGGGACAATTCCCAAGGGACATGAGGACGGCATCTATATCCATCATTCCCAAGGCGGGTAAGGATTTGGAGGATCCAGCCTCATATAGGCCGATATCTCTAATTAATTACGATATGAAGCTCCTGGCCTCAGTTTTAGCTAAGCGTTTACAGAATATCCTCCCTAGACTAATTGGGTCACACCAATCGGGGTTTGTGAAAGGAAGGGAAGCTTTCTTAAATATAAGTAAAGTCTTGCTGGGAATGGAAACATGCCTGTTTAAGGGGAACCCTTTACTTTTAGTCAGTCTCGATGCGGAAAAAGCTTTCGATCGAGTGTCCTGGACCTATATGTTCGAAGTAATGCATCATTTTGGATTCAAGGGAGCTATTTTCAATTGGGTTAAGGCTCTATACATGGATCCATTGGCCTGCATTTTGGCAGGGGGAGAATGCTCCCAGCCTTTTTCGTTAAGAAGAGGGACTCAACAGGGATGTCCACTTTCCCCCCTTTTGTTTATCCTCCAATTAAAGCCCTTATTGCTTTCACTAATTCGGATCGAGGAGGTGAAGGGTATAGAGTGGGAAAGGGGGGGCATCAAAGTCAGTGCATTTGCGGATGACATGCTTCTTTGTTGACAGGACCCTGCACAGTCCTTGGAGGCGGCACTGCAGCAGATTGAGTTGTTTGGCTCGTTCTCCGGATTAAAGATCAATAAAGCTAAGTCAATGGTGCTGGATATAGGAGGATGTGTAAGAGCGAAGTGGCAGGGGAGCTTTCCGTTGAGGTGGACGGAAGGGCAGATTCAATACTTGAGTATCCAAATTCCAGAAAGGCTATCACAACTTTACAATATCAATATCAAACCAATGCTAGTGAAGACAATTGAACGGCTGACAAAATGGAGAGATCTCCCTATTTCTCTTAAGGGTCGGATAGCTCTTTTTAAGATGATGGAACTTCCCCGTTGGGTTTATCTACTGCGTAATGTTCCGCTGTGGGTAATGAGGAAGGACATGACAAAGTTGCAGAGCCATATTAGCAAATTCTTGTGGAGGGGGCGGAGACCGCGTATTGCATTCTCTGTGTTGATGAGACCTACGGAGGCGGGGGGGGGGGGCAGGCATGCCGTCATTAAGAGCATACAATTTAGCATGCTTAACCAGGCCACTGAGGGATTTATTAACGGGTTCAGCAGAGACTCTACCAATTGAGCTAGTAGATGAAATGTCGGGGGCTCTCCATGGGTCTTTTTTACTGCATCAGCCAAATAGCAAGCTGCCGCCGACATGGAGAGTTTCAGTTTATTTGTGGTCTCTCTGCCAGGCTTGGAAGGTTTTATGCCAACACAGACAGTTAAGATGGAAGAGCGCAGACTGTCTCCCCCTAGCAGAAAATAAAGACTTCCCTCCGGGAGTACAGGACGGAGTGGCAAAGAAATGGGCACTTTGTGGTGTGACATATGTGGGACACCTTAGGATGGAGAATATCCCAGAGACTGACTCCTTTCAATCGTTACAAAAGAGATACCAGTTGGAGCTGCGAGAATTTTATTTTTATCTGCAGGCAAGACATTATGTAAGAAGTCTCCAGACTGAATTTTCTACACTTGTCCATCCAGGAGGCATGATGGACTTAATAAGTGCATTAGAAGGGAAAATAACGGTGCGAAGCTTATGGAGGGAGCTGACTCCGGAAGTGGATCTGAAAGCATTAGAGAACCTCTGCCTCACTTGCCCCAAACAAGCACCACTCCGGGGTAACAGCCACTTGTTGTGTCATCCATCCACTAAGTTTGGCACAGATCCCTCGCCAAAAAACTTGTATGCGAGAGCACATCCAAAATCGGTTTGTTAGTGTGCCTTTATGCTTCTCACAAAGTTTACACACATCTGTCCGAGACAAACCAGCCCGGGTGGCCCATACATCATGGACATAAGCCCGCCATAAAAACCTATATTGTATTTCTTGCAGTCGCACTGATTCAGATAGTGTATTCACTGCCCTAAATGCTCTCTGCAAGATATCCACTGTTATACCAGGCAGGTTATCCTGCTGCCATCTCTTGGCCAAGGACTTGTAAAAAGCCACCATAGGAAACTGTGCGAGAAGGGCTTTGTTTCAGCTAAGCAATGTATTTTGCATCAATGGTTGTCAGAGAAGCCACCAGCGGTCTCGGTATGGGAACAAGTAATGATTGATTTGATGAGCATGGAACAGAAAACAGCCCAGCTTCTAGGGGGAAATAAGTTGATGCTATTCTGACAGATCTGGGAACCAGTGATGAATCAGCTCTCTCACTGAGGGAGGGGCAACATACAATGGAATTAACAAAATAGAACATGGGGGATGGTTTGGAATTCTTATTGAACGAGATTGGATTGGCAGACTTCCAGGGAGGGGAAGAGATAGTATAGAGATAGTCACTGGGGGGGGAGGTAGGGGAGTGTGTGAGTGTGTGGGTGGAAGGCGGGGAAGGGGAGGGGGGAGGGGAAGGGGAGGGAAGAGGGAAGGGGGAAGAAGGGGGGGAGTTTGGAATTTGGGATGGGGAAGCAATTAGTAGAAGAGTGGATCAAGTATACATAATAGATGAACCAGAATGTTATGTCATGTTAATAAGAAGATAAGTGGAAAGTTGTAGGCTTAAGATGAATGTTCATCCTTACTAAGGGCTGGAACGGAAGTGATGGGACTGCTGTAAATTCTAGTCTGATTAATGTTAAGTATACAGCCAAATTTTATTGCTAATCATATGCATATGCTATAAGGATTGTTTTGTGTTTAGGAGTTAAGTAAACATGTATTAAGTGTTAGGTCCTAAGGGTAGCAGAGAGGAGGGAAGGAGGGATAGGGTTGAGGACCAACTGTCAAATTTTTACAATGAATAGCACAGTTCACATGTGCAACTGTTGTCACAGGTTGAGAGAAAGGAAATAAAAAATAATAATATAAGAATATGTGATGTAACATTTCTTGTACTACATAATCGAATAAAAATGATTAAAAGAGGGCTGCTACATAGTACCCTGTCCTGTGCTTCTAAGGTAAGCTGTGACCAACTTTCTGGGTGATTAACAGTCCTTGCTTGGATAGAAGGAGTCTTTCAAAATGGCCTTTTGACCTGCCACCTGGCTTTAACACCTATTTAAAAAGTTTCACAGGTCTCTTTGTAAAGGTCTCTAGAAGACTATTTATTGCTCAAAGAATACTGACCCTGTTTTGCCTTTTTGCTAAGTTATATTCTGATTTGATTTAAATTAAAGCTCTTTGCTGCTGCTAGGCTCAGACTTAGTATGAAATTTAAACTAGAAGCTCTCTGCTGGGTTCTAAATTTAACCAGAAAGCTCTCTTCTGTGTTTTAAATGTAAACTAAAAGCACTTTGCTGCTACTAGGCCCTGAGTGAGTATTAAATTTAAACTACAAGCTCTCTGCTGGGTTCTAAATTTAACCAGAAAGCTCTCTTCTGTGTTTTAAATTTAAACTTAAACTGCTGCTACTAGGCCCTGACATATTTAACAAATACACTGGGTTCACAGATTAATCAGCTTTAATCCAAAGAATTCCCTTCAGAAAAATTCCCAGAAGTATATACTCACTATTACAGATCTCTCTCCAGAAGTAGCAGTCCCCTTTTGTAGTCCTTCAAGCATTGGGTCGAGGACTCTGAGGCCGGGGACCGAAGGCTTCACCCCTGGCTCCAGGATCGGACTTTGACTTTGGAATGGATGATGTCTTGGACCCACGGATGGAGGTCCTCAGAGGATGACCCATGGTCCGAGGCTCCGCATCCTTGTGGCTCAGATCAAGCATTTGCGAACATCACCGAATAGTTGGATGCAGTTTCCGAGGGCAGCAATTCCAGAATCAATGCTGGAACCGTGGCAGAGGCCTTCAAGCTAAAAATCTCCCCCCACTGCTTTTCACGATTCTTCCAGCTCTTGCTCGACATCTGCAGGCAGTGCGGGTAAGTGGAGTCATCGTGATCTTCACAGAGGCACTTGATGCAGCAACTGTGGCAGTGCATGATGGCCATAGTACGGGGGCATTTGCCACATTGCTGAAATCCTCTGACCAAAGACATAGCAGGGAAGACAGCACCCACAAGGTCAAACTCAGATGCCTCGGTCAGGGAGGGCGTGAGAAAATACCCATGCACCAAAAAAAGGAAAAAAATAAAAGAACCTGAGAAAAATGCGACGCCGAAGCAATGGCTGACTTGGGCGGTGAGAAGGTGATAGGGAACTGACCAGCAAAAGGAAAAGCGAAAAAAGGTTAAAAAAATCAATTTTTACCAGGGACAGACAGGATGTCTGCAGTGCTCCGCTGAAAAAAAAGACTGAGGTAAGATGGAACATTGGGCGGGAAGGTGACCTGGAATGCGCAGCCTAACTCCCAAAGGCTTCCCGGATCTTTCTCCCCTTCTTTTCTCTCATGGCCACCTGGTTATCTGCGAATCACCTCATCCTTAACCCCTCCAAGACTACTACCACTTGGCTTATCGGATTTTCCATGCCCCCCCCCTGCTGCACTTACCCTTGATGGGCTCCCTATTTAGCTTACACCCTCTTTCTGTTATCTCGGGGTCATCCTTGATTCATCACTTTCTTTTCACGAACATCTCAGTCTGATCATACAATGCCCTCTCTACTTTCTTTGTTGCATCAGGGCTATTCGTTCCCTTCTTTCCACCCCCGTACTCATCACTCTTGTTGTAACCCTTGTTTTATCCCATCTTGACTACTGTAGCACTTGCTGGCCTAAATCAATACTCCCTGAAATGGCTCCAACTTGTTCAACACACTGCAGCCAGACTCATTTCCATGCCTCCTGCTTCAGTCATATAGCCCCCCTCCTCATTCGCCTCCATTGACTTCCCATCCCATTTCGCATACAATACAAGATTCTCATTCAAGTTGATAAGACCCTTCACACTGGTTCTCCACAGTATCTCTCATCACTCATCATCCTCTATGCGCCTTAGCATTCCTTCCCCTCTATTCAGATGAACCATCTTTCATACTTCCTCCCTCTCAGGCACATCTTGAATCAACACACCACTCCGCCTTTTACTTTCTCGGCCCTGCACTCCGGAACGACCTCCCTCCCTCTCTGAGGCTAGAATCCTCATTCCTAAAATTCAAAGCCCAGCTGAAGATGCTTTTATTCTGTACTGCCTTTGACCTCCCCCCAACTCGTTCTGAATATCAATGCCTCTTGTGTCCCTTCTAACTCTCCCTGTTGTCTTTTGTGATCCGCTCATTGAGTGTTACATTTCCTATCCATTCGATTGCATTCCTTTCTATTTCTATTTTATGGTTGTTTTTATTGTTAACCACTCTGTTGTCCTCACTAAGGGCGGTATATCAAATTTTAATAGATGAAATGATTACCGCGCAGGCTCCATCGATGAAGACGTCACCTATATGGGAGAACCGACTTCCTGCTTGTTCCCGGAGAACCTTGGTTAAATCTAATCTCAGCCAGGGGAGATATTTTCTTGCCCTCCAACATTTAAGTCCTGCATCTTTCCCACACCCCTAGAGTATACATTATAAAAGGTTTCTCAGTCTGTCTACTCATACCCTTTCAAGGACCAGGCAGTAAACCAAAAGGGATCTGGATCCTCCATGAAGAAAGGACTGTGATGGAGGAGTCCAGGACCCCAAGGCTTGCAGAAAAACTCCTGCCAGCAACCTTATCAGATCAGTATACCATGGTCTGCAAGGCCAGTCTAAACCCACAAAATCACTAAGAAGAGATGATCTGCCACTCTGCACAGCACCCAGCTTATGAGCAGCCATGGAAGAAAGATACAGAGGCCAGAGCTGAATTAGTGCATCTAATTCCCTCCTGTGATTGAAGAAGTGGGCAGACTTGTAGTTCTGATGTATTGCCCCCCCGCCCCCCAACGATCCACCACCATCATCTGGAATGCTCCTCTGTTGCCGTTCACCTGGATCCAGAACATTTCGACTGAGGAAGTCCATTTGCATGTTTTCTACCCCCGGCAATTTGTGTCACCGGTAATACTAACAGGGCGCTCTGCCAATTGGCAGAGTATTAAAGGTTAACCCTAAACCAAAAACAAACAATTCCCCCAACTTTAATCTTTTTTTGTTGGAACCGGCTGGAGGCAGCTGAGAGTAATAACACAGCCGCTCCAAGCAGCCAGTTTCTTTTTACTCAAACCAAACCAAATTTTGGTACTTATCCTTCTATGTTCCAGTGAACTTCCATAAGTTATCTTTGCAACTTCATTTGATCTCCTCACATAAACGCGGTAACTTGCAGCTTAATCATCCCACGACGCGCACGTTTCGAGCTGGCAAGCTCTGTATCAAGTGTTTGCAATTGCGCCGGAATACCGCTTACCAAATGTCCAGATGATCTCCCTGTTCTCAGGCGTTCAATGCCTGGTTGCCCCTCCCCGCATTGTCATGGTAAGCGGTATTCCGGCGCAATTGCAAACACTTGATACAGAGCTTGCCAGCTCGAAACGTGCGTGTCGTGGGATGATTAAGCTGCAAGTTACCGCGTTTATGTGAGGAGATCAAATGAAGTTGCAAAGATAACTTATGGAAGTTCACTGGAACATAGAAGGATAAGTACCAAAATTTGGTTTGGTTTGAGTAAAAAGGAACTGGCTGCTTGGAGCGGCTGTGTTATTACTCTCAGCTGCCTCCAGCCGGTTCCAACAAAAAAAGATTAAAGTTGGGGGAATTGTTTGTTTTTGGTTTAGGGTTAACCTTTAGTACTATTGTTGTTACTAAACCACGGGAATTTTTTGATTTGCAATTGGCAGAGTATGTCAATCTTCACCGTAACTGCTGTGCTCTGGGTGGCCCCTGCTTTTTTACATAAGACACTCACGGCACTGTTGGATAGCACCTGAATTGCCAGTCCTGCAGCTATCGGATGGACTTTCGTCAATGCTATGCAAACTGCCCTGGCCTCAAGTTTGTTGTGACCAACAGCCCTGAGTCACCTGGCCCCAGCAGTGAGCTCCCCATCCTGATAGACTGGCAGGTGGGAGGACTTAGGTCCATGTCCTTGAGCAGATGATGAGGATTGAAGTCACTGAGGCAGTTTCTTCCATCAATGCGGGGAGGGGCAACCAGGCATTGAACGCCTGAGAACAGGGAGATCATCTGGACAGCGCCAGAGTTGCTGCAGTGAACTGTATAGTATGAGCTGAAGGTAATTCCAGGCTCTTGGAGTCATCCTTGCACAAAAAATTCAGATCGTCTGTGTTTATCCCATGACTTTTTGAAATCAGTCACTCTTTTTGTCTCCACTACCTTCACTGGGAGGGTATTCCAGGCATCTACCACCCTTTCCATGAAAAAGTACTTTCTGGTGTTGGTTTTAAATTTATCTCCTTGTAGCTGCATTTTGCTTTGCCTTACTCCATCCGCATCTTGAATTACCGTCACTACTTTAGCGCTATACCAATCTTTTACCAATCGTGCCAGCAGCTTACCTGAGTGATCCCCATGTCTAAAAAACTGATGCCTATAAGTATTTATTTATTTATTTTATTGTTCTTATATACCGCACTCTTAAAAATCAGCGCAGTTTACATAAAACGAATATTGTGCCGGTCGACACTTACAGTGAAACAGGGGAATGAAACTTGGACTTGAACAGGGGAGCTATATACAATATTAAGAGAAATAACTACAATATGTATCTACAGTATGTACAGTAGGGAAGTAGGGAAAAAGGCTGGGCTTTTGGATGCGACACTCAAGAACCCGGATTTCTACATGGAATAAGCCGGAGTCCTGGACTTGCCAAGCAGTTAAGCAAGACCGGGAAAGCTCCACTGCTAGCTTAGGCCTAATCAACCTTTTTTTTAAGCTGCTTTTTGCAGCAAGATAGCCAATTGAGCCCAGCAAAAACAATAGGCAAAAAAACAAAGTGCAAAAAAAGACAGAAAAAGGGGATCAACTTGGACCCAAAGGGATCCAAGGATACCAAGAGGACAGCAGGAGGGAAGGAGAGCCTGGGCCCAACTTATTGACCCCCCTAAGGGTCCACCTACTCATTCTCTACCCACCAGACACTAGTAACCCATGGGAAACAACACTGGGTCCTGGGTAGCTGTCAGCTAAAGAGTCAAAGGTGTACCTTTGCTCGAAGCTCCGAACGGCGCTGCCAGGCTCAATTCAATGCCTCTTGTGATACAGTTGCCAGCACAGAACCCATGGATACAGGAGAAAAGGAAGAGCTTACCTTACAGTCACCTGGGCAGAAAGCATATTCAGGTTATAAGGAGCCAGAGAATAGTGGAACAAACTTTCCCTACACTGGGTGTGACGCAGTAGAAAGCCAGAAAGCCAATCACGTCCACCTGGGCAAGGAAGCACGTACAACGTGCAGGAGCCAGGAGGATAAAAGTGGCTGGGAAATCCCAGTAGGGGGAGGAGAAGAAGAGGGAGGTGCAGCAAAGGGAAGAGCAGCTGACACAGAGAGAGCTGGAAGTGCTCGTGCACAAGTCTCCCAAGCCAGAGGGGACATCGTCCCGTGGAGAGTGAGTAAGCAGCTGGAGGGCAGAGATCACAAGCAGGAGAGCTTGCTGGGTCCAGGAAGCACCGGCTGGGTCCCAACAGCAAGTATCAGTAGAAGGGAAACCTTTCCTGGAAGTTACTACAGCCCAGACCAGACAACTGCTGAGTGGAACTCTCGGGGAAAAGCAGGCTACAGCCCAAATAAAGGAGCCTGGTTTACAGAGGACGGAGTAGAAGCCAGCCACCCCAGAAGCAGAGCTAAGTACACCCATTTTTCTAGAGGGCAAGAGGTGGGCTCGGCCAGGAAAGTAAAAGCTAATACTTGGGAGGATAATCCTAGGTGGAGAGAAAGGGGAAGCCTCAGAGAAACAGGCTTCAGTACAGGTTTCCAGGACCCTCCTTATGCAGAACATTTTCCTGCCTTAAGAACTGCTGCCTCTCGAGAGAGTTGTGTAAATAATAGCTGTGGTGAATGTTACCCATTTACAATTTCTGACAGTGAGCAAATGCAATGGGAAAACACTACCCAGGACATTGATTCCAGTGCTATGGATTGCACGCTGTGTATCTCGGATGAGATTACGTCTCTTTGTTAATTAAGGAAGCAAGAGCCTTATTATACCTGTTTGCTGTGAAGAAACAGTTTTGTTTAAGTTCTTTGTTGCTGTATGAGAAAAACAGAAATCCTCAAGGGAAGGGGAATAAAACCTCATCATTATATTTTGCCTTTAACACACGGCTACAGACTATTCTTTATAAAGGCACCCTACACCTCACGCCCCTAGGCAACCGCCTAATAGGGACGGTGGTAGCAGGACTGTTTGACAAATGGCGTAGTTGGCAGGATTTCTGAAGAAGAATACGGCGGAAGCACAGCAGAAGTACCAGTGCCGGAGAGCAGAAAGAAGGTTTGCTGCAGGACCACGCCTGGAGGATTCCAGAATCCAGAGAAGCAAGATTACCTTCTCAAGGACTGAATCTCCACCTGACTCAGGTAATAAGTATCTGGGCACAGGCAGAGGGGGATTCTGGTGAGAAGGGATACTAGGATCTAGAGTCAAAGTATAGCTACATTTTGAAAAAAAAAAAAAGTGCCACACTTGGTGTTCGTGTTTGTCTGTGTTTCAGTGTTCGGTTAAGGAGAGTCCCCAGGAGATACTGCGCTGGATAAGTCTCCAGTTTGAAAAACAGAGGGAGTTAGCCCAGCAGAGCCAAGAACAAGCGTTGGCAGCCATGCAGGCTCAACAGAAACCTCTGACCGACCTGGTACAGACTTTGCTGGCAGAGCGAGCAGCAGAGAAGACACCCAAGGAACACTATTGTGGGGTAGGCCCACAAGTTTGTGGGGTATTATCCTTTGGACAATTAACAAAAGAGGATAACATAGACGACTTCCTGGAAGCTTTTGAGCGAGTAGCCCATAGTGCCGGCTGGCCCTATGAGCAGTGGGCGGTTAGGTTAGCCACTTCTCTGACGGGAGAAGCCCTAGCAGCGTACAAGGCTATGCCTGCCGCCCAGGCCATAAAATATGAGGAAGTCAACGCAGCCATATGGGACAGACTAGGTTTATCGCCTGTAGTATACCGCCGTATGTTGTGAGCGACCCAACTCCAGCCAGGTGAAACCACGAAGGCACTTTGCCAGCGAATTCGCAACCTGGTCTGGAAGTGGCTCACTCCCGAGGGGAGAACCATGGAAAGTGTACTTGATATGCTTGTATTAGAACAATTCTCAGAGGCTGTTCCAGCCGAGATAAGAGCATTCCTGACTCTGCAAAATTGTCAGACCTCAAGCGAGGCAGCTCACCTCACTGAAAGGTTCATGGAGGCTGGATTAGCCCATAAACCGCAGAGAGGCGCTGGCAACACTTGTGGGGTAGCCAATTTTGAAAAGGCAGTAAAAGACCCTATGTTTTGTGTACCAGGTGTCATGAGAAATATGCCTAGGAATGAGGTTAAGGACGCACACATTAAATGTTTTAAATGTGGTAAGCAGGGGATAGGAAGGATGAATGTGTTTGGAGAACTGCATTGGTGAGTGAGAATGGGAAATACAGGCAGGAAGGCTTTCGCATAGAAGTGGAAGTCCAAGGTGTGGTAGCCAAGGCCC
This sequence comes from Ichthyophis bannanicus, assembly GCA_033557465.1. Taxonomy (NCBI): domain Eukaryota; kingdom Metazoa; phylum Chordata; class Amphibia; order Gymnophiona; family Ichthyophiidae; genus Ichthyophis; species Ichthyophis bannanicus. The sequence continues at coordinate 917,931,783 of CM066034.1, forward strand.
TACTTGACTCAGGGGCAGACCAAACAATGATTTCAAAGAAATTCTGGCACCTCCTACAGGCCAGTAATGTGTCCACCCCGATTCAACCTGAGGGTAGGTCTAGGATACGCTGTGTGCATGGGTCATCCACCTATTACCCTCTCTATAGGGTCACGATAAGAGGTTTAGGAACCCGGAGAAAGGTCCTAGTGGCAGTGATGCCCAGGTTGCCTTATGATCTAGTCTTAGGCCGAGACTGGCCGCCCTTCTGTAAGAGCCTAGGAGAGGGCATACAAGGGAAAAAGGGGATGGTCTCTACGAGGTCACAGGCCCAAGGATCGGGGGAGCAGATGGAACCCCCGGAGGACACTGCCCACTCTGCAGAGGAGGAGACAGAATCTCTGGAAGGGGAGGATGGGCCCCTAGATGAAACTTTAGGAGAGCTGCCCCAACACGAGGATTTAGTCAGTCCCCCTGCAAAAAGCGGTAGGAAAAGTAAAGGAGAAAAGCTCCGGGAGCGCCACCACAGGGCTCAATTGAGGGCTGGAGCCGGGGACGGGCTAGGTTTTCCATGGGTCCCGGCTGATCTAGTCAAAAGATTCCCATCGTTCCCAAAAGAACAAAAGGCGGATCCCGCGTTAAAGCGCGCCTTCGAGTACGCCCAGTTTGATAGAGATATTCTCCCCAGATTCCTAATGGAGGGAAACATCTTATATCGGGAGAGTAATGATCCCCAGACAGGAGCTGTTAGGAAACAACTAGTGGTACCAACGGCCTTTAAGGCCGTCGTTATGAGACTGGCCCATGATCACCCGATGGGTGGGCATAAGGGTGTTTTGGGTACCCTAGATCAGATATTGGCCCGTTTTTACTGGCCAGGGGTATTTAAAGAGACCAAATGCTTTTGCGAGGCTTGCCCTTCGTGTCAGAGGGTTTTGGCCGCGAAACCAAAAGGTGTCCCTATGATACCTACGCCTACTATATCCGAACCAGTGCGCCGGATGGTGATGGATATAGTAGGGCCCCTAGTGAAAACCCCTAGGGGATTTCAATACATTCTAGTAATTATGGATCAGGCCACCCGTTTCCCCTGGGCAGTGCCCCTGAGAAACATTTCGGCCAAGACCATAGCGGGGGAATTAATTAAGTTGTTTTGCGAAGTAGGGTTTCCAAAGGAGATGTTAACAGACAGGGGCAGTAATTTCCTGTCGCGGTACCTGGCGCAGGTATTGGACGCCTTCGGAATACAGCACATAAAAACAGCAGCTTACCATCCACAATCAAATGGGTTGGTGGAATGTTTTAACCAGACCCTCAAGCAAATGGTGAGGTGGGGCTGGATGGGAAAATGGCTGACTGGGACATCCTGCTCCCATTCGTTTTATACGCCAGTAGGGAGCGCACACAAGCCTCACTAGGAGCCTCTCCCTATGAGTTACTGTTTGGCAGTGCCCCAAGGGGAGTCCTAGACATTTTGAGGGAACAATGGGCAGAGCCAGAAGGAGAAGAGGTAGGAGTACCGCAGTTTCTACAGGAATTAAGGTCTTTGTTAGTGATATAGCGGAAGGGCTGTCGGGTAAGGTTTGCCTCTTTGCAGATGATATCAAAATCTGCAATAGAGTAGACACCCAGGAAGGTGTAGATAACATGAGGAGGGATCTAGCTAAGCTTGAAGAATGGTCTAGAATTTGGCAGTTGGGATTTAATGTTAAAAAATGTAAGGTCATGCATTTGGGCTGCAGCAATCCAAGGGAGCAATACAGTATAGGAGGTGAAGTACTTTTGTCCACTAAAGAAGAGCAGGACCTAGGCGTGGTTGTGTCTGATGATCTTAAAGTAGCAAAACAGGTAGAAAAGGCGACGGCAAAAGCTAGAAGGATGCTTGGGTGCATACGGAGAGGAATGGCTAGCAGAAAAAAGGAGGTGATAATGCCTCTGTATAAGTCTTTGGTGCGACCTCATTTGGCGTATGGTGTGCAATTCTGGAGACCGCACCTTCAAAAGGATGTGAACAGGATGGAGTCGGTGCAGAGGGTGGCTACTAAAATGATTAGTGGGCTTCATTATAAAGCATATGAGGACAGACTTGAGGATCTTAATATGTACACCTTAGAGGAAAGGCGTGATAGAGGTGATATGATTGAGATGTTTAAATACCTCCGTGGCATAAATGTTCAGGGAGAGAGCCTCTTTCAATTGAAAGCAAGTTCTGCTACGAGGGGACATGGGATGAGGGTGAAGGGAGATAGATTCAGGAGTGATATGCGGAAATATTTCTTTACAGAAAGAGTAGTGGATCCATGGAATAGTCTCCCAGTGGAGGTGGTAGAGATGAGGACAGTAACTGAATTCAAAAAAGCATGGGACCAACACAGAGGATCTCTAAAGGTAAAAAGTGGACTGTTGTAGTTGTTGTTATGGAAGGACAGACTAAATAGGCCATGTGGTCTTTTTCTGTCATCATGTTTATATGTTTCTATTGTGATGCTCGCGCCCCTACCAGGCGGCCGCCTAGTAGGGACGGGTGATCACCTCTTCTATTTCCTAGGGTTGTAGTTGTGTAAGGAATGATGAGGCCGAGTGGTTTATAAAGCGCACAGGAATTTATTCAGCTTCCTTGCAGGTAACTGGATACAATTTCTCCCAAACACATGTACTCTCCAGACAAAAGAAAATAGTGGATACTTCTCCAGTAACAAATGTCCAAAACAAAACAACCGTGGATTCAAATATCAAGTGTTTCTGGCTCACACTAATTTACCTTAGTGCAGGCATCACATTCCATCTCTGAGACATTTGAATTTACCTCAGCCTCCTTGACTTCAATGTCCATACTCTCAGCTGAGCTGTAGCAGGGTTCTGCTAGGTACCGCTCAGGAACTTTCTGCTTTAGACTTTTTAACAGGTTAAACAACCTCTCCCACTTTCTTGCCTTCCCTGCTCTAGGCAGGTCTCCTATGGGTTGCTCTTGCTTAACCTTCCTGGTACAACATTTCTTTTTGTGCTGTGTTATCTGTGGCATAACAGTTTCATCAGAGTCAGAAGAATAAACATACTTAGGAGGCCTTGCTGCCTCCCTTCTCCTACCTTGGGCTTCTTTTGCAGTATTCTCCTGGTTAGAGCTTTGGCCAGTCAGGACTCCCTCTGCCTCAGCTAGGTATGCCCTCTAGGTTTCTCTCCAGGTTCCTGCTGTGGACTATGTGATCCTGTGTGCCCATCCCCCACAAAGAGGAAAAATTCTTCCTTTTTTCACTTTTCCCTGGCTGGGCTGCACTCTCCTTATCACACTATGTTTCTAAGGTCACGCTTGCAGAGAGCTTCGCAGGCCGCTGAACGTCATTTACAGGACAGTCAGCAACATCAGAAGCAGTACTATGACCGGGGGAAGAAACCCCGACAATTAGCTATAGGTGAGAGGGTAGTCGTAATGGTGGCAGACCCTGGGCCGAAATTTGAAGCCCAGTGGAGGGGACCCTACACCATAGTGGATCGCAAGGGACCAGTCTCCTACGTGGTAGAGACCGACAGGGGATGCTGTCAGGTGTACCACATTAATGTCCTGAAACCCTGGCGGGAGAGGACAGCGGCTTTTGGCCGGGTAAAGGTAAAGCACCAGACCCGTTCTGTTATTACGTGCTGTAAGGACATGAGTCCCCCAGCCCGTAATATCTTAAGGGGGGGGATATGTGATACAGTGGCCAGCACAGAACCCATGGATACAGGAGCAAAGGAAGAGCTTACCTTACAGTCACCTGGGCAGAAAGCATATTCAGGTTATAAGGAGCCAGAGAATAGTGGAACAAACTTTCCCTACACTGGGTGTGACGCAGTAGAAAGCCAGAAAGCCAATCACATCCACCTGGGCAAGGAAGCACGTACAACGTGCAGGAGCCAGGAGGATAAAAGTGGCTGGGAAATCCCAGTAGGGGGAGGAGCAGAAGAGGGAGGTGCAGCAAAGGGAAGAGCAGCTGACACAGAGAGAGCTGGAAGTGCTCGTGCACAAGTCTCCCAAGCCAGAGGGGACATCGTCCCGTGGAGAATGAGTAAGCAGCTGGAGGGCAGAGGTCAGAAGCAGGAGAGCTTGCTGGGTCCAGGAAGCACCGGCTGGGTCCCGACAGCAAGTAGCAGTAGAAGGGAAACCTTTCCTGGAAGTTACTACAGCCCAGACCAGACAACTGCTGAGTGGAACTCTCGGGGAAAAGCAGGCTACAGCCCAAATAAAGGAGCCTGGTTTACAGAGGAAGGAGTGGAAGCCAGCCACCCCAGAAGCAGAGCTAAGTACACCCATTTTTCTAGAGGGCAAGAGGTGGGCTCGGCCAGGAAAGTAAAAGCTAATACTTGGGAGGATAATCCTAGGTGGAGAGAAAGGGGAAGCCTCAGAGAAACAGGCTTCAGTACAGGTTTCCAGGACCCTCCTTATGCAGGACATTTTCCTGCCTTAAGAACTGCTGCCTCTCGAGAGAGTTGTGTAAATAATAGCTGTGGTGAATGTTACCCATTTACAATTTCTGACAGTGAGCAAATGCAATGGGAAAACACTACCCAGGACATTGATTCCAGTGCTATGGATTGCACGCTGTGTATCTCGGATGAGATTACGTCTCTTTGTTAATTAAGGAAGCAAGAGCCTTGTTATACCTGTTTGAAAAAGGTGCATTTTGTTTTGCTGTGAAGAAACAGTTTTGTTTAAGTTCTTTGTTGCTGTATGAGAAAAACAGAAATCCTCAAGGGAAGGGGAATAAAACCTCATTATATTTTGCCTTTAACACACAGCTACAGACTATTCTTTATAAAGGCACCCTACACCTCACGCCCCTAGGCAACCGCCTAATAGGGACGGTGGTAGCAGGACTGTTTGACACTCTGCACCATAGTGTGGTAGAGGAGAGCTGGGCCTATCACACTGCTGCACGAGTTCACATATACCTTGCCACCTGCTGAAAGCAGAAAAAGCATAGTTACTCACCTGTAATAGGTGTTCTCCAGGGACAGCAGGAATCAGTCCTCACATATGGGTGACATCGACACTGACTGAGCCCGTACAGAGCATTTCCTCAGCTTTCAAAGAAAGCCTTTGGGAATGCCACCACGCACGCATGGTCCCCTTCCCACCCAAGGATGACATCTTGATCAGTCAGATGACATAGCTGAGGCAAAAACAAAAATATACCAAGAACAGTGGGCAACTCCAAGGGGGGGGGGGGTAGGCAGGTTGTGAGGATTGATTCCTGCTGTCCCTGGAGAACACCTGTTACTGGTGAGTAACTATGCTTTCTCCAGGAACAAGCAGGAAGTCAGTCCTCACATATGGGAATCCCCAGCTACAGGCTACCAAGGACCCCCCCGGAAGACCACACTTCCAGTAGCTGCAGAAGAAGGGTCGGAGGCCAGGAGTTGCTTAAACCTCGAAAAGATTACGGAGTACAGCCTGGTCGAAGGCAGCGTCCCAACGGGACTCCCTCTCTAGGCTGTAATGTGTCACGAAGGTGTTAGCCGAGGACCAAGTTGCAGCTTGAAGATGTCCACCAGCGGCACGGAGTACAGATGGGCCACTGACGCCACCCTCTCACGAACACTGTGCACAATGACCCGGTAGTCCAGGGGCAGCCTGGCCTGAGCCTGGACGAAGGCGATACAATCCACCATCCAGATGGAGAGGGTCCGCTTAGTGAACGTGAGCCCCATGCGGGCAGGGTCGTAGGAGACGTAAAGCTGCTTAGACTGGCGGTGAAGCTACGTATGCTATAGGTAGAAAGAGAGAGCCCTCCTGCAGTCAAGGGTATGGAGGACTTCTGAAACCCGGTAGGTGTGAGGCTTCGGGAAGAAGGTCGGCAGTACTATCTCTTGGATGAAGTGGAAATCCGAGACAACTTTTGGGAAAAACTTGGGGTGCATTCGGAGAACCACCCGGTTCCCATAGAATCTCATGTAATGGGCATCAGCCATCAGGGCCTGAAGCTCACTGACCCTCTGAGTTGAGATGAGTGCTACCAGAAAAAACACCTTCCAGGAAAGGTGCCAAAGCGAGCAGGAAACCATTGGCTCAAAGTGCAGCTGAGTCAGCTGCATGAAGATGATATTGAGGTCCTACTCTGCCGGAGGCGGGCGGATGGGGGGCTTGGAAAGAAGCAGCCCGTGCATGAAGCGGGAAACCAGTGGTTGACCCGAGAGAGGTCCACTCCTGACAGGATGGTGGTTAGCTGAGATAGCGCTCAGGTGGACCCTGACCGAGTGGACTTCAAGTCCGACTGCAAGAGATGGAGCAGGTACTGCAGGACCAAGTGTGTGGGGCAAGAGAACGGGTTGGCCCGTATTTCCGAACACCACACCGAGAACCGATGCCATTTAAAGGGGTAAGTCCTCCTAGTCGAGTCCCTGCATGAGGCCAGCAGTATATCCTCGACCTCCACTGGAAGATGAAGGGGGGGGGGCTAAAGAGACCCGCTCAGCCGCCAAGCCATGAAGGATAAGGACCTCAAATTCGGGTAAAGTAGCAGACCTTCCTCCTGCATCAACAAGCCTGGTGCATCGTCCTGGGGAACCGGAGGCTGCGATGAAAGGCGGAGCAGCAGTGGGAACCAGGGCTGTCGAGGCCACCGTGGGGCCATGAGAACTACAGAGGCCCTGTCCCATTGTATTTTGAGGAGAGTTTGCGCTATGAGTGGATTGGGGGGAAATGCATACAGGAAGCCGTGCATCCACAACAGGAGGGAAGGCATCGGGGGCTTCTCTGTTCGGGTGTGGAACTGGGCCGCAGAACTGTGAGTTTGCCAAGCTGGCAAAGAGGTCTAGGAATGGAGTCCCACCAATCCCGGAACAGCCACTGTGCCACCTACGAGTAGAGGCACCACTCATGCAGCTGGAGGAGCCGGCTTAACCCGTCTGCCAAGACATTGTCCTGGCCCGGGAGATAGGTGGCCCGTAGGGCTATGCCCTGGTGAACCACGAAGGACCACAGGGTTACCACCTCCAGGCAGAGGCTGTAAGAACCGGTGCTCCCTTGCTTGTTCATATAAAACATTGCTACTCGGTTGTCCGTCTGGACAAGCACCACTCGGTGGTGAATGTGGTGCCTGAATGCCCGGAGGGCGAGAAGGTTGATCGGCTGCTGGAACTCCTCAAGGGTCCAAGTCCCCTGCATGTGGAACTTGCCACAATGGGCTCCCCAGCCCATGAGTGAGGCATCCGTGGTCAAGACCACGTCGTGTTGTGGGGCCTGGAACAGCATGCCTTGGAGCAGGTTCCAGGCATCCCGCCACCAGTCAAGGGACTCGGTGAGTAGAGGAGTGACCAAGATGGTGTCTTGGAGGCGACCTGTTGCCTGAGACCAATGAGCCCGAAGGCACCACTGCACTGCCCGCATGTGCAGCCAGGCATCGGGGACGATATGAACTCCAGGGACTGGACTGGAGTGAGGTGAGACTTCGGGTAACTGACCACGAAGTCGAGGTGCTTGACGAGGTGGACGGTGTGGGCCGTGGCCTGCTGCACCTAGTCGGCTGTCCCCCCTTTAACGAGCCAGTCATCTAGATAGGGGTAGATGAAGGTGCCCTGCAATCGAAGGGGGTCGTGGCATTTGGGGAACACTCACAGGGCAGACGCCAGGCAGAAAGGAAGCACCCTGTATTGATAGTGGTTCCCTTGCACCCTGAAATGCAGGTATTTCCTGTGCTTGGGATGGATGAGGATGTGAGCATACGCATCCCAAAGGTCCAAAGAGCATAGCCAGTCGCCCTGCTGGAGGAAGGGAAGCAAGGCGCCAAGGGAGAGCATTTTGAACCTTTCCCCACCAAGAATAATTTGAGATTTCTTAAAACGAAGATGGGTCAGAAACCGCCCGTCCGCTTCAGCACAAGGAAGTAACGGGAGTAGAACAGGTGACCTCTGAGGTGCAGTGGGACCACTTCCACTGCTCGCTCCTCAAGGAGGTTGGCAAGCTCCTGCGCCAAGAAGACCTGGTGCGCGGGAGGCTTCACGGGACAGAAGGGTGCAAGAAGCCAGTCCAGGTGAAAGAGGTAACCCTCCTGGACGACCTGGAGGACCCAGGTGTCTGAGGTGACAGATTCCCATCGGGGAGCAAAGTGGACCAGGCCGCCCTCCCATCGGTAGCTGGGTCACCGAAGGGCGAGTGGCTGTGCATCTGGCTTCAAAAGCCCGGGGCCGTCTGGGCCGGTGCTGGGGTCTGGCTTTTGGAACCCTTTGGCTTACGTGGGCCCTGATGGCCGCTCTTGCTCTGACCGCCTTGCTTCTTCTGCGGGAGGGAGGAAGTCTTTTGGGAGAGAAGGGAGCAGGTTACGTACTCCGTCTCAATCTCCGCTGCTTTGTCCTCCATCTCTTTGCCAAACAACTGCTCGCCCAGGCATGGTACATTGAGCAGTTTCTCCTGGACCCATTGTTCAAGATCCAAGCACTGGAGCCAGGCCTGCCGCCTGGCCCCTATACCAGCAGCCGCTACCCGAGTGGAGGACTCGAAGCTGTCATATGCAGCGCAAGAAAGGTACTTTGAACAGTCCCCCACTGACTTTAGGAGGGACTGGAACCAGCGGAGGTAATCGCCATTGAGGCCCGCCTGGAAACCTCTGAGCTCCTTCATGAGATCACGAAGGAATAAGCTGGTAAGCCTGGATGCAGCATGCCAGCTTGGATCCTTGGTAGGCCTTATGCCCGAGGGCATCAAGGTGCGAGAATCCCTATCGGGAGGGACCGAAGAGTGAGTTTCTGGGCTCTTTTGCTTCCGCAAGGTGGACTCCACCACCATCAAGGTATGAGGAAGCTGGGCCTTCCAGAAGCCAGGCCCTCGCTGGATCCTGTACATGGTGTCCAGGCACTTGCTAACAATGGGGATAGATGCAGGTGTCTCCCACATGCGGAGGAGTAGCCGGGCTAGGAAGGTCAGAACCAGGACCATGAGGGATTCCCTCAGCGGAGCCTTGTATTGTAAAATATCAAGTTCTTCTGCACTGGGCTCCTCCTCAGACTGTGTGGAGAGTGCTAGGGCTCAAGCCATGTCCTGAATAAACTCCAGAAAGGAGGTGTCTTCGGGAGGAGACCATCACTTCTGAACCGGCAGGGAAGGATCTGAGGGGAGGTCCCAATGAACCCGGGATTCAGGGGAAGTGTCTCCTTCGGACTCCCAGCTCGAGAATTCCGAGGAAGACTCGGAGCTAGGTTGCTCATGCAGAGCCTGTGCCTTGCGCTGGGCTCTTGAAGCCGAAGCCCGCCTGGAGCCAGAGGCGCTAGCTCGAGAAGATCTCGCACCCAAAGACTGGGATGGAGATCGAGACCTCTGTCAGGATCCCTCATGAGGCCCCTGGCTGTTATGGGTTATCACAGCAGTCTGGAAAGCCATCACAGGCGTCGCCCTCGAGGTCTCAGGGCGTATGCCAGTGGGGCCTGGAACCAGTGCCTGCTGGGCAGCAAGGAAGCAGAAACGCTGTGCTGCAGTGCCAGCACTCGGGCCTCCCACTCGGGCGTGGGGCCCTGTGACGCCTTCGCTGGGGTGACCGGGTCAGGAGTTGAGAAGAAGAGGGAGTCCTCGCCGGGACGACCCTCGAGAAACCGGGCACCATCGCTGGAGACCTCTGTGTCCATACGAGGTACCTTTCGAGGCTGCTACTTCTCCGACTCTTGGGACTGCCGAGAAGGGCTGAGGGACCGAGCACGAGAACATTCACACTTGTCCTGAGCCCCCAACAGGATCCTCGGGGCCTTCTTCTTCTTCTGGTCCCTTTCGGGGGACCCTTGCTCAGAGTGGTGCCAGAGCCACGGGGGACTCCAGAGGCTGAAGGCTGGTGGAGCGGGAAGCTACCGGGGACACCGGGGCTGCTTTGCGGAAAATATTGTCTAGTTGCTACTTACGGCTCTGGATGGCCTTGGAGCAGAGCTCCGGGTGGTGGTCAGCTCCTATGCACCTAAGACAACAGTCATGTGTGTCCGTGAGCGACATATTTTTGGAGCATTTGTCACACTTTTTGAAATCGGAAGCCATGGGGACAAAAAAAATCCCCGCAAGGTTGAAGACCTTCGGCTCAGCCAGCGGTTGAAAAGGGCACGAAAAATGCTGGTCAAGAAAAAATGAAAAACAACAAAGCCCCGTGGCCCGCTGCCAAAGCAAGGGCACTGGGAACGGTGGGAAGAGGACCAGAAAACCGGAATTAGAGAGATAATTTTGGAGACTTTTTCTGAGGTATAGGACGTGAGTCCAAAGGGCTCCACGGAAAAAGGGTGACTGATCAAGATGGCACCCTTGGGCGGGAAGGGGACCACACATGCGTGGTGGCATTCCCAAGAGCTTTCTTTGAAAGCTGGGGAAATGCTCAAATGGGCTCCGTCGGTGCTGATGTCACCCATATGTGAAGACTAACTTCCTGCTTGTTCCTGGAGAATACTAACATCACTCAGTGTTGCACCAGTGGTTATACTTCCTGATGACATCAGTGAAAGTTGCTCAAGTCTGCCTCCACATGTTAGTAAAGGAGCATAGCCTACTTATCTTGCTGGTCTAGCAAGATGATAAGGAATAGAAGAATTGTGCTCAGCTGAGAAAGACTACAATTTCAGTGTAATTCCAGAACATAACACAGCACAATCCAAGACACAGTCAATGTATTACAGTCACATAATCCGTAGCACAAGTGAATCCTTCTCTCCTAACTCTCTGGCTGTGTACCCAAGCTTAGACTGAGATATCCCCTCTGGGACTTTTCTTGTATTAGTATCGCGTCCAGCATAATATGAAAAATATTCCTTCTTCAACAAAAGAACTGGAATAATGCTGCTGAGTAGTCACTGATGAGCTCCTGCTGACACTGATTTTAAACAGCATCTCTGTAGCAGTTTCACAAGTCTGGAGGTCCTCCTAATTCCAGCAAGTAAACACATTTTTTTAGTAAAAAAAAAAAAAAAAAATCTCTAATGCAGACTTGGAATATAAGGTTAATTGTCATTTTATACCAGAGAATCTTTTGGTTCTCTCCCTTTCAGGATTCTCCTGGAACATGAGGTCACTGCCTCTCCTCAAGGTCTGCAAACTCCATTCCCGAGTCCTAGCCACCTTCCGTAGAGATGAGCTGAAAGAAAAGAACATTCTGGGTTACTTCCTCTTCTATGTAATCCTTCCTCTCGTGGAAAGTGTCTGGAACACAATACTCTCTCTGACATCACCTAAAGTGTCTGTGAAGACACTTAGACCATTAATAAGGGACAGGGGACTTTAGGATCCCCTTACACATTCAGATTTGCTTTGGAGAGGAAGAGATGCTCCATGTTGGAAGTATAGTTGTATGACCTGGATTTCTGGAAGCCATCCTATGACGATCTTTTTCTTTTTCTTCCAATCTGGACAGGCTGTTGATCTAAATTAAAGGAGAAGGAGGCCTCTCAGAGAGAAGGAACCCTCTGACCAGCATAAAGCCATCAACTCAGGTCTAGGCTGCCCCTAAAAGGAAATATAAATTACATTTTAAAAAGTGTTTTTGGTTGTCTTTTAAATACAGACTTTTTGTTTCTGACTTCGGTTGTCTTTTGTGGTTTTCCTAGGCTTAGTGGTGTGTGTGTCTGAATGCTGTGTGTGAGTGTATAGAAGGTATGTGTGCTGAGAGAGATTATGAACAAGAAGTATGAATGGGGAGAAGCTGGGGTCGGGGAACCACCTTTTTGAAAAAGTTTTAAAACTGTGCAGATAGGGGGCCTGGGAAATCCCCTGCTTGCCCCAATACAAGCATTGTGGAACCTGTGTCTTTTGGGGGAACTGCTAGGTACTTGTGACCTAGATTGGCCACTGTTGGAAACAGGATACTGGGCTTGATGGACTTTGGTCTGACCCAGTATGGCATATCTTATGTTCTTATGACACATTTCCCCTATTATGACAGTTGATAGTTGGCAAAAGCTATTCTTTTCCAAATGAAGGCCTAAAGCCCTGTGGATGATTCAACCCATTAATTGCAAGTTTTTTGGAAAAGGGACTCATACCAAGACTAAACCAAAAAAATAATAGTAGGAAAACGGTTCCTTTGCTTCAGGATCTTTGGTCGAATACCAAAAATCATAATATATTACAGTAATTCATAAAAATAAGGAAACAATGGAGTTTTTAGCATAGGTTATTTTAAATCATGCTGTTTTTAAGTTTTTCTGTGAAAAAAATATTTATGTAAATGAATTTTTTATGCAGATAGCTTTTCTAACAAAGAAACAAAACCTGGTTAATTGACTCATAGGTTTCTGTTTCTCCTTCCACTTGAATGCTGTACAACATGCCTACCCTTTTGCTTTAATATAAGAATATAACATAAGAACATGGAGCTAGGAGGTTTTAAACATATTGTAGATCGGAAAATATTAACCATTAGATCCTTGCTAGACGGGATCCTTTTAAACCATGCACATACCTTTCAAGTCTGCAGGTACTTTTTACTTGAAGACTTTATGCACATTTGCAAAGGGAAAATTTGCCTTTGAAAATTGAGTTGGGAAAATTATGTGTACAAATCTACCCCTAGTATTTGTGAAAGTATTCTTCCTGTGTAAATGCATGTGCATACTCTGGAAATCTAAAAAATATTTGCATCTTAGGCAGTGGGATGGGGTGGACCACTGGTGCCATGACCCCAGTAATATTTTGCCCAGTACAACATCAGCAACTAGAGAGCTTGGGGGCAGAGCTGGAGATTGGCTTCCTTGGCCCCTCCAATTAAAAAAATGTCCCACTGCTCTTGAGTCACATAAATCTATTCCCTCCAGCAATGCCTCCCTGATCTGCAGGTAAACTTATGTGTGTGGTGGAACTATGGGGCATGTTTACTAAAATGTGGTGGCTTACCAAGAGTTCAGCTCCAAAACTATGCACAAGGGGGGCACTTGACCCTTGCCATAAAATGGAGGCATGCACGGCATCTCCCCATATAGCTAGTGCTCTCAATGAGGTAGAGGCAAATGCACCTGCACTAAGTGTAACATCGCTGGTGAGCACACAACAAAGACGCTCACGCTACCCGCAGTGTGCACACTCTGCACCTGAATCGCCCAGTCTCTGGTCCGACTCACGCTACTCAGGTAATGCAGGAGTTTTACCATGGCTACATTTTTGTGCATGGTAACTTCTACTGCAGTGCACTTGGCACGTACTGAACCCTGTGCTACCTGCTAGCATACGTGTAGAAAAACCTGCCCCTATACGTATAAATTTACTCACAGAAAGGGTGGGCAATTTTCAAAGACTGAATTTTTACGCATAAAACCTTGTTTCAAAATTGTCTCCCAGTGAGTATGTATTACCAACATAAAAAAATATGTAGTTTGTTAGCTCTAGGATCCTAAAAGGAACTCAAGAGTTATTTAGCCAAGATCCTACAGATGGAAGACACTGTGATCTCACTCTGCTCTGCAAAAACAAGCCCACATTCTTGAGGTTCCTCAGATGTTTGTGTATTTCCAAAATTATAGCAGAGGCAGGGCCAGCCCAGCCACTAAGCAAACTAGGCAGTCACCTAGGGCATAAGGCCCTGCTGGGTGGCATCGACCCCCCTCCTCTCACCCTCCTGGCATCCATCTTCTCACCTGGGGGAGGGGGGCGGCACAGCGATGCATCCACTGCGTCGGGCTTTAAAGTGCCTGTGCTCGCACGCTCATGGCCTGCTGCTCCTGCCCCCCTTTGATGCAACTTCCTGCCACTCCTGCCGCCCTCCAACAGGAAGAAGCGTCGAAGGTGGGGCAAGAGTGGCAGGCCATGAGCGCACTAGTGTGGGCACTTTAAAGCCCGATGCAGCGGAGGCATCGCTATGCTACCCCCCAGGTGAGAAGATAGATGTCGAGAGGGGGGACAGCATGGTAGGCCAGGCAACACCGCAGTCTTTGGGGGGGGGGGGCAGCATGGAGGGTCTGCCTAGGGTGGCAGAAATCCTCAGGCTGGCCCTCAACAGTTGATCTCAACTTTAAATAAAACTACAGCTTTTGTATGCTTAATCCTAAGCAATAGGTAGTCACTTTTTATAGATGGTTAAGAATGAGCAAGACACTAAACAATGCACTCTTACTATGCTACTGTACAGAGGGATATATAGGACTAAGGTGACATTTTTATTTAGATCCCTGATTCTCAATCCTGTTCTAGTGTACCCCTAGACAGTCTGGTTTTCAGGAGATCTACAGTGAATATGCATGAGATAGATCTGTATACAAGGCAGGCCATGTAGGCAAATCTAACTCATGCATATTCATATTAAGGTTCTGCTCCTTGGGGTGAGTTCATGAGCAAATCCATAACGTCCTATCTGCCTGACTTTCACATGCCCTGTGTGGCTCTGCCTGCTTGTTCTGAGTCATATGACCATAGACCCAAGACCTCCTCAGCTGCCGTCACTGTCCCCTGCCCGAAACATTGGTAACCTGATCTACTGCCCCTTTGTGCAAAAATTGGTGCAACAATCAGTACTTAGGCCCTCTGTCCCCATTCCCCCTCTGCAGGGGCAGCCCAAGAGGAGTGCGGGGCCATGTGCAGAGATTAATTGTGGGGCCTCATTTGCATAGTGAGCCTCATTTGCATAAATATTTGCATAATGTTAATATGCATTTTTAGTAAACATGCTTCTTAATGAGTGTCTGGATAACGAAAGACTAACAGATTTCTACGTTACTATATTCCAGTGCCAACCGCCAGGCCCATTAGGAAGTACTATAAACACTGACCTTTTAGAACTCATAGGAAATCCACCATATCATAACAGCTCTGCCAGGACTCACAAAGCACCAAACCCTACCTATCAAAAGGCAACACTGCAAATATTAAACCAATACATCTCAGAGAATACCAATGCATCTCCTACTGGGGAAAGAGAACAAGTGACATGGTCAAATAGAAACTACATGAACAGAATACCTCAGCTTGGTTAAAATGCAGAACATAGACCGTCACCAAAGAACAAGGGATCACAATTTAGAAATAGGAAGACAATAATTAAACTGGGAACCCCAAAAGCCAAACTTGGGATGTACAACAACACTGGAGAAATAAAACTATAAATTAATTTCCTCTTGTACTAAAAACACAAAAGATGTTAATGATGCACATTTCCCAGAGCTGATATATTCCAGTTAATAAATTCAAAATAAAAAAGTATTTTTCTACCTTTTGTTGCTTGTGCATTTTCTTTTTCAGTTGCATTTGCTCCAGTCACTTTCTTCTGGTTTCTTCGTGTCTTCTGCGAGCTATCCATTTGTCCTTTCTTCTCTTTTAGATTTTTTTCCAAACTTTTTTTCTCTATATCTGCTTTAATATACTGATCTTTCCCCTTTTGCTCTTTCCTCCATTTCTTCCACTCAAATTTCACCCTTCCATTCTTTTGCTCTTTCCTCCATTTCATCCACTCAAATTTCACCCTTCCATTTTCAGTCTCCACTTACGCTTCCAATGCCCGGCCCATCGTAGACTTTTCTTCCCTCCCACACAAAATATCTTTTCCCCTCTCCATTCTCATTCCCCATCCCTTTCTAGTCCTCCCCCAAAATCAGCTCCCTTATAGTTCTAGACCCACCCAGCATCTGCCCCCTTCTAGTCCCAGTCTCCCAAGCTTCCACATCAGTTCATTTCCAGTCCTAGCCCCCCATATGCTGTTTTCCAGTTGCATTCCAGCCCCCCATCAGCCCATTTCCAGCCCTATTCCAACTCCCATCAGCCCACTTACAGTCCTATTCCAGCTCCTCATCAGCCCATTTCCAATCCTAGCCCTCCATATGCTCTTTTCCAGTTCCATTCTAGTCCCCCATCAGCCAATTTCCAAACCTCGCCCCCTCATCAGCCCGCTTCGTCCTATTCCAGCCCCCATCAGCCCATTTCCAGTCCTAATCCAGCTCTTCATCAGCCCATTTCTAGGCCAAGTTTCCCCTCCCCCACCATCACAGCCCATTTCGTCCGTTCCTCCCATCACAGCCCATTTGCAGTTCTATCCCCCCCACAACATCACAGCCCATTTGCAGTCTGTTCCCCCTCCATCACAGCCCAATTGCAGTCCATTTCCCCTCCCCCCATCACAGCCCATTTCCAGTCTGTCCCCCCCATCACAGCCCATTTCCTGTCGGTTCCTGCCTCCCCCCATCACATCCCATCAAGTCCTAGCTGCCCCTCCCCTCCGAAGAGCCCCGCACCGTTTAAGGGGCTGCAGAGGGAACCAGGGAAGCCCGCGCGAGGCCCCGGTTCCCTCTGCATAGCCTGCCAGCTTGAAGAGCCTTTACCTTCATGCTGGCGGCTGTTTCAATGAAGCCGCGAATGCCAGGAAAGGTTAAAGGCAATGCCCTTTAACCTCTCCCGGCATTCGTGGCTTCATTGAAACAGCCACCAGCGTGAAAGAAAAGGCTCTTCACGCTGGCGGGCTGTGCAGAGGGAGCCAGGGCCTCGTGCGGGCTTCCCCCGGCTCCCTCTGCAGCCGTCCATTGAGTGAGAATGTGGTAAGTGCTGGGCCCTGTGCGAACAACATTCTCGCTCAATGGACGGGCCAGCCATGCCCCTCTGGCCTCTTCTTCCCTTTCGTGTGGCCTTAATTGTTTTTCCCTCCATTCCAAGACGACTTTACTCAATGATCTTATCTTGCAAAATGTTCTGGACCTCCTGTTTCTAACGGAAACATGGCTAAAACCCGGTGAGGAACCTCTCCTAAAATACTGTCTTCCCTCTGGCTGCTCCTATTTCTCCACTCCTAGGGCCGCCTGGACAAGTGGAGGTATAGCGGTTATTTTCCGGTTCCAGCTCTTCACTTCCCAGAGGCTCTGCTGCTCATTTTGGCCACACTACCCTCTACTCATTTTCTTCTATTCTACTCTCCCCCCTTCTTTTTCCTCTCCCCTGTGGGACTCCCTCTTACTTACTATCGCAGAAGCCACCATCACTTATTCTAATCTCTTCATCCTTGGCCATTTTAATCTCTATATTGACCTTTCTCTTAAGCCTCGTGATAGGCTTTTTACAACTTACCTTGCTGATCTCCAATTTGTCCAATACATTTCATCCCCTACCCACTCTGCTGGCCATATACTGGATTTAATTATTTCACCACCAAACCCTTCCTCTCAATTTATACACGTTTCTTCCTTATCCCTACCCTGGGCTGACCATTTCCTTATCCTTTTCTCCCTCCTCTCTCCGTCCATCCACCCCTAGGCGTGGTGGTGTCTGATGATCTTAAAGTAGCTAAACAGGTAGAAAAGGCGACAGCAAAAGCTAGAAGGATGCTTGGGTGCATATGGAGAGGAATGGCTAGCAGAAAAAAGGAGGTGATAGTGCCTCTGTATAAGTCTTTGGTGCGACCTCATTTGGAGTATTGTGTGCAATTCTGGAGACCGCACCTTCAAAAGGATATAAACAGAATGGATCAAGTCCACCAAGAGGAGCACCACACCACGTTGCTCAAGAGACACCCAGTCAAGAACACGTGGTGGTTTGTATGGAAGGATACTTTTATTCAATAATGTAAAAAACCTGAGAGCCCGACACAGGCCGTGTTTCGTTTATCTACTTCAGGGGATTCAGGTATGCTGCAAACAATAACCATAAATACTGTAAATACATTCGAGCTCATTAAAAATATAAAGATATAAAATCATACTTTATGCATATATTAAAAACATATAAAACCAATAAGAAACTGAAATTTATGATTAGAGATAAATAATGTGAAACCATATATATACATAAAATTATTATGAGAATCTTCAACATTCTTTATCATCATATACTACAAAAGTATTGAAGGGGTGTATAAAGTGACACAGTACCTTAAACACATAAAAGGCTATGTGTAAATCAAATAGGAGACCAGGAGTGAGTGAGCTGACCAAAAATACTAGCCAAAAGACATAATAAGTTACTAAAACTCGAAATGATAAATAATACATAAATAAATTAAAAACATAAATAATTAAAAAGAATGATACCTTATAATACATGACTTTCTCATATAAAAATTCCATAAAAAGCAACGTGGGAATGACATTAAAACAAACAACTTCCCTGCTTTTCTGTGCATAATAACACCACACGTCTCTGCTTAAAATTATATGCATTTTAAACTCAACTACATTATTTGTTTTAAAAATCCTTGAGCTATATTAACATTTGTACATTTCACTAAATTGTCAATAAATAAATTAAATAAATAAATGAAAGTACCATACCCGTTTATGCCTTCTGTTTAAAAGTGATTCTCTGTGAGAACGGACCAAACGCCTTCTCTATATAAAAGATATAAAAGACCAAATCTAAAATCAAAAATACTGGTTCACTCTGGAGTACTGCTGTACATTGTGATTATTCACTATGCTGCCAGATGCAAAAATCAGGACCTCAAATCGTGTCATAACTATTCTTTGCGAAGGGCTATTTGCGTATCTCATCAATAAAAAATCATAGCGATTCCTCGATTCTACACTGAAAAACGCCCGCACTTGCGCTTTAATTAAACGCGGGAAAAATGACGTAGTAAATTTCCAACATTTCCATCACCGGTGTTTTCTCAAATAAAATTCGTCAGTATATGGATGTTATATCAAAAGACCTTATACTCATTGTAATAAAGTTATCTCTAAATTATCACCGGTGTTTTCTCAAGTAAAACTCGTCAGTATATGGATGTTATGTCAAAAGACCTTATACTCATTGTAATAAAGTTATCTCTATCACGATATTCAATAGTTTACAAAGTCACTGATTCATTAGGTACATAATGAATCAGTGACTTTGTAAACTATTGTATAGTGTAGAAGCATTTCTCCGCAATGGATGGCAGTATTTTTTGATCGGAACGGTATTGAGAAGTTGTGTTCAGTAAGTGCTGCAAGGTTTTTAAAATCTCCCGATGATCGTATTTTAAGAAAAACCCCTGATATGTTCGTAGTTAAGAAGACGTGTAGTGTGGATAATTTTGGTGGATTTAAGGAAAGGGATTTAAAGAAGCAAGCTTTTTCACCAATTTGGCAAATATAGTGACCTTTTAAAGTATATATTTCGTGTGATTTGTCGGCAATATGCCAGTCTTTTAAGAAAATATAGAGCGCGATAATGAAAAAATAGACGATCGAGGAATTGCTATGATTTTTTATCGATGAGATACGCAAATAGCCCTTCGCAAAGATTTTGAAGAGTCTAGGAAATGAATGCCATCTTCACGAGCAAAGCCGTAGATTTAGCTATATAAATATTTGTATTTATCAAATGCGGACAGGAGAGCACAGTTTAGAACGAGCAGTCTCTTCAGGAATAGTTATGACACGATTTGAGGTCCTGTTTTTTGCATCTGGCAGCATAGTGAATAATCACAATGTACAGCAGTACTCCAGAGTGAACCAGTATTTTTGATTTTAGATTTGGTCTTTTATATCTTTTATATAGAGAAGGCGTTTGGTCCGTTCTCACAGAGAATCACTTTTAAACTGAATGCATAAACGGGTATGGTACTTTCATTTATTTATTTAATTTATTTATTGACAATTTAGTGAAATGTACAAATGTTAATATAGCTCAAGGATTTTTAAAACAAATAATGCAGTTGAGTTTAAAATGCATATAATTTTAAGCAGAGACGTGTGGTGTTATTATGCACAGAAAAGCAGGGAAGTTGTTTGTTTTAATGTCATTCCCACGTTGCTTTTTATGGAATTTTTATATGAGAAAGTCATGTATTATAAGGTATCATTCTTTTTAATTATTTATGTTTTTAATTTATTTATGTATTATTTATCATTTTGAGTTTTAGTAACTTATTATGTCTTTTGGCTAGTATTTTTGGTCAGCTCACTCACTCCTGGCCTCCTATTTGATTTACACATAGCCTTTTACGTGTTTAAGGTACTGTGTCACTTTATACACCCCTTCAATACTTTTGTAGTATATGATGATAAAGAATGTTGAAGATTCTCATAATAATTTTATGTATATATATGGTTTCACATTATTTATCTCTAATCATAAATTTCAGTTTCTTATTGGTTTTATATGTTTTTAATATATGCATAAAGTATGATTTTATATCTTTATATTTTTAATGAGCTCGAATGTATTTACAGTATTTTTGGTATTTTTTTGCAGCATACCTGAATCCCCTGAAAAAGTAGATAAACGAAACACGGCCTGTGTCGGGCTCTCAGGTTTTTTACATTATTGAATAAAAGTATCCTTCCATACAAACCACCACCTGTTATTGACTGGGTGTGTATAAACAGAATGGAGTCAGTACAGAGGGTGGTTAGTAGTCTTCATTATAAAGCATATGAGGACAGAGTTAAGGATCTTAATATGTACACCTTAGAGGAAAGGCGGGATAGAGGTGATATGATTGAGATGTTTAAATACCTCCATGGCATAAATGCACAGGAGGAGAGCCTCTTTTGATTGAAAGCAACTTCTGCTACAAGGGGACATGGGATGAGGGTGAAAGGGGATAGATTCAGGAGTGATATGCGGAAATATTTCTTTATGGAAAGAGTGGCGGCTCTGTGGAATAGTCTCCCAGTGGAGGTGGTAGAGATGAGGACAGTATCTGAATTCAAAAAAGCATGGGACAAACACAGAGGATCTCTAAAGGAAAAAAGGGGACTGTTGTAGTTGTTGATATGGAAGGACAGACTATGTTTCTATGTTGTGTCTAGTCCCTCTTTGAGACTTTCCTGTAAACTCACCCTGGATGCTCTATTGGCTTCCCCATCTTCAGACACTGTTTTACCTCCCTCCTTCCATTCTCTGCCTGTAGATGAACAGGTACATTTCTGGAACTCTCTCCTCCTCTCTGCACTAGATCAGGTTGCCCTGGCCTGTGCCTCCCGACTTAAATGACGCCACCACCAGCCTTGGTTCCATGCTGGTCTGCAGCCCGCTGGCACTCATCTTTGTAGGGCCGAGTGCCAATGGAGGCATTTTTGGTCTCCTGACGCTCTACAATCCTTCTGCAATGCTCACTGTTCCTACCATCATATGGTTGTTGCTACCAAAAAAGAATATTTCTCTTCACTGATAACCCAATCTTCCTTGAAATCTCGTCAGTTCTCTATTATCTCTTCTCTTTCATCTTCCCCTTCCAGCACTTTGGATGGTTGTCCTTCCTCCTCGCAACTATCTGTCTTTTTCCACAATAAGATTTCTGCTCTGTATCAAAAATTTCCTGCTACTGCTCCATCTCCTCCTCCACTATGTTCCGCTTTCAACCCTCAGTCCTCCACTCTCTCGCTGTCACACACTTGGTGTGACTTTACCCCGTACCTTCTGCCACTCTTACCAAGGTTCTCTCCTCCTCCAGAAGACCACCTGCACTCCCCTTTCCTCATCCTGGTTTGTTGATGATTCTCTGGCTCTCTGACCTATTATCCACTCCATCATCAACAATGGTCTCACCTCTGGTGTCTTTCCCTCTACCTGGAAAGAAGCCATTATCAAGCCTCTCCTGAAAACGCCCACACTTGACAAATCCATTCCTTCTAACTATGGTCCAATCCCCAATCGATCTTTTCTTTACAAACTGTTGGAGAAGCTAGTTTCCCTGCAGTTGACCTCTCACCTTGCACTCACCAATGCCTTACATCCCTGTCAATCCGGATTCTGTGCTGGCCACTCCACTGACACCATCCTTCTCTCACTGCTCAGCAAAGTTCATCGCTCTTGGGACTGCGGGAATATTACTATCACTGTTTCTCTTGATCTGTCTGCAACGTTTGACTCGGTTAATCATGATCTTCTCCTTACCCGCCTGCACGATTTATTTATTTATTTAGTCAGATTTAATATACCGCTTTATCATTAAATCAAAGCGGTTATCACAGCAAACAATCGAGGGGGGGAGAGTGTGCGACATGCAGTGTGAAACATCTTAGTGAGTGTGGTCGAGGGGTGTGAGTGATTTGATTGCTTTAGGTGCAAATGATCTATGTACAGCTATTTGAGACAAGTAGGCTATATACAATTGAGCTATCTACAATTGGGCTAAGTACAGGTCTAGAAACAGTTCGTAAAGGCTTCAGTTTGGCTATGGCGGAGTTTAGTTCAGGTGAAGTCCTTGTAATGATCCATGAACAGCTTTGTTTTTAGTAGCTTTCTGAAATCTGTGAGGTCCGTGGCAGATCTCAGCTCGTCGGGGAGAGAGTTCCACAGGGAGGGTGCCACCAGGGGCAGAGCTCTTCTTGAGGTGTCCTGTCTGGATTTGGTGAATTCTCGTGAGGTGGTGATGAGGTCAGTGGTTCTCCTTCTTCTGGGTCTGGTGCATCTGTCCGCTTTGATGAGAGGTTGCAGGCTGTCTGCTCAGATGTTCTGTCTTATCTTGAATATGTTTAGGATAACTTTGTATTGTATATGGGAGCTGATTGGGAGCCAATGGAGGTGGTACAGGATAGGTGTAATGTGGTCCTGTCCGGAGCTGCCTGTTATTATGCGATCAGCAGTGTTCTGAGCCATCTGAAGTGGTCAGAGGGTCTGTTTTGGTAGCCCTAGTTATATTGGGTTGCAGTAGTCGAGTGTAGGGGTGATGAGTGTTTGACAGACTGTACGGAAGTGGTCCTGTGAGAGGATGGATTTGAGGCGTCTAATGGTTCTCATTTTGAGGTAGGCGTTTTTTGTGGTTCTGGCAATGTGGGCCTGTAAGTTTAGGTCTTTGTCGAGCGTCACTCCGAGGTATCTCACTTCGGGCTTTACTGATATTGTGACGTCATTTAGTTTGATGGTGGGTGTCATTGAGAAGGTAGGATTTCTTGATATGACAAGAGCTTCTGTTTTGTTGTGGTTATGGATAGATTGTTTTCTAAGAGCCAGGTTGTCATTTGCTGGAGACAATTGGCTAGGTTGGAGTAGTCAGGGGTGTCCAAGTCTATTGGGGTGAATATCATTATGTTGTCGGCATAGATGGTGTATTGGATCTTGTGGTTCTTGATGATGGAGCAGATTGGTTGAAGGTATATGTTGAATAGCAGGGCGAAGAGGGATGAGCCTTGTGGGACACCCTGGGTGGCTTTTAGGGGCCGGGAGGTGTCTGCGCCGCATTTGACTTGTAGCTTTCTGTTGGTCAGGTATGAAGTGAACCAGTTCAAGGTGGTGCCGTTTAGCCCAATCTCTTGTAGTCTCGCTAGCAGAGTCGTGTGGCTCACTGAGTCAAATGCTGCGGAGACGTCTGTGAATATCAGGAGGACTCCCATTTTAGTGTTATCAATCTGGATCAGTTTGTCGAGGAGTTCGATTAGTAGCGTTTCTACCCCGTGGTTTGGTCGGAAGCCGTGTTGATTTGGGTCCAGGGGGGCGTGGGTGTCGATGTGGTCCCGCAGTTGGTGCTGGACTGCTTTTTCGATGATCTTGGCTAGGAGGGGGAGACTTGAGATGGGTCTGTAGGCCGCAGGGTCAGTTTTAGCTAGTGTGGATTTCTTTGGGATGGGGCGTATTGTAGCTAGTTTGAGTGCGCTTGGCATTATTCCTGTAGTGAGAGAGCTTGTGGTTATTTTGCAGATGTACTGGATCAGTTCTTTTTTAGCAACTTTGATCCATGTTATGGGGCATGGATCGGTGGGGGCAGTGCTGGTGTTGAGGGTGGTGATGATGTTTGATATCTGTTCCTTGGTTGAGATGCTGAATTTGTCCCATCTTTGGTTGGGATGAGGGGGCTTGTTGCTGCTGGTTACTTTGTTGTCCTTTGCGGGGGCTGTGAATTTTGTTTTAAGGTGGTCTGCGAAGATCTGTGAATCAATTTGTTGTTCATTTCTATTCTGGGGTTCGTTGGTGAGGGTCTTCACTATGTTGAAGAGTTTGCGGGGGTTGTTGGTAGACTTCATGATGAGGTTTGTGTGGTAATCCTTCTTGTGTTGGTTGATGAGTTTGTTATATTCCTCTTGTTTTGACTGGTATAAGTCCTGTAAGGGGTTTGATTTGGAGCGTCTCCATCGGCGTTCAAGCCTTCTTAGTGCTCTCTTTGCATTGCATATTTCCTTAGAGTACCAAGGAGTGGAGCTGGGTCTATTTTTGTGTGGTTTCCTTGTGTTGGGGGTGATGGGTCTGGCGGCGTTTGAGATGGTGTTGTTCCAGTTTTCTATTTGTTCGTTTATATCCTCTGGGCTGTTGAGGAGGAGTAGGGTGTCTTGTAGGAATTGATCCTTATTGAAGCTTCTGAATCTTCTTGTCGTGGGTGGTTTGTCTTGGAGGTTGTTGCATTTTGCAGCTTGTATCTGGATTTGTAGGAGGTGATGGTCTGACCAGGGTACTGGTGTAATTGATGGTTCTGCGATGGATTTGCTTTCTTTTAGGTTGTTGGGGGTGAATATGAGGTCGGGGGAGGATCTGGCTCTGTGTGTGGGTGTGTTGATCATCTGGGTGAATTGTAGTGAGTTCATCGCTGCAAGGAAGACTTCTGCGTCCTTGTTATTTGTGGATTTGAGGTTGAAGTCACCGAGAATGAGCAGAGGTTTGTGGAGGTTGTTGACTGTACATATGGCTTCCAGTATTGTAGATAGTTCCTCTGATGGTGCATTCGGTGCTCTGTAGGTGAGGCAAAGTGTGAGGTTCCTGTTTTCAATGATGATTGTGTTGCAGTGACTTGTAAATGCAGAGGATCTGGCTTTGAGGTTTAGGTTGTTTCGTGCGATGATCAGGACTCCTCCTCCTCTTCTTTGTGTGTGTGGGCAGTTGTATGCTGCATGGGTGGGGGGAATTAGTTGGTTGAGTAGTACGTTGTCCGTGGGGGTGAGCCAAGTTTCAGTGATGCAGAGTATCTCTGTTTGCTGTTGTTCCATGTAGTCAGCGATGGTATTGATCTTGTTTCGGACTGACCTGGCATTGATGAGCTCTATGGAAATTTTCTGTGTGTAGTCTGGGGTATATCGCGCCTTGTGAGTGGGTGTATGGGTGCTGTGCTTGAGTTTTCTTTGT
Source organism: Ichthyophis bannanicus (assembly GCA_033557465.1). Taxonomy (NCBI): domain Eukaryota; kingdom Metazoa; phylum Chordata; class Amphibia; order Gymnophiona; family Ichthyophiidae; genus Ichthyophis; species Ichthyophis bannanicus. The sequence goes on from CM066034.1 coordinate 917,956,639, forward strand.
TTGCTCGGTTTGTGGCTCTGGTGTTGTATCTGAGTGGGTACATGGTGGTGGGTGTAGGGTGATTGCTATGGCGGGGGTGTCCATAGTGTGTAGGGGGCGTTAATGGGTGTGTGCGTGTGGTGTGGGATGAGGTGTGTGAGGAGGAGGATGATAGGGAGGTACAGTGTTGTTGACATGTTGGTTTACCTTGCAGGTTTCTTTTCGTTCTCCTTGGTTTGATTGCAGCTGGTGTGTAGTGCGAGTTTTCGTGCCTGTTGTTATGCCACACCTAAGGGCCACATCAAAGGGCCCTCTGGCGAGGCCCTCAGGCACGGGCCCGCCAGGCGCGGGCCCACCAGGTGCGGGCGCGCCGGTCGGCGGCGCCTCTTTTAAAGCCGTCTCCCACTGCCTGACTGGGCAGGAGCTTCTGAGCGGGATAATTTCCCACTCAGGCACTCTACCCCGATTGGGGGAGCTGAGCCTGAGGTGTGTTGGCCCAATGGAGGTGAGCAAGACTGTCGTTGGCGGTCGGTGGCGCCTCTTTTAAAGCCGTCTCCCATTGCCCCGATTGGGCAGGAGCTTCTGAGCGGGACAATATTGGCCTCTGTGATACTGTCTTCAAAAGATTTGCATCTTTTCTTTTTAAGCATTCCTTCCACATTATCTTCAGTTCCTCTGTCTCTTCTACATTTCCTCTCACTTGTGGTGTCCCTCAGGGCTCAGTGCTAGCACCATTTCTCTTCAACATCTTTCTCTCACCACTAACTCTCCTGATCCAGCAACAAGGCATTTCAGTCTATCTTTAAGCTGATGACATTCTTCTCCTTTTTCATACTGATCCCTCCCTCCCCCAACCTCTCTCTTCTAAACACATGTCTCCACCTTGTTGCTGATTGGTTATTCACAAACCATCTTCAACTTAATCCTTCCAAGACTACTGCTACGTGTCTCTCTGGTCCAATCACTCTTCCCTCTGTCAGTCCTATCCTTCATGGTGCATCTATCCAGCTCATCCTTTCAATATCTTGGGGTCATTCTGGATTTTGCCCTTTCTTTCCACTATCACATTAGCCAGATCATCCAACGTTCTCTTTTCTTCCTTTGAAGGATCAGAGCAGTTCGCCTCTTCTGTCTACCTCTGCTTTAATCACTCTTGTAGTCTCACTCATTCTCTCCAAATTAGATTGTAATGCAGCACTCGCCGGTCTCCCACAATATTCCCTGAAATGTCTCCAGTTGGTTCAACACATAGCTGCCAGACTAATCTATCACACATCCCACTTTGACTATGTAACTCCTCTTCTTATCTATTTTCATTGGCTTCCTATTCCATATCGCATTTATTACAAGATTCTTACACAAATTCACAAGACCCTTCACACTGGTTGTTCAGAATATCTTGCTTCCTCACTCATCCTGCATGCCCCCCAGCGATCCCTCCATTCTAGCCACATGAATCGCATTTTCCTATTCTCCCCTTCCCAGTCATACTTGGGAATGACATAACAATCTGCCTTCTATTTCCTTGGCCCCTCGCTTCCATCAGTCCCTCCGTTTAGAACCTTGTTTTGTAAAATTTAAGGCACAAATCAAGACCCACCTATTCTGTGCAGCCTTTGACATTCCACCTGATTCTATTTAATGGTCTCTATCAGTGTTCGCTCTTCCAACTTTTCCTTTTCTCCCTATTCTCTACCGTCCTTGTGTTGTCCTGTCTCGTGCTCCCCTACTTTCTTATCTATTACTGGCATGCCTTTCCTCTCTAAGGTTTTATGTTAATTTACTGTAAACTGCTCTGCTGTCTCCACTGAGGGCGGTATATAAAGTTTTAATAAATGAAATTATGTCAAACACAAACTCTAGCATGGCCCATCTAGTCTACCCAGCACTTGCCACTCTGTGCACTTACCCCCTCTATGTTTTTGTTTAGGGTTGTAACTGCCTCTCCATGCAGGTTCCTCACCTCCCCTCCCCCATCTATATTTCTATGTTACTGCATGTCAGCAAGTCTGCCATGCACATTCTCAAGAGTCTTGAAGTTTGCAGCCACAAGTCTGCATGCTCCAGGCTTTAATATTCATGCAGACTCTGGGAAAATGGACTGCCAATCAACCAATTGATGCCGAGCAGCAATGTCACCCATGATATGTGATTAATAGATTTATCTATTTCCCTGAAGAAAACAAAGTTTACTAATTTATCTAGAGATCAGAGAGATGACTTAACTACTAAAAACTACCCACTGAAAGGAAGAATGAATTTCATAGAATTCAAACCTACTACCATTACTTGAATGTTTGGCCTAGAAATCTTCACTATAGCTTAATCATTTATTAGAGTCTTATCACCGAGATGTTATTCACTTGTCTTGTAAAATTTTGTGAAATATGGCATCCAAGAATGGGTCTTACTATATAAACTTTACTAAGTTTAAAGTCAACTTTTATTTATACTGTCTGCTACAAAAATAATGCCACAACTTAAACCATACAACCATACAGCAACATCTACAGATTCAAGCCTCAATGCAGTATTCAGGGTGTTAAGCGTCAGCGCACAGGGTTCTAACACACACGCTAAAACAATAAACTAATGGCAGGGGAATAAAAAAGTGTGCACTAACAGAATGCAATGCATGCCATCCAGACAATGCTGACTCCTGGAAACCCAGCAGCTCCTGGGTTTTTATGGCAGTGTGACTGGAAGTAGATTGCCAGGTCTTTCCTCCAAGGCAATGGAAGATTAAGTAAGTTGCCCAAGGACACAAGGAGTGTTAGTGGAAATTGAACCTTGGTCTATTGGTTCCAAAGACAGTGCTCTAACCACTGGGCTACTCCTCCACTCCTGAAATGTAATGCACACCACCACAATATGCCTCAGGAGTAAAGGGTCTCCTTTCCTGTCAGTGTGTGAGCGGGAACTGTCTTATGCAGTGAGAGGAAGGGAGATATTATAAGGCTGGAGGGGCCCACCCTGCAAAAATTCCCTGTTGGCCCATTGGGTCCCAGAATGTCCCCCTTCTCCTACTGAATTCCCACCACCACCACATACCTCCTCCCTCCAGGTCTATCTGGTCCAAGGCACCCTGGGTTAGGGAGGCCCTCAGAGAGCCTCCACAATGGTAGACTGGACCTCCACACCAATGGCATCCAGTGGCATCACTTCACATCGCCATCTTGAAATATTCATTATGGATTTCCTGAAACCCAGACTTGCTACGGTGATTTAGAACATTGATTTAGATGTACATTTGGTATGAAACCACAGTGACTTTATAAATTCATACCCTGATGTTTGATTTAAAATATTCACATAAAGCTGCTTAAAACTTAGGTTTACACTGGTGCTTTTCAGCCTGTTTGTTTCTGTGCCCTGCATGGCTTTCTTTCTGTATTATTGCTGTACAACTAATATGCTTGTACCAATTTTACAAGGAAGGACTGAAAAAATTGTTTCTTTTCTATTTAGCATATAAAATGGATCTCTAAAGGATTCCCGGTAGTTCCTGCTTGTTATTTCCCCGTTATGATTTCCTAAGTCATGCTTAATTCCATTTCAAGTAGAGCCATATCTGTGTTCCAGTCAAAGGTATAGATCTATAAAAGTTAAGAATCTCATTAAGCATTATGCAAATGAGTGAGCTTAGAGCAGTTATTTATATTTTATGTTCAGATGTGTGAATGCTATTTATGCAGCAGACACAGAGCAAAACCACCACAATATTGTGTAAGATGTGGTCATGTATGTTGCACTTGCTGTTGCCATGAAAAGCTTCAGTCCTATTCAGGACCAGAAAAGAGGAGTCTGTGGAAGAAGAGAGTGATGAGTATATTGGTTGGTAGGTGAGGAGTTGCAATTGTTTAAGGAAGAAGGACAAAATGCGATACAGGGAAGGTGAGCATCTGATTAGTTGAGAGAAATAACATGCAAGCGGTTGAAATTTATGAATAGAGGAGTGGAATTTATCATGGTGGCAGACTGTGAAGGACAGGAATCTTTCATACTCTTTCCTTCCTAGTCTCAAGTTTCCTTATTGACCCTCTTCTACATTATCCTCTCTTTTCTATAACTATTCTCAGGACCGGCCCCTGAGTTTGTTCAAAGTGTTGTCACCCTAGGCAAACCTTAAGCCATATGCCACCGCTGGCTGTCAGAATCTATTGTTTTAGCTTTGAATGCCCTGCTCTTCCCCCTCCCCGAAGTTGCCACCCCAGGCAACTGCCTAGTTTGCCTATTGGTTGGGCCAGCCCTGTCTCTCTATTCTCTGTCCTCCCATTCTTCTTTTGAAGAGTAGGAAATTATCCCTGCCTCCTCCCTCACCCCTGATGCAGGGCATTTATTGAAAGGTGTTATTCCAAGTTCATCTGAATCTGACACTAAAACCACCTCCTAGGCTAGCTGGTGAAAGTGAAGACCTCACAACCACTTGCCAAAATCCTGTATCTTCATTAGGCAGTTTCTGAAGGAATCCTTCAGCTCTGCTGCTTGATGGAGGGAGAGGCTGAGTAATTGAACTTGAGATTTCCTTAGATGCCAGTTTTGGGGTCCTTTGATTGGAGGGGGAGTTTCAAAGGCAAAAATGGCCTCTAAAAATGTTATTTTGCTATGTATGCATAAAAGACCATTACAAATCCCACCTAATCACTAAACATATTTTTTACAGCATTGATGGTGTTCTCGGTACTGTGCAATACATATAACAAACCCTAACCTGAAGAGCTTCCAAGTGAAATATCACACAGGCAGATACTCACAAAAGGTGTCGGGTGCCAGAAGCAGACCTCAAATGTGAATCTCTTTGTTACTAGTCTATTACAGGAAGCCACTTCCTCATTACAGATCTCCTTTTCAGAGTTTGCCATTAGAGTTGTGGGCTGTTATGTCAAATAACTTCTCTTTTATGGTGAAACTAAATTTCCTGTCTTTATTGGCAAGAGTTTAAATATTAACAGCTTGTTTATTTTTGCAGGGAAAATATCATGGCAATCCTATGCATATGGCAGTGGTTGTTTCAAACTGCTTAAGAGAAGAGAGGAGGATCCTGGCTGCAGCTAGCATGCCTGTTCAGGTATTTATTGCATTATTCATCTCTTATCCGTAGCAACAAGATTTTTATGAGGATCAGAAAGCACTATATTTAAGTATGAATGAGCTGATTCTAGAAAACAAACATCGGGCTTGAGATCCTTCTTAGGAGCTCACAATCACGTTTAGTCACATCGCTGCATGTACAAAAATGAATTTAGCGATAAAATACCTGGTGGTAAAGTTTTGATAAGGTCCCTAGCTGGCAAAGTACATGTGTACTTTTCGGCCCATAAGAAACAACGTGATAGTCAAACACAACATGCCCATATAGTGCGAGTTTTAGGACTACATTTTTGAAAATTCCCATCCCGCCCTGTGGAAAAGAGATGGAGCTGGAGACAGGGTTAGGGTGGGTCCCTTAATACACACCATAGACGCAATATAGCGCGAGCGATGGGGTTCAAAAATTTCATCCGCTTTATAAGAGTTTGCCTTATATCGAATCCAGCAACTCCCTTCATACTTTTGACATTTCTTTTGCGGCTTCTTCCTGTGACTGTGATAGCATTGGCATTAGCCGAAAAAGAAAAGCTAAAGCGCCGCAAAGCCTTGGCGCCCCCTCAGACACACACTTCCTGTTGCAGTGAGGAGACAAGACTCGGCAGAGATTCAGTATAACATGGGTTCATTATAAAGGGAGCCAACCTTTGATTGCATTATAGTGATGCTGTGTTATATTGGGTCCATGGTGTACTTGCTGGAATTTCAGTTTGAAATCACTGCACTTCCTTTCCCCTGTGTATAGAGCAGCTTTAACCTCTTATGGGGCCCTGGCCTATTATTTTTCCATATATCCCCACCACTAAAATTATGTATCCAAAAAGCACTGAATTACTACCAAATCTTTACATTTTTACTTTGTCATGTCTATCAAACATCTCGAGAAACAGAAGTGCCCAATCTAAAGAAGACAAACAGTCAGGGTAAATAGACCATGAAGCATTAAGTGTTTTTATTTACCCCTATATGGGAATGAAGGCTGGAGTCTACACAGGATAGGACTGAACCTCAGTATGAACTGGAGAAATCCAGCTCTGTAAAATATTCCCTGCATTCACATAAACTCTCTCGACCAGGGGCGGCCCAAGGGGGGTGCGGGGCCATGTGCGGAGACTCGGTGCGGGGCCTCATTTGCATAAGTGGCCTTATTTGCATAAATATTTGCATAATGTTACCATACACTAACTTTTAGTAAACATGTCTCTTAATGAGGGTATGGATAAAGAAAGACTAAAAGATTTCTACATTACTATAATCCAGTACCAACCGCCAGGAACATTAGGAACTACTACAAACGCTGCCCATTTAGAACCCATAGCAAACCCGCCATATCCTAACAGCACTACCAGGACTCACAAAGCACCATACCCTACCTATCAAAAGGCAACACTGCAAATATTAAACCAATACATTTCAGAGAATACTGGGGAAAGAGAACAAGTGGCAATGTCAAATAGGAATTACATAAACAGAATACCTCAGCTCAGTTACACATGCAGAACATAGACCATCATCAAACAAGGAATCACAATTTAGAAACAGGAAGGCAATAATTAAACTGGGAACCCCAAAAGCCAAACTTGGAATGTACAACAACACTGTAGAAATAAAACTATAAATTAATTTCCTCTTGTACCAAACAAAGCGCAGACATTAATGATGCACATTTCCCAGAGCTTTCATATTCCAGTTAATAAATTCAAAATAAAGAGATATCTTTCTACCTTTAGTGCATTTTTTTTCAGTTGCAATTGCTCCAGCCACTTCTGGTTTCTTCATGTTTTCTGCTAACTCTCCATCGTCTGCTGTCCATTTGTTCTTTCTTCTCTCTTCTAGTTTTTTTTTTCCATTCTCTCTCTCTACATCTGCTTTAACATACTAATCTTTCTCCTTTTGCTCTTTCCTCATTCCTATTTCATCCACACAAATTTTACCCCTCCATCCTCAATCCCCACTTACTCTCCCAATAACCGGCCAATTGTAGATTTTCATCCCTCCCACACAAAATATTTTTCCCCTCTCCATTTTACTCTCCCAGCCCCATCCCATTCTAATCCTTCCCCAACATCAGCTCCCTTCTAGTTCCAGTCTCACCCAGCATCCATTCCCTTCTAGTCCCTGCATCAGCCCATTTCCAGTCCTACCCCCATCAACCCATTTCCGGTCCTAGCTCCCCCATCCATTTTCAGTCTGCGTCCCTTCATCAGCTCATTTCCAATCCTAGCCCCCCATCAGCCCATTTCTAGTCATTTCCTAGCCCCACCATCAGCCCATGTCAAATCCTAACTCCCCTCCACTCAGCCCAATTCCAGTCCAAGCCCCCCCATGAGCCTACTTCCAGTTCTAGCCCCTCCATGAGTCCATTTCAATTCAAGCCCCCACCACAGCCCATTTCCAATCTTAGCTCCCCCCAACAGCCCATTTCCAGTACCAGTCCTAGCCCCCCATCAACCCACTTCCAGTCCTAACCCCCCATCACCCCATTTTCAGTTTAAGCCCCCCCTATAACCCATTACCAGTCCTAACCCCCCATCAGCCCACTTCCAGTCTTAACCCCATCAGCCCATTTCCAGTCAGCCCCCCATTGCCCACTGCCAGTCCTAACCCCCTTCCCCATCAGCCCACAGCCCATTACGTCCTAACCACATCAGCCCACCTCAAGTCCTTACCCCTCCCCATCAGCCCATGTCCTGTCCTAGCCCCCCCCCCATAGCCCATTATCAGTCCTATTCCCCCCATAGCCCATTACCAGTCCTAACCCCCCATCACCCCATTTCCAGACAGCCCCCATCAGCCCACAGCCCATTACCAGTCTTAACCCCCCCCAGCCCATTACCAGTCCTAACCCCCCATCACCCCATTTCCAGAAAGCCCCCATCAGCCCACAGCCCATTACCAGTCCTAGCCCCCCCAGCCCATTATCTGTCCTAGCCCCCCCCAGCCCATTACCAGTCTTAACCCCCCATCACCCCATTTCCAGACATCCCCCATCAGCCCACAGCCCATTACCAGACTTAACCCCCCCCAGCCCATTACCAGTCTTAACCCCCCCAGCCCATTACCAGTCTTAACACCCCCCCAGCCCAGCCCAGCCCAGCCCATTACCAGTCTTAACACCCCCCCAACCCAGCCCAGCCCAGCACCAGTCTTAACACCCCCCCCAGCCCCAGTCTTAACACCCCCCAGCCCAGCCCAGCACGTCTTAACACCCCCCCAGCACCAGTCTTAACACCCCCCTCCAGCCCAGCCCAGCCCCCCACCAGTCTTAACACCCAGCCCAGCCCAGCCCAGCACCAGACTTAACACACACCCCCCCAGCACAGCCCAGCCCAGCCCAGCCCATCACCAGTCTTAACACTCCCCCCAGCCCAGACCAGCCCAGCCCAGCACCAGTCTTAACACCCCCCCAGCCCAGCCCAGCCCAGCACCAGTCTTAACACCCCAGCCCAGCCCAGCCCCAGCCTTAACACCCCCCCCCCCCATATCGGCTTATGGCAAATTTAAAATTTAAAAAAAAAACCTGGCTCTGGCTGCTGCCGCTGCCGCCGCGGCGGCAGCAGCAGAATTGAGTGTCCCGCGGGGCCCCCCCTCTCCTCGCTGAGCCTCTCTGCAAGGGCTTTCAGATTCGCGAAGGGAGAGTGTCTCCCTCGCGTCTCTGTTAAGCCCGCAGGGGCTAATGGGAAATTTCCCATCAGCCCCTCGCGTCTAAAGGGGCAGATGGGAAATTTCCCATTAGCCCCTGCGGGCTTAACAGAGACACGAGGGAGACAGACACTCTCCCTTCGCGAATCTGAAAGCCCTTGCAGAGAGGCTCAGCGAGGAGAGGGGGCCCCGCGGGACACTCCATTTTGCCGCGGAGGCCGCGGCAGCAGCCAGAGCCAGCTTTTTTTAAAAAATATAATTAAAAAAAAAAAGCAGAATGTTCTTTGCGCGGGGCCCCCTGAAACCCGGGGCCCTGTGCAAAGAACATTCTTGCTCAATGGACGGGCCGGCCCTGATCTCGACAATGAGAACAGAGCAGCAGAAACTAAAGCACTAGGAGGGGTCACACATGCACAATGTAGACAGACCTCACCAAACAAAGAATAAAGGGACCACAAATTACAAATGGAAACATGCAAAAAACGGAACTGGAAACCCCAAGAAGCCAAACTCTGCATGCAATACTATTATATTGAAGACATTTCCTTTTCCACTCTGCAATATATAAAGAAGAAAGGGCGCACATTCAGATTCCCAAAGCTGACACCAAAATTCCAAAGACTAAATCAGAACTACTTTTTTCCTACCTTTCTTGTCTAGACATTTTGGACCCTGACCTAACACTTCTGTCCCACAACCTTCTAAGAGTGAAGGCTACCATATTGGATTGTACTTTGGTGTTTTTGAATGGGAGGGGAATTCTTTGGGGATATGGCTGGGAGTTTGCTGGGTGTGAGACAGAGATATTTTGTGTGGAGGTGTGCTGAGGAGGGAGCTGGTGTGGGGTTTGCTGTTGGTAGGGTTGGGAGTGTGAATGGGGAAGTATGGTCATCAAGGAGGGAGAAAAGATCTGTTTATGGGGGAGAGGGAGAAATGCTGTGTAGGGGTGGAAGATAGCAGGAGGTGAGGAGGAGAGAGGGGGTGGGGTTCAAATTATTTTTCATATGGAGGTTGAAAGGTTGAGTGGTGTTCGGGAGGAATGATGGGAATATGTTTTGTTGAATGTCAGGTCTCTACTGCCTAAGATGCAATTAGTACAAGATCTACTAGAGGAAGAGAGATTGGATTGTTTGTTTTTGACTGACTTGGCTATTAGAGGGGAAAGGTTTGGTAGAAGGGCTGTTAGAACAATCCAGGTATGTGGGGGTGCAAATGGGTCGGTGGGATCGAAGGGGGGGGGGTGATGGTTATGATTAGACCGACTTTAGTGGTTCAATAGGAAGATGGAGGTCTCCCGGAAGGGATAGAGGAAGTGTATGCGAGGATGGGAAGGAGCTGTCAGGGGGGATTTTGTTGGTGTATTGTCCCCCAATGTGATTTGGAAGGTGAGGGAGTCTTTGGTAGAGGGAATTTTGGCCAAGACTTTGGATGTGAGGGCTGTGTTGGTGGTGGGAGATTTTAATTTGCATGTTGATGTGGGAGGTGATGACAATGCTTCTTTTTTGTTATCGTCTTTGGCTGCAGGGGAGTTGACACAGGTGGATGAGGGTCCTACACACCTGGGTGGGCACACGTTGGATATGGTATATGGGAATGCTTGTATGTTGGTGGGGGGTTGGGATAAGGGGTCTGGAAATTCCCTGAATGCTCATCTCTTCAACAAGGCCTTTGGGATCACTCCCCCATCTTGAGTTGTGACACTGATGGTACCTGCAAGATACTATAAACTTCTTTGTTTGCCTTTGTTTTGTTATTCTACCTTTCCTTCACTTTCCTGTTTTTAATGGAGTTCCATTTCTGCTTTTAGTTTGTGTTTTAATTTGTGTTTTATTTTATTTGTTAACCTTTTTTTATCCTTGTAAACCGCACTGTATACACTGCCAAGTGCGGTATATCAACAACTAATAAACCATAAATTAAGCCAGTTCCATGGTTGGACCATTATTTGGTCCTTTTCAAGTGCAGGTGGAGGGAGGAGGTGGATAGGAGGAAGGGTGCAGGAAGCATTGGAAAATGAGGGGGGTGGTTGATGTGGAGAAGTGGGTGAAGGTTGTGATGAGTCGTTGGGAAGGAAGCACGGATGATCCAGTGGATGTGCAGGTGGAGGATTGGCATTAGTTAGCAGCATAGTCTCTGTATGTGGTAGTGCCAGTTAAGAGAGTGTTTATTCATGCAGAGAGGCAGCAGCCATGGTTCACAGCAGAGTTGCAGGATCAGAAGAGGGGTTTACAATGTTTGGAATGTCAGTGGAGGCAAACCTATCTGGAAGAGGATCGAAAGAGGTGGCGACAAGAGGCCAATAGGCAGTGTGTTCAGGCTTTGAAGAAGGAATTTTTCTCAGATACAGTAGCACAGGCTGACAATCAAACTAAAGCGATTTTTTGTGTGGGGAGTAAGAGATCAGTTGAGGAAGGGGCAGTAGGGGGGATGTAGTGGATTTAGAAATGATGGCATGGCATTTTCTGGAAAAAATATGGCAGTTGGAATTGGGTATAGGTGATCGGCCACCGGAAGTAATGTTCTGTGGGGAACAGAGGGTGGACTGCAGCTTGGAGGAGTTTGTTCCTGTTACTAGTGAGCGGCTCGGTCAGCTTCTGTTGAGGTTGTGGGAGACTTTCTCAGGGTTGTATCCTGCACCTATTGGAAGGTTTAAGATGGCTTCCCAACCTAGGCTGGATTGGCTGCAGGACCTGGTTAATGCTTCTTTGAAGACCTTGTCCCAAAGCGTTTGAAGAAGGCAGAGGGGGATTTGAGGGACTGTCATGATTATAGGCTCATTTCGAATTTGCCAATGTTAGCAAATCTGGTGGAAAAGGAGGTAGTAGCGCAAGTGGGAGTTTACGTGGAAGATTTTTCTCTTTTGGATGAGGGTCAGGGGAGTTTCCACACTGGTAGTGGTGTGGAGACCTTCCTTCTGGCATTGTTGGATCAAGTGTATGTTTGGCTGGACAAGAGTGTTTAAGTTTTGTTGATCTCATTAGATTTGTCTGCAACCTTTGACCTGGAAAGGGGGTTACTATTGGAATGATGTAGAAGGTTAGGTATTGGGGAAAAGGTATTGGATTGGATTACTCTTTTATGAGTGACCGGCGGTTTAGAGTGCGGGGACCACTGGGAAGTCACAAGTGTATAGTTGGGAATGGGGAGTGCCTCAGGGTTCGCCATTATCCCCACTAATATCTATTTGCAGACCCTGGGTTCTCTGGTGCGATCTTTTGGATTTACATTTTACACTTATGCAAACAACCTACAGATTTTGGTCCCTTTACAAGATGACCTGGAGGGAACGGTAGCGCAACTGAATAGATGTTTGGGAACAGTGCAGACTTAGTTAGCAAATAGTGGGTTGGTTCTAAATGTGGATAAAACCATATGTTTGCGATTTGGAGCAGTAGAACGAGAGGACCTGTGCTCTTTGCTTAGTGTTGCGGGTTTTGTTTGTTTGTATTTATTAAAACTTGATATACCACTCTTTGGGAAGGACACAGTGTTGATTCCTCCTCTTGCTAGGGTTTTCTGCCTATCGGCTGCTAAGCGTAAAGATTCTGCTTCATCTTCACCACTTCAGAAACCATCTTTTGATCCTTTGGACTTGACTGGATTTCTAGAGATCTCTGATCCTGAGGCTATTCAGCATTTGACACTCTGCTGACTTTGGCCTTGGGACCTGATCGAGACTGGTTAATGAGGTTGTGGAGTTCCTATACGTATCTTTCCAGATGTCTCCAAGGCTACCCAGAAGCGCAGACAGCAGTTCCTGCTGCTGTGCCCCAAGGTTCTGCAACTGGGTTTTGGGCTTTTTTTGCATTATCTCTGTAAATGTTTGATAAAATACCAGAGTGTTAACTATATCTTTTTTGACGCCTTTCATTTAACTCATTTTGTTGTTAGTAAAAGTGCTAATTTACCTCTGGAGTCTGAGAATCCTTGAGGGAACCCTTTGAAATTCAGGATCTCACATATTAGGGTTTATCGCACCAGTACGTGTTCTGCTTCCTTAGGCTTTTTCCTTTGATTGTGTTTAGCTCCCCTAGAATTGTGGTGGACTAGTGGAATGTTTCTTATATTCAATTTTGTTGGATAATTTGGGTTGGAGGTGTCTCTTTCCCTTTTTGGTTTGCATTTCCATTTCTGTAACAAGTTGTTTTATTGTGTAAAGATTTTGAAAATTGCATAATTAAAAAAAAAGAAACAAAAAAAGAAATTTTAATATGAAAGATGTACCAATCTGTAAAGCTTCTTGGAACAAGACAATAAGAGGGACATTTTGGAAGTCCTATTCATGCTTTGGATGTCCAAAAACAGGCCTAGAGACATCTCCAGGGTCATTTTAGAAGCTAGGTCTGTGGATGTCCCCAGCATGAAGGTATCCAAGTCTGAATGGTAGATGCATGGCTGGGGTGCTCCCAGGAACCTGGACGTTTCCACCTAATCTCAGAAACATTCTGGACCTCCAGAGTAATGTCTAAGTTTAGACCTGCTCCAGGCACAAACAGGCATCTGAAAAGTGCTTGTTTTAGCATCCAGACAGGTAGAGGAGAAAGCGCTCTATCATCCCCAGTACTTAGCACAATTTCAAAGTTAGCAGCAGTGAGATTTGAACCCTGACTTCCCTGTTCCTAGTTTACTACTCTAACTGTTAGGCTAGTCCTAGACATCCAGGTTCTGAAATACTGTTCTAGGGATGTCTATGTAGACACCCCCACAGACATCCATATCGGACACGTCCATGTTTATGAAATCATGTCTGCACCTGGACGTGCTTAGATGTTCCAGATTGCACTCGGAAATCCTTTCTAAAATCCCCCTCCACACTTCTTCCACTCCTGAGAGGCTATGCAGAGAACATGAAACATTCTTATCCTTTATCCAAGAAAGTCTTTTCCAGAAAAAGTCTCAAGATGTGGTCTGGTCTCTATCGAATGGGAACATAAAAGATACAGGCAGGGTTTCTCCATTAACTCCTTCACTTCCAGCCTTCTGCAAATATCTGGAAAGATCCAGACTGTCCAGTGGAACGTTACCCAAAGGAGGTGTTTCCCCTACTTCAGACAACTTTTTCTCTATTGATAAATAAAAAGCTTCATAAATATAAGTAGAATCCCTTTTTGTTTAATCTCTAACTCCTCAGAGATACATCCTGAATACATCCACTGGTTACGCCAGTGGAGCTTTGGGGAAATTTATAACATGCAGATTAATGCCCACAAATGATTTTTTATCATCTCCATTTTCTGCAGGTTGATAATCTTTATCCTGAATCAGTGACTGCACAGCCCCCGCAATTCTTTCACTTGAAATTTTAAACCTCCATGGGTCTTTAGAAGATTTATATATCATCTTAGTGCCCCTTTTACTATAGATTTTGAAACCTACCATCCATTTAGCACTAAAACTAATGCACGGTAAGTGCAGAGGCACTTCAGTAACTGTCAGGGTATGGCCAGCATGTTCTCTTTAAGCTACTTCATGGACAGTACATGTAACACGTGGCCACAGCATTTACAGTTAACACAGGTGCACTTAATGCCACCCATTGAGGTGTCATTAAGTGCACCTGCGTCAATTGCAACATTGCTAGCACACAATATGTTCCCTGTGCTAATTGCAATCTGCTCTCCACACTCACTTTCCGCTCCTAACCCAAACATTCCCTGCCCCATTGCACAATTTGTGGTTACTACAGGAATTAGTATGTGATAACTGTCATGCCTGCACATGGATCCGTGCTGAGAGTTACTGTGTGCTAAAATGCATATTAACCATATAGCGCACTTTAGTAAAAGGGCCTGTAGGCAGGGCCCGTGCAAGGATTGGAAGTGCCCTATGCAGACCCTCCATCCTGCTGCCCCCCCCCCCATGACCATTGCCGCTGCTGGCACTCCTCTTCAGGGCCAGGAGCAGCAGCAATGGCTCAGAAATAGCACCACAGCTTTTACCTACAGTCTCTGGTACTGTGTTGCAGTTTCTCTCTTGCACTATCTGCTGCTTCCGCCCCCTCCGACACAGACTTCCACTTTTGAGGCACAGCAGCAGCAATAGGCAGCAGTAGAAGCCCCCAGAGATCAGGCACTCTAGGCAACCGTCTACTTGACCTAATGGTAACGCCTGCCCTGTCCCTAGGTGACAAATGTCATTCAAACTAGTTTTCAATAGAAATAAAACAATCACAAATGAAAGATATACAGATAAAGAATATTAATACAATAGATCTCCTGTTACCCTTCCTTCTCTAATATTCAATTCAATCTTCAGTCTAAATTGATCTTAAAGTTGTTAGCCTGACTCGTGAAGAGCCAGAGGCAGAACAAGATGGCGGATGAGTGCTGGTGAGTGTAAGGGAAAGGCTCGGGCAAAGGACCCCGCGCAGCCTGGCCCTTCCCCTGCTGGTATCTTTCCTTACATTTTACCTTATATGCATTGTCAGGACATGCAGCAATTGGACTCCGGAGTTCAGCCATTCAGGTCAGGACCCGAGGCAGGGAGCCCGAGTCTATCTTCCAGTTCCATCATCTCCTTCAGCCCAGAGCAACAGGTCCCCCCCCCCCCCCCCAGACGTTAGCATCCATGACGGGTCTCGCTCAGGCAGACCAGTCGATCACCGAGTGTCAGCAACTCACCGCCGCAAGGGGCGGGGGCCCATCCCAGCTGTGGTGGAGGCAGAATCGTTTGAACAGCGTGCCCCTGAGGCATGTTTGGTGAGGCAAATGGAGCAGAATTTGGTGGCATTTGGCACTACATTGGAGACTGTTTCTTCCCCTTTGGTTTTGGGAGTCCAGAGTTCTGATGATTCATCAGGTCAGTCTTCAGCTGTTTCTCTACAGCCTGTTTTCTCACTGAATCGCCCAGACATTTTTTCACTGGATTCCATTTGGCAGGCAATTTCTGACTTGGGTACAGCCTTGGCTCGGACTTTAGATTCCCTCTCGTCTAGAGTTTCTTCCTTTGACCTGCGAGTTGTCAAGGTGGAGGAAGATATTCATGATCTTAAAAGACTCTCTCTGAAATATGAAGAGTAGTTGGGAAAGATTGTTAGATTTGAGGAACTGTTGATTAAGGACAATACTCTTCTTCGAAGCAAAGTAGAGACTTTAGAAAATATAACAAGACAATCTAATGTAAGAATTATAAATTTTAAATTTTCCTAAAGTCCCTTTAGTGTCACCTCAAGATGTGTTTAAACGATATTTGGTAGAGATTTTAAAGGTTTCGCCAGAGGCAATTCTTCCTGTGTCTAAGGTTTATTATTTGCCTACGGGACGGGTTCGCCAGGAGTTGTCACAGGTTCAGGCAATGTCTGGAATTATTTTTGATTGTTTTAGCGTCCTCGGACTCTGCTACTGCTGTCCCTGCAGCTCTCCTGATGACCCTTGCCCTATCTGCAGACCGAGACTGGCTCATGAAGCTGTTTTTCTATCATAAGGATGAGATGTTTCTTTTCTCTAAGGTTAGGATTTATCCTAATGTTTCACATGAGACACAGCGGCGCAGGAGGAAATGTCTGCTGCTTCGGCCTGGTGTGTTACAGCTTGGGGCTTCGTACTTCCTGAAATATCCCTGTAAATGTATTATTAAGTATACATAGCGTATTCCATGCTTTAAGAAAAGTGGAAGGAAGTCCAGAAAACTGCCAGCATGGTTTAAATGTGAGGTCAGAGAGGCTGTTGCCAAAAAAGCATCTTTCAGGAAATGGGAAAAAGAGCCAAACGACGAAACCTGGAAACAGCACAAGCACTGGCAGGCCAAATGCAAGGCATTGATAAAGAAGGCAAAGGGAGAATTTGAGAAGAAGCTTGCTGCGGAAGCAAAAACGTGAAATAAAGATTTTTTCAAGTACATTCGTAGCAAAAAACCTGTGAGAGAGTCGGCTGGACTATTAGATGATAGAGGAGTTAAAGGGGCACTAAGAGGCGACAAGGCGATAGCGGAGAGACTGAATGAATTCTTTGCTTCGGTCTTTACTGAGGAAGATGTAGGGATGTTACCCATGACTGAAGTGGTATTTAAAGGTGCGGAAGAATTGAAGGAAATATCAATACATCGGGAAGATGTATTACAACTATTAGATAAACTGAAGAGTAGCAAATCACCTGGGCCGGATGATATACATCCAAGGGTGTTGAAAGAACTGAAATATGAGATTGCAGACCTGCTATTAGTAATCTGTGAACTATCATTAAAATCATCTCTAATACCAGAAGATTGGAGGATCGCCAATGTAACACCAATTTTTAAAAAGGGTTCCAGGGGTGATCCGGGAAACTACAGACCAGTGAGCCTCACATCAGTACCAGGAAAAATGGTAGAAACCATCATAAAGAATAAAATTACTCAGCATGTAGATAGTCATTGCCTAATGGGAGACAGCCAACATGGCTTTAGACAAGGAAGATCTTGTCTTACTAATCTGTTGTGTTTTTTTGAAAGTGTGAATAAACAGGTGGATAAAGGTGAGTCGGTTGATATAGTGTATCTGGACTTTCAGAAAGCCTTTGACAAGGTCCCTCATCAGAGACTTTTGGCAAAACTAGAGTCATGGGATAGGAGGCAGTGTACTACTGTGGATCAGGAACTGGTTAAAAGATAGAAAGCAGAGGGTAGGGCTAAATGGCCAATTTTCCCAATGGAGAAAGGTGAATAGTGGTGTACCCCAGGGATCTGTGCTGGGTCCGCTGCTTTTTGACATATTCTTAAATGACCTGGAAAGTGGAATAACGAGTGAGGTTATCAAATTTGCAGATGACACAAAACTATTTAAAGTTGTTAAAACCCAAGAGGATTGTGGAAAATTGCAAGAGGATCTTGATAAATTGGAAGACTGGGCATCAAAATGGCAGATGAAATTTAATGTGGACAAGTGCAAAGTTATGTACCTAGGGAAGAACAACCCAAACTGTGGTTACACAATGCAAGATTCCACATTAGGAACCACCACCCAGGAAAAAGATTTAGGCGTCATTGTGGATAACATGTTAAAACCCTCGGCCCAGTGTGCAGTGGCAGCCAATAGAGCAAATAGAATGCTAGGTATCATAAGGAAAGGAATGGAAAATAAAACAAAAGATATTATAATGCCCCTATACCGTTCCATGGTGAGACCGCACCTTGAATATTGTGTGCAATTCTGGTCGCCGTATCTTAAAAAGGATATAGCGTTATTAGAAAAGGTTCAGAGAAGAGCCACCAAAATGGTAAAGGGGATGGAAGGATACTCCTATGAAGAAAGGCTAAAAAGGTTGGGGCTCTTTAACCTGGAAAAGAGACAGCTGAGGGGAGATATGATAGAAGTCTATAAATTAATGAACGGAGTGGAACGGGTAAACGTAGATCGATTGTTTACGTTATCAGAATATAGAAAGACTAGGGGACATGCAATGAAACTACAGGGTAAACTATTTAAGACTAATAAAAGAAAATATTTTTTCACTCAACATGTAATCAAACTCTGGAATTTGTTACCTGAGGATGTAGTAAAGGCTGTTAGTGTAGCTGGGTTTAAAAAAGGTTTGGACAAGTTCGTGGAGGAATGGTCCATAAACCATTATTAAGAAGGGACCCAGGACATCAATGCTTGACCCAGTACAAGCATTGCGGAACCTGTGTCTTTTGGGGAAACTGCTAGGTACGTATGACCTAGATTGGCCACTGTTGGAAACAGGACACTGGGCTTGATGGACCTTGGTCTGACCCAGTATGGCATATCTTATGTTCTTATGTTCATCTGCGAGATATGTGTTTACTGACCCAATTCAGTTAACAGCTTTTGTGTCAGCTCAGCAAGCCTTACTTAGTTCTGCTTAAAGTCTCTCAGCTTAGTACCCGTTTGATTGGTTAGACTGCTGTATCTGGCTCTCATCCGTTTTATTTCCTGAAGATTGTTAGATTAATGATAAGGAATGTCAATTTTTTTGATGGTCTGCCTCAGATGTTGTGGGCTTGTGTCTTTCTTTGGAAAACTGTTTCCTTGTATTTTGTATGATATATGTTTAATTACTCCAAATGTAAGACTTTTCTGAACAAGTAGTTTACTTTTACATGTAATAGAAAACTTGTTAAAGATAAAATAAAAAATAAAATAAAATAAAAAATGGCCCCCACTGCAACTTGTTCTTTCATCGGGCATAGGAATGTTTTGACGCCTTTCCTAAATGTTATTTCCTCTCTTAAATTTATTCATAGACTACTATTCCAACGTTCTGGGCCTACTACACTGAATGATTTTGCTCACTAAACTGACTTATGAATAACTGATAATGCAAAAATCTTAGATGTCTCCTAGGAATATAATTTTGTAATCTCGTTTTCAATACAATTTAAATATACATCTCTCTTGGCTAGATAACCAATGTAACTTACTCAATAGAGGTTGAGCACTTTCACATTTCTTTCCTCCCAGCAGAAATCTGGCTATTGTGCACAGTCTGAAATTCTTTCAACCAAAGTAGAAACAGAATTTTCAAAAGATTGCTGATAATGTCCATAAAGGGTTAAGTGTGACTTGGACAGGCTTTGTTATAGGAGATCTGCTTATAGTACACAGCAAACAAACAGAGCCTTCACTCTGTTTGTCCCAGCAATTTGCAACTGGCTTCCAGAAGCCATCAGATCTGCACAGTCTACTCAAGACCTGATGGATCACTTTTGTCCCAATGACATTACTTAACTATACACACATCATAATTTCATTCACTTACTGCTGATTCTTTAAATCCCCATATTTAGCTCCAAGTTCGTATCTGCCATGTTCTGTGTAACATAACTCACTTGAGTTTGTTAATGTTGTTCTATGTAAACTGCCTTGGACTAAAGGCGGTATAAAAAAATCTGTTAAATAAATAACTAGTATTGAGATTTAAAACTGCAGCTGATATTACAATGGGACTTACCCCTGAACTGGGCTCAGCCAATAACCCTACTACCTACAGGGAAGACACCTTTCCTGCCGCAGCCATTGCCTCCCCCGAATAAGCTTACATTGTCAGAATTCCCCACCAATTCAGTGGCATCTTCCTGTGCTCTCCATCCTGAGCTGTCCCTCTCGCTGCTGCTTCCGCGATGTTTGGGGCAGCAAGAGCCACAGGACTACCACCCATTCCAGGCTGCTGCTATCTAGCCCAATTATCTGGGTCCAGTCAGTGAAACATAGAGCTCAAGCCAGAAGAGGCTCCCTAAATCTCCTGGAAGAGCAAGCTCCTCAGCCATGGACAATAAGTCAAAGTTTTAAGGATTCAAGTCCCACATATCTGACCATAGCTTAGCCCAATGGAGGTCTTCATTTCACCAAGCTTGCTGCTTCAGGGGCAAAAATTCTAAGCATTCTACACAGCAGATTCTCTTATATCTCTGATGTCATAATGGTAGAATCAAACTTTGTACAAACTTCTAATTCCTTATCGTCCCTCCAGTCCAGTATCTCTGGGTCGTGTACCCCCACTAGCAGCTTGGAGACTGAGCATGTCACTGTTTTGGTGACATCACCATAAATAGGCAGCTGGCTCCTCCTTCCAGCTTAGTAACTCAGTCAACAAGTAGCTAGAGGAGGTGACCTCTTCCTAGAATACTTTGGAAATACCCCAGAAGATGAAGATTGATAACAAACTGGACCATAAGACACCACTATTTATTTACATTCCCTTATATACCATGCTATTCTGCATCAGTGCAGTTTACATTGAACAAACTGAAATTACATTGAACAGGGCATTATAACTTGGAGATAACTATTTTATAGGGAACATGGGCTATGGAGGGTTAAGTGGCTTGCCCAAGACCACAAGGAGCACCTGTGGGACTAGAAACCCCAGTCCTTCTGGCCCAAGGTTGCTGTCCTCTAGTGGGATTTGAACCCCTGACCTTCCAGCCTGAAGTACCTTGCCCCAACCACTAGGCCACTCCTCCACTCCTATATATAGTTAGCAATTATTAATCGCCTGTTTACCCCAATGTAACCTCCAAGTTGAATAACCTTGTTCGATGCTATTTATTTAACTGTTCATTGCTATAACTGTTCCATGTAAACCGCTTTGAATGTATGATAAGGCGGTATAGAAGTCCTGTTAAATAAATACTAAACCTAAGGTGTTAGTGTAGTGGTTAGTTTAGGTGGGGGCCTGCGCTGCTGTACATTTTGCCTAGAAGGGCATTCGGGATTTTGGGTGCCTTATTCTGAGCTGCTGAATAAAAGTTTTAAAAAAAAAGCAGGGGCCTTCTCCCCCGGGCAGCAGGAAGGGGGCTTACCTTCCTAAAGCCATGTCCAGCAGCCTCAGAGCAGCAGTGGCTCCCGAACCTGTGATCGGGTCAGGAGCCGCAGTGGGGCAGGCCACGACTGGGCTGTGGGGCTGTGCAGGGAGTTAGGGATCACCGGTTCGCTGCGGGGCCCATGGCTGGGTAAATAGCTGTTAAATATCCTTTAAATTCATTCGTTGTTAGGTTTAGCCTTATTACAAAAAAAAAAAAAAGAAAGCAGAAAGAAGACCAAAGGGAAGAGGGTACAAGTAGGAAAGTGAACTGGGCTGGTAGGGGAAAGGCAGGCATAACAGGAGGAACTGCTCTGCTCACCGCCTTCTCTGGGGTCACTGCACACCAGCCCAGGGGGGTGTAGCGTTGCATAGCCCCAGTGGTTCAGGGCCGTGAATGCGATGCCTACCTGGCAACAGTACCTGGCATGCGGATCGCGAAGGTTCTTAGTGTCAGAGAGGGGGTTCTGCTGCGACTGCAAAAAGGAGCAGGAGCCTCTGGCTGAAGACACTGGACAGCAGGGGCATGAGAGTGCCTCACATGCCCAGGAGGGGCATGGCCTGACTGCGGGGGCTGAGCTGGGGTCGGCACCTCCCCACTTGGAATCGTATGGCTGGGACTTGGCAGATCTGGGTCTTTCTACCTCCCTGGGACCTTGTAGCGGGGCCCCAGGAGCCTTTTCACTAGAATTCATCCTCCTCTTACATAGAGCTTACTGCATGAAGCTCCAGGGTCTCGACCATCACGGGTAAGGCCGGAGTCTGCCGCGAAGAGACCAGCAGGCACAATGGAATGGGAAGCGGCTGAGAAGTCAGCTAAAAGGAGACATCATCTAGAGGAGGATTTGAGGGAGATCTCTCCTTGGGCTAAAGGGCCAGAGGAGGAGGACATGGACCTGGACTCCAAGTTGGACATGCCCGCGGAAGAACTGGAGGAAGGGGAGCTCCCTCAAGAGGAGGGTTCCCGGATAGTCCAAGTCTTCCGTAGGGATGAATTGGCAGCCCTTATCGGGGAGATCCTCAAGGCGCTAAATATGCTGGTAGGGATATCAGTGGAAAAAGAATCCTTGGAGGATCCGCTTCTCCAGGCAGTGCAAAACACTCAAAGGGTCTTCCTGGTACATAGAGTGGTGTGACAGATGATCCAAGATGAGTAGGACCTCCCAGAGGCTGGTCTGAAAGGGATTCAGTCCATGACGTGTTTCTATCCATTGTCAGAACAGGAGTGAGAGTTGTTCCACTCCTTTAAGGTCAATGTCGCTGTCTCGGCAGTCACCAGAAAGACGACAATCCCGCTTGAGGGCAGTGCAGCCCTCAAGGATGCCCTGGATAGGAAGCTAGACACCCTGTTAAAACAAGCATTTGATATCAATGTGTTATCCCTGAAGGCCTTAGTTTGTGGGGCTTTGGTGGCCCAAAGTTGCATGCGCTGGCCGCAGAGGACGGGTGATGCCATGGAGGATCCCCTGGACCCATCAGCATCGGCCTTGCGGATAGAATCAGGGGCCACCTACCTTGCAGATGCCTTCTACAACCCAATCAGGGGTCTCTCTAAAGCATGGCCTCGGTGGTAGCAGCCTGCCGCTATCTCTGGTTGCGGAATTGGGCAGCAGACATCTCCTCCAAATCATGACTTAATAAGCTCCTGTTTCAGGGGAAACTGCTGTTCGGTAAAGATTTGGAAAAGTTAGTGAAGGAGTTGGGGGGAGTCCAAAGGAGGCTACCTCCCAGAGGACAAACAGAAACAACCCCGCTCTGTGCTTCAGGCCAGATTTGTAGTCCCATCCCTTCATTAGTACTGCTTTAATACATCCCAGAGGTGCGGGGCGGGACTGGACTGGAGGGGCGATAAGGAAGGTAAAATTAGGCCTTACCTGCTAATTGGCTTTTCCTTGAGGAACTCCAGTCCAGCCCCGATTCCCTCCGTGTTTTGATAATTAGTGACCGTCGGAATCCCAGACCTGAAGAATATCAACATGTTGGAAGCTTCGCAGATCTCTTCTGAGTTTAAGATGGGTGGTCAAAGAGGGTGAGTATGGACGAGGTTGCTGTTTGTTGTCTTGCCTGGGGGCGGGGGCGGGGCCGCCCAAGGGTTTGCTTTGCATGGCCTGGGGTGGGACCATGCTTCTCAGGTAAGTTTTTTTCCTTCACTTGGGAGGAGTTAGGGCCCCTGGGGATTGGTAGGGTCCTAAAAGAAGTTAGATACAGTTTTGTTTTTAAGATGCTGGATACTTATTTGTTGCTCCTGTGAGTCTGCTTTGTCAATAGGTATTGAGTTGAAAGGAGGAGCTGACTGTATGTATGGTGATGTCACCAAAACAGTGACATGCTCAGTCTCCAAGATGCTGGTGGGAGTACACAACCCAGAGGTGCGGGACTGGACTGGAGTTCCTTAAGGAAAGCCAATTAGCAGGTAAGGCTTAATTTTTCCTTCAAATCCTCTAAGTAACATTGCCCTCGCCTGATTGCAACAACCATTCAGTTTTGTTTAGAAAAAAGACTCTCCATTCAATGTAGTTAAGCCAGGGGTGGGCAATTCTGTTCCTGGAGGGCCACAGACCAGTCAGGTTTTCATGATGTCCCTAATGAGTATTCATGAGATCTATTTGAATCCACTGCCTTCCATTGTATGGAAATAGGTCCATGAATATTCATTAGGGACATCATGAAAACCTGACTGGTCTGCGGCCCTCCAGGACCAGAATTGCCCACCCCTGAGTTAAGACCACAGGGTTGCAAAGTATTGAGCATAGATGGATTTTAGTCCTTAAGTCTTAACAAGGTTCTGCCTTGGTTGCCTCCTTATACATTCACAGCTACTTAGTCAATTACCACAAAGCATAATTGGGAAAAGTTATGTTTCATTTTCACAGAATGAGGTACCAATGGAATTTCCATTTTCTCTTTATTTAAGCACTATTTATGCTCCTTTCGCTGCAATGTCAGCTGCCAGTTTGTCTTCCCCATGTATATTTTTTACACAGTCACAAAGTCAAGTACACTACAAGAATGGAATTGAAAGCCATCTTTTGTCTAAGTGCATATGTTTGGCCATCCTACAGGTACAGAATTTGGCAGCAACTGCACATAAAATGACTATTGTTCAAAACGAAATCATTACTATGAAGAAAACATGGTACATCTGGACATAGTCATGCATATGCATTTTTTTCTTGACTATGGGGCATATTGACTAATGTGCACTAAGGTCAGGCACCTTAGCATGAGTTAGTAGCCAAAAATTAGCATGGGGGCCAGGTCAGTCCCACATTGTTGGGGGCATTCTTGGTATGTCCCTATGTAATTAGTGCATTTGAAGGACCTCGCCGTGCTAAACTGAAAGTCGCATTTAGGAGAATGTTTATTAAAATGTGGGTACTTCGCATGTGTTCATTGCGAAAAATGAGCACAGGGTGGTGCCCAGCATGTCCCCATATAGCTAGTGCAAGTTCTGCAACACTTCTGTGCTAAGCTGTTTACTGTGAGCAACGCGGGTGCACTTAATGTCACCTATTGAGGTAGTAGTAAGTGCACCCACACCAAGTGCAACATTGCTGCTTGGCATGCGCTAAAGATGCCCGCGCTAACTGCAATGTGCATACTCTGTCCTATCCCCCACATTATGTGGTTACCACATGATTTTTTGCACGGTTGCCTTTTCGGCATGCAGTAATAGTTACCATGGCACGCTTGGCAGGTGCTAAAATCTGCACTAACCATTAGTGCATTTTTGTAAACATGCCCCTCAATGCAGGTGCGCTTCCATCCACTCACTGAGGTGGCATTAAGTGCACCTGCGTTAACTGCAACAATCATGGTTAGCATGAGCTAATTAATGATTGCAGTCAACACCCACTCTGCTGCCCAGTCCTCACCTCATTTCACACTAAGTAGTTAGTGCTAGATTTTTACCACAGCTGTAGTTTTGGCATGCGGTAAAGGTTACCACAGTCCCACGCTAACTGCTTAGTGCAGGAGTTAGTATGTGGTAACCATTATTGCACTTTGATAAATATGCTCCTATATGCAGGTCTAGATCTTTTATTCTCAGAACATGGAAGTGTTACCAGCACATTCCACAACTTCTTCATAATAACAGATTTCTTCAATGCTAAAAGAGAATACTGAAATGTACAAGTCACACAATCTTCGGTGTCATTCTGTTGTGGCTGCTTGTTCAGTAATAAATCCTGATCATTATAAAGTGCACATTTAAAGGCTTGTTATACAACTGTTTCTTCGATGGCCCCGTTTAAATAGTTTATTTTTCTGAAGCTCAGCCTTAGATTGGAATTCTTCTTTTGTAGAACAGATTCTCCTGTAATGGATAAATTGCAAATATGGATAAAACTATTATAGCACATTGTGTTTCCATCAGTGGAAAAATTAAAGAATCTTCAAGAGTCCTAGCCATGGTCATTCTCTGTTTGTGTTTGTATCTAAACAATACCATCTGCAAAGTCTTTTTCATCTTTTTGAAAGTTCTTAATATTCTTCAGTTCTACCTTATACAGTACCTTTCCACTTCCTTGTACTGCTCATTAATGTATCATCCACTTTAAACATTTTTAAATCTAAATCAATTTCTTGCTTAACCAACACATTTTTTCAGAAGTCCTTTCCATTATCAGTAGAGCGGATTATTTTTCCAAATACTTTTTCTAATTATGATGTTCTGTAGGTCATATATGGAGAATGAAGGCATTAAAGATGCAGGGCTGATATTCCAAACCTTAGTTGAAGGTAAGGCAGCGAAAAAGCAGTGTTACTCGTGTAAGTGGCGCATATCGATATTCGGTATCGTCAGTCAGCCACCTATGTACCAATATTAGCCAGTGCGCATGGCGATAACGGGCAGGGGCATAACGGGGGTGTGGTCGCAACATACCCGGTTAGCAAAGATATTCAGCAGTACACAGCTCCAAGCCGAATGCCTTAAACTGTGTATCTTTAGGCCATGTTTTTGGGCAGATTTGGCTTGGTGATAATAGTTTTTACCAATGCTTCCCATGACTTGTACTGCCGTTATCAGTTATATCCATGGAGAGGAACCACTCGTGCATTGTGGGGCCTGCACAGATTGCAGTGGAGGTTGAGACACCACCGATGCATCAGGAGACAGAAGCAACAGCGTAATGTGCAGCAGCAACAGCAGTGATTGACCCAGCGGGAGAGGCGCACATACCATACTTCATGGATATACAGGCCAAGAGTAACATACCTGCAGCTGTTGGAGGAGATGGTGTACCAATGCTACCAGCTGGACAGTGATACCATAACAGAGCTGTGTGGGATGCTGTGCAGGGAGCTGGAACCAGCCACTGCCCAAAGCTATGCACTGCCAGTGGATCTGAAGGTGACCACTGCACTGGGGTTCCTGGCCAGTTCATGCCAGTGTGCAGTAGCAGCCAAGAAAGCAAATAGAATGCTAGGAATAATAAGGAAAGGAATGGAGAATAAAACAAAGGGTATTATAATGTCTCTGTGCAACCACACCTTGAATATTGTATGCAATTCTGGTCGCCATATCTTAAAAAGGATATAGCAGAATTAGAAAAGGTATAGAGAAGAGCCACCAAAATGGTAAAGGGGATGGAAGAATACCCCTATGAGGAGAGGCTAAAAAAAGTTAAGGCTTTTCAACCTGGAAAAGAAACGGCTGGGGGGAGATATGATAGAGGTCTATAAATTAATGAATGGAGTGGAACGGGTAAACATAGATTGATTGCTTACGCCATCAAAATGTAGAAAGACTAGGGGAGATGCAATGAAGCTATAGTGTAACCCATATAAGACTAATAGGAGAAAATATTTTTTCATTCAATGCATAATCAAACTCTGGAATTTGTTACCAGAGGATGTAGTAAAAGCTGTTAGTGTAGCTGGGTTTAAAAATGGTTTGGACAAGTTCCTAGTGGAAAGGTCCATAAACCATTATTAAAGGGGACCTGGGAAATCCACTGCTTGTCCCAGTACAAGCATTGTGGAACCTGTGTCTTCTGGGGAAACTGCTAGGTACTTGTGACCTAGATTGGCTACTGTTGGAAACAGGATATTGGGTTTGATGGACCTTGGTCTGACTCAGTATGGCATATCTTATGTTCTTAAGCTTCCAGCACCTGGTGGGTACCACCACTGATATCACTCAGTCTGTCACATGCCATTATATTGATGCCTTCAGACCTACATCACCTTCCCCTCCACGCCTAAGCAAAGACAGGAGACTATGTAGGTACTGTATGATATAACTGGCTTCTCATCTGTCATTGGTATCATTGACTGCAAATATGTTGCACTGAGGGCACTAGGTCAGGACCAGAGGGCATTCCAAAACTGCCACAATTACAACTCCATGAATATGCAAGTGGTAGTCAATGCCCTTATGCTCATCATTGACTTGTGTGCCCATTTTCTGGGCTCCTGCTACGATGCCTTCAACCTGTCGCAGTCTGGCCTGGGACAAGCAGTAGCTGCAGGATACCTTGTAGATGCATGGTTGCTCAGTAAGTGGACACGACTTGAGCAAATGTGATAGGGAGGAGTAGCCTAGTGGTTGGGGCAAGGTACTTCAGGCCGGAAGGTCGGGGGTTCAAATCCCACTAGAGGACAGCAACCTTGGGCCGGAAGGACTGGGGTTTCTAGTCCCACAGATGCTCCTTGTGGTCTTGGGCAAGCCACTTAACCCTCCATTGCCCATGTTCCCTGTAAGTATTAGTGTATGTGTCTCATATCCCCGCGTGTTAAATGTATCCCCCAATTGTGTTGTGACCGCTTTGATTGAAGGATAAGGCGGTATACAAAACTGTCTAAATAAAATAAATAAATAAAATAACTGTGAGTCATGCAACTATGTGAGGAGGCACCACAGAATGGGAGACAGTAGAGTTGGCACATGTTAGCTGATGCACCAGAAGGTGTATAGTCAGAAGGGAGAATTATGGGGCCAGGATGAGATGTTGCATATTAATGATACTGTCTAAGGGGAAACACATCTGAACAGTAGCATGGGACCCCAATAGAGAAAAGCAGACCAGAAGTAGCAAAGGCTAGGAATGCTCTGAAGCAGTACATCTTGGAGACACAGTGAGAGTCTGAACAGCAGCCAAGTAATGACATGCTATACAGGACTCTGCAGGAAATGTCACCAGAATGCACTTCCTCGTGTCCCTGTCATGTGAAAGGCACCATAAATATGTAAACCACCCATCCACCCCTCCAGACCCAATACACCTGGCGCAGTTGTTGTACTGATGTGTACCTGTCCTCTGCTCCCACAGGTGACCGTGAATACCCGACTGTGGCTATTGACACCTGTGCACCACTCCCAGACCCTGCAAGAGAAGCAATACAACCAAGCAGTCCCAGGGGACCAGGGCAGTGGTGGAACGGGCAATTAGGGGCCCGAAAAGCCGCTTTCAGATGTCTAGACCTCAGTGGGGGATGAGCTGCTGTACAGCCCTGAACGTGTGTGCATGATCTTCACAGCCTCCTGTATCCTACATAACATCACTATTCAGCGAGGCATCCCCCATCCTTGAGGGTGAAGCGATAGAGGGGACAGATGCTGCAGAAGAGGAAAGGGGAACCGATAGCAGAGGGGGAACCAATAGCAGGCGGCTTTAGCACTCACCACCAGGAACAGACTCATCCATGAAATCTCTTGTAGAGTAAGTGCTGTCATGTTTATTACAGTGCAAACAAACTTTACATAAACGGTGTCCTCTTACCACCCCCACCACCCAGCTCGTGATCAGGCCCTGCCCGCTTCCCCACTCGAGCACTGTGTCACAACAGCACAGTCTCTGAGGCATTGCTTGCAGTGTCCCTGCCCTCCCCTGTGATGAAACCTGTATCAAGTGCCTTGTCGGCCTCTGATGCTACTGCAGGGTGCCCCTCTTGAAGGACAGCTACATCCTGCCCCTGACAGGAGGCCTACAACTGGCGACAGGTGTGTGACATGGAGGCCATGTAGGTTGCCATCTCCCCGAAGAGCCAAACCTGTGCCTCTGCTTCATAATGTGGTGGTCCAGCAGCATCTGAATGCTTGTCTGCAGCTGCTGGCGGATGGCGCATAACTCAGAGGTGGCTGCTGTGTGTGTACTCCAGAAAATATGACCCTTCCCTGAGCATCTGTTGGTCTACCTTGTCTGCCTCAATATCTCACTAGCCATCCTGGATGGTGAAGGGCATTTCACCAGTTGCAGGCTGTGCAGGGTCAGGTTCCAGATCACTGCTGGTCAGGACACACTGCTGTATTCCGGTACAAATGGGGGTTGTCTGAGGTTCCGATGCTGCACTGCAGGAGCACTGGAGCTGCCACTCCCTTGTTGGACCCCTGTTTGAGCCACTGCGGCCTGCGATGGTCCTGGCTCTGTCTGGTCTGTAGGAGAGCAAGAGTTACACAGGTCAGGCCTCAACTCTAGCCAAGGGAACAGGGGAGGGGATGCAGTGAGTGCGCACCAGACCTGATAAAAGAGGGGCCGGTGGCACCAGTGCAGCTCTCTGCCTCTGTAGCTGTATCCCCACACCAGTTCTATTCTATTAAGGCATTTATATACTGCCCATCTGCGAAAGATGAACAATCAATACTAAATACTTAAATACTAGCTTTAACTCCCGACCCCTATTTTAATACCACAATATTTTTGTTGGAAGTGTCACCATAAGGTTACTTCGAGAGGGATTCCCTCATGGTGGCACTTCCGACAAAAATATTGTGGCATAAAAATAGGGGTCAGGAGTTAAAGGTAGTATTTAAGTATTTAGCAGTGGAGAAGTGGCATACATCAGCAGTATGTAAAGCAGATCTGCACAAAATGCATATCTCTCTAGGTTTTGCATGCAGCCTGCGGAAAGCTACAAATGGTGGATGTGCATATCTGGCAACATAGCACCTGGCTGCCACAAATTCCCGCAGCACTTGCCCAAGGTGGCAGCCAGCTACCAAACAGCAACACAGCAAAGAGCAGGCCACAAGGGGAGAAGGCTACATGCCACTGTCTGCTCACCTGTGTGTACAGCACATGTGCTCAGGGCACAGTGAGCAGACACTGTAAAGATCCCTGATGTCCCTTGCACTTCTGCATACCCAAATATACCATAAAATCTACTGTGAGGGTATACCTCTTATTCATAACTATCCACAACCATGTTTTGCAGGTATGCGTCACCTTGCCTATGAGGGAACAGCTCTGAAGTGTTTCTGGATTTACAGGATAGAGGGTATGGCATCATCTACTAAGGGACAGCATTGGTGTAATTACACTATACGTTTCTTCCCCTAATGATACAATAAACCACCCCCTGACCCCACAATGGGGCATGTGCCAACACATCTGAGAATCTTTCTATGAACAGGTGGGGGGGGGAGGAATGGACAGGTGAGTGAGTAGCCGTGAGATAGTAGTCAGGATGGGCCATGGAAGGGCATGGAGGATGACACAAGGACACTGGCGCATGGTGGATAGCATGCTGGGTCCAGGAGTGAGGGAGAGGGTAGACGGTGATACATGGGAGCGGAATGTCAGACTTGCAAAGACAATATAGATAACAACCCAGCACTCTGTACCATTTGGCAAAGCATGTTACACACCAGCCAGAGAACAGGAGCTACTAACCCTCTTGTGTGGCAGGAGCGAAGCTATCAATCCGCAATACTGCTGATGACGATATCATCAATGAATTGCAGCACCTGCTCTTCCAGGGGACTCAATGGTCTTTGCCGCTCAGGTGGCAGCTTGTTAGCTTCCTTCTTTACCTTTGCACACTGCCATATTACCTGCCCCTTTTTTTCAGGTCCTCCACATCCTGGTTGTAGTGATGCACAGCATTTACCTTCCGGGCAATCTCTTGCCAACCACGCTGTTGTGTGTTGGCATCCTCAGATCCAAAGACGGTGGCATACTCCTTCATGATGAGCCCCAGGGCCATGGTGGTCTCTTGAGGGTGTGAAATTTGCCTTACAGGTTCATTTCATAGCTGTGTGGGCTGGCTGGTCCAAATGATAAACTACAAGGGAGGTGGAAGGCTACCTGCGCAAGGTTTTTAAAATCCATGGTTATGAAGCTGTGCCCCAGGACACCTCCTGCCCAAAAGGATAAGAGAAACTCACGTAAGATTCATGCACAGGAAAGCCGAATATCAGTGCTAATGTTGGGCCCTGGGAGCCACCATTTCCATGGAAGAGGCTATCCATGAATATTCAGTGTATTGCCCAGTTTACCAAAGAAAACCGCGCAAGTGAAATATCAATTAATGTACGGTTAATGAAGAAAATTGTGTAAGTGGAATATCAGTTACTGTGCGATTAATGAGGAAAACCGTATAAGTCGAATACCGGTTATGGCGATCAAAATGTCCAAACCCCGAGCCGCTGCCCAATACATCCATCACAGCATGGGTATGCTGAGGTGTCAGCTGCTGTGGAATGGTCCATGCAACAGGCAGCTAGACCATGGTTCCACAGGACAGGTATGGGTGGGTGTACACTGGCCCCTGAACCCAGTATGCTATCTACCAATATAGCTGAGGAACATAGCTGTAGCATATGAGGTATGTGGCTGCTGATTGAGGCACAGTGGTGCACAGCTAGCAGTTCGGTCTGGGATGAGAATACAGGGAGGCTGATTGCTGTGTGCCATCACAGAGTTACACACAATGTTTGGGTGCTGGAGTGTTGTATGGGGAGGAATAGGAAGTACAGGGGAGCTATGATCCTAGAGGAAAGGTAGAAGGCATGCTATACAAGCGGCTGACCTGGGAAGTCAGGGAAGCAGGGTGAGGGAGCATAGCCTATGGCTCACAACAGTATCACTGAGCAGTGGCAGAGGGCTGCAGAACCACTACCCATGTGGAGGCCCCAGAACCCCAGAGGCACCCCTGGGACTTGTCAGGGCTGCAGCTCTATGCCACATGCCCTGGGTCCCTGCTTTGTCACCCACATTACTGTCCATTGTTCCCTGACGTGTTTAGGGGCCTGTCACTGTACTGTGACTCCTTTCCAGTTGCCCATTCCCAAGTCCTCCTGCAACCCTGTCACCCAGAAAGGGACAGATGCTATGGTCAGGCAACTCTGTCTTTCCACATGCACATTTGTCCACGCCCTCAATGTACGGCTCCCAATAATAGGCACTTGCTGCCAGGGATGCAGTGCAAGGTCACATCCCTGTACCATTGCTAAAGCAGCTGTGTGGTATATCATCATAGGCCCAATGGTATGTCTGCTGGCCTGTAACCCCCTAGCAATGCGCACATGTGCTCCCCATCTGTACACATTGTGGACTTTCATTGGCACCACTCAGTACAGAAACATTAGCTGCATAGCTTGCCGACTGTAGCATGGAAAGGGCCCAAAGAGCTGCTATGGCTCTTAATGAGAGGCTTGTGGGGGTGGTGGGTAGCACAGGCCAAAATGTCATAGTTCATGGTAGCTGGATACATTCGTACCAGAGGTAGAGTGCACCCATGACTTGAGCAGTCCGTGTGAGCGGCATGAGACGTTTTGGGGTGCCAGCTTGGAGGTAATTGGGTTGAACTGAGCACGTGCAGATGCTGAGCTTGCCATGAGTACAGCTCCTATTGTCTCATCTAAAAAGCTTCCCTCTGAGCTGAACTTGGTGCAAAGATTGATTCCTGGGATTTAATTAAGTTTTTCCTGACTTATGACATGATGCACTCAAGCTAATTGTTCCCTAAAGGACTACCACCTTCAGCAAAAGAAGGTATAACCTTTGATATAACTCGGGACATTCAGAGTAAATAGGACTTTGGATTTCATTAACTACTTCTACTGTAGAATGGCCTTCCCAGGCCACCTGACATGATTAAATAGACAATATCATTGCTACTGGCTTCACCGTCTGACCTAACTGTATGGACACCAACCATTTTGGTCCTTCCTATTTTTAGACTAGTTAGATTAGTTATTTAACTAGTTTGGTTGACTTGATTAATTAATTAACTAATCGGATGATTGATTGGTTAATTAAGCTAGTTAATTAATTTAGTTAATTTATTAGCTATTTTATTCACTATTTCAGTTTTATCCTTCCTTTCTCTTTGATAGAACATCACCTTTCTACACTGCCACTTCCTAGGCTGGATTCTTACCTCCAGTATTCCCAATTGCTATTACTCTCTTGATCTTTCTCCTCTTCCCTTCTATCCTTCAATTATTTCCTCTATCCTCTACTCTCCTCTCCCCACCCTGTCTTATGGCTCCACACCACTTTTTCTTCCTTTTACTGACACTCTCTAATCTTCTCTCCTCATGCCATCTACTTAAAACCCCCTCTCCTAACCACCCTCTCTCTTCTACCCCAATTCTTCCTCCATTTGGTCTTCTAAACATTCTTCAGCTCTTAAGCTTCACATTTTTTTTCCTCTCTCTCTCTCTCTCTCTCTCTGAAACAACCTCATCCTCATTTCCGCTGTGCTGTCTCCTCTCTGCTTTGCACTCTTCTTTTCCTTCTTCTTTCATCTGGTGATATTAATCCCAACCCTGGCTCCCCTAGATTTTTCTCTCACTCCCATGATAGTTCCTCCCTCAACTACTACAACTCATTCATATGCTCCTCCTTTCCCCCTCCTCTTGTGCCTTATGGAATCATTCCATATCTAATAAACTCCCCTTTACTCAATGATCTCTTTATCGTTAATGCGTTCCATGTTCTAGCTGTTACTGGAACCTGGCTACTCCCTGATGTCACAGCTTCAATTGCTGCTGTCACGATGGCTACCAATTCTCTCATACTCCTCGCGCCACTGACCATGATGGTGGTGTTGGATTTCTACTCTCTCCTTCCTGCCAATTTCAACCCCTCCCTCTACCTCATTCTCACTCCTTCTCCTCCTTTGAAGTCCATTCTGTCTGCCTTTTTAATCCTTTACCTCTCTGGATAGCTATTATTTATAGAGCCATTGACAAGCCAGCCTCTACCTTCCTCACTAACCTTGACGCATGGCTTTCCTTATTTCTGGATTCATCTTCCCCGTCCCTTATCCTCACTGACTTTAATATTCATGTTGATAACCTTTCTGACCCCTATGCTTCCAAGCTCCTTTCTCTTACCTCCTCATTCAATCTCCAGCTTTTCTCTACTGCCCCTACTCATCAATACGGTCATTGCCTTGACCTTGTTTTCTTCTCTACTGTTTACCCTCTAATTTCTGTACCTCAGTTCTTCCCTTATCTGACATCACCTGCTAAGCTTCACTCTTCATCGTTCCCTATCTCATTGTTGTCTCTTCCTACTTTTTTTTTTTTTAATCTTCATGCTAATCGATCCATCGGCTCTCTCCACTACTGTCTCATCATTTCTTTCCTCCACTTTGTCTTCTAAGTCCATTGATGAGGCTGTAGCTTCCTATAATACTGCTCTCTCCTCTGCTCTGGATACCCTTGCTCCGTCCCTGCCATGTCCTGTGAGGCGCACTATATCTCAGCCCTGGATGTCTTCAACTACCTGTTATCTACGCTCTTGTGCCCACTAAGCTGAGCATTTGTGGCTCAAATCCCGCACCCTTTCAAACTTTCTTCACTTCAAATTCATGCTCACCTCCTCCCAGTCAGCCATAGCACTCGCCAAGCAAAACTACTACTCTCTTGCTTCTGACCCCCATTGTCTCTTATCTACTCTCAACTCTGTCCTTGAGGCACCTCTGCTCCGACCCCTCCTTTTTCTGCCCAAACCCTAGCTGACTATTTCCATGATAAAAACTACACAATTACACCCTAATTCCCCACTAGATCAGCTTCATCCCCTATTCCTCCTCTTCAATACCAACTTTCCCTCAATCTCTACTACTCTTTCATCCTTTTCTAATATCTCTGAAGAAGAAATCTCTCATCTTCTCTCCTCCTTTAAACTCACTACCTGTTCCTCTGATCCTATTCCCACCCATCTCCTTAACTCCATCTCCTCCTCTATCATCCCTTCCATCTCTCATATTCTCAACCTATCACTCTCCATTGCAACTGCCCCTGCAGCCTTCAAGCATGCTATGGTCACAGCTCTCCTCAAGAAACCTTCACTCAACCCCATTTGTCCTTCTAATGATCAGTCCATCTTCCTTCTTCCATTTATTTCCAGACTTCTTGAATGTGCACTTCTCCTCCATTGCCTTGAATTTCTCTCCTCTCAAGCCCTACTAGATCCAGTTCATTCTGGCTTTTGTCCCTTTCATTCTACTGAGACGGCTCTTGCAAAAGTCTCCAGCGATTTGTTCCTGGCCAAATCCAAGGATCTTTACTCAATCCTCATTCTTCTTGACCTTTCTGCTTCTTTTGACACTGTTGACCACCACCTTCTCAACAACACTTTGTCCTCACTTGGTTTTAGGGGCTCTGTGCTAGCCTGATTCTCTTCTGATCTCTCCCATCATTCTTTCAGTGCTTCTTCTGGTGGTTCCTCCTCTACTGCTATCCCACTCTCAGTTGGTGTACCCCAAGGGTCTGTTCTGTACCCTCTCCTTTTCTCTCTCTATACCAAGTCCCTTGGTGCTCTTATCTCTTCCTATGTCTTTCAGTTCCATTTTTATATTGATATCTCTCTCTATACCTAATATTTCTCCAACACTCCAAGCCTGAATCTCTGCCTGCCTATCTGACATCGCTGCCATTTGAAATTGAACATGGCCAAAACAGAGCATCTTATTTTTCCCCCTAAACCCTCCTCCTCCTTCCTCTTTTCTCTATCTCTGTTGATAACGCTCTTCTACTTCCTGTTTCCTCAGCCTGCAACCTTGGGGTCATCTTTGACTTCTCCCTCTCTTTCTCCACACACATCCAATTGATTGCGAAAACCTCTCATTTCTTCTTTATAACACCAACAAAATTCACCCTTTCCTTTATGAACACACTATTAAAACTCTCATCCACTCCCTAATCATCTCCCATCTAGACTATTGCAACCTCCTCCTTAGTGGTCTCCCTCTGAGTCATCTCTCTATCCTTCAATCTGTTCAGAACTCCACCGCACAGCTAATTTTCTACCAGCCCCGCTACACTCATATATCCCCTCTTCTCAAGTCACTTCATTGACTTCCCTTCCGTTTCCATATCGAGTTCAAACTTCTCCTCTGACCTACAAATTCATTCATTCTACTGCTCCTCACTACCTTTCCTCTCTCCCTACACCCCTCCTTGTGAACTCCATTCTTCTACTGGCTTGCTTCTCTCTATGCCCTTTTCTTCCTCTGCCAACTCCAGACTTTGTTCCTTTCACCCTGCTGCTCCATATGCCTGGAATAAATTACCTGAGTCTATACACCAGGCTACATCTCTGCCCCTTTTTAAATCCATGCTAAAATCTCACCTCTTTGGGACTGCTTTTGGATCCTGATCCCTTCCTTTCCTTATTTGTACCCTCAACTACTGTATTGTCTGTCTTGATTAGATTGTAAGCTCTGATGAGCAGGGACTGTCTTTTATATATGTCTGTGCAGTGCTGCGTATGCCTTGTAGCGCTATATAAATGACGAATAGTAGTAGTGACTGGACATAACAGACTGCCATGGTGGGAATCAAACTCATGACTCTCTGGGCACAGCACTCACACCTGAGCCATCGTGGGAAATCTCAATGACATCGTAACTGCTGCCTGCCATCTCCATGGTCCTACATGCACAGGCTTGACAAGACAAAATGTGAGTGGTGCTATGTTGAGGTGACACGTTGGCCAGTTCTAGGTGTCAGAGGTTGCAACACCTCAGCCATGCAATTAGCAATAGCATGCAGTACTGCTTTTGTAACCTTATATGTCAACCATTGGAAGCAGTGCTGTACATGCCATATGGCAATGAATATCAACTGTCAGATATTCTGGCCTGTCTGTATTTCCCACCCATGGTACGCTGAATATATGCTCACCAGGATAGAACCACATGCTTGCAAACTACAGCTCTCACCCTCCAAACTGAGGGAGAAACTAGGGGGCACAGCAAGGATGTGGAGGGGGAGTGCACCCTGCCTTACAGAGCATCCCAACAATGGAGAGTGTTTCTAGGTGGCCACAAGAACATGAGTGCCATGGGATGCTGCCACATAGCACAAGAGACCTTGTATCCACAGGCACCAGGAAACCTATCAGCATGCATGGCACCTTGAGTGGGATCCCCATAGCAGCGCCAGAGGGGTTGCTTGTAGAGGAGGGCACAGTGTCACCACAGTGAAAGGGGTATGGACATGGGCTGGTTCAGGGTGGATGGTGTGAATATACTTTGGGGACAGTGGTTCAGCAGCAGGCTGTTTTGTGCTTCAAAGTCCTGGATCACTGGTTCAAGACCTACCTCTGCCTCAGTGTCAAGAAGAAGCATGGCTATTAGCATATGGGACACATATCTGCCCTTACTATGCTGCAGCTGGCATTGTGCCCAATGCTTGATCATGCCCTTCATCAACAGATTGTTTTTAGCTCTGTGCCTTATGGTCCTGGATGGGTTTTGCAACCAGTATTGACATAGCACGGCACACAGGACGGCACATGGCACACAGGACATAGCACGGCACACATCTCTGTCATGCCCCAGCCATGTGCAGGCAACTGTGCCTATACTCAGTAGCTGCTGTCTGACACTAGCCCCTGTAACTGTACAATGCAGTGAGGTCACAACTACTGACAATAGCAGGGCCCAGGTAGGCGTGGCATGATTACTGGCTAGACTGCACCACAGCATCAGGAGCCCATGCCATCTACAGAAACACTCATGTGACCCCCCCCCCCCCCTCCATGCTGTGTGCCCACTCCCATTCCCTTATCCACTCCCTAGACACCCCACAACAGAACAACACTGCATACTTAGGCAAGCACACATAAGATCATACGATATGCCATACTGGGTCAAACCAAGGTCCATCAAGCCCAGTATCCCGTTTCCAACAGTGGCCAATCTAGGTCACAAGTACCTAGCAATTTCCCAAAAAGACACAAAGATTCCACAATGCTTGTACTGGGGCAAGCAGTGGATTTCCTGGGTACTGCCCTTGTCTCTTAGGTAGCCTTTAGGTTGTTCAGTGTTATATTTATTTACATTCTCTTATATATTGTGCTATTCTGCATCAGTGTGGTTTACATTGAACAAACTGAAATTACATTGAACAGAGCATTATAACTTGGAGATAACCATTTTACAGGGAACATGGGCTATGGAGGGTTAAGTGGCTTGCCCAAGACCACAAGGAGCACCTGTGGGACTAGAAACCCCAGTCCTTCCGGCCCAAGGTTGCTGTCCTCTAGTGGGATTTGAACCCCCGACCTTCTGGTCTGAAGTACCTTGCCCCAACCACTAGGCCACTCCTCCACTCCAGACTTGTCCCCCCCCTCCCCACCTCATCCTTCACTCCCTGTTCATCACTCCTACCACTACAGACATCTCCCCTTTCCCACCAGTTACACAGCATCCTTTGCCTAACCTATCCCAACCCTTCTCCCATGCAGGGAGCCTGATCCTCCCTATGCCGATTACCTAGCACCCTATGCCACCTCCCCCCTCCCCCCCAGTCCCTCCTCCACCTCATGGTTTTCCATTCTATCATTATTTTCCAGATCCCCCAACTCGCTGTCATGCTCCCCTTCCCCCACCCAAGCCCAATAACTGCAATCATAAGAACATAAGAAAATAAGATTTGCCATACTGGGTTAGACCAAGGTCCATCAAGCCCAGTATCCTGTTTCCAACAGTGGCCATTCTAAGTTACAAGTACCGAGCAGTTTCCCAAGAAGACACAGGTTCCACAATGCTTGAATTGGGGCAAGCAGTGTATTTCCTGGGTTCCCTTTAATAATAGTTTATTGACCTTTCCTCCAGGAACTTGTCCAAACCTTTTTTAAACCCGACTACACTAACAACTTTTACTACATCCTCCGGTAACGAATTCCAGAGTTTGATTACACGTTGAGTGAAAAAATATTTTCTCGAATTAGTCTTAAATAGGTTACACTGTCACTTCATTGCATGTCCCCTATTCTTTCTATATTTTAATGGCGTAAACAATTGATCTTACCCGTTCCACTCCATTAATTAATTTATAGACCTCTATCATATCTCCCCTTAGCCATCTCTTTTCCAGGTTGAACAACCCTGACCTTTTTAGCCTTTCTTCATGGGGGTATCCTTCCATCCCCTTTACCATTTTGGTGGCTATTGTCTGTACTCTTTCTAATAACGCTATATCCTTTTTAAGATACCACTTTGATTGAAGGATAAGGTGGTATACAAAACTGTCTAAATAAATAAATAAGATACGGCAACCAGAATTGCACACAATATTCAAGGTGTAGTTGCCCATGGAATAATACAGAGGCTTTATAATATCCTTTGTTTTATTCTCCATTGCTTTCCTTATGATTCCTAGCATTCTATTTGCTTTCTTGGCCACCGCTGCACACTGGGCAGAGGGTTTCAACATGTTATCCACAATGACGCCTAAATCTTTTTCCGGGGTGTTGGTTCCTAATGTGAAACCTTGCATTGTGTAACAATAGTTTGGGTTGTTCTTTCCTAGGTGCATAACTTTGCATTTGTCCACATTAAATTTCATCTTTCATTTGGATGCCGGTCTTCCAATTTATCAAGGTCCTCTTGCAATGTTTCACAAGCCTCATGGGTTTTAACAACTTTGAATAATTTTGCGTCATCTGCAAATTTGATTACTTCACTTGCTATTCCCATTTCCAGGTCATTTACGAATATGTTAAAAAGCAGAGGACTCAGCACAGATCCATGGGGTACTCAACTATTCACTTTTCTCCAGTGGGAAAATTGGCCATTTAGCCCTGCCCTCTGCTTTCTATCTTTTAACCAGTTCCTGATCCACAATACTACACTACCTCCTATCCCATGGCTTTTTAATTTTGCCAAGAGTCTCTCATGAGGGACCTTGTCAAAGGCTTTCTGAAAATCCAGATACAATATATCAACCGACTCACCTTTGTCTACCTGTTTATTCACACTTTCAAAAAAACATAATAGATTATGTCGAGACACTCCTCACCACTTTACTCAGCACCCTACTCACCAGGATTGATAATATTAGACAAGGCTATGCACTAATCTTCATGGACATTGCTTCCGCTTTTGACTCAGTCAACCACGAGCTGCTCCTTACACGTCTTCAAGAGAAGGGAATCCATAGTTCAGCCTTGAGTTGGTGCAAGTCCTACCTATCAGACAGATGGCAACAAGTACGAATTGACTCTACTACCTCTGAGCCTTTTCAACAAAAACAAGGTGTCCCCCAAGGCTCCTCTCTCTCTGCCCTCCTTTTCAACATCTATATGCAGCCCATCTGTTCAATCATCCGCTCCTTTAATATCTCCTGCCTTCTGTATGCTGATATGTACTGCTGTTCACGCCATTCTCTATTGACCAGCCAACCTCTCGCCATTAACGAGCTGCTTTGACGCTGTTACTGACTGGCTCTGCACGCAAAGCTTCAGAATCAACTTTAATAAGATGGAAGTCCTATTTATCACAAGAAATCAATCCTTCACCCCTCCCGCTTCGATTAAGGTGAGAGATGCAGAGCTCCCGAGTAGCCCCACCATCCGCTACTTGGGTATCACCCTAGACCAGTAGCTTGACATGAAAGCACATATAAGCAACACCATCAAGGCAATCTGCCACAATATACGTACAATTCTCCACCTACTTACCCTACTGGAGCCTGCTGATTTCCGGACGATCTTTCAAGCCCTTGTAAGCACTTTGACTACACCAATGCCATTCTGCATGGTCTCCCTAAGAGCACACTTAATCCACTACAACTGGCAATGAATGCCGCTGCCCACATCCTGCATGGAGCCTCCAGAAGAGACCACATAACTCCTATTTTGCAACACCTCCATTGGCTTCCTATCCACTGCAGGCTCACCTTTAAAGTACTACTGCTTACCTTCAAAGCCCTTAACAACCTATCCTCCACCTCCCTCACGGACCTTGTCCACCCCACTCCTCAGAATAGATCCAGAAGATCGGTCACTGCTAACACACTCGCTGTCCCCAATGCGATAACAAAATGCTCCCTCGCGACAAAGAGAAGAGCCTTTGTGTTTTACGCACCTACACTTTGGAATGCCCTACCTACCAATATCCAGTCTATTTCTGGCCTCGCACAATTTAGGACGGCTCTAAAGCACCACCTTTTCCTTTAGCATTACTCTCATACCAGCGACATGACTTAACCCAGCATACCCTCCCTATCCGTCATGATGACATAACCCAGCATACCCTCCCTATCTGTCATGTTGACATAACCATATCCGTTGATTCAATTACTTGACTTGTATATAGTTATCCCTGTTGAAACCCAAGTTGTATTACCTGTTCTTTGTAAAGTTCAATGTATGTTTCAGCCTGCATTATACAAGTTAATGTTATTTGTCAACCACACTGATTCTAAAGAGCGCGGTATAAAATTTTTTTTTAAAATAATTAAATAAATAAATAGTAAAGACAAGATCTTCCTTGGCTAAAGCCATGTTGGCTGTCTTCCATTAAGCCATGACTATCTACATGTTCAGTAATTTTGTTCTATATAATGGTTTCTACCATTTTTCCCAGTACTGAAGTCAGGCTCACCAGTCTGTAGTTTCCCTGATCACCTCTGGAACCCTTTTTAAAAATTGGCGTTAAATTGGCCATCCTCCAATCTTCAGGTTTTACAGATGATTTTAACGATAGTTCACAGATTACTCCTGCAATCTCATATTTCAGTTTTTTCAACATCCTTGGATGTATACCATCCAGTCCAGGTGATTTTCTACTGTTCAGGTTATTGAATAGTTGTAATACATTTTCCCGGTGTATTGATATTTCTTTCAATTCTTCTGCGGCATCACCTTTAAATACCATTTCAGTCATGGGCAACATCCCTACATCTTCCTCAGTAAAGACCGAAGCAAAGAATTCATTCAGTCTCTCCGCTATGGCCTTGTCCCCTCTTAGTGCCCCTTTTACCCCTCTATCATCTAATGGTCCAACTGATTCTCTCACAGGTTTTTTGCTATGAATATACTTGAAAAAGTCTTTATTGTGTGTTTTTGCTTCTACAGCAAGCTTCTTCTCAAATTCTGTCTTTGCCTACCTTATCAATGCCTTGCATCTAACTAGCCAGTGCTTATGTTTCCAGTTTTCGTCATTTGGCTCTTTTTTTCCATTTTCTGAAAGATGCTTTTTTAGCAACAGCCTCTTTGACCTCACCTTTAATCCATGCTGGCAGTTTTTTGGACTTCCTTCCATTTTTCTTAAAGCAAAAAATACAGCTGGTCTGGGCTTCCAAGATAGTATTTTTAAACACCAGTGCTTGATGTAAATCTTTAAACTTTGCAACTGCTCCTTTTAGTTTTTTCTTAACTATTTTCCTCATTTTATCATAGTCTCCCTTTTGAAAGTTAAAAGGTAGTACTGTGGTTTTCCTTCCTCCATTTATTAAATCAAATGTGATCATGCTATGGTCACTATTGCCAAGTGGTCCCATCGCCCCTATCTATTGCAGCAGATCTTGTGGTCCACTAAGGACTAGATCCAAAATGGCTTTCCCTCTGGTCAGTTCATGAACCAGCTGCTCCAAGAAGCAGTCATTTATTTCATCTAGAAACTTTATCTCCCTAGCATGTCCTGTCGTGACACTGACCCAGTCGAAACCGGGGTAATTGAAATCACCCATTATTATTACTGTGCTGTAATTTT
This sequence comes from Ichthyophis bannanicus, assembly GCA_033557465.1. NCBI lineage: Eukaryota > Metazoa > Chordata > Amphibia > Gymnophiona > Ichthyophiidae > Ichthyophis > Ichthyophis bannanicus. The sequence goes on from CM066034.1 coordinate 917,999,271, forward strand.
TATTAGCTTCCCTGAATTCTTTGAGCATTTCATCATCCATTTGTTCATTCTGACCAGGCAGTCGATAGTACATCCCCACTGCCATTGCCTTCCACCTTCCCCTTTTTCTATGGAATTTCAATCCATAGAGATTCTACAGTGAATTTTGTTTCTTGCAAAACTTTAATCTTTTTGATTCAATGCCCTCTCTAACACAGAGTGCAACCCCTCCACCAATTTTATCTGCTCTAACATTATGTTGTAGTTTGTACCCAGATATTACAGTGTCCCACTGGTTGTCCTCCTTCCACTATGTCTCTGAGATACCAATCATATCTAACTTCTCATTTAGTGCTATATAGTCTAACTCTCCCATCTTATTTTTTAGACTTCTGTTATTTGCATACAAGCATTTTAGAGGCTGTATTTTATTCATATTAATCTGACTACTGGTAGTCAGGGGTAATTTGGAATCTTTAAGTTCCGTCTGCTCTGTACTCAAGGACATTTGGGTTACTTTTGTCTTTATTGGAACCTCTCTGTTGATATGCCCTTAACTTCAATCCTTTGCTAGTATCCTTTAAGGATATATTATTCCGAACCATGCATTCTTGGGCGACTGTCGGCTTTTCCCTATTATCTAGTTTAAAATCTGCTCTCTCTCCTTTTTAAAGGTTAATGCCAGCAGCCTGGTTTTATCCCAGTTAAGGTGGAGCCCATCCCTTTGGAAAAGTTCTTTCTTTCCCCAGAATGTTCCCCAGTTCTTAACAAATCCCAAACCCTCTTCCTTGCACCATTGTCTCATCCATGCATTGAGACTCGAGAGCTCTGCCTGCCTTTCGGGCCCTGCGCGTGGAACAAGAATTTTTTCGGAATGCTTAGTGTCCCATCTTATCTTGGCGTCATTCTGCTGCCATCCATCTACTCCAGGCCTCAGCAGGCGTTTTGCTCCTCTCACTCCTCCATTCCACTGCCTCCCCCCCTCCAGAGGTCCATCCTGACGCTCTCTCTCTTATACAGGGCCAGAGTCCTCTATTCACTCTTGTTAGGAGAGGGGGGCACCGCCGCGCCAAGCCTTGATGGAGGGCATTTGAGGGACCCTCTAGAATCTAGGTAGAAGTGAGGAGGGAAAGAGACGCTCACCAGGGGCAACGCTGATCCAAGTGTTCCATTGAGCCAGCAGGTTAGCAGTCTCTCTCTCTCCTTTTAATGCTCTACTTTAGTCCGATTAGTTTCTGCTGCGCCACGCCTCCTCTGCTCCTCTTGATCCAGTCGGTGAATGAATTTGTTCCCTTCTTCAAATGTGTTTATGAAGAGAGTTTTCCCCTCATGAGTGATTTTCAGTTTGTAGGGGAACAGTGCAAATCACACCCCTTGTTGGTATAGCTTGGTGCATATGGGCGTGAATTCTCTCTACTTTGTGGCCACTGTGCTGGAGTAATCATTAAATAATAACAGCCTCTGGTTATTGTACTCCCGTGTCTTAAGGCTGCAGAAGGCTTTCAGTATTTGTTCTTTTGCTGACCAAATTAAGTAGTGCCCAATGGCTGCCCTTAGTTTCTGTTGGTCATTGGTTTTGGGGCCGATTCGGTGCACCCACTCACACCGCCAGTCTCCCACCGCCCCTTGCAGGCCTAGCTGAGCTGGAAGCTATTCTTGGTAGAATTTATAAAGTTCACCCTCTGATACTTTTTCTGGCAGCCCAATTACCTGGAGGTTGTTGCATCGGGAGCGATTTTCCTGCTCCTCTATTCTATCCAGGAGTTGAGCTTGTTCTTTTTCAAAGAGGTTTGCATTGGTTTCCAACCTGTCTGTTTTTTCTTCCTGTGCTGCTATTCTCTGTTCCATTTCTATTGTTCATTGGAGTTGTTCTTCAAATTTCTCTTTTATATCATTCACTGTTGATTGTAGTTTATTCAGTCAATCCTCCAGTGCTGTTGCCACTACCCGGGAAATTTCTGCTGCCAGGTTTTCGGTCCTAGCTGACACATTTGTTTTCAGTTTGGTGGCCATGTTTGGTTTTCCCCGTTTTTTCAGCTCTCTGTTTCTGTGCACAATTTTGTGAGGCATGCCCCTCTGCTAACCCTGCTCCACAGATCCACTTTTTCGGGTCCTGGTTCTGTACCCTACCATGCTTCCAGAGGTTTCCTGGCAGGCTTTTTAGTGGCTTATAGGGCACTAGGGACAGGAGCTTTCCCCTCACATGGCTTTCCTCCCTCCACTCATCACCAGAAGTACCATCCTTTTTTTATGTTAAATATGTTTGATATCATACAACCTGGCAATATACAAGAGCCATAACAGGGGCATCTTAAAAACAAATAAGACATCATGCATACAATTTGCTAGACCTGACCCAAAAGAAGGACAGGTGTCTTCTCAACAAGTTAGGCCCATTACACAAATATACATAATTATGTAATTATGTCTACAGGCATCTAGGCAGCATTTTGACAATTTTTCTCTCCCCCCCCCCCCTTTTTATCCCCCCTCCCTCAATTGTATCCCTTGATCGCCGGCTTTTGTACTGACCCCCTCCCAGCTCCCTTTCCCCCCCCCCCCCCATTGACCCTCACTTCCAAAGATGATTAGAGACGTTCTACTGAGCTGGTGATAGTATAAGATCCAAACATCTGTCATCCCCTTGGCATTCATTGAGGTTTGCTCTTCCATCTCTGGGTGCCTTCCCCTTTCCCCCTTCCACTTCCCCCCTCCCCCACCTACCTACCAGTCACATCTTCAGTCTTGCCATTATATCAGGTTCCACACCCCTCCCCCAGGTGCTATAAAGACAGCAAATCGTTTCGGGTTTTTGGGGAAGAATTAGACAGATATGGTTCCCAGAGAGAGAGAAAGCCTAACAACACCCCTCCCCCTTGGAAGCCATTCCCTCCTAAACTGCGAGTTGATGGAACATATGTCATTCCCAGAAACTTGGGCACCTCGTGTCACACCACGGGCACTCATCTCTCTCTGCCAATCCCGGTAAAGGGAGAAAAAGGCTCTCTTTCTAAAATTTTGTACTGTACCTCCTGGAGCCGAGATCCCTGGATTAAATGAGGAATGCGAGCCACCGTGGGTGCCCACTTGGTACTGTCTATCTCAATGTCTGCTTTCCAATGCCATACGAGAGGCTCAGAGTCCAGAATCTTGGTCAGTTTCCCCAAAGCTTTGAAATATCCTGCCACTGAGATTGACTCCCATTCACCAAACTGGAAGAGACCATCAATCTTTTTGAGAGTTACCTTCTCTAAGCCCCGTTCCACCAGGGCTCTCATGTAGTGACTTAATTGGATATAGACAAAGTGGTGTCCATTTGAAATTCTATATTGGGCACACAATTTAGGAAATGGTAGGAGCCGACCCTCGTCGTCGAGGACTTGCTTTAAATAGATGAGTCTCAGAGAGCCCCACACTCGGAAGGGCTGCGTGTCTAAGCTTGGTGGGAACATCGCATTGCCCAGTAGCGGTAAATAACCTGTCACCCTCTGCGAGAACCCCCAGAGTCCACAAATGAATTTCCATACTCCTCTCACCCCTCTTCACCAGAACACTACTAGTAACATAAGCAGGCAGCCACTTAAGGTCCGCGTGGAGCACCGAGGGAAAAGAGTACGGAGCTACCAGGGCAGCCTCCAATTCTCGGGGTGTGGACCTTGAACTCCCTCCGAACCAGTCCCGCACATGTCAAAATACATGCATGGTTGTACGAGACCAAGTCTGGCACTCCCATGCCCCTCCTCTGCCATATTCCCTGTAGCCATCTCAGTTCGAAACGGGGCTTCTTTCCCTTCCATAAAAAGGCCTGTAACTGTCGCACCAGTTCTTGGACATTGCTGAGCAACAATTTTAAGAGGATCAACTTTTTCACATATAAAAGTTTTGGAAAAATCATCATTTTATATGTTCCCACTCTTCCCAAAAGAGAGAGGGGAAGTGATGTCCAATCTCTAAATGTATTCTTTACTCATGTAAGCAAAGGAAGGACATTCAGTCTATACAGCTATTGAGGATCTCCAGGTAAACATATACCCAAGTACTTAAAACAGTTCTCAGCCCATCTTAGCAGAAACACTCCCTTCCTTCTGGAACACAACCCTCCCAAAACGTCTAGCGCTTCTGACTTACTCTTATTCAAGCAAAGTCCTGCCAATGCCCCAAAACTCCCAATCTCCCCCAAAAGGAGGGGCAGAGAAGCCGCCAGTTTCGTGAGATGGACCAAGAGATCATCCACAATGGCCGAGGCTTTGAAATTATAGTCACCCATTTCCACTCCCATAATATCTGCTCTCTGACGGATCACGCGTAACAGCGGGTCTATAGACATGACAAATAAAAGTGATGACAGGGGCATCCTTGTCGGGTTCCTCACTCCAGGAGAAAGCGTCACGTCAAATTGTCATTTACTACAATGAATGCTAAAGGGGGCCCGATAGAGTGCCTGTACCCCTCTTATAAATTCCTCACCTACGCCATAAGCCTCCAAAACTGCAAACAGATATTTCCAGTCGATTCAGTCAAAGGCTTTTTCAGCATCTAAACCTATGAGCAAAGAAGTATCCTGGTGATGATGCACCCATTCTAAAGAAGCCAAAATCTTCCACAAGTTATAAGATGAGTACCATCCCAATACAAATCCCACCTGACAGAGGTATATGAGGTCAGACAGCCATGGGGCCAATCTATCTCTAGTATTTTGGCAAAGATCTTCATATCAAAATGAATTAACGAAATAGGCCAGTAAGACTCCACCAAGTATGGGCCTTTCCCTGGTTTCAGGAGAACCACTATATGGGCAACGTTAATATCACACTGCAAAGAGCCTCTACCCAACCAATTGTTGAATATCTCCACTAATGGTGGGGCTACAAGATCGAGGATCAGCTTGTAGAACTCGGCCCGATAGCTATCGGGTACAGGGGCCCGGCAGGTTGCCACTGGATAACCTTTTGGACTTCTTGAGCCATAATCGTGGCTTCTAGGTATTCGCTCTGCTGTACAGGCCGCCCTTTCCAACTATTGCATCACACGAATGGGGGAAGCCGACTCTCCCTTGGTAAAGAGACTAGTAATATTCGACCAGGATATTGCCAATTTCCCGCATGATCCTCCGCAGAGCTCCTCCTCTATCTCACAGGGCCATTACATATGGAGAGCCCTGGCTCTTCCAAAGACATCAGGCTAGGGTTTTGCCTGTTTTTTCCCCGTATTGGTAAAGTCTAAACCTATAGTAAACCAGAGATTTTTTCGCTCTTTGATGTATTGGTGTATTTGGGGCCAACTGAGGGGGCCATCAGCTGGACTCTAGTGACGTGCTAGCTGTCGCCGCTCTCGACAAACTTGGCATTGAAGTCTAAGCTATCATGTCCCGCTATTTTTTTTTTTTTTTAGCTGTATTTATATCCCGCTTTTCACCGAGTCAAAGCGGTCAATTGGGGGATACATTTAACACGAGGGGAAATGAGACACATACCCTAATACTTACAGGGAACATGGGCAATGGAGGCTTAAGTGGCTTGCCCAAGACCCCAAGGAGTGCCTACAGGACTAGAAATCCCAGTCCCTCCGGCCTGAGATTGCTGTCCCCAGGTGGGACTTGAACCCCCGGCCCTCCGGCCTGAAGTACCTTGTCCTAACCACTAGACCACTCCTCCCTCCGGGGGGGACTATCAAGTCCCGCTTTCGCTTGACCGCATATGCAATAATATCACCCCTTAAAACAGCTTTGGTGGCTTCCCAAAAGAGCTTGGAAGTGTCTTTGTGTCGCTCATTGTGATAGATATAATCTCCCTATCATTCTCTTAAATATTTCTGGAAATCTACCTCCCAGTAGAGGACCAGTGGGAACCACCAAAGATGTTGGGGCCCCCACTGCTCGCCAATGTAAGTCCACCCATATAAGCGCATGATCCGAGATCTCATAAGGTCCTACCTCCACGTCATCAATACCCTCAAACAAAGATTCAGAAACAGTGTGCCCTGGAGAGATGTGTATAATCTCTTTCTTGGGGATGTAGCACTCTCCATGCATCTATAAATTGGCACCGCTTCCTGAATCATCAAAGCTGCTTTATCGTTGCCTCTCTATCTCCCCAGAGCCCCAACGTATCCAGGCCTGGGTCAAGGACTCCATTCCAGTCACCCCCTAAAATAATGGGGAAGTTGGGGAGCCTCTTGACATCCACTGCCAATCAAAAAAAAAAAAACCCAGGGTTGGTTATATTAGGTGCATACACACTTCCTAAAATCACATTTTTCCCTTGAAGGTTTCCACCAACCAATATGTATCTGCCCTCGGGATCTACAATCTCCTGAGCGGGTTGAAAGCTCAATCCCTACCATATTAAGAGAACCACTCCCCTTTCTTGCCCTTTGCAGGGGTCCTAAAGATGCCCCCAATCATTCCTCCTTTTAGTTTAATTCCACCTGCGATTGGTGTGTTTCTTGTAACATAACAATGTCTCATCTATGACGCCTCAGTGCCCTCCACACCTTTTGGCATTTGACTGGGCTACCAAGCCCCCAAACATTCCAGAATATTACACGAAAGACCATATGTCCACTAAAAATACCTTCCATAGATTCTTCTGAGGGAAACCCCCCCCAGTCTAGGGCCTCCCACCCACCAGACAACCCTCGAAGTAGGGAGCCTAAGAGAATCTTTACCCATTGCATCACAGAAGGAAGGACCATCCCCCTCCCCTCTCCTTCCCCCATACCTCCCTCCCCCCTTACCCCCTCCCTCCATTCTCCACACCCAACCAGAGATCATCAATGCATAGGGGCACCCTCTCCCCCCATCCATCGCACCAGAAACTGCAAGTGCTTGCCATCTTCTTCCCTTCTTGGGGTTAGGAGCTCACTGACAAGTCCCCCCTATCACAGCCACATATCATTCATTCTCCCCCATTCATCTCCCATCTACTCTCATCGCGAGTTTCTCTCTCCCCCATACATACTTCCCATCAAACTCTATTCCACCAAGTAGCTTCTCCCCCAGTCAACTAATTAACATGCCGCCGCACACACCGCTGTGAATCTTTGTTTCCATTCCCTGTGTCCTATTACCCAGTACCCTTATACACATTCTGCTTCTCCCACTTCTAGTGTTTCCTAACCAAGTGTATCTTCCCACACACACCCTTCCAGATTTATTTCTCGGCACCTTATGGATATAGGTCATCCTGTTTCCAACACCCATACAATTAAACCAAACACTCATTCAATTACAACAAATTGGTGAAAAACAGTGTGAACTGTAGGAACAACTATTGTCTATTAGTCACAAGTCAGCAGTTGAGCAGTGTGTCTCCAAGTATACATCAGCTCCAGTGCCAAATTCTTCAGGCCTCCTCAAGCCAGACACATCGCGTCTGTAGATTTTCTTTTCTGCGTTTGTTGTGCTCAGAAACAGAGAGGGTTCATCCAACAGTCCGTTCCCCAGTGCCTCCCTGTAGGGCAAACCGCATTCCTCCCAAGGCCCATCCTGGGCAACCATTCTGCTCCAAAACCCCCTCATAATTCTCACATCATCAGCGGAATATTAATTAGGACCACCCTACGGAGGTCCATGGGTTCCCAGCAACTCTCTAACAGGCATATCCACAGTTTCAATGACCACTTATATGCGTGACAAGCAGGTATTGCTGAGTTCCGAGGGTGCTCAGAGCCATTCCAAGTGTTCTTCACAGTATGCACGTGCCTCCACCAGGATATTAAAGAATTGCTGATGTCCATGACGTGCAAAGTGCAGTTTGGATGGCTGGATTAAAGAGAAGCGTACCTCATTATGCACCAGCTGGCTCCATACTTCCCCAAAGGCCTTTCTCTGCAGCGAAACAGTCTTGGAGTAGTCCAGGAAAATTAAGACTGTGCCCTTCATGCTCCAGTGTTTGCTGATTTCTTCCTGCTCTTAGTATCTCCTCTTTACGCTGGAAATTAAGAAACTGAGCCAAGTTCACCCATGGGCGCTGATCTCTTTCTCTGGGGGTCCCAAGCGATGTGCCCTTTTGATGGTTAGCTTTCCTGCCAGCCAGTCAAAATGAGGCAGCCATGTCTCCAGAAACCTCCGTAGTTCCTGGTCAGTAACAGATTCTGCCACTCCCACGATGCACAAGTTTTTCTGATAACCTTGATTCTCAATGTCGTCCAGCTTGGCCTCCGGTTTATGCACAAGTGCTTTCAATTGTTGTAGTTTTTGTGCTGATTCCAGCCCTCTGTCTTTAAGTGCGGACATCCGCTGTTTTTTGAGTGCCACTCGATTGCTGAAGTCCACTACTAACTGGACCACTTGTGTCAGTTGGTCTGTTAGGCCCATGAAACGACTATCAAAGGCTCTCACCATGGCTTGGGATACTTCCTCTATCATGTGGGACATTACCATTTGCAGACTAGGGGGAGAGTCATTCGCCATTTTACCGTCCCCAGCTTGGCCTTTCTCCCACCATGCTGTTTTAGTTTCCATTCACTGTTCGGGGGATAGAACTCTGTGGAAGTCACATGGGAGCCATGCTATGTTCTTCCCTCACTTTTGCAGACAGTTATAGCACAATTTCGTGTATTTTAATGGGTCGGGGAAGGAGAGAAGCCCCGTAACTGAAGTGTACCACTTCTGTCTGGCTCACTGCATCATGTGATCTCTCGCTATATCTTTTTAAAGATACAGCACCAGAATTGTACACAATAAGAGGCATTATAATATCCTTTGTTTTATTTATGATTCTCTGCCTGCTTGGATGTCTCACCACTGCTTGAAATTGAACATGGCCAAAACTGAGTTTCTTATTTTTCCACCTAAACACTTCTCTCCCCTTTCTCCGTCTTTGTGGATAACTCTCTATTCCTCAGCTCGCAACCTTGAGGTTGTCTTTAACTTCTCACTGTCCTTCTCCACACACATCCAACTGATAGCTAAAACCTGCCATTTCTTTCTCTATATCATCAATAAAATTCGCCCATTCATTTCTGAACACACTACTATGACACTTATCCACTCCTTTGTCAGCTTCCATCTAAACTATTGTAACCTATCCTTGCTGGTCTCCCTCTGAATCCTCCCCTTCAATCTGTTCAACAATCTGCTGCATGGCTGATCTTCCGCCAGTCTCATCATGCTCATATTACCCCTCTTTTCAAGTCACTTCATTGGCACCCTATCCATTTCTACATCCAGTTCAATTTCTCCTGCTGACCTATAAGTGCATTCACTCTGCAGCTCCTCACTACCTTTCCTCTCTTATCTCTCCCTACACCCCTCCTCGGGAACACCGCTCTTCTGGCAAATCGCTTTTATCTGTGCCCTTCTCTTCTGCTGCTATCTCCAGACTTCACTCCTTTCACCTTGCTGCTCCTTATGCCTGGAACAAACTACCTGAGTCTGTAAGTCAGGCGCCTTCTCTGACCCTTTTCAAATCCAGGCTGAAAACTCACCTCTTCACTGCCACTTTTGCATCTTGACTTACCTGATCTCCTTTGTGTTTCCTTACCATTCCCCCTAAATATATCCCATGTCGACAGCAACTGTGTTGTCTATCTTGACTAGATTGTCAAGCACACAGCCCTATTGGCATCGGCAGCAGAGAGCAGAAGGTGAGCCCCTCCTGCTCCCCACCACCAACCACCAATCAGAGCTGCTGCACCGGGAAACAAAGAATAGCACACTGCAGCAGAACACCATGCAGCAGAACACCATGAACCTACATAGCCAGCCAGACAACACACAACTAAGAAGTGACCTTCAAGATACCAATGGATGAACCTCAACCTACATACGCTAATTCCTCTCTGGTAAGCCAGCAACCACATAGCTAACCATGATACTACACATCCTTATTCTCCACTTGGTGATTACTCTCTCTCTCTGCTTGCCCTCCTAACATCCACACAGTTGCTAGCTATGCATTGATGCATTGTAACCCCATTCCAATCCTCTACAAACCAAAGCCCTTGCTCCTCCCCCCTGCCAAAAAATACCACTCCCAAAAGCAGCATGCATACTTCTACAAGTTAATACAGCTCAAAACCAAGACCCAAACACCAGACTCAAACGCTCTTACTACCCACTCAAATGCTCATTTATCAATGCCTGCTCAGTTCATAACAGAATCCAAATGTTATTAGACTATATACAACTTACCAACTCTGACGTAATGTGCATCACTGAAAGTTGGATCACAAACACCGACAATGTTCTCCTCAACCAGCTACTGATACCCCAGTACATGCTGTTTAACCGCCCCAGAGCAGATGAAAGAGGTGGAGGGATTCTAGTTCTGGCAAGGAAACACCTGAACTTCTCCATGGTCAACTCGCAATCCCTACAAACAATTGACTTCCTAACCATCTCCAATGGCAACCACACTATATGCTTGATACACAGAAAGCCTACTGCCAACACCGATGAACTTGCAGTTATACTAGAGGAGGAATGCACCCACAAGTATCCAAAAAACCCCACTTCTTCCTCATGGGAGACCTTAACCCCTCAACCACGGCAACAAAGCAAGCTAGCATATTCATGAATGCCATGGAAACTCTACAACTTAGCCAGATAATTGATGCACCTACGCACTATAAAGGTTCTCTCCTTGACCTCATATTTGTAACCAACACATTACAGAAAGCAGATCTAAACATCAAAATTGACCCTTTGCCATGGTCAGACTCCCGAACGATATCTACCTACCAAATATACCCCAACAACAGAACAGATGGCGTTTCAAGACATTCAATCTACAAACTTTCCTTGATGATGTCTCGTTGCTTATAAATACCGACATACCAGACCTAGATAGTTACATCAGCACATGGAACTCTGTAATTAATGATGCAGCAGTATTCAAAGAACGACAATCTACAACTTACCCTAAATCTACCCACCCTCCCTGGTTCTCCAGTAATCACTACCAGCTCAGACATGAGCTCAGGCTATTGAAAAGAAAATGGAAACGTTCTCAGGATGCAACCATTAAGCAACAACTCCTGACCAAGAAGCATGAATACAACAAACTATGCAACATCTGCCGAAAAGAGTACTACACGAACATCCTCACGAAATCTCTCAACCGTCCCAGGGAACTATTCTCAATTCTGTCCCACCTGACCAGTGACCCCAGCTTAACAGTCTCAACAAACTCAAAAGAACTACTAGACCCATAGGTTATAGCTTACTTCCTTTCCAACAGGCACCACTCGACAATTCCACAGTACAATGAACCACCACATAAACAGGTTAACCCATCTCAAAACCACCTATGGCACAAGTTTAGCCTAATATCAAAGAAAGAACTCTCAGATGTTATCAGCAGTATCAATTCTGCAACATCCCCATTGGGCCCATGTCTAGTGACAAGGATAAAATCCCTTTGCACTGAGTTTACCCTGACTATTTTAAAGATAGTCCACATCTCCCTCTCGCAAGAATACCCACCCCCAGCTCTAAAACAGGCTTCAATACACCCCATACTAAAGAAACCTTTAGACAGAACATACCCTACCTCATATAGGCCAATCACCAGTATCCCATTCCTGGCTAAAATAATAGAGAAAACCATACAACAACCACTCCAAGACCATATTGATTCACATGGTCCATTGGATGCACAACAGCCTAGCTTTTGCACACGGCATGGCATTGACACACTCTTCACTGATCTCTTCAACCGGCTCATCATAAACCTAAACAAACCTCGTCATGGATTTATGATGATCCTCCCGGACATCAGTGCTGCGTTCGATTTGATATCGCACTCCCCCATGCTAGACAGACTCAAAAGCATAGATCTGGATCAACAGCACATTAAATTGGTTCATATCATACCTCTCAGATAGAACCATGCAAGTAAAAAGCGGATCCACCAATTCCAAACCATTTAACCTAAGACAAGGCATTCCACAAGGTTCGGCTCTGGCTTGTTACTTAACATCTACATGCAGCCAATTTGCAAGCTACTAAGAAAATGGAACGTGCACTTTCATCTCTATGCAGATGACATCATATTCTATACTCCATTCAACACACTCAGTCCGGACTTCACAATAATTTCAGACATCTTCACTGCTGTCACTAATCTTCTTGCCGAACTAAATCTTGCAGTGAATAAAAACAAAACTGAAGCATTACTAATCTTCAGAGACCAAGCTTTTAATCCTCCAACTAAGCTCACTTTACATAATGCTGAAATTAACATAAAAAGGGAAGTCAAGTACCTTGGTATAACCATTGATAGCAACCTCAACATGCTTTCACACATCAAGAATGCAGCAAATGCAGCATGCTGGATATTTAGAATTCTCAAACCTCTACATCCTCTTCTACAGGACAACGATTTCAGATCAGTTTTCCAAGCCATCATTACTCCCCATCTCTACTACGGCAATATTCTCTATCAAGGGCTGTCAAAACAAGCATTATATCCACTCCAGCTAGTGCAAAACATGGCCGCTAGACTCCTAACAGGCACATCAAGTTGTCAACACATTACTCCAATTCTCAGAAGTCTGCACTGGCTCTCAATTGCCCAGTGGATCAAACACAAACCATAACCACCATCCATAAAATCCTTCATAATCTCTCAGCTCCCTGTCTTGAGAATCAAATCTCGAGAGCATCCACAACAAGACCCAGAAGATCAGAAACTCAGAATCTTCTGGCCATCCCTCCTTGCAAAACCAAATGTACACAACAGACAAGCAACAGAGCCTTCTCGCTATATGCTCCAATGATTTGAAACTCCCTACCCGAAGCCATCAGATCTGTTCAACCTACTAAAGATATGAAGAAACTATTAAAAACCCACCTCTTCATAGAACACTTTGGACCCAATGACATCACCTAAATATACATACCACAACCCCCACCGACCACTGACTCAGTTGTAACCCCCATATTTAACTCCAAGTTATTTAACCCTTGTTCTCTGTAAAACAAATAGTTTAAGATTGTGCTGTTGTTCAATGTAAATTGCCTTGGATCAAAGGCGGTATATAAAAACTGTTAAATAAATAAATAGATTGTAAGCTCTGATGAGCAGGAACCGTCTTTTACATGTGTCTGTGCAGCGCTGTGTACATCTTGTAGTGCTATACAAATGTTCAGTCGTAGTAGTAATGTTACCTGAGGCCTGTGTCCAGGCTTCAACAGGCACTGTCTCTGCTTTCACCTGCTTTACACTAAACCTATACCCAGGTATGTATGTGACAACGTACCCACCCACATGTGCATGTCCCACAGCAGACTGACATCTTACCAGACTGCATCTGGCTTGCAGCATACTCCATATCCATATCTCCCCAGCCTCCAATACATGGTGTCCCTCAGCCTTGCTGTGGACAGATGACCTGGCCACCACATAAGCCTGTGCCCTCAACATACTATGTGTGCACACTCAGGCCCCAACACCGGCCTAGCAGCCACCATAGGCCATGATCTGTACAGTGCAAACCTATATCTGCCACTCCAATGTGCCAGACACCAGCCTATGTAGCAGGAGGCAATGACGATACTGCAAGTTACAATAAATGGCCTTTATTAAAACAACATACTAACGATGTATGCACACGGTCAGGGACTACACTGACCAAGAGGCACAGAGGCTAGCCCCTATACCCTTCTTCCCATTCCCATCTCCCCCCAAATATCACCCCTCCCAACTTTCCCCCACATGCCACCCCTGCCCTTCCCCAGATTGGTCTAGGGCCCCAGGGGATTCTGTAGCCCTGTGCAGATGCTCCCTGTAGACGCCACCACTGCCTCCCTCAAGAGCTGCAACTCCTAACCAGAGTGGCCATGACCGCCACCAGTTCCTGAGGGGGGGGGGGCAATGAGTTGCCCGGGGCAGGGTTTGCAGGGAGCATCATTGGATCTTGCTGGCACAGGGGTCCCTGGGTGTCAGTCGAGCCTCAAAGCCCATCTGACACTACCCATGATGGTGTCTGATGGTGTGGGGGGGGGGGGGCATAGAGGTCTGTTCACATGCAGGAGGCTCTGCTGACATGCCACACTCCTCCTGGCTCTCCTCCTTAATGGCCACAGCTGGCCTGCCTGGCCCCCTTGTCCCTATTAGGACATGTGGACCAGCATCTGCAGCTCAACCCTCCTCTCCAGCATCCTCCACTACCCAGGTCACGTACACATGACGCGGTCCCTCCCCTGGCACCTCCAACTCCTCCTCTGCCTCGGCCTCCTTATCAGTCTCTTCCTCCTTCCTCTCTTCTGTTGCATCCTTCTCTGCCTCTGCCTCCTCCTCCTGAGTGTCCTCCCCCTCCTTGGTGTCACGTCAGTACCGGGAAAAATGGTAGAAACCATCATAAAGAATAAAATTGCTCAGCATGTAGATAGTCATGGCCTAATGGGAGACAGCCAACATGACTTTAGACAAGGAAGATCTTGTCTTACTAATCTGTTATGTTTTTTTGAAAGTGTGAATAAACAGGTGGACAAAGGTGAGTCGGTTGATATAGTGTATCTGGACTTTCAGAAAGTCTTTCACAAGGTCCCTCATCAGAGACTTTTGGCAAAACTAAAGAGTCATGGGATAGGAGGCAGTGTACTACTGTGGATCAGGAACTGGTTAAAAGATAGAAAGCAGAGGGTTGGGCTAAATGGCCAATTTTCCCAATGGAGAAAGGTGAATAGTGGTGTACCCCAGGGATCTGTGCTGGGTTCGCTGCTTTTTGACATATTCATAAATGACCTGGAAAGAGGAATAACGAGTGAGGTTATCAAATTTGCAGATGACACAAAACTATTTAAAGTTGTTAAAACCCAAGAGGATTGTGGAAAATTGCAAGAGGATCTTGATAAATTGGAAGACTGGGCATCAAAATGGCAGATGAAATTTAATGTGGACAAGTGCAAAGTTATGCACCTAGGGAAGAACAACCCAAACTATGGTTACACAATGCAAGGTTCCACATTAGGAACCACCACCCAGGAAAAAGATTTAGGCGTCATTGTGGATAACATGTTAAAACCCTCGGCCCAGTGTGCAGCGGCAGCCAAGAGAGCAAATAGAATGCTAGGTATCATAAGGAAAGGAATGGAAAATAAAACAAAAGATATTATAATGCCTCTCTACCGTTCCATGGTGAGACCGCACCTTGAATATTGTGTGCAATTCTGGTCGTCGTATCTTAAAAAGGATATAGCGTTATTAGAAAAGGTTCAGAGAAGAGCCACCAAAATGGTAAAGGAGATGGAAGGATACTCCTATGAAGAAAAGCTAAAAAGGTTAGGGCTCTTTAACCTGGAAAAGAGACGGCTGAGGGGAGATATGATAGAAGTCTATAAATTAATGAATGGAGTGGAATGGGTAAACGTAGATCGATTGTTTACGTTATCAGAATATAGAAAGACTAGGGGACATACAATGAAGCTACAGGGTAAACTATTTAAGACTAATCAAAGAAAATATTTTTTCACTCAACATATAATCAAACTCTGGAATTTTTTACCGGAGGATGTAGTAAAGGCTGTTAGTGTAGCTGGGTTATAAAAAGGTTTGGACAAGTTCCTGGAGGAAAGGTCCATAAACCATTATTAAGAAGGGACCCAGGATATCAATGCTTGACCCAGTACAAGCATTGCGGAACCTGTGTCTTTTCGGGAAACTGCTAGATACGTATGACCTAGATTGGCCACTGTTGGAAACAGGATACTGGGCTTGATGGACCTTGGTCTGACCCAGTATGGCATTTCTTATGTTCTTGGTGTCCTCATCCACTTCCTCATTCTTATCCTCCTCCACCTCCTTCTCCTCTTCCTCTGCCTTCTCATCTTCCATCACTTCCTCTTACTCTGCCACCACCTCAGGGGTCTTCTCCAAGGTCTCATCCTCCTCCTCCCTCTCGGAGGTTTTGGCTGTGGAGGAGATTATGGGTGTGGTGCTGGTGCTGGGACTGAGACTAGAGCTGGAGCTTGTTGCCCCAAGGATGCAGGTGGTGGGTGTGTCTGGCTGCACTAGGGAGGCTGCCTGGCTGCTTCCCTCAGCCCCTCCTTCTTGGCTTCTCTGGCTGTGAAGAGAGGGACAGTGGGCCATAACATGGGTGTAACATAGGGCTTGCAGGAGATGAACAGAGCAAATAACTGACACACACAATGGCAACAGTGCATGTACACTCCATGGGGCAGCAGCATAGCCACACATGTGTTCCTCTCTGTGCTGCACATATGTCCCCAACACATGCTGCATTGGGGATGGAACCTCCCCGGACATGTTGAGTGATCTCTCAGGGTTGCCTAGGTGGCCAGGTATGGTTGTTCCTTACCATTCCACTGCATGGGCCTGGCACCATGCCTGTGTTGGGAACAAGGGATATGTATTACTGGAGGCTAATGTGACCCAGTGCACCATACACATGTGCCCTACTTTGTGTTATCCCCTACTGGGCTGATACCATTAATCATGTATAGGCCCCACACCAGCTAGATGCATCATCTCTGCTATTACCTGTTATCTCCTGCCTAACCCAACAGCACCTCTGTACAGTGACCTGACATGGGCACTGAGTGTATCCTCCAGCAACCTTTCCTAGATATATGCTGGAGCTGCATAGTCTACATGTGGACACAGCATATCAGACATGCAGCAGGTGTTATGCCACCACCCAAGTGCTCATCCTCTATGTGGTTCTGGGTGTCTCTCAGTCCATGCACATGGGCATTTGTGATGTACATCTTGCACATGCTGTATCTTACATTGTCCACCTATACCATATCCTTGTCCATTGCGGTAGAGGTCCAAGGCCTCCTTCCAGTGGGTATCTAGCCTCACCATGTGCCATCTTGCCCTGTAGTGCTATAGTTGACCCATGGGATCTGAGTTCAATTCCCAGCAGAGTACCTAGTCCACGGCTGACTGGATTTTCTGTTGCCCTCCATTGACATCTTTCTACAGACACCCTCGTCCTGTCAGTGTTCCTGATAGCTGCTATTGCATTTTAACCATTGGTAACTCTGTTGTACTGCTACAGCACAGAGAGCCATATCAATACCTGGGTAGTGTTAAAGCTTGCTATTGTGCCTTGTCCTTTCGCCCATCAGAATGTACCCTCTGTGCCACTCCTTGTAGTGTTTACATGAGTACATGGATGGTAATGAGACTACTCCAGCTCCCCAACATTCCTCTAGCCCCTGGTGGAATGCTTCCCAGTATTAGTATGTTGCATCTGACCTAGATGTTTATGCATGAGGCATTTGGAGAGCATGCACTCAGTATGGCAGCACTCACGATGTAGACCTGTGTGCATAAAGATATCTACGCTATGTACCTGCAAATGTGTTTCTTGAGTGGAAGTCAGCAGGTCTGCTTTAACACTGATGTGGCCATGATATATGTGCCTCATGATGTGCATGGCTTTTGGTGGGCCCATGAGGGACACAGCAGACCTGTTATGCTAAGCTAGCAACATATCAGATGTTATCCTCAAGTTGAGGTCATACATTTCATCATTTGATGTATTTCCTTGAGGGATGTGTACCATGCCATGTGACTGGCTTACCTGCGGCTGCTGCCACTTCCTCCCTGAGGTGCTGGATGAGCTCAGGCCTCTGCTGCCACTGCATGGTCCTAAAACGGCACTTCAATGCCTCAAGGGTCTGGCTCACGCTAAGGTCACTGTGGGAGAGAGGTATGTGATCAGATCTGTGCCCTTTGGTGCCCACATTGACTCTTCACTGCTACCACTTACACAGCTGTTCTCAGGGCACCTGTCAACCCTTGCAGGAGTGGTGTGTGTGCCCAATCACAGTGGGGATTTGAACACATTGACTTCTGTGTACTTTCTGCCAGGATTCCCCAAAACCCCTGTGTTCAACCGGTGTGATGGTACTGCTCCCTGACCAGGCCATCTACAGGTTTTTCACACTGTATCCCAAACCTGTGAAAGGTGTGTAGTTATTGGTCCCTTGCAGGACATATGTTGCTGCTCTGAATGGATCTCTGTAGTGTATGCCACTACATATGGGGTTTCATAAACACTACCTGGTTGCCCTCACCAGTGCTGGCCCAAGGGTTTCTCCTGCTCCAGGCAGACATCCTGGCCATGCTGCCACCACCCCCCATACTGAGCTATGCCACCGCCCCTGCTGACGCTGATTCCAATGGTGGGTTCGACAGCAGTGACAGGCCAGGTGCTTCAGCATACATAGCTTGTCACTTCTAACCCTCCTTTGACACAACTTTGGGGGGGTCGGAAGCAGCAGGCCATGTGTGCCAAAGCACATTGCCTGCCGCGACACCATGCCACCCACAGAGGTTGGCTGCCTAGCCTTCCTAATTGAAGGACCAGCCTTGGCTCTCACTATCATCTCCACATCAGCTGCATTCCTTCCCAGTCATCAGGACATTGTGGCTGCCAGTTTGACCCTGCATATGCTACTTCACATATCTGTCTTTCATTTCTGGACCTCATAGGGCTGTCGCTATTTTGCAGCTCCTCTCTTACTGCCCTTTCCAAACACCCTTAATGCCCCTACTCCATGCTCTGTGCCTCCACTTTCACTACCATGTCTCTTCATCACTTTTTCCCACCCTGCACCCCACTCTGTCCCATCCCTTCTCATTCATGCCTGTTTACACCTTCCCAGCCCCTCCTTCTTCCACTCTCCCTAACCCTCTTGTCCTCCCTATTTTATCCCCACCTGTTCTATACCTCCCTCTTGTGACCCCACTCTCACCATCTGTCAATGACCCTTTGGCACCACTCTTGGAGTATCAGGCTCTGGTTTGTGTGTAGTAATGTTTGTTGGGTTACATTTGTGTGATTGTTACACAGAACCACTTTGTCATTCTGTATATCACGTTCTAGCTCTGGAATATGTGGTGATATGTAGGGAACAAGAACTTAAGTGTCGCCATACTGGGAAATGGCCAGGTACAGGTACTGTAGCTCCCAATCCTGTGCAGGCAGAGGGGTTATATCCTACAAATGTGCAGGACACCAACATTTGCAACATGATTTCACTGCTGTTCACTTCTGTATTATCTGAATGTTCATAGCTAGCAGCATTATTCGCTCATTGCGTCTAGGTAGTTACACCAGGCCACAAGATAGTGTAACAGAGGCGATGCCCCCACAACATGCAAAAGCTGGAACTGCCCCAACAACAGGTGGGGAAATGATAATATATTTTGTGCAAGTTTGATTCCCCTGCTCTTGGTCTTGCTTTTGCACAACAATTCCCCTGTGTGGTCTTGAACCTGTGACCTGTAGGACATCCTCTAACAGGGGGAACTATTGCATCTTTGTATGTGATGTCTGCAGCTGCATAGTGTTCTAGGATGAGGCCCTCAGGCATCCTGGGATGGCAGAGAAGTGCATTTTGAACTGTGTAACCTGGCAGAGTCAGTAACCTAATGCATGCCACTGACCATAGCTACTGCCATGGGATATCCCCACTGTTTGCATGTGCACTCCCACAGCCAGGCCCCTGCCAGGTGCACATTCATAACCTACTGCTCTGGCCATCCCTCTCCCTCTCCTCCCTGGAGCTCACTCTCCCATTGGCTGGATCCCCCTCCAAATGGCTGTGACCAGATGCAGGGTGGCACTGTGGTAGCACCTGGGATACAGCACCCCATCCCACCTCAGCATCATTCTGGCCAGAGGCTCTGTGGGGCTGAAACTGCATGCTCTCCTTGCCGCCAAGCTGCTGCTGTGTATCTGCCCAGCCAGAGGGACTCCTGCACATACAGTATGCAATCACACATGCAATATTATAGCCAGTTATGAGCTCTATGGTGGTGGTCGTTGGTACAGACAACTATCTGCTGGCGGCACATTTTCTTTCACACCACTATCCAGGTATGATGGGATATTGCCCTTGCCCACCTTTCCATCACTGCGTGGCTATGGGCTTCCCTCTGCACCCTGCGCTTCTTATTCATGCATTTTGCATGTACCTTTGTCTTATGCAGATATCTCGAATATCGGTGCTCAAAACTCATCCATGTACCCGGATTTGGCTGCTGGCAGACGATCTTCCATATCTGCCCATTTTCCATCTTTGCCAACCTCTCCGGCAGCTAACACATGATTCATGCTCTTTTATGTGCGGGTTTCTTTAGCCAGTTATCAGCTCCTTATTCGCCTCTTGGAATATCAGGCCCAATATCTTTACTAAAAAGATGGGGAATGTGAGAAGCATTCAGATATCTAGCTAGTTTCAGTAAGGCAGTATGTATTGATTTATTTTCCTTTCACATCTACATCCGGATGCTTGGTGTAAATCACATCAATTACAAAAATGTATGATTTTGATATTGATTATACAGTTGTCTTTATTTCATTTCCAATTTTTACTTTATTTTATTCTTGATTGTTACAATTACTTTTTGTATTTAATAATTTAACTTGCCTTGGGCTAAAACAAGGAAGGCATGATGCTAAGTATGTCTAAATAAATAAATGTGATGAAAACTAATGCCGGTATTTCTCATTTCCTAGGGACCATTTGAAAAATCTTTGCAGAGCTCTGTGGTTTCAGAAAGACAAAGGACTATGGAACACAAAGTAACTGCCATTAAAAACAGCTCACAGGTAACATTATATGGTAGTGATGTGCATTCATTTTTTATGCATTTGGTTCAGTTAAGCATGCGTGCTTAAAAAATTGATTTAATGCACATTAACCTATAAATTATTTTCAGACAATCAAGTTGCATATATTAAAAAGTTCTAGTGTGCACCAAGGAGTTAATTTTATAAAGTCATTCTCAAGCATATGTGACTACATACATAAATAAATAAATCTTATAAAATACCAACCAGCATAAAAGTAAGTGATTTTTGGCATGAAGTCGGGTACTTTGCTCATAGGTCTACTTGTCTTTATAAAGTAGCAACTACGTAGGCGCCTTTTATAAAATTACCCTTCACATGTTTATTAAAACAAGTGGTTGAAATATACCAAAAACAAAGACATTCGCAAAAAGGGTAAAAGTCTGAAAAAGCCAAAAACTTAACAAAAACCTTTGTCTGTGCACATCTATAGGGGTGTGCAGGCAAAAATATTTCAATTAATTTTCTTTGTCGTGTGTATGTTTGTTTTGTTTGGTTTTGATACATTTCATTTTGTGTCATTTTGTTATTAGAAATTTTCATTTCAGGGTAATTTGGTTAATTAAGGAGGTGGCTGTGACAGCTGCCCAAACAAAAAGCATACCTGAAAGGTTACTAGAAATTTCAGGCAAATAAACCCAAATGGCATTTTTCTTATGTCTAATTAGTGCTTCATTAACTGGACAACTAGGATTTGGATTAGACTTGGTAAATATCTCTGACAGTATACTTCGACATAGTTTCACAGAATTTCTGGAACAAGAACATGGCAAAAGAAAAGTTTTTGGAGTAAGTCTCTAGAGAAGGAGTCAGATTCACAACAGAGAGCTCTAGACTAGGCAAACTTTGGGCCAATCAGGAAACAGGAATGAAGATCACCAGCAAAAGACACAGTTAAGAGCAAGCTGGCTAGAACAAGCCCTCATGGACACATAATAGCTCTTTCTGCAGGATGCCTTCTAACTCACTGGTTACTGGTTTGAGGCCAGCCTGCCTGTGATGATACTGGGGGCGAACAAACAGAATTTTGGATTTTTTTATTGCCCTTTTCAGATTAAAAATGATATGACACGACATAGCAAATGTCATTGATATTTCCCATGTCATTTCAAAGGAATGCACATCCCTAGTATGTAGTATTCTGCTGGAAAGGAGTACATGTGAACATGTGCTGCATATATTGCAAGCCCTTAACAGAATGAATTAGATATCATGAGACCTGAAGAATCTTCACTTGTTTGCTCTTTCCTATTATTTGATTATAAAAGCTTTTTTCAGCACAGTTTATTAATGGCATATTCAAGAACTCCCTATTCCCATCCTGAAGACTTTGGCACACCCTTACCATATGAAAGCCCTGAAGACATTTGGACCCACAGCTCGTTGATAAAAATGCCGAGTTTCAACCTTTGACATTGGAATTTGATCACTTAGCCATAGGTTATTGTTCAATATGGTTATCTGTTGTGGGTGTTTGCTGTGTCATCCGCTATTAATCTGGTGAACAGTTTGTATTTATTTATGCATTTAATATGCTGCCTTTCCAAAGACCAAAGTGGTTTACAATAAAAACAATACACTTCAGACCCCTTCTAGAAAGCTATGACTTTAGATCTGTTCTCCATTTTGATTTTGATTTTTGTACAGTATCCTGCAAGGACTGCCTAAGAAAACAATCCTACAACTTCAGCTGGCGCAGAAACGTGCCGCACATATCGTTTATAAAGCTCACCATTCAGACCATATCATCTCACTTCTTCACAAGCTCCACTGGTTGCCCATTGCAAGCAGAATAAAATACAAATACATGATGATAATCTTTAAACTCAACAACATAGCCCCATCATATCTATCCTCCCTCCTTATTACACCCTCTAATACAAGAACCAGAAGGAGCTGTTCTCAAAACACTATTGAAATACCCCATCACTTCTGCAGCACCAATAACTCCACAAGTAATAGGGCATTCACCTACATTGCTCCATTACTTTGGCATGCACTTTTCAGAGCTTTCTATCAGGAGCTTTACTGCGGGGGAGTAAATTAAGAGCCATAAAAGATCTCCAATTGTTCTTCAAGGAGATCAAAACATTCATGTTCATTGAATATTATAGTAACTTAACTGACACAAACACAACCAACATAGAAATTATCTTTCACATTGGACTCCTTAGCCCCTACCCTATTTAGACTTTCCACCTTCCCAATTCCCCCTCATATAACTGTATTCTAAAAAACAATTTCATTAACATACATAGGGCCTTGATCATCATACCTACCAGGATAAAAACTACCTATGTATACTCACGGATAATGGATTATCAAGAATATTTCTAACTGCTATATTGTACATAAGTTGATTATAATACATTATCTCTAATTTGTTAACCAGCTGTTAAGATGATAACTAGCGTTTTCTATGTTATAATGTAATATTACTGTGTTATATTCAATGTAAACCACCTTTGATCTTTGCAGGGGCGGTATAGAAAAGCAAATAAATAAATAAAATAAATATTAAAAGGAGAGAAAGGAACCATCATCAGGTCACAGGGATAGAAGAGAAGCACAAAAAATGTAGCTTAGTTCTTTGTGAATACTGCATTGTATATAGAAGGCTGCTGTAAACTCCCTGCTGCTTTTTTTTATTAATATTATTACTGTTTATTAAATTTTAATATACAACATCCCGGTGTGGTGGGTATACTTACACCACATCTGGGAAAGAAATTCAACAGTAACCATATACATTTTGATTTTTGCCTGAAACCTTCCCCCACCCCCGCATTAATTCACACATGTTTCCATCTCAGTAAGGTGACTCAGTGGTTGACACATCCATGATTGATCATTATTATCATTAGCATTTTTCTAACATCCATTCACCTCTTCACCCTCCCTTACATATTCAATAATTTGTTTCATGTGAGTGGCTGTAGTGTACCCCCCATAATGCTAAGAAGGCCTCTACTCGGTGTGCTTGCCCTCTAGCTTCTAGGCGTTCTAAAAGCATCGTTTGGTGAAAGCCCTTCTTCCATTCCCAGAATGTGGATGCTGCCGATTCCCACCACTGGTGCAAGATGGATTGTTTTCCAACCAAACAGGCCTTTCCGACCAGCAGTCTGGTCCATCTCCCCTTAGGGAGTGATATGTGGAAATATTTCTTTACAGAAAGAGTAGTGGATCCATGGAATAGTCTCCCAGTGGAGGTGGTAGAGATGAGGACAGTAACTGAATTCAAAAAAGCATGGGACCAACACAGAGGATCTCTAAAGGTAAAAAGTGGACTGTTGTAGTTGTTGTTATGGAAGGACAGACTAGATAGGACATGTGGTCTTTTTCTGTCATCATGTTTCTATGTTTCTATGTTTCTAGGGTGGGCTGGAGTAAGCTGATCAAATAATACTAGGGATTGTATCCACTCTACGCATTGGTCCAAAAATGTATTGCTACACATGACCAGCACATACGGTGTAGAGTTGCCATAGGGGCCGAGTACCTCGGGCAGCTTCCATCGTCTGTCAGACGGCATCTTACAGCTCGTCTGGGAGAGATGTGTGTGAATTTCACATAACTGTGCCGACTGAGTGAGATCAGGAATTCGACGGATGGTGCCCAGGACCGTACTTTGGTCTGCCAATTTTCCACCCTCCCCTGCCCATTTATGTTCTATATGTAAGAGATCTAGAGGGCCATGCCATTGTCAGTTTTCCTGTGTAGCATGATATAGAGAGACCAGTCAATACGCCCAGTTCAAAAAAGTGGAGAATTCTTGCGGCGGCTTCTGCCTTCAAAGGATGTCTTGGTAAGGAATGCACATAATGTCGAAGTTGATAATACGCGAATATATGCCTATTACTAAGTTCATATTCCGGTTGGATAACCTGGAATGACTTGCACATTTCTGATTCATCCAAGATATGCCCTAGATTCCTTATCCCACATCTTGCCCAGTCTCTAAATGTTTGCGTTTCATTCCCCAGTGTAAATTTCACATTGCCACGAAACGATAGCCAACTTGAGACCTGAGGGTATCTGCCAGTGGGAGCATAATATGCGCCATATACCCCATATGGGCTGAATCAATACGCTTCTTCCAAGGTGGCATGGTAAAGTTGCGGTGTCCATATGTAGCACCACTAAAATAGAGTAGGGGGAAACAAAGACTTCCTCTAATGCCCGAGAGGTATGTCTCTGTATAACCCAGCCAATCCCCCAGATGTCACAGCTAGCATGCCCTTGCATACCGTGGCAAATCTGGGATTCCTTTTCATCCCCTGTCCCCATGTACTTTTCATGCAATGTAGCAGTATTCTAGCTTTCTTTCCCTGCCATAAAAATTTCTGTAGTGTGCTTTCGATCCTTGAAACATCTTTACAAAGAAGGTGGCAAGGAAGGGATTGTAGTGTATACAGCAATTTAAGGAATGCACTGTCCAAAATGCGGCCACTCGCCCTAGAAACAAGAGCGGTAAGGAGGTCTAATCCTCCATCTGAGCTCTCAGCTGATGTAATATTTTTGTGTAATTGAGTTTATATAAGATGCTGGGATCTCCTGGCAAGTTGGGTACCTAAATATGTAAAAGCAGTGTCCGTCCACTTCAAGGGAAATGAGGAGCCCCATGACCCTTGCACCCGTCCCAGTACTTCTAATGCTTCGGACTTAGCGTAATTGATTCGGAGCCCTGCCACCACCCCAAATCCGGAAAACTCTAATAGTTGGGGAAGGGATACCCACGGATCCGTGAAAAGCATTAGCATTCATCTGTGAAGGCTGAGATCTTGAATTCCTGCCATCCTATCTGTACTCCGGGTATCTCCGCACAAAACACCAATTTATGCACCAGTGGATCCAAGGATAACTCAAATAATAGGGGTGAGAGGGGGAATCCCTGATGCATCCCCCGGCACAGATGAAATGTCTCAGACAGCATTCCATTTAGCGTAATTATTGCTGTGGCCTCCTCATACAAAACCTGTACCATACGGATAAATTGATCCCCCAGGCCATAGAGGGGTATCAACTGAAATAAATAAGACCACCCCACTCGGTCAAAGGCTTTTTCAGCGTCAAAACTGACCATCAAAGAGGGGATCTGATGTTCCCGTATCCACTCTAGGGAGGCAAGGATTTTCCATATGTTTCGGCATGTGTATCATCCGCACACAAAACCCACTTGAGACTCCTGCACCAGATTAGGAAGCAAAGGCACTAGGCGGTCTGCCAAAATCTTTGCCTCTAACTTTGTCAAAGTTAATTAAGGAGATCGGTCTAGATGATGCTGTCTGCAGGGGGTCCTTGTCCAGCTTTGGGAGCAATGTTATATATGCCTGGTTTCTCCACCATGTTGCCCATCCATTCTCTAATTGCGCTTTGTATATATCCGCCAGTATTGGGGCAACCAAGTCCATCAACAATTTATAAAATTCTGCCCGTAGCCCGTCAAGGCCTGGGGCTTTGCAGCATTGGGCACTTTTTATTTCTTTTTGTATTTCCTCAACTGTGATAGGCACTTCTAGTGTTATCGCTTGATGGGTCAGTAAGCCTAGGAAGGGGAAGATCCCTACAAGTATGCTGAAATATTCTCCCGTGAGACCTCCTCCCCCGCAGTAAAGCTCCTGATAGAAAGCTCTGAAAAGTCCGCAGAATCTTTATGCAACCTACCCTTTTGGTCCCTTAATGCCACTACCATTTGTGGCCCTCTACCTCCCCCAAGACACCGGGCCAGGAGTCGGCCTGTTTTATTACCATAGCGATGTAATTGGTATTTGTAATACAGTTGAGATTTATTTGTTCGCTGGTGCAGTGTTTCATAGCTGACTATTATCTATTTAGAAGAGAGCAAGGGTAGAAAAGAAGGAGAAGTAGCCCTATATTTCAAAAAGCAATATTAAAGCTACTGAAATGCAGGGGACGTGGGGAAAAGAAGCAGTATGGTGGATTGTGTTGGAAAGAGGAGATGGCACTGTCATCCATAATGGTGTAGTCTACAGGCCTCCAACTCAAACCGAAGGAATAGATAGCAAATTGAGAAAGTCTGCCAAATCATATCAACCCAGACAGGCGAGTGGTCATAGATTTCATCTGGACCGATTTGTGCTCCCTTGACTTTTGCAAAGAGATTCTCCAATATGAGTATGTAATGAATATGGGAACTAGTCCCATGTGCCCGTGAGCGATGCGAGTCACTATCTGTCGGATGCAATAGACGCCAAGCATCTACCAAGTGTAGTCGGCATTTGAAGCCCTGCAATTGCCAAATTACCAGATCTCTTGATCCCACTTCTTTCCCACCAGAAGTATCCACTTCTGGATTGAGGACACCATTTTGATCTCCCCCTACTACCAATGGGTCCTTGGGCATTTATTCTATTTTGGACGCCAGGTCGGTATACCAAGACACATCAGGGGTGTGGGGGCCATAGACATTGCATAGTATGACTGGCTTGCCCTCCAAATCTCCTCGCAGAATATGATACCTGCCCATTGTATCTAAGACTTAAGATCCTAGTGCAAACTGAATATTCTGGCGTATTAGAATGGCTAGTCCCCCCTTCTTCCCCTTTGCCGGTATGCCATATACCTGTCCCACCCAGTCTCAGCGTAGCTTGGCATATTCTGCTGCCTTTTGATGAGTTTCTTGCAGAAAAGCAATATCGCAAAGGTGGCGGGCTAGCGCCCGGAGGACCTTGGATCATTTAATAGGAGACTCCCAATCCACAAAAATTCCAAGAGAAGTCTCAGGGCTCGTCCCAAGTTGTTGGCTTCTGATACATCTGGTATTTTTCCAGTGTGTGGATCCCCCCCCCCCCCTTTCACTAACCATTCTAACCTATGTTTTACCAACTCCTATTTTTGGGGCACCTTTTTATCTTACCTACTGTTGTTCCTTCCTCCCTCCTTTTTACTTATCCCCCCCCCCCCCTTATCTACCCCTGCCTAACCCATTACTTTAAATCTATATTTTAACTTCCTATAGCGGCTTGTAAGGTCTGGAGGGGGGGAGAGCGGCGATATGGACCCCCACCAGATGATCTCTTCCATCCACTGTCCCTAGGAGGCTTCTATCTGACCCCTCACCTCTCCCACTCGTAGTGTTGCCATATTCCTATCTCCTTAGTATTCTCCTCGCACCGCACCCACTCGTTATCCATTTGTTTAAGAATTAATACCCCATTCCACATATATCCTTTATCCCTTCATCTCCCCCCCCTCCCTGAGTCAATTCCTTCTCCCTTTCTGCTTCTGCCTCCCAACATTTCAAAGTTATTTTTCTCCCTATCCATCCCTCCCCAGCTTACATCACTCATTAATTAAACTGTTGTTACCCTTAGTTTAACAATCTAGGCATTCTTTTTCTTAAGTAACCACACAACTATATTTACATAGTCCTTTGGCCGGCCAGTGCTGCAAGCATTTTATCTCCCTGGAGCAGGGCTCAATTCTGGCAGAATGAGTGATGCCCTCTCTTGGGATTACTGTTCATATTCTGCTTTGTGGCTTCCAGGAATGTCCAGCTGGTTTGGCCTGGTGACTGTTCTCAAAGGCAGCTTAGGAGGGAGGGGGGGCAAGCCAGTTCTCCATCCCCCACCTCTCCAATAGGCCTTGTCCTACAACCTCTATTGCCACTGAGTTATCAGTCCTTAGTTCCTCCATCTCCAGCCCCGATCAAAGAGTCTACATATGGTGTGGCCTGGTCTATAGACTCAAACAGCTGTGTAGATCCGTTGGCAAAAATGTGAAGGCAAGCTGGATAAAGGACTGCAAACCTGATCTTTACATCCAGAAGGCATTGACAGAGCCTTGCATATGCACACCGCTTTTGGTTCAGCACTGAGGAATAGTCTTGGAAGGCTCTGATCTTTGCTCCTGCATGCTGGAGGTGACCCTGCTCTCTTGATGCCCAGCGCACCTCCTCTTTATGGAGGGAGTTAAGAAAGCATGCCAAGACCATTTGAGGGCGATTTTCCTGTGGTCGTGGTGTTCCCACTCAATGTATTCATTCGATGATCCAATTACCGCTAGAAGTTCCCGCTGGTAGCAATAATTGCAAAATAGTGTCCATATATCCTCGGAGTTTGAAATCTTTGACCGACTCTGGAATCCCTTCAAACCGCAGATTATTTTGCCAGCTGCGGTTCTCGAGTTCTTCAAACTTGTCTGCCGGGCGCTCCATCTGTGCTGTGAGCCACTTGATCTCTTTTCCTGCCACTACCAGTTCATCTTCCTGTTGTGAAAGGCAGTGTTCAGCTTCCTACAGGTGATTCCCCCCTGCGGTTAGTGATTATGCCATTGTGTCCATTTTGCTATTTAGTTCATTGAGTTTAGAGCCCAAATGCCCACCACTGGCATGGTTACCTCCTCGACAAAATTAGTGTGCGGTGGGGAGGCCAGGAATGTTGGTGCCTCTGCCATTTTGGGCTGGCTCGATGCGGCCTTGTCGCATTCTTTACGTGCAGATTTTATCAGTGGATGTGAATATAACGCATTCCGGGAAGCTCAGGCCGGCACTCCGGCACTTTATCTCTCCATGCATCCATGGAATGAACTAGTCGAGCCGGTATAGAAATGCCCCAAGGGGATTAACCCAGGATAGAGCTCAGAGCATGTCCGTTCTCTCCCACCACATCACGTCTTCTTATGGGAGTCCTCTGTTGGCTCAGATTTAATTCATAGTTATTCAAATTAAGTTATCTATTTTTTATAACAGGGCCACATGTGGCCTGCTATGGGAGCTTTATTCAGACATTTCCTTGGACTGCATATTGCCCATGCAGGGAGACCCAGAATGTCGGACTCATCCCTTCTTAAGACATATAAAGGCACATTTTAGATAGAGCTGAGATACTGAAGTCAGGACTTACTTAATTCTGATGGTACTTTAGAAATGGGTCTGCTAAAGGTGGAGCCGTCTATAAAATACAAAGAAGGAAGTGCAGCAGGAGCTATTTCACAAATGTACATGTGGGAAAAATCGACAGAAGAAACACAGATACTTACACGTTTAAGTGCCGGCATTTTACAATGTACACATGTAGCTGTCACCACTTACACGTGTATCTGAGCTATTTTGCAAACCTAAATGTGCAGATGCTCTTAATTAACTACAGAGGACTCTATCTTTACATCATTTCAGTTTGGAGAGGGAAATACAGTTGTGGTCAACATTATTGGCACCCTTGCATTTTAGGTATGTTATGTACAATATCTTGAGAAGTAACTGGAAATCTTCCAACCACATGTCATCATAATATTTTAATAGTATGTTCAAAGTATACAACAAAAAAAGATGTCAGTGCAATTTAGGTGTAGTAATTTCTGAGAAAAAAACAAAATATGACCTGGACAGAATTAATGGCACCCTTCACTAATATTTGGTTGCACAACCTTTGGCAGTGACGACAGCCTCCAAATGCTTCTTGAAGCCATTTATAAGTTTCGTACATCTGTCTGCTGGTACTTTCTCCCACTCTTCAACTGCGATTTTTTTCAGCTTATGAATTTTTCCAGGATTCCTTTTATCAAAATGGCAGATTTCAGCTCTTTCCAAAGATTCTGGATTGGATTGGGATCAGGACTCATTGCTGTCCCATTTAAAACAGTCTATTTGTTCCTTTTTGACCATTTCTTTCTACTTTTGTATGTATATTTTCGGTCATTGTCCTGCTGAAGGACCTTCGCCCCAGACCTAGCTTTCTGATTCTAGGCAGCATATTTCACTCCATAATACTTTGGAAGTCCTCTGAATTCATGATTCCTGTAATACTTCCAGGCCTCCAGTTCCTGAGGCAGCAAAACAACCTACAATATTATGGAAACTCCACTATATTTACTGTAACTGTAGGAAGGGTGTTTTTCTCCTTACAAGCTTCATTTCTCTACCTGTAAATATTTAGTCACCTCTCGTCTTGACTGTTGTAACCTACTCCTTGCTGGTCTTCCTCTGAATCATCTATCTCCCCTTTCAATCTATTCAACACTCTGCTGCGCGGCTAATCTTCCATCAGCCTCTTCATGCTCTTATTACCCCTATTCACAAGTCACTTCATTGGCTCCCTATCTGTTTCCGCATCCAGTTCAAACTTCACCTGCTGACCTATAAATGCATTCACTCTGCAGCTCCTCACTAGCTTTCCTATCTTATCTCTCCCTATACCCCTCCTCGGAAACTCCACTTTTCTGGCAAATCACTTCTATTGCTAACGTCAGACATCACTCCTTTCACCTTGCTGCTCCTTATGCCTAGAACAAAACTACCTGAGTCTGTACGTCAGGCACCTTCTGTGGCCCTTTTCAAATCCAAGCTGAAAATTCACCTCTTTGCTGCCACTTTTGGATCTTGACTCAACTGGTCTCCATTATGTTTCCTTTCCATTCCCCCTAGATCAGGGATGGCCATTCTATGGCGCATGTGCAATAAGTGGCTCATTGCATGATTTCAAGTGGCACATTGCCATGGTAAGCAGTGGGAGTTAAGGTCTGCTTCAGGGCATGTGGAGCCAGACAGTGTGTTAGCACGGCAGTTAGTGGGTGAGCGGGCTGACCACGTGGGTGCAGTACAGGGCTGGCCTGTGGAGCATGGGAATGGCGCCATTTTAGGGCAGCGCTGCTTTTTGCCATCGGTGGTATTTAGAAGGTGGGAATGGATGTGGAGGGTTTTTCTCCTCGGATTTTCCTGTTTTGGAGGGGGGGAGCCTTCAAACTCCAGTTATTGGGTAGAGCTGTGCTTTGCTCTTTGTAAACAATTGAAGTCAGTTTTTACAGTCAGTTACCCATCACAGTGCAAAAGAAAATGAGAAAAAGAAAAGCAGAAAGTGATAGTATGCATCAATTTAATAAAGAGTGGGAAAATTAGTTCTTATTTATTGCAGGTCCGTCAGGAAAACCATTGTGCATTGTTTGTGAAAACACTCTCTCGGATAATAGAAGGCATGATCTTAATAGATACTATAAAAAAAAACCATCACACTCATATGGAAAAAAAACTGAAGCTAGTGCTTGAGTCTGAGTTACAGAAAGAGCATGTGATTAAGAAAAAGGATGAAATAAAAAGACAACAAAATATATTTGCTAAAAGTAGTTGTGAAAGTTTGACGATGATGGAAGCATCCTATGAAATTGCTTTTGCATTGGCTAAAAACGGAAGCCTTTCTCTGAAGGACAAGAGATTGTTAAGCCTTGTCTCTAAATATTTGCAAGATATCTTGGTAATAAAAATCTTGCAAAAATGTAGACGACATCAGCCTGTCAAAGCAAAACAGTTACAAGACGCACTGATGAACCTTCCCATGATGTATCTGAGCAACTGAAAGACCTTTGCCCATGCCTGTACTTTCTTTTCTTTAGCTTTGGACGACTCTGCTGACATATGTGAAGTAGCCCAGTTAAGCATTTTTATAAGAGGAATTGATGATAATTTTAAGATCTTTGAAGAACTTAATCAGTTTTGAGTCACTTCATGGAACAAGAGGATCAGACATATTTGACAAAGTAAAGTCATGCCTAGAAAATCTGCAACTAGATTCTAGTAAACTCATCAGCGTTTGTACTGATGGAGCACCATCAATGATAGGTAAAGGAGCTGGGACTGCAATTTTGCTTGAAATCTTTTTAGGTCTCCCTTTACTAAAATATCACTGCATTATACACTAAGGGGTATGTTTACTAAACTGCGTTAGTGTGATTCGCGTTAGGAGCCGCGTTAGTGGAAGAAATGCCAAAAAAGGACATGGGTGGTACATCGTTAGTGATAACGCGTGCTATAACGCGCCGCGCAGCAACAATCATTACAGGGCGCGTTACTGCGCGTTAAGCGTAAGAAGGCGCGCAGACACCCAAATACAGAAACAGAGCTGTAGCACAATGGTTACTACACAGACCGATGGTACAAGGGTCATGGGTTCAATTCCCCAGTGTGCCTAATGAATAAGGCTGGCTGAGGCATCATGTGTAACCCTTTGAAAGCCTACTATAATATTTTAATCCACAGTCTGCAGCCGGGTTAATGTTTGCATATGTCAGGAAAATTGTACCCATCTTATTCAATATGTTCCAATAGTGATGTTCCCTCTGCCATGGTCATGTATTATATACCATTTGATAGGAATATTTAGGCAGATGTTTGGATCCCATAAGTTTTGGGCTTGGCCTGGAAAGGGCTAAGTATTGGGCTGTGAGGAAGTTGAGTTGTACGTTAATAGTGCTGCCAGCAAACACACCCTCACAGTGGCGTAACCTAAGGTGCCACATAAGGCACCCTAGAAGGCACTCCATAGGGCACATTATAAAGTGCGCTGTCTGCCAAGGCACCCTATAATATCCCCTATAGGATACCATATAAGGCACCTTATAAGACGCTTTATAGGGCGCCGTATAAGGCGCCCCATAGGGCGACATATGAGGCGCCCTATAGGACGCCTTATGAGCCACCCTAAGGTGACAGTACCCTGAGGGTGGTTGTGCTGGCAGCACTAATATACAATAAAAATAGACAATGCCTAAGACAGCCCTATCAATGAACCCCACTGTGGGTTGTGAACCCATGACCTCTGGCTCCATGGGCAGTGAAGTAACCAGTGGGCTAGAGCTGCTAATAAACACCCGGCTGGCTACAGGAGGACTGCACGGCACCACACCCACATTCTGCTGTGGTTACCAGGGAGATTACATACCACCACCCAACCCACCCTCTGGGGCTCAGGGTGGGGGACAGGATCTCCCACCAACAGATCCACTTTCTACCCCCCTGCAATGGTGGCAGTAGAGGGGACCATCACCCCAGTCCTGGTAGGAATCAAACACCCTACAGGGCAGGCAATGCAGAGCAATACACATCCATAACGCAATAGCAGAACGACAGCAGGTCTGGAAATGGTCAGCTGCCCCCCACCATTATCTGACATTCTACAGCAGCAAGCCTCCAGCCGCTGCACCCTGCATGGTGTTGCAGCAAGACACATACTAGCTGCAGACAGTCCGCCAGCTAGTCCATAGTGCATGGTCCTGGAGGAGATGCATGTACACAGAACGGGGATATCAGCATACACACCAAGCAGATAAGTCAGTGATTGGGCCCCAAAAGAAAACCCATAAATATCACATAAAAAAATACTATATAGCACAATGGGGGAACCTAGCCATGCCATGGTCACTGCTCAGTCAGGGTGAGAGTGACCTCCCAGCAGGACATGCTATGACCACCCTGTCCGTGCAGGTGGTACCGGACACTACAATGTCCGGCCATTGCCCTATGCCCTGTGCAGATGCGGCCAGGCCAGGCCACCCTATCCAGGCTATTCCCACAGTACCTTGCTCCTCATTATGCACATTGGCAGGCCAATAATGGCAACAGTGCTAGCAGTGTGGGCTGTGGAGGGTGTTAGCAGCCACCACACACTGGATAGACAGACACACTCCCCACACCTATGCCAGCATTGTGCAACTATAGAGGTGTTGGGCAGCCCAGGCCACCACACCAGTCCTGGGCACAGTGCAGGCATGGCTATGGTACGCAATACTGTAGGAGTCACTCCCCAGATTGGTAAACACTGTCAGACACAAGACCTGTAGCACACTCCACAGACATCAGAAAAGTTGCTATGATGCAGCTCACTCCGAAAATTGTACTTAACCTAGGAATTGCTATCGGCCAGTAATCATAGCAACCTTTTGATAGATGTGTACCATATTCCCAGGTTTAGGGTAGCATTACTAAGGTATGCAAGTGCTAGTATTAGGAGATGCATGCAGAGCCCAAAGTCCTGCCTCTCCAGGAGGCTTTGGATAATGGGGCCTGTGGGTGCGGGTGTGTCTGCCCCTGTTGGCTGCTGCTTTACGGCAGAGGTTCCCAACTCCATTCCTGCAGTGCAAAACACTGTTCGGGTTTTCATGCTGTCCCTCATGACTATGCATGAGATACATCTGCATACCATGGGTGTGGCGCATAGAAATGCAGCACAGGCATCTTTATCAGAGGCAGCATGGAACCTGAATGGTGTTTGACCCTCCAGGACTGCATTTGGGAGGCTCTGCTCTATGTAATGTGCATGTTTATGGTGTCTGTGCCCTGTAGGGTAAAATGTAGGTGTTTTGGGCATGTTTACGTCATCTGCACGAAAGGTTCTGTCTGTATTAGCACGTTATAGTAGTGGGTAAAATATGAGGACTGGGTTGGCGGAAACCACAGCTGGGACTTGAACCTGTGACCTTCTGCTTCTGAATACACTGGTTTTTTGCACTGCACCACCATGTTATCACAGAGTTGTTGCATTCCCTGGTGATACCATGACTGTTGGTCAGAGAGGGCCTGTGTGTTGCAGTGCACGGCACCCACCTACACAGGGCTAGGCCACGGTCTGCTCTGGGCAGCTGCCACTGCCCCCTCCACCACCAGTATCCCTCAGCCACCATGCTGACATGCCCTTCTGCTGGTGGAGCTGGTGGTGCGCAGTCTCAGGCCATCCAGTGTGCAGGTAAGCGGCTGCCTATGTTGCGGATTCTGGGGTAGGGGTGCCTGCATAGACGTCCACGCTCCCCCCCCAGCCCCGCCTGCCAATGTTCCGTGCCCTTGGGGGTAGCTGTTGGGTACTATTCCCTGTGACACTTTGGGAAACCCACTCGTGCCCATGTTGGACCTTCAGCAGTTGCTGTCTGGCTGCTCCGCTGTTTCAGCATTCGTATGGGCCAACTAGGCATCACCCTAGTCCGCACTGTGGCCCAGCTCCACCACAGCATGTGCCGCCTGCGGCCCTCTGTATCCCCTTCTCTGGCATCTGTCCAGTTGCCGTTTTGACATGCCCGCCCTGATGTTGCGGGACATGTGCACCTGTCCGATGGTGGGGAAAACCCTGAGCAGCGCTATGTCACTGTGGGCTCATTCAACTTGTATGGGGACGGCGTATAGACCCTTCCACGATTTATATCTGTTCTATGGGGCTTACTCGGGGGGGGGAAAGGTTGATGTTTCTCATTGATACCACTATTTCCCAGCTTGGTTATTGTTTTTTTCCAGTTTGTTGGGGTCATTTTCAGTGTTTCTGTGCCCTTTTGTTCTGTGCACATGTATCACACTTATCACTGTTTTTTGGTTTCCCTACCTGGGCTGTACATTGCTGACACTTAAATGGTTTCTCTCCCCTGTAATGTGCCTTTAACGGTAGGTTTTCATTCGCGTTGGAATTCAGCCCTGAAATTCAGTGCGTTAGTGTGAGGGGAGCCTCTCCCTTCCCACTCTCCGCTCATTGACCCCTTCTCTCCGCTCTCTCTCCACCTTCTGCGGTGTTTTACCGTGCCGCGGAGCATTACGCTCGTTAGCGCGTCATAACGCGCGTTGTATAATGTTAATGCTCGTTAGCATGTCATAACGCACGTTATGACGTGCTATCGAGCATTAACGTTATACAATGCGCGTTATTCATGATTACCGCAGTTTAGTAAACATACCCCTAAGAGTCACTGTGCAGAAAAACTTTAAATTTGCAGCATGTTATATTACCGGTTGTGAACTGTGTGAATAAAAGAGCAAGAGAATTAAGCAGAAGAGAATTCAGAGAATTCAATTTGCAATATGGTGATCTCATTCTTCATTGTGAGGTACGCTGGCTTTCTAGAGGACAGGTTCTCAGTAGATTTTGCAAACTGAAAAATAGTGTTCATAATTTTAAAGAGAAGAATGAGCTGCCTGAGGAAAGAGCCCATTTATGTGATAACAAATGGCTATTTGATTTAGCATTTTTAGTTGACATTACCAGCTATCTCAATGATCTAAATTTGAAACTTTAGGGCAATAACAAATTGTTTTCTAGCTTAGTAAATCTCAGTGCATCCAAGATGAAGCTAAAATTGTTTACCTCTCAGTTAGAAAATGAAGACTTGAGCCAATTTCCATATTTTAAAGAACAGAGTGAATGTGCCGAAGATAACAGCAATTTTACAGAATATATTGGAAAAAATCAGATTATTGCAAGAGTCATTTGAAAGTTGTTTTAGTGATTTTGCTAAAGAAGACTGCATACTCATATTTATAAACCCATTTTCAGTTAGTGAACAAAAACTCCTGAAGATACCTAGTAACATACAAATGGAATTTATTGATTTGAAACAAATTCATTATTGAAAATGAAATTTGATGAGCTTTCCTTAGTCACAAATGCTTTTGACATAATTCGTTTTTGGCAATCATTATCCTGTGAACATTTTCCAGAACTAAGAAAAATTTGCCCAGAGTTACTGTATATCTGTCATTTTGGAACAATGTACAGATGTGAACAAGCATTTTCATCCATGAAATTGATTAAAAACAAACTGAGGTCGCGATTGACCGATTCAAATTGCTGCAGCTCTCAATAACTAATTTAACTCCAAACATTACCAGCTTGACGAAATCAAAACAGATTCAAAAGCCTCATTAAAGTAAATAATGTTTATCTTGTCTTTATATTAAATCATTTTATATAAAAATGCTAAATATGTCCATAATGACATATTTTTAAAGAACTGAATGGGGGTACAAGTGTTATATGGCACATCTGAATTAGAGCGTGAAAAAATTAGCACATGGAAGGCAAAAGGTTGGCCACCCCTGCCCTAGATGTATCCCGTGTCTACAGCTACTGTGTGGTCTGTCTTGACTAGATTGTAAGCTTTGATGAGCAGGGACCGTCTCTTACATGTGTTTGTGCAGCGCTGCATACATCTTGTAGCGCTATACAAATGCTCAGTATTAGTAGTAGTAGTAGTAGTAGTAAAATCATAGTAGTAGTAGTAGTAGTAAAATCATAAATCATAGTAGTAGTAGTAGTAGTAAAATCATAGTAGTAGTAGTAGTAGTAGTAGTAAAATCATCACCTAACTCTTACAGACCCATATCGAGTATTCCGTTCATGGCCAAATTAATTGAAAAAACCGTACAAATTCAAACACAAGAGTTCATAGATAGCTCAGCCCCACTTGATGACCAGCAATACGGGTTTCGCCCTAGACACGGAGTAGAATCACTCCTAACCGTGCTAATCGACACACTTGTGAGGGGAATAGACAAACCCAAACAAGCATTCTTACTCATATTCATTGATGTTTCTGCAGCCTTCGACAGCGTTCACCATACAACAATGATTAATAAACTTAAACAAATAGGTATAAAATCCACTGTTCTAAATGGTTTACTTCTTATCTAACAGACCGATCTCAAACGGTACAAATCGGAAATCTCACATCAAATACATACAAACAAGAACTAGGCCTTCCACAAGGCTCAGCACTGTCCGCGTTACTTTTTAACATATATTTAAAACACATATGCAAAATATTTAAAAAATTCAATGTCCTCTATCACCTGTACGCGGATGACATAATGATGTATGTCCCATTCAAAATCCCAAATATCCCTATACAACTCATTAACGACTGCCTCACTGAAATCAACACCTGGCTAAATGAAAACAATCTGTACATCAATCACTCAAAAACAGAAGCCCTAATAGTAACTAAATGCACAACATTCATTCCCCCCGCTCATATTACATTGCAAAATAATAATATCACACTAAAATCTGAAATACGCTACCTAGGTGTTATTCTGGACAAACATCTCAGCATGGACACCCATGTAAGAAATATAGCAAAAAAAGTTTACTTTAAACTAAAAATATTAAAGCAACTCCGCCCACTAATGCACCTACAGGATTTTCAACGCGTCATACAAGCAATCATAACCCCACATTTTGATTTCGCAAATCAAATCCTACTTGGCGTAACTAAGGAAACCATAAAAAAACTTCAATTAGCACAAAATGCCGCAGCAAGGACCATTACGAAGGCCCCAACTTTCCAACACATAACCCCAATTTTAGAATATCTACACTGGCTCCCGATTCAAAGCCGTATTGAATACAAAACTATCTTAACTACCTACAAAGCTATAACAAAAACAGCACCCCTGTCCATAAATAACCTCATCAAAATAGAACCTACACATAATCTCCAAAGGAGAGACCAATTAAATAAATTAACACCACCAAAAGAATTCATTAGAGCCAATAAATCCACAAACAAGAAAGCCTTCTCACATGCAGCCCCCATCCTATGGAACACAATCCCAATAGAATTAAGACAACTACCTGATATAATGGAGTTCAGAAAAAAACTCAAAACACACTTATTTACAAAGCATTATGGATCTATGACCAGCTCATCTCTCACCCCCCAGCTAGATAAAGGATAATCCGACACCAGGTAATGCACTATTTCAACAAAAGAATAAAGCGCTGTAACCTAAGACGAAGTGATTAAGAAAAATGTAAAACAAAAATATGTATATAGTTAATTGTACATAGTTCACTATTGTTAATTGTTAATTGCTATTTGATAACTGTAATTACCTAAATTTAAACTTGTTATATGTAAAAACAGATCATCCTGTTTATTGTTGTTATATGGAAACCGCACCTGATCAAATGGAAGGAGCGGTATATAAATAACCTGTTAATTAAAATTAAATTAAATTAAATTAGTAGTATCAGCATTGCCAAAGAACTCAAGTTTGGTTTCATCTCTCCACATAACATTTTCCCAGAAGAACTGTGGTTTCTCAAAGTGGATTTTGGCAAAGATCAGGCATGCCTTTTTATGTCTGTCTTTGAGTAATGGGGTCCTCCTTGGCCTTTGCCCATGAAGTCCTTTTTTGTTTAGTGCACAGCGTATGGTGCAGGTTGAAACCACCACTCCAGATGTTCTCAAATCAGTCTCCCTTGGTGTCCTGGCGCCGTCCCCCACCTGAGGATGTCGTCTTCCTCGACTTCGTGCGAGACATGGCTAAGGCACTCATCTTAGAGACAGAGGCGGAGGAGAGCCCCGCACGGAGGAGTTGGAGGTTCTCCAATATGAAGCCCTTCTGAAAGAGGCCCTCACGGTGTCTGTCCCTCCGATCCTCAAGTGCCTCCTTCTCCGTATGTGGGAGACATTGGCATTGATGCTCATTGTAAGTAGATGAATTGACTCCATGTACCGAGTCTGCCGAAGCCCCAGATTCCAGAAGACCCAACTTCTCCACATCTCCATGGTCATGGACTCTTTTGAGAAGACTCAAAAGCCAAAAGACCTATTCCTCGATGCCCCCCAGGGCTCGATGCTTGGTGCCAAGTCCAGTCCTATCAATTGTTCATCAGCACGTACCTCAAAGAGCTCGCGAGGGAGCTCGCCAGTTTCTCAGCAGGCCTCGATTGGGAACCCCTCCAGCGGTTCAAGTCTCTGGCCTCTGCAGTGAAGGAGTGCTCGAAGTTTTTACCCTAAAGCAGCATACGATGGCTTTGAGTTCTCAGCCAGGGCAGCTGCTGCGGGCTTCGGGGCCCAATGCCAGGCATGACTATAGTCTGACCTCAAGCAATGGGTTCAGGACAAGCTCAACGATGTCCCCTGTATTGAAGAGAATCTCTTCGGGAAATCCATGGCAGACAGAGGCAGAAATAGAGACTGAGTTCCTGACAAGGACCAGATTCTCTAAAAAGACCTTGGTCCATCCCCGTAAGAAGGCCCTGGGGAAGAAGCCCTTCCTCCCAAGGAAAAAGGGATGTTTTGGCAATGCCCCACAGTTCCAAGCCTCTTAGCCCTTCAGCAAGGCCAAGGCCAACAGCACAAGGGGCAAGGGCATGGCCCCCGCAAGCAAAAGACCCCCCAAGTGCCAGGCACAACCTCCTCTCCCCCAGGAGGTCCCCAACAAAACCTCCTCTTCCCCAGGAGGTCCCCAACAGCCCACAGGAGGGCATCTGGTCCTGTTTGCCCACAGGTGGTCTGCCGTAACCACCGAATCCTGAGTACTACAAGCAGGTGCGGTTCTTCCATTAGGCCATCTGAGGCAATCGCCTCAGACGGCACTCCAGACACCGGCACTCCAGATCTGTTTTAATTTTAGATTTTGCAACCTTTGCCCTGCCTCTGCCTTCCCGACGTTTTTTTTCTTTTTTGCTGCAAGCATTTCTTGAGGAAAAAAAAGCGGCAGGA
The DNA here is from genome assembly GCA_033557465.1 of Ichthyophis bannanicus. Lineage (NCBI taxonomy): Eukaryota > Metazoa > Chordata > Amphibia > Gymnophiona > Ichthyophiidae > Ichthyophis > Ichthyophis bannanicus. The sequence goes on from CM066034.1 coordinate 918,039,804, forward strand.
AGGCAGAGGCAGGGCAGAGGCAGCAAAATCTAAAATTAAAACAACCGGAGTGCCCCTACCTCTGCCAGATGAGAGGTGCAGGTGGAGGGAATTGAGACAAGAGGAGGACAACAAGGAGAAACAAAGGTGAGTGACAGGGGAGACAGGGGACAAGTGCTGGACAAAGGGGGAGACAAGTGCTGGACAAAGGGGGAGATGGGACATGATGCTGGACAAAGGGGGAGACAGGGGACATGCTGGACAAAGGGGGGAGACAGGGGGATAAGTAGTAGACAAAGGGGAGAGACAGGGGGGCAAATGCTGGACAAAGAAGAGAGACGGGGAAATACTGGACAAAGGGGAAGACGGGGACATACTGGACAATGGGGGAGACAAGGGGACAAGTACTAGACAAAGGGGAGAGATAGGGGGGCAAATGCTGGACAAAGGGGAGGGACAGTGTGGGTTAGGATTATAATGGGCAGATGGAGAGGGCTAACACTGGTAATGGGCAGATCAGGGGGGGCTCGGACTGGTAATGGGTTGATTAGGGAAGGCTAGGACTGGGAATGGACTGATCGAGGGGTGGGCTGGGACTGGTATTGGGCTGATGGAGGGCTAGCATTCGAAATGAGCTGATCGGGGGGCTAGGACTGGTAATGAGGTTGAGGGGGGACCAGCACTGGAAGTGAGCTGATTGGGGAGCTTCGACTGGGAATGGCTGATGGTGGGGAGGGGAGGATAGAGCTGCTGGCCCTGGAAGAAAACTGGGGGCTAGGGCTACAAATGGGCTGATGCAAGGGGATGGGAGAATGGAACTGGAAGGGAGTGGATGCTGAGAGGGGCTGCCATGGTATTTGGACTAGAAGGGACTGGACAGTGGGGAAAGAGGGAGACTGGAAGGGAATGGACACCAGTTGCAGTCATGGGAATGCAGGTTGACATTGGAAAGTACTGGGAGGGAGGACGGGAAAGGAGCTGATACTGGGAAGGGTTACTGGGACTGGAAATAGGCTGATGGAAAGAAATGAAGAAAACAAAGAAGAGATAAGAAATGGCAGATGGACCATAAACCACAGAAAGAGAGCTAAGAGAAGACAGGAAAGCAGAAGCCTCAGATCGGGACCAGCATGATCAGAGAATAAAATGGTCAGACAACAAAGTTAGAAAAAAATAATTTTATTTCATTTTAGTGATTGGACTTGTGTTATCTTTATATTTTACATTTTATGGGGGAACTGCATATTTTATTTATCTGATGTTGCACTGCTTGAGGAGTCTGGCTTCTTGGGGTTTCAGTTTAAATTTTGTCCACATATTTTTTTTTTACTTTAGATTGTGATTATTTATTCTGTTCTTCATGAGGGTCTATGTTACGAGTGTGTGACTGAGCCCAGGTGTTCTGTTAACATGGAGTTTATACATAAAAGATCTATACTGTACTGTAGTAATTTGACATGTTCAGCTTGACTGAGTTCTGTGGATGAATGTCCTGGTTCTGCTCTGCACCCAGTGTTGAAGGGTGTTCTGTGGATGCAAAACATGTTGAAAAAGAAAAAGCAATAACCATAGCGTAGTTTATAACAAAATAAAAATGAGTTATAATTTAGTTTTATAAACTGTGCTGTGGTTCTCACTCTCTTTTAGTTCCTTGGTGTGCAAACATCTTGATTTTCCTCCATATAATCTAATCAGCTTTTTGGTTTGGTTCAGTCCATGATTGGAGTTTGAAAAAGCCCCGTCCCCTCTATGGGGGGGGGGCTCCATCTCATCCTTCGCCTCAGGTAGCAGATTGCTTTGAACCGCCCCTGACTACAAGTAGTCAAGGAGGGCTACCTCCTCCACCTGCAACAGACACCACCCTCATACTTTCCAGGAGAGCCCGTAAGGCCTCTTCTTCACCAGACTCTGCTCCTCACTGAGCTTGCAGGTCTCCGAGGACAAGGCAATAGAGCCAGTGCCCAAACATCTCTGGGGCAAGGGCTTCTACTCCAGATATTTCCTCATTCCCAAGTGAACAGGTGGCCTCAGGCCCATCTTGGACTTGCAGGACCTCAGCAGATTTCTGGTGAGGGAGAAGTTCAAGATGCTCTCCCTTGGAACACTGCTGCCCTACCTCCAGCAGGGAGACTGGCTATGCTCCTTAGACCTGAAGGATGCTTATACGCACATCCTGATCCATCCCAGCCACCGAAAATGCCTCCGCTTAGTGGTGGGAGGAGGTCACTGACAGTACATGGTGCTATCCTTCGGGCTGGATTCATCTCCGAGAGTCTTCTCCAAGTGCCTGGAGGTGGTCACAGCCCTCCTTCATTTACAAGGGCCTACATCTTTCCCTACCTGGATGACTGGCTCATAAGGGGAGGCACAGCTGCAGAGGCACATCACACCACCAGACACACCATCCATGCCCTGCAGCACCTGGGGTTCATCATCAACTACCCCAAGTCACACTTCTCTCTAGCTCAGTGCTTGGAGTTCATAGGAGCTCAGCTAGACACCCTCCAGGCCAAGGCCTTCTTCTCTCAGGAGAGGTCAGAACGCCTCAGAGTGTTAGCCACAGAGGTACAGCACCGCCGGTTGTTATCCACCCATCTTCTCTGCCGTCTGCTGGGCCACATGGCCTCCATGGTTCACGTGACCTATACTTCTATCTGCACATGAGGGCGGCCCAGTGGTACCTCTGTTCTCAGTGGACACAAGCCATGGGCAAGCTTTGAGACAGGGTGAGAGTGACCCACTGGCTGGTGGACTCCCTCAACTGGTGGCAGCTCCCCCACCACCTTCAAGTCAGGATGTCCTTCCAGGCATTCACCCCCCAGAGGGTCCTTATCACAGACGCCTCCTTACTGGGCTGGGGAGCTCATTGCGAGGACCTCCACACACAAGATAGCTAGTCCCAGAGGGAATGCCAGCTGCATAAACCATCTGGAGCTCCAAGCAATATTCCTGACTTTTCAAGCCTTTTGCCACCGGTTGCAGCACCAGTCGGTGCTGGTCCATACCAACAACCAATTTGCAATGTTCTGTGTCAACAAGCAGGAGGGCATGGGGTCATACTCCCTCTGCCAGGAGGTGGTAGCCCTCTGCTCATATGCATAAAAGGATGCTCCTAAGAGCGGTCTACCTCCCGGGCCAGGTCAACGCCCTGATGGACAATCTCAGCAGAGTCCTTCAGCCACATGAGTGGCGCCTGGACCCCAGAGTGGCCTCCCAGCCATTCTGACTCTGTGGCATCCCCCTAATGGACCTGTTCTCCAGCCCAGACAACATGCAGTTGCCCCATTTCTGCCCTCACCAGCCACACTTGTCCTGGGTGGCAGCAGATGCGTTCCTCATTCTAAGGCTGGAAGGCCTCCTTTATGCCTTCCCACTGACACCACTGGTCACCAAGACCCTCTTCAAGGACCAGCCTGATAGGGCATCACTGATACTGGTAGCCCCCAATGGCCCAGGCAACCTTAATTCCCGCTGCTTCTCTACCTGTCAGTGGTATCTCCGATTCCCCGGTCTGTGCCCCAGGACTACTGTCACAGGAAAAGGGCTCTCTCCTGCACCCCAACTTGGGGTCTCTGTCACTCACAGCTTTGCTGCTGAAAGGGTAGCTCTAACTCCCTTCAACCTTCCACGGGAAATGGAGGAGGTCCTCCTGGCCTCTCGCAAGGCCTCCATGAGAAGGGCATATACTTTTAAATAGCGTTGTTTTTTGGTGTGGTGTGAAGAGAGGCGGGTGAACAGTTGTCCTGCTCGGTGCAGATGGTACTCCAGTACTTACTCCACCTGTCACAGGTGGGACTAAAGTCCAACTCAGTCAGAATGCACCTGAGATCACAGCACAACACCACTCCATTAAGGGCAAATTTCTCTCGGCACAGCCGCTTGTATCCCAATTCCTGTGGGGCCTTATGTTGTCTAAACCCTTCATCCACCCACCAGCAGTGGAGTGGGATCTCAACGTGGTGCTCTCACAGCTTGCTAAGCTGTTTGAGCCCCTAGCTACCTGCCACTTGTGGTACCTCTCCTGGAAGGTTGTTTTTCTCATGATACTCACATCAACTCGCAGGGTCAGCAAGCTCCAGGCTCTGATGGCAGAGTCTCCCTACATGAGGTTCTACAAGAACAGGGTGTTGCTCTGCACACACCCCAAGCTTCTGCCAAAGGTAGTGACCCACTTCCACCTCAATCAGGAGGTGGTGCTCCCCACCTTCTTTCTAAGGTCTCATGCCAGCAAGACAGAGACCGTCCTCCATATTTTGGATTGTAAGAGGGCCTTGTCCTATCTGTAGTGGACTCAGGGCCACTGCAAAGCACCTCAGCTTTTTGTTTCCTATGACCCCAGTCAACTGGGGTTCCCAGTGACTAAGCAAATTCAGTCCACTTCAGTGGCAGACTGTATTGCCCTCGCCTATTAGCAGGCTGTGGTCTCACTTGATCACTGGGTCACAGTGCATCACGTCAGTGCCATGGCTACTTCTGTGGCAAATCTTCATTCCATAACTGCCAGAAATCTGCCAGACCGCCACCTGGTCTTCGGTCCATACCTTTGCAGCTCACTACTGCCTGGAAAGGGAGTCCAGATGGGACAGTGCCTTTGGCCAGGCCATACTCCATAATCTCTTTGCCTTCTTCTTTGTTGCCAACTTCTGCGTTCCAGTCACCCATGACTATCAGGATATCTTGTTTGCATGTTCTGTCAATTTCAGCTTGTACTTGTTTGTAGAACTCATCAACATCTTCCTCTTCTGCAGCTGTTGTTGGGGCATACGAGGTGTAACAAAAAAGAAACGAGACTGTCCCATAAATGTTTTATTTCAAAATCTACAGAGAAATTACACATTGTCCCCTTCAAAGTAATGCCCCCCAGAGTTAATGCACTTCTGCATTCGTTTCTGCCATGTACGGAAGCACTCGGTAAAGTCCTCCTCCTTGAGGTCCCTCAGCTCCCTCATCACAGTAGCCTTGATCTCTTCTACAGAGGCAAAATGAGTTTCTTTGAGCACAGTCTTCAGCCTGGGGAAGAGCCAGAAGTCGCACGGTGTGAGATCTGGGGAATAAGGAGGGTGGTCGAGAGCTGTAATCTGTTTGTTGGCCAAGAACTGCTTCACACTGAGAGCGGTTTGTGCGGGCGCATTGTCGTGGTGGAGCAGCCATGACTTGTCTCTCCACAGAGTCCGCCTGCTGTGCCGAACACGGTCATGGAGGCGATTGAGGACCTGCTGGTAGAATGCTGGTTGACCGTCTGACCCTTAGACACAAACTCATGACGGACCACTCCCTTCTGGTCGAAGAATGCGATCAGCATGACCTTGATCCTTGATTCGGACATGCACGCTTTCTTGGGTCTGGGTGACAGTCGAGTCTTCCACTGCAGGCTCTGTCTCTTTCTTTCAGGGTCATACTGGAAGACCCAAGTCTTGTCTCCTGTGATGACTCAGCCAACAAGCTCTGGATCTTCTCCGATCTTCTCTAGCAAGTCTCGACAAACATTGACCCGGTGCTCCTTCTGGTCGTCCGATAAAAGCTTGGGCACCATCTTGGCACACACCTTCTGCATCCCCAGCTCCTGCACCAAGATAGTCCACATTGACTCCCTGTTCAGACTGAGCTCCTCAGCTATCATCTGCACCGTCAATCTGCAATCACTCCACACCAGCTGGTTCACTCTGTCAATGTTCTCAGCAGTCTTTGACGTGGAAGGCCGTCCTGACTTGGGGCCATCCTCCACCTCCTCGTGGCAAATCTTGAAGCGTTTGTGCCATTTGAAGACTCGCGGCCTTGATAGTGCATCTTCTCCATAAACCTTTTGGAGAAGTTGGAGACACTCACTCAGTTGGGCCCTTCTCCAACTTAACCAGAGATTTCAAAGTTGATTCTTTGCTCCATATTTCTGCCACCTCCAGCTGCGTGACAAAGTGATGGTGCAGTGTGCTACAAAAAAGCCTGAAAAAGAAAAACAGAGTGAGAAAGATGAAAAATATAGCAGAATAGCGGTAAGATGTTGCACAACACAGTGACATAAGCGGTTAGCCAGTTGGTATTGCGTCATGGGCGTGGCTGCCACAGTCTCGTTTCTTTTTTCTCACACCTCGTATACCTGAATTATAGTTGTGTTGATGGGCTTTTCTTGCAGACAAATAGAAATTAAGCGTTTACTGACTGCATTGTATTTCATTATAGTTTTTGCAGGTTTCTTCCTATTTATAAATGCAACACCATTTCTTCTTTGTCTTTCATTTCCAGCATAGTAGACCATATGATCATCAGATGCAAAGTGCCCAAAGCCAGTCCATTTCAGTTCACTGACACCCAACAGTTCAGGTTGTACACATTCCATTTCATTCTTGACCACCTCCAACTTCCCTTGGTTCATGCTTCATATGTTCCATGTCCCAATATGTAAGACATCTTTGCAACTTCTGACTCTCTTTTCATGCGCAACTACATCAGCAGATCTAACCATATCATAATTGCTGACTTTACTCTGAGAATTCTTCAGTTCATCCCCAGTAGCCATTTGAGTGCCTTCCAACCTGGGAGTCTCATATTCCAGCACGCTAGTGCAATTTGTTTTGTAACTATCCATTGGGTTTTCATGGCAAGATACAGAAGTAGATTTGCCAACCCTTTCTTCTGCATAGTTAATTCCAGTGTTGTTGCATTTGTCACAGAAATATGATCCTCCGCTTACAACACCGTCCCATTCTGCTGTTGCCCAAAAGGGTGGTTTGTCATAGTCTGGCATCTCAGCTGAGACCTGTCTATCTTGGGAGACCCTGAACCAACCAAGCAGGTACACAAAGACTGGCGACAATTTGATTCAGGTGAAGAATCTTTTTATTGGGCTCCTAACGCGTTTCGTCTAGAAAGCCTTCTTCAGGGGGTCTTGAAAAGAGAACACACCTCAAAAAATAACAATGTGAACATTTAAAAATATAAATTAATAAAGAAATTATTAGAAATCACACTGCGAGTCTCCATTCCAGGTACTGTGTCTTCTGACCCTTCACTCGAAGGACCGAGTTTAAGCTCTGTTGAGCGAACTCCCCCGCTCCCTCCGGGGTTTCTTGAGTTAAATGGGGATGTATCTCCAAAGTTGTTGCCTGCTGATGTATTATGGAGACCGCTCCCCTCTTTTTCCACTGATTCCTCTGTGGCCACGGTTTCCCCCTCAGATGTTTGGCGGGTGGTTTCTCGCACTGAGAAAATGCTTGAAGAGATTGTCCCCAAATTATGTCAATTTACTAAGGATTCTGTGCAAAAATTTCAATCTCTGGATTCTCAAGTTGGAGCTCTTAGCTCCGCTCTGGTAAAAGTGGAATTGCAGGCTAAGTCCTTTTCTGATCTTTCGGTCACTTATGCTAAAGATAGTTCCCTTTTACATCAGAAGCTTGAGAATCTTGAGAATGCTTATCATAGCAGGAATTTGAGGCTTTTGAATTTTCCCACTTGTTCATTATTGTCCCCTTTGATATTATTCAGGAAATATCTGAAGGATGTCCTTCTCTATCCACAGGCTGACTCTTGTATTATTCTTATGTGTTATTACTTGCCTTCTCAGAAATTAGTCAGCTCTGCGGGGAGAGAGGAGGACTCCCTTCCTGATACTGGTGAATTTAATTTAACCGCTTTTCTCGAAGAATCTCACGATGTGATAGCTACTAGGGCCACATTACTAGTAACTCTAGCTGCTGAGGATGATAAGGTAGCTGTTTTGAAGTGTTATTTTCATAGAAAGGAGTTTCAGTTCTGTGGAGATAAGGTAGCTATCTTCCCAGATGTTTCTCGTCCTACGCAATTACGCAGAAGAGATTTCTTGCTTTTGAAACCTAGAGTGCTTGCCTTAGGGGCTACATATTTCCTTAAGTATCCTTGTAAATGCTGTATTACTTTGAATTATGTTAAATATGTTTTTTTTTTCTTCGTCTGATTTGGAAAAATGGCTGCTAGAACAGGAAAAAGTGATCAAATCCTCATGATAGTCTTTGGGTAGCAGGGGATCTCTACCGGCTGCTTGTAGGCTGTGGTTTCCCCCCCTATTGGTTTCTTTGGGGGGGCCCCATGCCTTGTTTTCTTTTGTTTTATCCTTAAGTATGGTTTAGTCTCCCCGAGATGTGGACTTAAATTTAGTTTAAAATATTCTTGTTTATTAGTTTTTCCTTGACATACTTATGTTTCCTATTGTAACTGTTTTCATTGTATTATGTAAACTGTTAAAATTGCATAAATATAATAATAAAAAAAAAATAAATAAATTTAATAAAAACATTAATCATAAATATTAAAAACCAAATATAAAACATATATAAGAAGTAGAGCCTTTAAACAAAATACAAAAGATAAACATCAAGGAATCATAAAAAATGATAAAAATATGGAACAAATTACATGTTAATACGAATATAAATATTAATATGACTAAAAAAGTAAAATCATATAGTCTAATAAAATGAAAATAAAGGAGAGATGAGGAGGACAAAAAAGGTACCTTATTTCTGTCACGTGGTACACTAAAAAGCTAAAAATAAAGAATTGATCATTAATAAATAGATAAATATAATATTAAGACCAAAAACAAAAAAAGGCATACAAATACTAAAAGTTATCATAGAATATAATACATAAAATTTATTGTATAGCAATGCCATTAAGGATGTTTTAAAAAAGATGTTTTAAAGATCCTTCACCTGAATCAAATTGTCGCCAGTCTTTGTGTACCTGCCTGGTTGGTTCTCTGTCTAGTTTGCAGGTACTTGTTGCTCTGTTTTGGTACCCATATCTTGGGAGACCCTGCCAGTAGCTAAGCAACTGATAGCTTAGCTCTCAGCTTCAATGATGCACACAAGCCCTCACAGCACGACAAGCTGCAAACCAAATGAGGGCATACCTCCTTACCTTTCTCCATTTGTACCCCTTGTTCTCATCTACTGTATCGTCTGTCTTGATTAGATTGTAAACTCTATTGAGCAGGGACCATCTTTTATATATGCCTTACAGTGCTGCATACACCTTGTAGTGCTATATAAATGATTAATAGTAGTAGTAATAGTAGTAGTATACTGTATCTTTCATTCTACAATCAAATGTTTATTTCGATTTATTAGCCCCAATCCAATGTATAATGAATCTAATTGCTTTTTCCTGTTTATGTAAATCATTGCTCAATCGAAATGTGTATCTTAAAAATTCACTGTATTGTACGATACATTATGATTCTGTAAAGTAAACCGCTACTGATCGTAGGAAGTAGCGGTATACAAATGTTTACTAAATAAATAAATAAAATTCTCACTTGCAATCTTTCTTTATTTCAGTATTTACATATACAGTTGTGGTCAACATTATTGACACCCTTGCAGTTCAACCCCTTAATGTCCAATATCTCCTTAAAAAAAAGTGGCCACTGAAATGTTTTGGACTATATATACACACATATTTGACACATAAAAGAATCAAATAAAACAAGATCAATTAAAAAAGGAAATTATAGGAAATAGTATAAAAACTGGGATATTGTCAGGACATGATTATTAGAAATGTCACAAACTGGAACCCGTGCAGGGTGACACCACATCACATATGATTAAAATCTATATCCCAACTTTTAATTTCTCAACTTTTCTTAACCACACTTATCTGTTTTCAAAGGATGCCTCCATTCTCCATCCGATACCAGCATCCCCCCTCCTTACATCCCTCCTCGCATTCTTCACTCTTCGAACAGCCTTCGTCTATCTATGCCCTCCACTGGTACTGCTAATTCTAGACTTCGCTCCTTTCACCTGGTTGCACCCTTTGCCTGGAACAATCTACCTCTGTCTGTGCGCAATGCGCCCTCTCTGGACCTCTTCAAGTCCAGATTGAAAACCCTTCTCTTCTCTATTGCTTTCTGTTCTTGATTCTTGTTTTTGCTCTTCTTGTTTATTGTATACTTTGTCTTACTTGATTGTATTTGTATTTTGTGATCTTCTTGACTAGATTGTAAGCTCTGATGAGCAGGGACTGTCTTTTCTTCATGTATGTACAGCGCTTCGTATGCTTGAAGCACTTTATAAATGTTAAATAGATAGATAGATAGATAGATAGATAGATAGATAGATAGATAAGGGTGGTTAAGAACTGTGTAAAGAAAACTGTTAGGCCCTGAAGCAGTGTAGAAGTGTGGAAGCCTGAAAGACATTGTTCTTTAAGAAAACAATACTGAATTGTATGGGCCACATTTAGAATGAATTATTACAAAGTTGATGCATGAAAAAGTTGACCAAAGAAAAAGAAAATCAAAAAGTTGAGAACTTAAAAAGTTGACCAAAAAAAAAGAGAAAAAGAGACTATTAAGCTAGAATCAGCTTGTGATAGTGGCTTTGATGAACATAGTCCGACAAAAAAGTTTTGGAATATGCAGTGAGCAAATGTTAGTGGGATATAGATTTTAATCATAAGGACATGATTGACACCCTTATAAACACTTCAAATCAGTTTGAACAGAAAAACCACATTCCCAGTGCAGTAAAATTAGATGCACTTCTGATCAATTATCAATACTTGCATGACTTAAAATGGTTACATTCACTCCCTATTCCATTTTCACAATGGTAAAGACAAGAGAGCTGCCTGAGACCACAGACAACCCATTATCATCAAACTTCAAAGGGGTACAAGGCCATCTTCAAAGACCTTAGGATTCTTGTGCCTCCAGTTCGCAATATTATTAAGATGTTTTCTGCTCGTGGAACTGTCAAGAACCTCCCAGGACATGGTGGGAAGAGGAAAATTAATCCAAGGAGTCTTCAAAGGTTAGTGCAAACTGTTGGAAAAAAAACACGTACAACATCCAAAGAGCTTAAGGCTGACCTGGAGCAATCTGGAGTGGTGGTTTCAACCCGCATCATATGCCGTGCACTAAACAAAGAAGGACTTCTGGAAGAGTAACTTGGACATCCAACGAACCAGGTAACAGTGGGGGAACTCCGTAACTGCCTCTCTCTCTGTCATGGCTCCAGCTAACTGTCTTAAGCCCCCTCTTCTCCAGCGATGCCGGCAAGAAATTCTGTCTCATGGTAAACCCTTCTAGGGCAGGGGGGGCGCCAATCAAGCGAGGTAGAATCCGCGGCTCCAGCCGAAAGGACTTCACCCACCGCAGCCGCACTTGCCGGTTGTGCTGGGGGAAGAGCTCCTGGCTTAGAGAAGCATCAGGCCCAGGACTGAGTGGGAGTCCTCCTTCCACCCCCACACCTGCCAGCAGACCGCCTGGAGTCTTCACTCCTCCACCGGGTAGAAGAAAAGCATCTATCGGCCTGGCCTTCCCTGTGGACTCTGGCTGGAACTTAGCTTTACGTTTTCACCTGGTATGTGACATACAGGAATAGGTAAGAAAAAGAAAAGCTTCCACTGGAGCATCTCAGAGAACGTCCACTCGCACTGCCGCCATTTTCCTTCTATCCCAGTGTCCCGGGTGGCGTTGGTGAGACCTGACGTTTTTTTCTTTGGAGACAGTGTGGGAGGTACTTTATAAGCTTGAACAGTCTTTGTTGGGACAGTTACAGGCTATATCCAGCCAGTCCAGGGAAAGTTACTTCTTTGGAATAGCGGGTGAACCAAGTCCAGTACTCAGTTAATGCTATTATGTGTGAAGCAGAGTTTGCAATGAAAAAATAAAGCCCCAGAGAATATGTCCAGAAGCAGGAACTTGAGAATCTTGAATTTTCCTAAAAGTTCCATCTATTCCACCTTTGGAACTCTTTAAGAAGTTCTTGACTAGTGTTTTGAAAATTCCGGTGGAATCTGTTCCGCCAATTTCTCATGACTATTATTTAACTTCTGCTAAAGGTTAAGATGGCTGGTGGATTGGGTCAGGGTTAAACTTCTTCCCCAGCCCTATCTAGTGATAGCCTGGACTTGACTGGCTATTTAGAGTGGTCAGAGTCTGATTCCGGGATGACCGCTACTTTATTGGTCACCCTGGCATTAGACGTCGACCGAGACTGGCTCTATAACTTGTATTTTCAATGATCTATAAAAGATTTTATGGGGTCTACTATTAGGTTTTTTCCAGATGTGTCTAGGGCAATGCAGAATAGGAAGAAACAACTTTTCTCCAGGAACAAGCAGGAAGTCAGTACTCACTTATGGGTGATGTCGGCACTGACGGAGCCTGCACGGAGCAATTCCCCAGCTTTCAAAGAAAGCCTTTGGGATTGCTGCCATGCATGCGTGGTCCTCTCCTGCCCAAGGATGCCATCTTGCTCAGTCTCACTTTTTCCGCGGAGCCCTTCGGATGCACGTCCTCATCGTTGGAAAAAAAGTGTTTTCGTTTTCGGTCTCTGGCCCTCCCTTTTCCAGTAGTACCAGTCCTCTCCCGTCCTACCCATCACCCTTGTTTCCCCTGGGCAAGGGTCTTGAAGGACTAGAAAGGGGGACTGTTACTTCTGGAGAGAAATCTGCAACTGTGAGTATATACTTCTGGTAATTTTCTAAAAAGAATTCTTTGTATTAAAGCTACTTAATCTGTGAACCCACTGTTTTTTGTTGGATCAGTTAGGGCCTAGTAGCAGCAATTAAAGTTTGAATTTAAAACACAGAGGAGAGCTTTCTGGTTACATTTCATACCCAGCAGAGAGCTTGTAGTTTAAATTTAATAGTCACTCAGGGCCAAGTAACAGCAAAGTACTTTTAGTTTAAATTTAACACACAGAAGAGAGCTTTCTGGTTAAATTTAGTACCCAGCAGAGAGTTTGTAGTTTAAATTTCATAAGAAGTTAGAGCCTAGCAGCAGCTAAGAGCTATAATTTAAATCAAATCAGAATTTAGCTTACCTCAGCAGCACAAGACAGGGTACTGTGTAGCAGCCCTCTTTTAATAAGTGTTATTTCCCTCCCTCCCCTGGGATAATCGTAGCTTTATAGGTACTTACACATCTTAACAGACAGGAGGTGCTTTCAGGTGAAGCTCATTACCCAAATCAGTCATACACTAAGGACCTGAGATTAATTAAGCTTCAGGTGAACAAGGTATATTAAACGTATTAGGTACAATTTTATTGGTATAAATACCCATAGCAACCCCTAGTAAGTAAGAACTTAAAGATCTAGACACAAACTTAAAACTAAGATGCAGACAGCAGTCCAGCAGCGGGATGGGGGCTTTCCAGTCTTTTGCATTGAGTGTTACATGTATGATTTTCTCCCAGTTTGTGAGAGGTCTTACGTGTGCACTAGGTGCAAGGAGTTCTTTTCTCTCAGGGAACAAGTCTGTTCTCTAGAGGCTAAAGTAGCAGACTTGGAAAACATAAGACAGACAGAGAGGTACATAGACGAGACCTACAGGGATATAGTCCTGAAGTCCCACCTCCAGTCTGGCAGCACCCCTGTTGCCATGGAGGAGAGAGGTCACGTGGCAGGAGAGCATCACCCTGGTGTGGCAGGAAGTGATCCTGTAACTAGGACCTGTCCTCCAGGTGATGTAAAACCCTCTCACACTGAGGAAGTTTCTCCAGGGCCATGTGCCCATGAGGGAAGGGTTAGGACAGCCGTTATAGTTGGTGATTCGATCATTAGGCATGTAGATAGCTGGGTGGCTGGTGGACGTGAGGATCGCCTGATAACATGCCTGTCTGGTGCGAAGGTAGCGGACCTCACGCGCCACCTAGATAAGGTCTTAGATAGTGCTGGGGAGGAGTTTGCTGTCTTGGTACATGTCAGTACCAATGACATAGGAAAATGTGGTAGGGAGGATCTGGAGGCAAAATTTAGGCTTTTAGGTAGGAAGTTGAAATCCAGAACTTCCAGGGTAGCGTTCTCTGAAATGCTTCCTGTTCCACGCGCAGGACCCAAAAGGCAGGCAGAGCTCCGGAGTCTCAATGCGCGGATGAGACAATGGTGCAGAGATGAGGGTTTTGGATTCGTTAGGAACTGGGGAACATTATGGGGAAAGGAGGGGCTCTTCCGAAGGGATGGGCTTCACCTTAACCGGGATGGAACCAGGCTGCTGGCATTAATCTTTAAAAAGGAGATAGAGCAGCTTTTAAACTAGATAATAGGGGAAAGCCGACAGTCGCCCAAGAGCAGATGGTTCGGAAGAATGTATCCTTGAAGGATACTACCAAAAGCAGAGAGGTTCCACAAAAGAGTAAAGTAGCCCAAATGCCCTCAAGTATGGAGCAGACAGAGCTTAAAGATCCCAATTTACCCATGTCTAACAATAGCCAAATTAATATGAATAAACTACATTCTCTAAAATGCTTGTATGCAAATGCTAGAAGTCTAAAGAATAAGATGGGAGAGTTAGAATATATAGCACTAAATGAAAGGTTAGATATGATTGGAATATCAGAGACATGGTGGAAGGAGGACAACCAGTGGGACACTGTGATACCTGGGTACAAACTATATCGTAATGATAGAGCTGATCAAATTGGTGGAGGGGTTGCGCTCTATGTTACAGAGGGCATTGACTCAGAAAGGATTAAAGTTTTGCAGGAAACAAAATCTGCTGTAGAATCTATATGGATTGAAATTCCATATAAAAGGGGGAAGGCGATGGCAGTGGGGGTGTACTATCGAGCGCCTGGCCAGAATGACCAAATGGATGATGAAATGCTCAAAGAAATCAAGGAAGCTAACAAAAGTTACAGCGCAGTAATAATAATGGGTGATTACAATTACCCCAGTATCGACTGGGTCAGTGTCACGTCAGGACATGCTAGGGAGATAAAGTTCCTAGATGAAATAAATGACTGCTTCTTGGAGCAGCTGGTTCATGAACCGACCAGAGGGGAAGCCATATTAGACCTAGTCCTTAGTGGAACACCAGATCTAGTGCAAGAGATAAGGTTGATGGGGTCACTTGGCAATAGTGATCATAGCATGATCGCCTTTGATTTAATTAGTGGAGGAGGGATAGTAAGGAAATCCACAGTACTACCTTTTAACTTTCAAAAGGGAGACTATGATAAAATGAGGAAAACAGTTAAGAAAAAACTAAAAGGAGCAGTTGCGAAGGTTAAAGACGTACATCAAGCTTGGGTATTGTTGAAAAATACTATCTTGGAAGCCCAGACCAGCTGTATTCCACGCTTTAAGAAAAGTGGAAGGAAGTCCAAAAAACTGCCAGCATGCTTTAAAAGTGAGGTCAGAGAGGCTGTTGTTGCCAAAAAAGCATCTTTCAGGAAATGGAAAAAAGAGCCAAACGACGAAACCTGGAAACAGCACAAGCACTGGCAAGTCAAATGCAAGGCATTGATAAGGCAGGCAAAGAGAGAATTTGAGAAGAAGCTTGCTGCGGAAGCAAAAACGCGAAATAAAGACCTTTTCAAGTACATTCGTAGCAAAAAACCTGTGAGAGAGTCAGTTGGTCCATTAGATGATAAAGGGGTTAAAGGAGCACTAAGAGGCGACAAGGCGATAGCGGAGAGACTGAATGAATTCTTTGCTTCGGTCTTTACTGAGGAAGATGTAGGGATGTTACCCATGACTGAAGTGGTATTTAAAGGTGCGGAAGAATTGAAGGAAATATCGATACATCGGGAAGATGTCTTACAACTATTAGATAAACTGAAGAGTAGCAAATCACCTGGGCCGGATGGTATACATCCAAGGGTGTTGAAAAAACTGAAATATGAGATTGCAGAACTGCTATCAGTAATCTGTGAACTATCATTAAAATCATCTCTAATACCTGAAGATTGGAGGATCGCCAATGTAACACCAATTTTTAAAAAGGGTTCCAGGGGTGATCCTGGAAACTACAGACCGGTGAGCCTGACGTCACTACCGGGAAAAGTGGTAGAAACCATCATAAAGAATAAAATTACTCAGCATGTAGATAGTCACAACCTAATGGGAGACAGCCAACATGGCTTTAGACAAGGAAGATCTTGTCTTACTAATCTGTTATGTTTTTTTGAAGGAGTGAATAAACCGGTGGACAAAGGTGAGTCGGTTGATATTGTGTATCTGGACTTTCAGAAAGCCTTTGACAAGGTCCCTCATCAAAGACTTTTGGCAAAACTAAAGAGTCATGGGATAGGAGGCAGTGTACTATTGTGGATCAGGAACTGGTTAAAAGATAGAAAGCAGAGGGTAGGGCTAAACGGCCAATTTTCCCAATGGAGAAAGGTGAATAGTGGTGTACCCCAGGGATCTGTGCTGGGTCCGCTGCTTTTTGACATATTCATAAATGACCTGGAAAGTGGAATAACGAGTGAGGTTATCAAATTTGCAGATGACACAAAACTATTTAAAGTTGTTAAAACCCAAGAAGATTGTGAAAAATTGCAAGAGGATCTTGATAAATTGGAAGACTGGGCATCAAAATGGCAGATGAAATTTAATGTGGACAAGTCCAAGGTTATGCACCTAGGGAAGAACAACCCAAACTATGGTTACACAATGCAAGGTTCCACACTAGGAACCACCACCCAGGAAAAAGATTTAGGCGTCATTGTGGATACCATGTTAAAACCCTCGGCCCAGTGTGCAGCGGCGGCCAAGAGAGCAAATAGAATGCTAGGTATGATAAGGAAAGCAATGGAAAATAAAACAAAAGATATTATAATGCCTCTATATCGTTCCATGGTGAGACCACACCTTGAATATTGTGTGCAATTCTGGTCGCCGTATCTTAAAAAGGATATAGCGATTTTAGAAAAGGTACAGAGAAGAGCCACCAAAATGGTAAAGGGGATGGAAGGATACTCCTATGAAGAAAGGCTAAAAAGGTTAGGGCTCTTTAACCTGGAAAAGAGACGGCTGAGGGGAGATATGATAGAAGTCTATAAATTAATGAACGGAGTGGAACGGGTAAACGTAGATCGATTGTTTACCTTATCAGAATATAGAAAGACTAGGGGACATGCAATGAAGCTACAGGGTAAACTATTTAAGACTAATAAAAGAAAATATTTTTTCACTCAACGTGTAATCATACTCTGGAATTTGTCACCGGAGGATGTAGTAAAGGCTGTTAGTGTAGCTGGGTTTAAGAAAGGTTTGGACAAGTTCCTGGAGGAAAGGTCCATAAACCATTATTAAGAAGTGACCGAAGATATCAATGCTTGACCCAGTACAAGCATTGTGGAACTTGTGTCTCTTGGGGAAACTGCTAGGTACATATGACCTAGATTGGCCACTGTTGGAAACAGAATACTGGGCTTGATGGACCTTGGTCTGACCCAGTATGGCATATCTTATGTTCTTATGTTCTTATGATTCCTTTTTTCCAGCTTTTTTAGGATTTTTTCTCTTTGGGCCCTTTTTGCACCCTTTTTCCAACCACTGGCCTCAAGGGTCTTTGACCTTGCAGGGGCCCTTTTTGCCCCTATGGCCACTGGCTTCAAAAAATGTGACAGATGCTCCAAAAATATGTCACTCACAGAAACCCATGACTGCTGTCTACGGTGTCTGGGGGCTGACCATAACCTGGAGCTCTGCTCTCTCTGTAAGAAAATGTCCGCAAGGTCCTGCTAAGTCATAAGCAGAAATCCGATGACATTTTCCATAAGGCAGCCCCGGGATCCCCGGTGGCATCCTTGGCCGACCCACCACTTGCGGGGTCCCCCGCAGTGGCCCATGCCCAACGCGGCAGTCTGATCAGGGTTCTCATGAGGTGGAGCGGTGTAAGAAGAAGAATACCTCGAAGTCGCTGTCAGGGGCTTCGGACAAGCGCGAACGGTCTCACACTCAATCTCTCAGCCCTCCCCAGCGTTCCCAAGAGTTGGACAAGGAGCGGCCTTGAAAAGGTACCTCATGCAGACACGGAGGACTCTGGCGATGGCGCCTGGTCTCCTGAGGGTTGTCCTGGTGAGGGCTTCCTCTCCTCCTCCACGCCAGACCCAGTAACCCCAGTGTTGTCACCGCAGGGACCCACGCCCACGTGGGAGTCCCGGATGCTGGCACTAGAGCGCAGCGTTTCTGCCTTCTTAGCTGCCCAGCAGGCACTTCTGCCCAGCATGACTGGCTCGCGCCTCGAGACCGAGGACCCATGGAGCGGGGTACCTAAATCTGCCCTGGAAACCCCCGAGAGCCATGGGACTCGTGAGGGTCCTCGGCACCGGTCTTGCTCACTGTCATGTTCCTCCAAGGCCAGTGTCTCTGGCTCCAAGTGGGCCTTGACCTCTGGATAGGGCGACCAGCCTGACTCAGAGTCCTTCTCAGACCTCTTGGGCTGGGAATCATATGGGGATACCTCCCTGGAGACCCACGCCCACAGGGACCTTCCTTTGGACCCATCCCCACCCACTTCCCAGAGGCGTTCGCCTCCCAAGGGCACCTCCTTCTTGGTGTTCGTGTCGGACATGGCGTGGGCCCTCAATCTGCCCACGGAGACTGAGGAGGAGCCAAGGGCGGAGGAGCTTGACATCTTGCAGTGTGAGTCTCAACCTCGGGAGTCTTACGGTCCCTGTGCCTTCCATTCTGTCCCAGCTGCTCCTCTGCATGTGGGAGGCGCCTGCCTCGGTTCCCATTGTGAGCAAAAGGCTCGATGCCATGTATAGGGACCAGCGCAGCCCAGGGTTCCAGAAGACCCAGCTTCCGCATACCTCCATGGTAGTGGAATCGGCAATGCGGAAGCAAAAGAGCCCGAAGTCACACACTTCAGTCCCACCTGGCAGGGAATCCAGAGCCCTCAATGCCCTTGGGCGCAAGGCCTAGCTGGCGTGCCACATCCAGGCCTATCAACTGTATATGGGCATGTTCCTGTGTGACCTCGCCAAAGAGCTCAGGGACGAACACCTTCTCAGGTTCCAGACCCTCCTAAGGTCGGTCGCAGACTGCTCAAAGTATCTCTCCTGCACCGCATATGACGGGTTTGAGTCCTCCACCCAGGTGGCAGCAGCCAGCATTGGAGCCCGGCATCAGGCATGGCTCCAGTCTTCATACCTGGAACAGTGGGTCCAGGAGAAGCTCTTGGATGTCCCCTGCCTCGGCGAACAATTGTTCAGCAAGCCCATGAATAAGGCAGCCGAGATCGAGATGGAATTTGTAACTCGCACCTGTCTCTCACTTAAGACCTCTTCTCTCCCACCGAACTAAGAAGCCGTTCTTCCAGAGAAAGGGACTCCCCTACCGGGGATACCCACCCCACTCGCTCACCCCCGCACCGACTACCGACGCGCTGGGCAAAGATGAAGCACAAGGTCACTGGAAACCAAAGGGGCCTAAGGCCCAACCGCCAGCGCCACCCCAGAGGTTTTGACACCGAATGCATAGCCTCTCATCCCCCGACGGCACTTCCACCTGTGGGGGGACACCTGTCCCTTTTCGCCCCCCCAGTTGGCGTCTATCACATTGGACACCTGGGTCCACCGGGTGGTCTGGGACAGTCATCTTCATCTGGACAGGCTCCCTCCTCCCTTCTCCCCATCGGAGCCTTCTCAACTTCCCTCACACCAGGCTTACTTGCAACAAGAGCTGGACAACCTTCTCGGTCAGCAGGCGGTTGATAAGGTACCGCCGCACTTCCAAAGCCGGGGGTTCTACTCCTGATACTTCCTCATTCCGTAGAGGATGGGGGGCCTACGCCCCATCCTCGATCTCAGGAACCTGAACAAGTTTCTGGTGCGAGAGAAGTTCAAAATTCTATTGCTTGGTGTCCTGATGCCCTTCCTCCAGCAGGGCGATTGGTTATGCTCCCTGGACCTCAGAGACGCTTACACTCACATCTTGGTCCACCCCAGGCACAGGCAGTACCTGCGCTTCAGAGTACAAGGGGAGCATTACCAATAAGGGTGCTCCCCTTCGGGCTCGCATCTGCCCCGCAAGTCTTCAAGCCTATCTGCAGCCGCTGCCTACCTCCAGCGGCAGGGCATACCCTTCTTCCCCTACCTAGATGACTGGCTCGTCACGGGAGCATCGACCAAGGAAGCTCGCCTTTCGGCATTGTGTATGGTCCTCCTCCTCGCACGCCTCAGCTTCCTGGTCAATTACTCCCACCTAAAACTGGTGCAGACCCTGGAGTTCATCAGCGCCCTCCTCGACATGTTTTCTAAGACCCTCAGCAGTGGTCTTTCTTTATTTCCTCTAGGTTTGTTGGTGCCCAACCTGATACTGTTGAGCCTCCCTAAAATGAACTCTATTAGATAGAGCAAGTTAGTCGGTTAGATTTGTAATTCCTTTGGTTCGCTTGTATGACTGTTTTATTTTCTTGTTATTAATGTTTTCCTGGGTAGTGTATCATCTCTCTCTCTCTCTCTCTCTCAACTGGGGGTTTGTGGGAGTATACCATTGTACTTTTACTTATGATTTTGATAGAGTTCTATGTACTATTTTCTTGGTGGCTCCTTTTCTTATCAAGATTAATTCTTGTATTTTTGTTGAAATTGCATAAATAAAAATAAAAAACAAAAAAAACAAAGAAGGACTTCATGGGCGAAGGCCAAGGAGGACTCCACTGCTCAAAGACAGACATAAAGAGGCACACCTGATCTGTTCCCAAACCCACCTTGAGAAACCACAATCCTTCTGGGAAAATGTTCTGCGGACAGATGAAACCAAACTTGAGCTCTTTGGCAGACCAGCGATACATTTACAGGCAAAGAAATGAAGCTTATAAGGAGAAAAATACCCTTCCTACAGTTAAATATGGTGGAGATTCCATAATGTTGTAGGGCTGTTTTGCTGCCTCAAGAACTGGAGACCTGGAACATTTTAAAGGAATCATGATTTCCAAGGTATTGTTGGGCGAAATGTGCTACCTAGTGTCAGAAAGCTAGGTCTGGGTCGAAGGTCCTCCAGCAGGACAATAACCGAAAACATACTCCAAAAGTAGAAAGGAATGGTTAAAAAGGAACAAATGGACTGTTTTAAATGGGTCAGTAATGAGTCCTGATCTCAATCCAATCCAGAACCTTTGGAAAGAGCTGAAATCTGCCATTGATAAAAGGAATCCTAGAAACATTCATGAGCTGGAACAAATCGCAGTTGAAGAGTGGGAGAAACTACCAGCAGTCAGATGTACAAAACTTATAGATGGCTACAAGAAATGTTTGGAGGCTGTCATCACTGCCAAAGGTTGTGCAACCAAATATTAATGAAGGGTGTCATTAATCCTGTCCAGGTCATATTTTGT
The DNA here is from genome assembly GCA_033557465.1 of Ichthyophis bannanicus. Classification (NCBI taxonomy): domain Eukaryota; kingdom Metazoa; phylum Chordata; class Amphibia; order Gymnophiona; family Ichthyophiidae; genus Ichthyophis; species Ichthyophis bannanicus. The sequence continues at coordinate 918,060,840 of CM066034.1, forward strand.
TTTTTTCTCAGAAATTACTATATCTAAGTTGCACAGACATCTTTTTTTTGTTATATACCTTTGAACATACTATTAAAATATTATGATACCATATAGTTGAAATATTTCCAATAACTTCTCAAGATATTGTATACAACATACCTAAAACGCAAGGGTGCCAATAATGTTGACCACAACTGTGGCCCATTTAAGTAGGTCGTGGAAAGGGGAATTGAGATGTCTAGATTAGGATGTTCAGTGCCTTCTGTATTTTACAAAAGGTTCTGTTGAACACAATATTTTTTAAAAAATTTTTAGCAGGAAGTTTAATTCTTGCGCTTTTTAAAAATAACAAAATCATATTCTCCTTCTCCTCCTCCCCTCCCATTCTACAGGTTCTAAATTTCAGGCCAAAGGTCATAGCTTATATAAGCTATCTTCAGTCTTACCAATGCGATAAAGAACCAGATGCAGCAGGCTCTGCATATCGGTGGTTAGAGCACTGGCCTTTTAAACTAAGGTTCATAAGCTTCATTCCCAACAAAATGAGGCTGCACAAATTACACTGGTCTACAATTTTTAAAAGTTGTCTGCTTCAGAGAGAAAAATCTGCCAATTCTTATGGATTTTGATGCACTGAATTAAAAAATAACAATTAAAACCATTGATTAGCTACTGTTTCCAAGATATCTAAGCTTTTCCATTTTACGCGTATATATATATAGCGTGTTGGTAGTAGAGTTTTAATCATATAAACCTAAGTCTTTTCATGTGTTTATGGTTGCCATATATATGACCTCGATAATATTTCACCTGTTGTCTGTTTAATAGTTTAAAAATCAGCCAAAGGGTTTTTTAAAGACAATTTATTTATAAAGTTAGTATGAAACAAAGCAAGAAATGACTATGTATGCGTTAGAATTGATTTCAGACCTTATTCAGAGTCTACTCTATGTTTCTTGGCTTGTCTCTTGTATTCCGTAAATGGAGTATCTCTTGTCACTGTCCAGCAATAGTCTGCAAGAATTGACTGACCTCCTTTTGCCTTATCTTTTCTCCATCGCTGCAATGTCTTGATGAAATCACTCGCAATGCTCATCGCTCACTGCTCCACAGTTTAGTGGAAAAAAAAATCAAGATGAGAGTGCAAAAAATGTATCTTTAGTGGCATGTTGCAGGCAAAACTTTTGTATGTATTGAGGAGTTTTTCCACCAATTCACTGTAGTTGTCTGCCTTGTTGTTTATGTCCTCTTTGCCACCTAGTGCACGGTTAAATGCATCATCTCAAAGAAGTTCATGAATCTGAGGACCAAGAAAGACTCCTTTCTTTATCTTAGTTTCACTTAGGGGTATGTTTACTAAACTGCGGTAATCGTGAATAACGCGCGTTATGTAATGTTAACGATCGTTAGCGCGTCATAACGTGCGTTATGATGCGCTAACAATCAGCACATCATAACGCACGTTATGACGCGCTAACGAGCATAATGCTCCGCGGCGCGGTAAAACAACGCAGAAGGTGGAGAGAGGGCGGAAAGAAGGGGTCAATGGGCGGAGAGTGGGCGGGGAGAGGCTCCCCTCACACTAACGCGCTGAATTTCAGGGCTGAATTCCAACGCGAATGAAAACCTACCGTTAAAGGCACATTACAGGGGAGAGAAACCATTTAAGTGTCAGCAATGTACAGCCCAGGCAGGGAAACCAAAAAACAGTGATAAGTGTGATACATGTGCACAGAACAAAAGGGCACAGAAACACTGAAAATGATCCCAACAGACTGGAAAAAAACAATAACCAAGCTGGCCAATAGTGGTATCAATGAGAAACATCAACCCCTCCCCCCCCCGAGTAAGCCCCATAGAACAGATATAAATCGTGGAAGGGTCTATATGCCATCCCCATACAAGGTGAATGAGCCCACAGTGAAATAGCGCTGCTCAGGGTTTTCCCCACCATCGGACAGGTGCACATGTCCCGCAACATCAGGGCGGGCATGTTGGAACGGCAACTGGACAGATGCCGGAGAAGGGGATACAGAGGGCCGCAGGCGGCACATGCTGTGGTGGAGCTGGGCCACAGTGCAGACTAGGGTGATGCCTAGGTGGCCCATACGAATGCTGAAACAGCGGAGCAGCCAGACAGCAACTGCTGAAGGTCCAACATGGGCACGAGTGGGTTTCCCAAAGTGTCACAGGGGATAGTACCCAACAGCTACCCCCAAGGGCACGAAACATTGGCTGGGGGGGAGCGTGGACGTCTATGCAGGCACCCCTACCCCAAAACCCGCACCATAGGCAGCCGCCTACCTGCACACTGGATGGCCTGAGACTGCGCACCACCAGCTCCACCAGCAGAAGGGCATGTCAGCATGGTGGCTGAGGGATACTGGTGGTGGAGGGGGCAGTGGCAGCTGCCCAGAGCAGACCGTGGCCTAGCCCTGTGTAGGTGGGTGCCATGCATTGCAACAGACAGGCCCTGTCTGACCAACAGTCATGGTATCACCAGGGAATGCAACAACTCTGTGATAACATGGTGGTGCAGTGCACAAAACCAGTGTATTCAGAAGCAGAAGGTCATAGGTTCAAGTCCCAGCAGTGGTTTCCACCAACCCAGGCCTCATATTTTACCCACTACTATAACGTGCTAATACAGACAGAACCTTTCGTGCAGATGACGTAAACATGCCCAAAACACCTACATTTTACCCTACAGGGCACAGACACCATAAACGTGCACATTACCTAGAGCAGAGCCTCCCAAATGCAGTCCTGGAGGGCCAGACACCATTCAGGTTCCATGCTGCCTCTGATAAAGATGCCTGTGCTGCATTTCTATGCGCCACACCCATGGTATGCAGATGTATCTCATGCATAGTCATGAGGGACAGCATGAAAACCCAAACAGTGTTTTGCACCGCAGGAATGGAGTTGGGAACCTCTGCCGTAAAGCAGCAGCCAACAGGGGCAGACACACCCGCACCCACAGGCCCCATTATCCAAAGCCTGCATGCATCTCCCAATACTAGCACTTGCATACCTTAGTAATGCCACCCTAAACCTGGGAATATGGTACACATCTATCAAAAGGTTGCTATGATTACTGGCAGATAGCAATTCCTAGGTTAAGTACAATTTTCGGAGTGAGCTGCATCATAGCAACCTTTCTGATGTCTGGAGTGTGCTACAGGTCTTGTGTCTGACAGTGTTTACCAATCTGGGGAGTGACTCCTACAGTATTGCATACCATAGCCATGCCTGCACTGTGCCCAGGACTTGTGTGGTGGCTTGGGCTGCCCAACACCTCTATAGTTGCACAATGCTGGCATAGGTGTGAGGAGTGTGTGCCAACACCCTCCACAGCCCACACTGCTAGCACTGTTGCCAGTATTGGCCTGCCAATGTGCATAATGAGGAGCAAGGTACTGTGGGAATAGCCTGGATAGGGTGGCCTGGCCTGGCCGCATCTGCACAGGGCATAGGGCAATGGCCGGACATTGTAGTGTCCGGTACCACCTGCACGGACAGGGTGGCCATAGCATGTCCTGCTGGGAGGTCACTCTCACCCTGACTGAGCAGTGACCATGGCATGGCTAGGTTCCCCCATAGTGCTTTATAGAATTTCTTTTATGTGATATTTATGGGTTTTCTTTTGGGTCCTAGTCACTGACTTATCTGCTTGGTGTGTATGCTGATATCCCTGTTCTGGGTACATGCATCTTCTCCAGGACTATGCACTATGGACTAGCTGGCGGACTGTCTTCAGCTTGTATGTGTCTTGCTGGAACACCATGCAGGGTGCAGCGGCTGGAGGCTTGCTGCTGTAGAATGTCAGATAATGGTGGGGGGCAGCTGAGCATTTCCAGACCTGCTGTCTGTCTGCTATTGTGTTATGGATGTGTACTGCTCTACATTGCCTGCCCTGTAGGGTGTTTGATCCCTAGCAGGACTGGGGTGATGGTCCCCTCTACTGCCACCATTGCAGGGGGGTAGAAAGTGGATCTGTTGGTGGGAGATCCTGACTCCACACTGAGCCCCAGAGGGTGGGTTGGGTGGTGGTATGTAATCTCCCTGGTAACCACAGCAGAATGTGGGTGTGGTGCCGTGCAGTCCTCCTGTAGCCAGCCGGGTGTTTATTAGCAGCTCTAGCCCACTGGTTATTTCACTGCCCATGGAGCCAGAGGTCATGGGTTCACAACCCACAGTGGGGTTCATCGATAAGGCTGTCTTAGGCATTGTCTATTTTATTGTATATTAGTGCTGCCAGCACAACCACCCTCAGGGTACTGTCACCTTAGGGTGGCTCATACTTCGCCCTATAGGGCGCCTCATACGTCGCCCTATAGGGCGCCTCATACGTCGCCCTATAGGGCACCTCATACGTCGCCCTACAGGGCGCCTCATACGGTGCCCTATAAAGCGTCTTATAAGGTGCCTTATATGGTGTCCTATAGGGGATATTATAGGGTGCCTTGGCAGACAGCGCACTTTATAATGTGCCCTATGGAGTGCCTTCTAGGGTGCCTTATGTGGCACCTTAGGTTACGCCACTGTGAGGGTGTGTTTGCTGGCAGCACTATTAACGTACAACTAAACTTCCTCACAGCCCAATACTTAACCCTTTCCAGGCCAAGCCCAAAACTTTCGGGATCCAAACATCTGCCTAAATATTCCTATCAAATGGTATATAATACATGACCATGGCAGAGGGAACGTCACTATTGCAACATATTGAATAAGACAGGTACAATTTTCCTGACATATGCAAACATTAACCCGGCTGCAGACTGTGGATTAAAATATTATAGTAGGCTTTCAAAGGGTTACACATGATGCCTCAGCCAGCCTTATTCATTAGGCACACTGGGGAATCGAACCCATGACCCTTGCACCATCAGTCTGTGTAGTAACCATTGTGCTACAGCTCTGTTTCTGTATTTGGGTATCTGCGTGCCTTCTTATGCTTAACGCGCAGTAACGCACCCTGTAACGATCGTTGCTGCGTGGCACATTATGTTATAGCGCACATTATCACTAACGATGTACCGCCCATGTCCTTTTATGGCATTTCTTCCACTAACGCGGCTCCTAACGCAAATCATACTAACGCAGTTTAGTAAACATACCCCTTAGTCTTGGAAATTTCCCGCTGAGATACTTGAAAGCTGGTTTTGTTTTGTCCGTGGTCTTGACAAAATTTTTCATTAGATAATGTGTAAGAGTGGTAACAATTTTCCTTGATTCAACAAGTGGTGGATGCTGCACACTTTTCTTTCCAGGCTCCAATGACTGTCGGTGTGGGCAATCTCTTTTGATGTAGTGGGAATCTTTCACATGACTATCCCATTCACAGAGAAAACAGCAGTATTTTGTGTATCTAGCCTGAAGACCAAGCAACAGAGCAACGACTTTCAAATCACCACAAAACTGCCACTGATGGTCATAGTTTATGCATTTCAACAGCTGCTTTATATTGTCATAGGTTTCTTTCATATGGACTGCATGACCAACTGGAATTGATGGCAAAATATTGCCATTATGCAGCAAAACAATGAACAGTCTCCACTCATCTGGACAAATGATGTTGAAGGCTGCCATCAGACCATCAATGTTGTTGCGGGCTAAAAGATCACTTTCCATAAAGAAGAATGTAAGAAGATCCTTTTGATGATCATGAAATATGGAAACCCTAACATCACCTGACAGGAGATTCCACTGCTGCAGTCTGGAGCCCAACAGCTCTGCCTTACTCTTAGGTAGTTCCAAATCCCTGACAAAGTAATTCAGTTCACCTTGTGTTATGAGGTGTGATTTAGAAGAGAATGATGGGAGAAAATCTGGGTCATGTGACATTGATGGTTTAGTACCAGAAATTTCATCCCCTTCCTCTTCCTTGTCCAATTCAAGTGAGAATGATTCTGAAGCATCAGGAACTGGCAGTCCTTCTCCATGAGATACTGGACATATAGTTTGGATACTGCAGAGTCCACTTTTTCTTCTTCGCCAAAGCTTTCCCAATAGGAGGCACCATGCTGAAGTAACAATTGTCGATATGATCTGTCGGCTCTCTTCAAATCATTGGCCCTGCACAAGGCATGGATTTTGTTTTTCTATCCAACCACTGGCGAAGGGGGCCCAGCTCTTGTCTTCATTTCCAATTTTGCAGCCAGAGTAAAGGTGGTAGGCTTTCTTAATCAAAGCGGTTATACTGTATTTTTGTGATGCAAAAGTCAATTCACCACAAATGTAGCAGAAATGATCTGCATTGTTCAAAACAATTGCGAGGTATCTCTCACTTTGGCTGAACGGAAAAAATATAAAAACATTGAGGAGACTGGTCTACAGCCAAAATAATACCAATATGTCATGTTCATTAAAAAAATGTGCAATTTTTTCTGCAGAGTGATGTAATTAAGCTGAATTAGGATTGCATCATCTATGACTTCTAAGAACAACATGATACAATTCATATCATGTATGATGCAATACCACCTTCAAATTGCAGCATTCATTAATTATTTTTGCCTCAAAAGTAAGTATTATCCAAACAAAAACATAGTTTTATCACAAATCCTGTCGAAGATGTGCATGTATTTTAGTAATTTATGGTTTAAATTGAAATCCCTTCCCATTATAACTCGCATATCCTTAGCGCTGCCGAAGTCAAGGTCGTATGTACTGACCCAGTTGTCTAAATTGAAAACTAGAGCCAATAAACAATTTTAAGCATCATTTTCGTTCTCAGCAACCCAGACTTAGTAATGTGTGACTGAATTTATTTCAGAAGCATTTTGGCTGTAGAACAGTTTTATAGCTGAGATAAATTGTCATCGCAAGCTGCAAGAGATTGCTATTGCAGCCATGCATCATATGTGTGAGGCACACTTGACAGCATGAGGGAGATGGTTGATCATATTATTTACTGCAGTAATTCTCACATGACCACCTAACAGACAATCTGGGCGGTAATTTTTAGTAGTAAATCAGGCTATAAATCTAATAGATAACTAGTATGAAACACCAGCCTGTGCCCTTTTTGCAATGTCAGTTAAGTGTTTTATCCACAAGTAGCATTAGTGGAACCAGGGTATTAACTACCTAGTCTAGTCTCCTAGAAGGCAGAATGCCTTAAGGCCAGAAAGATATCAAAGTGGTGCCAGTCAGAACACCTCCTCCATCTCTTTTCTCCTTCAAAGTCAAAATGTTGCTGCTGTTGCGCAGTCAGTTCCTAGCTCCAGGGTTTAGGGCAAAGGTGCAGGAGTTGTGACTAGAAGGAGAACCAGGCCAGTTACTACTTCTTGCAACTTCCCTCCCATCACTTCTTTTTTATTCATGGTTGAACTATGTCTAAGGAAGGTGGTTTATACTGTATCAAAAAGAGAAAAACCCCATAAGAATGATTTACAATAGCGTATGAAAAAACAAAATAAAGTCATTTCCATATGAACCATGAGCTCTAATTCACCATTCAAAATGATATAAGGTATTTTATTGTCGGGAATTACCAGTATGAGAGAGGGAGAGGAAAAAGCTCCCCCCTCCGTGCCGGTCAAGCCCTTTTATTGAAGTGACAAGATTTATAAAACTTCCAGTGAATCAAGTGAGTGTGAACACACTTATCTGTAAACAGGCGATGTCCATAATTCTCAAGCAAGGGGACTAACATCCAAAACACGACATGCATGTTTCGAGCCCATCACGAGCTCTGCGTCAAGTGTAGCTGTCCAAAAAACGCCCGCAAAATGACGAACTCAATGGTCCCCTTTTCATGAAGTGGAGAACCCCACTGATTGGCTGATGAAATGGTGTCATTAAAAGAAGGAAAGGAGGAGTCAGGGATTGTCCTCTCCCTTTAATGCTGGCAACAGCGGTCCATTAGATCACACTCCACCAATCGCATTCCAAATTCAAACCCAAAGGCGCAACTGTGTTCAGGCGGAAGATCCAGCGTTGCTCTCGTCGCTGAAGTAGCTGCTCCCGATCCCCTCCTCGGGGACCCGCAGGGATCCAATCAATGTTATACAGTTTATACTGTACAACATGGCGTAAACCTTACCTTACGAATCCCCACTCTTTTCTCTCTCTCTCTCTCTCCCAATTTCCACTGGATGTCCTAATCCCACTCACTGAGGGCCTGGCTGCTACTATTGTAATTTATTCTGTACTTGTGCAAGTAGTTGTATATCACAGGAGAGGGCCAGGTTTTTTTTAAGCTGAAGTGTTTTTGGTGGTGCATCTGTGCCAACGGGTTCTATCTGCATCTGAAACTTTTCTTATGGTTTGGATACAGTTTCTTGAGTGGGATGTCGTATCATCAGACCTTGAATGGGTAAGTTTGGAGGCTAAGAAATGTGTTGGCCTGAGCTGTAAGAATGTGTGTAGAAGCGAGATAGTTAAATATGCCACGTTTAAATTCTAATGAGTCTTTTGTGATGGCCATTGCTTTTAGTTGCTTCATGGGTCTCTAGAGGTCCATGCAGTGATTAGTACAATGTATATAGCAGCTCTTTGTACTGCTTTGATCTGAGAGCTAAATGATTGATTAAATGATTCAGGTGATGCTAGCCTGGCAGGATAAGAGCACCAAACACAAGGACAGGTACAGCCAGCTGTGAACAGAAGTGAATATATTTAGGCAGGAGGGTTGTTACAGCAAGTGATTTTGCAGGCAGAGAGGAGAGCAGGAATAACGAATAATCTACAGTGGCTTTTCCTCTTGCATGGTGCAGATACTTTATCTCCAGGAACAAGCAGGAATGTAGTCTTCACATATGGTATCGTCGGTACTGACGGAGCCTGCGTGGGAACGCTCCCCAGCGTCCAATAGGAAAGCTTTTGGGAGCATCCCACAGCACCTGCGTGCTGCCTTCCCGTCTTTCCAACTGTCCCTCTCCAGTTCTTCATTTTCCGCGGAGCCGACAGGTCACATACCCTGTCACCGCAGAAAAACTGTCTTTTTAATCTTTGTTTTTGTGGTCGCGTCTGCCTTCCTTCGACGCCATACCAGAACTGCCGGTTCTTTCTTCTTTTAAAAAATAAAAATAAATAATAGTTTGAGGTATTTTACTTTAGAAACTTTTTTCCTTGGTGCTAGGCGCCATTTTGGGCACTAGGCCCAATTTTTTCCTTAAAAATGGAAAAACCTACTTTAGGTTTTCAGAAATGTTCTAAATGTGGCGGTACCATTTCCGTCACTGACACCCATGATTGGTGTCTCAAATGTTTAGGTCCTGACCACTCTATTTCACAGTGCCTCTCCTGTGGAATGATGTCAAAAAGGGGCCGGCAGAACCGAGCTGCTTAGCTTAGCAGCCTTTTTCCCTCAGATGCAGCGTCTGTTGCATGGACGTCCTCCAGGGCCTCATCTTCCTCCAATGGATCTCAGGTAACTAAACATAAATCTAGCCAGTCCTCAAAGGGTAGATCTCCTAAGTATTGAGATGCCCCTGGCGTTGCCCTTGAGGAATTTTCACCAGCAAAACTGCCCCGGCGGGAGGCTTTGGCTTCCAAAGCACTAACGGGGTTCCAGGATGTTCGAGGCTTCAACCTCGGCAGAACTACTGGTGCCATGCTCTGGGGTTGCAGCCGTTTCTACCGGTACCGACATCCAAGCATCGGCAGCATCGATAGACCAGAGATTCCTTACTATCAAACGCAGTCTAGCGGCTCTTCTCACGGCTTCGGTACCATTGAAACCACTTCAGACACCTCAACCGATACCGGTACCGACTGCATTAACATCGGCGGGTACGCCACCCATACCGAGTCACACGTCTGTCTCCAGCATCGACAGATTGGTACTGGAACAACCCGATGCCGACTTCGATCGATACCGGTACTGTGCTCTGCACGATCACCGGGATCGGAGGTATTTTGATTCCTCTGATGAGTCTGAAGACTCCGAAGACTCTGCCGATACAAGAGTACTTCTCCCCAATGATTCCTCTTCTCCTCAGCGCAGAATGTCTCCGCCAGAGGATATGTCCTTTCAGGACTTTATCCGTGATGTAGCCCGAGGCCTTTCCATCACAGTAGCTCCTGAAAAAGAGCCTAGGGCAAAGCAGTTGGAAATTCTCCAATACCCTAAGGCTCCCAAAGAGGCAGCTACTCTGCCTATTCATGAGATCTTACATGATCTTATGCTAGGGATGTGGGAAACACCTTTAACCACATCTCCTCATTCTCAAAGACTCCATACCATGTATCGAGTTCCACCTTGTTCTGGCTTTCAAAAAACTCAATTACCACACCATTCAATGGTGGTGGAATCAGCCATTAGAAGGATGAAAAGTGCAAAGAGACATGCATCCAATCCTCCAGGTCGTGAATGTAGGACTCTTGATGCCTTTGGGCGTTGATGCTTCCAAGCTTCCATGCTCTCAGCTAGGATCAGTTCCTATATCTTGTATATGGGAATGTTCCTTAAAGAGGTCACAGGAGACTTGGAGCTTTTGAGCCTCCTCCTTCCTGATGACAAAAGGCAAAACTATCTTACTCTAGTCAAACATGCTCAGGATGTTTCCAAGTTTGGAAATCGTGCAGCCTTTGACTGTTTTGAGTGCATAAGCAGAACCTCTGCTATTGCCATTGGTGCACGTTTGATTGCCTGGCTTCAGGCATCTGACTTGGAAATTTGGGTACAGGATAAATTAGGAAACATTCCTCGCACAGGAGAAAATCTCTTTGGCAAGAATTGGCAGGAGAAGGCTAATGAGATAGATGCTGACAATATCACTTTGGATAGATTGTCCAAATCTACAGCCGATCTGGTAAGGAAAAAATCCTCTAAGAAACCATTTTTCAATAAGAAAAAGACGTTTTATCCTTCCTATACCCAACAGGGACACCATCCAGGTCAGACTGCCCAAAAGGGATAACAGCAACAACCTAGACAACAAAAGAAGCCAAAAGCTGCAAAACCTCAGTCAGCTCAGCAGGCTCAGCCTCCTCAGGGGCTTTGACTCCTTCCTAGAGAACTTTGCCTTCCTGCCCCTGAACGGTCCAGAACCCCTCGACCATCCCAGGCAGGTTATGTCATTTTGCCCACAGATGGTACCAAATAACAGCAGAAAATTGGACTCTGTCCATTGTACGAGAGGGGTACAAGCTTCATTTTCACAGCATGCCCTCCTACAATTGTAAAACAGTTCAATTCTCAAACCTCTCTCGACAGTCTCTTAGGTCAAGAAGTCACAATGCTCCTTGCTCAAGGAGCAATAGAAGAAGTACCCATTCCCCATCAGGGTACAGGGTTCTACTCCCCCTATTTCCTTATTCCAAAGAAAACAGGAACACAGACCCATTTTAGACCTCAGAGAATTGAACAAATATTTGTTCCGAGAGAAATTCAAAATGGTCTCTCTAGGAACTCTGCTGTCATACCTTCAAAGTCAGGATTGGCTTTGTTCTCTAGATCTCAAGGATGCGTATACTCATTCTCATCCATCCAAATCACAGGAGATTCCTGTTTCAAGGAAAGCACTACCAATACAAGGCCCTTTGGCCTAGCTTCTGCCCCAAGAGTGTTCACAAAATGCATGACTGTGGTAGCAGCATTTCTTCACACTCTGGGAATATTCGTCTTCCCTTACTTAGACGACTGGCTCATTCGAGCCCCTACAGTGCCAGAAGCCAGCTCTGCTCTGTTTCGCACAATGCAAATCCTTCAGTATTTGGGACTGGTCATAAACCTCCCAAAATCCAATCTTGCTCCCACTCAGTCCCTAGAGTTCCTAGGAGCTCATCTGGATACCAGACAGACAAGGGCTTTCCTTCCGCAGCCCCGCTGTCTTCTCATAGTACAATTAGCTTCCCAAGCAGTGCTCAAACCTTGTCTCACTGCTCGGGAAATGCTACAATTGCTAGGCCACATGGCATCCACCGTGCATGTGGTTCCTTATGCTCGCCTCCATATGCGAGCAGCCCAGTGGACTTTATCCACTCAGTGGACACAGGCCTCAGGCTGCCTGTTGGACAAAATAACAAACTCAAACCATCTTATTTTGTCCCTCCAATGGTGGCAATCACCCATAAACCTTCTGGTGGGGTTTCCTTTCTAGCAACCCCTATCCCAAGCCACCCTAACAACAGATGCATCACAGGTGGGATGGGGAGCCCACCTGCATGATCTCTCTACCCAGGGTGTCTAGACTCCACAGGAGGCCTGTCTTCACATCAACCTCTTGGAGCTCAGAGCAATCTTCTTTGCTCTGAGTATTTCACGCCCAGCTCAGCTACAAGACAGTCCTAATTCAAACGGACAATCAGGTAGCCATGTTCTATGTGAACAAGCAGGGCGGAACAGGCTCTCTGTCGCTATGCAATGAAGCTTTGCGACTATGTGCCCTCGCCAGAGAGCATCAGATTCATCTCCATGCGGTGTATCTTCCATTCAAAAACTCTTGGGCAGACAAACTCAGTCGAGTTCTGCTTCCACATGAATGGTCTCTCCATGCAGACTAGGTTACCCAAATATTTCAGATTTGGGGAACCCCAGACATAGACTTCTTTGCAAGTCTGCTGAATGCCAAACATCCCCAGTTCTGTTCCAGAATTCTGGCTCGAGGTTGTCAGGCAAGGGACACCTTCCTCCTTCACTGGGGTCAGGACTTCCTATATGCCTTCCCACCCATTCCCCTCATCCCCAAAACCCTATTCAAGCATCAGAGAGACAGAGGTCATATGATCCTCATAGGTCCATGTTGGCCACGGCAACCGTGGTACCCTCTGCTCCTACATCTCTCTCAAGCTCCGCCTCTGGAATTGGGATCCGCTCCAGATCTTCTCTCCCAAGAGGACAGGATGCTCTGGCATCTGAATCCCCAGTCACTGCATCTTAGGGGCTGGTTGCTGAAAGCCTAGAACCTCAGGATCTTAATCTTTCCCAACAGGTAAAAGATATCCTTCATGCTTCTAGGAAACCCTCCACAAGACGCTCATATGCCTTTAAGTGGAAAAGGTTTACCATATGGTGCTCGCAGAAGGGTCTTAACCCTCTTGCGATACCTCTGGAATCGATACTGGAGTATCTCCTTCATTTGTCAAATGCAGGTCTCAAGACAAATTCAGTAAGAGTCCATCTTAGTGCTATTGCAGCTTCTTACAAGCCTCTAAGTGGACAACCTATTTCCTCTCATAGCAAGATTTATGAGAGGTCTTCTTTTAACAAAGCGTCCCATTAAGCCACCACCAGTGGCATGGGACTTAAATCTGGTGCTCAGGCAGCTCATGAAACTGCCCTTCGAACCATTAGCCACTACATCTTTGAATTCCTTTCCTGGAAAGTCATCTTCCTCATTGCAATCACATCAACACGTCGCATCAGTGAATTGCAAGCGTTAGTAGCTGATCCTCCTTATACAAGGTTCCACCATGATAAGGTAGTTCTTAGGACTCATCCACTCTTTATGCCTAAGGTGGTTTCACCAAGGCCTCATGCCTCCAGTGCAGAAAGGAACCTTCATACCTTGGACTGTAAAAGAGCTTTGGCTTTTTACTTGCAAAGGACACAGCAACAGAGAAAATCTTCTCAACTCTTTGTTGCTTTTGATCCTAGTCATTTGGGACTTCCAGTTTCCAAAAGAACTCTAACTGGATTGCTCAGTGCATATCCCTTGCCTATGAGAGTAAGAACCTTCCTCTTGAAGGCCATGTCACAGCTCACAGTGTGAGAGCCATGGCAGCCTCAATGGCTCATCTTCACTCAGTGTCTATCAACGACATCTGTCGAGCAGCTACTTGGGCTTCGGTACATACCTTCAAAGCCCACTACTGCTTAGACAAGGACTCCTGCTGGGATGCCTTGTTTGGCCAGGCTGTTCTTCAACACCTTTTTCAGACTTAATCAACTCCTACCCACCGTCCCTGGTAGGATGCCAGAGATCCATGGGGGGGGGGAAGTATGGCCCTTTCACAAGGGCTAACAACTTCCTGGGGCCATCTCCCTGGCATCTGCAGCTAGGGAGTCCCCATATGTGAAGACTACATTCCTGCTTGTTCCTGGAGATAGCGTAGTTACTCACCTGTAACAGGTGATCTCCGGGAACAGCAGGAATTTAGTCTACACAACCCGCCCACCTCCCCTAGGAATTGTATCTCTCTCTCTCTCAGCTATAAACTCAACTGGACAGGGACAGTTGGAAAGGTGGTAAGACAGCACGCTGGCGCTGTGGGATGCTCCCAAAAGCTTTCCTTTTGGACACTGGGGAGCGTTCCCACGTAGGCTCCGTCGGTACCGACGATACCATATGTGAAGACTAAATTCCTGCTGTTCCCGGAGATCACCTGTTACAGGTGAGTAACTACGCTTTCTTGGGTCATGATGAATATTTTCTCTTTACTGCTAAATTTCAGCTTTTACAACACTTTTTAGAGGTTTTGGCTCCATTTACCCTGCAGAGTCTATACATGAGTTTGGGTTAATTGATCTTCCTATAAATAAGAAGATCAAAATTTGCACTTGGAAACTTACAATATTGTAGTAAAACCACTTTGTTTTATGAAAAGATGACAGAACAAGATGTGAAGTTCTTGGAAGATTTACAAGATGAATTTGACTTCAGATATAAAACACTACAAACCAGAGGTAAGCAAATTCAGAAGTATAACGTAATCTGTATGTGGTCCTTCTGTACACATTACAAAGAACTGGATAAAAGTGAAACCAAACTGAACCCATAGGACATAGCTAGTACATATAGACTGTGCTTGGAGAATGGATATACATTTTTACTATAAAATCCAATCGGGTTTCTATTTATTTTTTAGCTCACACTTTTCCAATAGTAGTTCAAGGTGATTTACAGTCAGGCCTATAGGTATTTCCCTGTCTCCAGAAGGCTTACAATCTAAGGGGGGGGGGGGGAATATTCAGCGGCGGCAGTTAGTGTTTCGATGGCGGCTAGGGCCATATCCAGCCACCGGCATTGAATATCTGGGTTGGCTGGATAACACCGCAAATAACTGGGTAGTGACGGTATTCAGCCATTGCCCAGTCAGCTACAGCCGCAAAACTTAGGCGAGGCTTTCAGTTGCCTAATGTTCGCCACTTTGGATAACCGGCTAGCGGCTGGATATTATCGCTAGACAGTTATCCCCGGATGCCACCTCCACTCTGCCCCAGAATGTCCCAACGCTAGCTGGTTAGCACTGGGGCACTTACAAGTGGAACCCAGGGGATATTCGGTGTCACTAACTGTGTAAGTGCCACTGAATATCCCGCAAAGCACCTAAACGGCTTAAGTTTTTACCTGAGGCAACGGAGGGTTGTGACTTGACCAAAGCCACAGGAAGGGCCAGTGGAACTGGAACCCTGGTCTCTTTAGTCACCAGGTGGTGCTCTAACCACTAGGCTACTCCTCCACATGTGGAAGTTTCTCTACTAAATCTGCTGATCAGATTCACAAGCAAATTCTATAAGACTGACTTCCGTGGGCAAAACCAACTTACTGACCTGTAATAAATGTTCCCTATGGAAAGCAGGATACAAGTCTTCACAACTGGATGACATTTAAGAGAGCTCAGGCCCAGCTCAATCATTAAACAAAACTAAGCGATCACCTACAGCAGCTGCTTCAGAGGGGTGGCAAAGAGCAGCAGCAGCAGTTAAATCAAAACATGGATCCTGACAGGCATACAAACTCAAAGACACATCAGCGCATAACTACCCAGGGCTGGCCCGTCCATTGTACAAGAATGTTGTTCACACAGGGCACCGCGCTTCAGGGGGCCGCTCCCCAACTCCATTCTGCACATAGTGTTCGGTTTGCAGGCCGACCGGCTTCAGAGGAAGTGGGGGAGGCGCAAAGCCTCAGCTCATCTCTGCACAGCACCAGAGTGAAGAGCGATGTACAGCAGCTGTGTTCTCCTGAAGCATGCCAAGTATGGGGAAACAGGAAACCTCTGGTGCCCCAGCATGCTCAGGAGAACATACAGTAGCTGTTGGAGTGAAGGAACACCCTGCCCTTCACTCTGGCGCTGTGCAGAGGTGAGCTGAGGCTTCAGGACACCCAAGCTCTGTCTTAAGCCAGTCAGACAGCAGCAGGGATCTTTGGGGGGGGGGGGCTAGGAATGGAAAGGGGCTGATGGGAGGTAGGATAAGACTAAAAAGGGCTTATTGGAGGGGGTTTGGACTGTTAATGGGCCGATGGGGGGCTAGGACTGCAAATGGGCTGATTAGGGGAGGCTTGGACTGGAAATGGGCTGACAGTGGGGCTAGGACTAGAAATGGGCTGATGGGTGCTAGGATAGGACCGGAAAGAACTGATTGGGGGGTGAGCTTAGACTAGAAATGGGCTAATGGGGGGGGGGGCTAGGACTTGAAATGGGCTGATGGAGGGCTAGGATAGGACTGGAAATGGCTGATGAGGGGCTAGGATAGGACTGGAAATGGCAGGAGGGGTAATGACCAGGTCTAACATATGGCCCACACAATGGGTTGGATAGGGAGCATGTTGTGTAAGAGACAAGTCATTCAATAAATTGAGGAAAGCACGATCTTTAGGCCTGAAAGGAGAATCCAGATGGGCATTAAAGTCACCTAGAATAATGAGGGCAGTTTCAGATATACTCTGCATTGCTGCTTCCCATAAGTCAGCAGAGAGGGAAGGGGGAAGGTAAAGCAGAAGGAAGTAGAGAGGCAGGGATGATTGAAGCCAAAGGAAGAGAGATTCAGGATAGTGAACTGAAGCAACCGTGACTTCAGTGATGGTGAGCCTGGAGCGATAGAGGAGCGCCACTCCCCCCCCTCCCCCCATCTGCCCAGCCTGGGTGTTAAAGCAGAAACCCCCAAAGGTAGAAATCTATTTAAGAGGGGGCTGTCGCCCTCTTTGACAGGTTTCTGTAAGGAAACAGATGTGTAGGGAATGATCCTGCAGAAGATCATAAACCAATAGTGATTTTGCTCGGAGAGACCGGCAATTCAGTAACACCAGACTGAGGAATAGGGTGGAGACAGAGGGGGAGTGATGAAGAGGAGGAACCCCATAGCTGTTAGAGCAAAAGGTTAGCAGGAGTTCATGCAGCAGTAGAAATGCAACAGAGCAGCTGGGTCGTCACCCCCAATGCACAGGGATTGCTGCCATTTCCCCAAGAAGAACAGCAGCACACAAAAAGGCTAACAAAAAGGTTAACTGAGAACACAGAAAGAACCGTGGCTTACCTGGGACACAAGATGCCAGCTGGGAAAGCGGCATCAGTCTGGCACAAGCCCCCGAGGGATCACGAGATGTAAGAGATCTACTATGCCACAGCTTATGTTTCTAGCCCTGGCTCGCCCAAAGAGCACGTCCTGCTCATTGGGCGCACACTGCTGTGGTGCTGGACGCCGCTGACATCTTGTTTAAATGTACTGGCAAGGTACCTGGAAAGGTCGCGACCCCAGGAACACGGTCACGTCACTTTTAGGAGGCAGGAACAGGCTTAGCAGGCAGTCTTGTGAATAATACTGGCAGTGGAGGGTCCTGGAAAGGTCATGAAATGGGTTGATGGGGGGCTAGGATTGGACTAGAAATGGCTGATGGGGGGCTAGGATTGGAAATGGGCCAATGGGGGGGCTAGGACTGGAAATGGGCTAATGCAGAGGGACGGGAGAATGGGACTAAAAGGGAGCGGATGCTGGGTGGGGCTGGAACTAGAAGGGAGCTGATGTTGGAGGAGGACTAGAAGGGGATGGGGCTGAGGGAGTGAGGATGGAGAGGGGAAAATAAATTGTGTGGGAGGGAAGAAAAATCTACGATTGGCCGGATACTGGGAGAGTAAGTGGGAACTGAGGATGAAAGGGTGAAATTTGAGTGGATGAAAAAGGAATAAAGAAAGAAATGGAGGAAAGAGCAAAAGGAGACAGATCGGTATGTTAAAGCAGATGTAGAGAGAGAATGGAAAAAAACTAGAAGAGAGAAGAAAAGACAAATGGACAGCAGACAATGAAGAGTTAGCAGAAGACATGAAGAAACCAGAAGAAAGTGACTGGAGCAATTGCAACTGAAAAATAAAGTGCCCAAACAAAAGGTAGAAAAATGCTTTATTTTGAATTTATTAACTGGAATATGTCAGCTCTGATAAATGTGTGTCTAACATCTGTATTTTGTTTAGTACAAGAGGAAATTAATTTATAGTTTTATTTCTGCAGTGTTGTACATTCCAAGTTTGGCTTTTGAGGTTCCCAGTTTAATTATTGTTTTCCTATTTCTAAATTGTGATCCCTTGTTCTTTGTTCAGTGATGGTCTATGTTCTGCATGTGAAACTGAGCCGAGGTACTCTGTTTATGTAGTTTCTATTTGACAGTGCCACTTGTTCTCTTTCCCCAGTAGGAGATGTATTGGTATTCTCTGAGATGTATTGGTTTAATATTTGCAGTGTTGCCTTTTGATAGATAGGATCTGGTGCTTTGTGAGTCCTGGTTGTGCTGTTATGATATGGTGGGTTTGCTATGGGTTCTAAATGGGCAGTATTTATAGTACTTCTTAATGTGCCTGACGGTTGGCACTGGAATATAGTAATTTATTTTTATTTTATTTGCATTCTCTTATATACTGTGCTATTCTGCATCAGTGTGGTTTACATTGAACAAACTGAAATTACATTGAACAGGGCATTATAACAGAGATAACTATTTTACAGGGAACATGGGCTATGGAGGGTTAAGTGGCTTGCCCAAGACCACAAGGAGCACCTGTGGGACTAGAAACCCCAGTCCTTCCAGCCCAAGGTTGCTATCCTCTAGTGGGATTTGAACCCCTGACCTTCTGGTCTGAAGTACCTTGCCCCAACCACTAGGCCATACCTCCACTCTGTAGAAATCTGGCAGTCTTTCTTTATCCAGACACTCATTAAGAGGCACATTTGGTCTAAGCCCATGTTGTGTGTCCAAGGGAGCAGAGGTGTTTATGAAGTCTTGTAGCTGTAGTTGTACAGCCTTTTCTATTATTTATGCTAAGAGGGGAATACTAGAAATAGGCCTGTACAAGGAGGGTGAGTTAGTGTTGGCTGTGGGGTTCTTTGGAATGGGTCTGTTGGAGGTAATTTTTAACGTTGGCAGGCATAAAACCTTAGGAGAGGATAAGGTTAGGATTCGGAGTAGTGTAGTGGATAGTTCCTGTCTGGCTGTTTTTATCCACAAGGTAGGACATGGGTCCAGAGGAGATGTAGTGGTATTTAGCATTTTTATGATTTGGTCGAGGAATTCTTCTGAGATTGATTTGAATGAGGTCCACAGCTGAGTGTTTCTTGTAGTATTTAGTGGTGGCTGGCTTGTTATCAATGTATGACTGTAGGCAGTTTGTTTGTTCTGTAGGTATGTGGCGAAGTCATCTGGAAGTAGTGCTGAGATAGTCTACAACAGTGGTTCTCTTGTGAATGTATCTCAAACAATTC
Source organism: Ichthyophis bannanicus (assembly GCA_033557465.1). Lineage (NCBI taxonomy): Eukaryota > Metazoa > Chordata > Amphibia > Gymnophiona > Ichthyophiidae > Ichthyophis > Ichthyophis bannanicus. The sequence goes on from CM066034.1 coordinate 918,080,188, forward strand.
TCTGGGATGGTTTAGGGATTTGAGAATGATGATTGTGTGGTATTCCTTTTATGTTTGTGAATTAGGTTATTGTAATCTTTTTGTTTAGATCAGTGGTTCTCAACCCAGTCCTCTTGGACCCCCAGGCCAGTCAGGTTTTCAGGATATCCATAATGAATATGCATGAGATAGATCTGCATGCACTGTTTCCAGATCTCTCATGCATATTCATTGTGGATATCCTGAAAACCTGACTGGCCTGAGGGTCTCAGAGGACTGGGCTGAGAACCACTGGTTCAGATGAATATCCTTGATGATGTAGTAGGTCTCTGGTTTGTCTCCATCTCAGGTTCCAGCAGTCTCAGTTTGTGTTTGGCTTCTTTTAATTTCCTTGAAGTAACATGGTGCTTTGTCTATTCGTGGTAATGTTCTCTTCTGGGGGGCTATTGCAAAGGGTGCTATGGTGTTGTTCCATTTATCTATGATCTTTGCAAGATCAGTTGAAGTTGCATCCAGTCTTGGTATGACTTGATCCAGTATTGCTTGTTAAGCTCCTTGAATCTATGAGGATTATAGGGCTGTTTCTGTAGCATATTGTGGTGTTGGAGAGGTAGTTTGAAGGTTACCATATGGTGGTCAGACCAGGGGATGGGAGTTACCTGGTAAGGGAGGTGGGAGATGTCTGAGTAATGTTTATTGGGTACAAATGGTCAATTCAGTGTATTTATTTATATTCTCTTATATACCACACTATTCTGCATCAGTGCGGTTTACATTGAACAAACTGAAATTACATTGAACAGGACATTATAACTTGGAGATAACTATTTTACAGGGAACATGGGCTATGGAGGGTTAAGTGGCTTGCCCAAGACCACAAGGAGCACCTGTGGGACTAGAAACCCCAGTCCTTCCAGCCCAAGGTTGCTGTCCTCTAGTGGGATTTGAACCTCCGACCTTCCAGTCTGAAGTACCTTGCCCCAACCACTAGGCCACTCCTCCACTCCCCTTTTGTGTGTTGGATCTGTTATGAGTGGAGTAAGATCAAGGGAGTCTAATGCATCAAGAAAGAACGTGGCTTGTAATAATGGTACTGAGTTGAGATGGAGATCCCCTAGCATTATGAAAGATTTATTCTGTTTTGAGTAGGTGCATGCCATTTTGAGTAGTGTTGAGAGGCCTCTGTGTCTGAATTTGGGGATCTGTATGTCAAGCATACGTATGTCAAGCATACGTTCTCCGAAATGCTTCCCGTTCCACGTGCAGGACCCAAAAGGCAGGCAGAGCTCCAGAGTCTCAATGCGTGGATGAGACAGTGGTGCAGAGATGAGGGTTTTGGATTTGTTAGGAACTGGGGAACATTCTGGGGAAAGGAGGGGCTCTTCTGAAGGGATGGGCTTCACCTTAACCGAGATGGAACCAGGTTGCTGGCATTAACCTTTAAAAAGGAGATAGAGCAGCTTTTAAACTAGATAATAGGGGAAAGCCGACAGTCGCCCAAGAGCGGATGGTTCGGAAGAATGTATCCTTGAAGGATACTACCAAAAACAGAGAGGTTCCAAAAAAGAGTAAAGTAGCCCAAATGCCCTCGAGTATGGAGCAGACAGAGCTTAAAGATCCCAAATTACCCATGTCTACCAATAGCCAAATTAAAATGAATAAAATACAGTCTCTAAAATGCTTGTATGCAAATGCTAGAAGTCCAAAAAATAAGATGGGAGAGTTAGAATATATAGCACTAAATGAGAGGTTAGATATGATTGGAATATCAGAGACATGGTGCAAGGAGGACAACCAGTGGGACACTGTGATACCTGGGTACAAACTATATCGTAATGATAGAGCTGATCAAATTAGTGGAGGGGTTGCGCTCTATGTTAGAGAAGGCATTGAGTCAGAAAGGATTAATGTTTTGCAGGAAACAAAATTTGCTGTAGAATCTCTATGGATTGACATTCCATGTAAAAAGGGGAAGGCGATGGCAGTGGGGGTGTACTATCGACCACCGGGCCAGAATGAACAAATGGATGATGAAATGCTCAAAGAAATCAAGGAAGCTAACAAACGTTACAGCGCAGTAATAATAATGGGTGATTTCAATTACCCCGGTATCGACTGGGTCAGTGTCATGGCAGGACATGCTAGGGAGATAAAGTTCCTAGATGACATAAATGACTGCTTCTTGGAGCAGCTGGTTCATGAACTGACCAGAGGGGAAGCCATATTAGACCTAGTCCTTAGTGGAATACCAGATCTAGTGCAAGAGATAAGGGTGTTGGGGCCACTTGGCAATAGTGATCATAGCATGATCGCCTTTGATTTAATTAGTGGAGGAGGGATAGTACGGAAATCCACAGTACTACCTTTTAACTTTCGAAAAGGGAGACTATGATAAAATGAGGAAAATAGTTAAGCAAAAACAGGTTAAAGACTTACATCAAGCTTGGGTGTTGTTGAAAAATACTATCTTGGCAGCCCAGATCAGCTGTATTCCACGCTTTAAGAAAAGTGGAAGGAAGTCCAAAAAACTGCTAGCATGGTTTAAAGGTGAGGTCAGAGAGGCTGTTGTTGCCAAAAAAGCATCTTTCAGGAAATGGAAAAAAGAGCCAAACGACAAAATCTGGAAACAGCACAAGCACTGGCAAATCAAATGCAAGGCATTGATAAAGCAGGCAAAGGGAGAATTTGAGAAGAAGCTTGCTGTGGAAGCAAAAATGTGAAATAAAGATTTTTTCAAGTACATTCATAGCAAAAAACCTGTGAGAGAGTCAGTTGGTCCAATAGATGATAGAGGAGTTAAAGGGGCACAAAGAGGCGACAAGGCGATAGCGGAGAGACTGAATGAATTCTTTGCTTCGGTCTTTACTGAGGAAGATGTAGGGATGTTACCCATGACTGAAGTGGTATTTAAAGGTGCGGAAGAATTGAAGGAAATATCGATACATCGGGAAGATGTATTACAACTATTAGATAAACTGAAGAGTAGCAAATCACCTGGGCCAGATGGTATACATCCAAGGGTGTTGAAAGAACTGAAATATGAGATTGCAGACCTGCTATTAGTAATCTGTGAACTATCATTAAAATCATCTCTAATACGTGAAGATTGGAGGATCGCCAATGTAACACCAATTTTTAGAAAGGGTTCCAGGGGTGATCCGGGAAACTACAGACCGGTGAGCCTCATGTCAGTACCGGGAAAAATGGTAGAAACCATCATAAAGAATAAAATTACTCAGCATGTAGATAGTCATGGCCTAATGGGAGACAGCCAACATGGCTTTAGACAAGGAAGATCTTGTCTTACTAATCTGTTATGTTTTTTTGAAAGTGTGAATAAACAGGTGGACAAAGGTGAGTCGGTTGATATAGTGTACCTGGACTTTAAGAAAGCCTTTGACAAGGTCCCTCATCAGAGACTTTTGGCAAAACTAAAGAGTCATGGGATAGGAGGCAGTGTACTACTGTGGATCAAGAACTGGTTAAAAGATAGAAAGCAGAGGGTTGGGCTAAATGGCCAATTTTCCCAATGGAGAAAGGTGACTAGTGGTGTATCCCAGGGATCTGTGCTGGGTCCGCTGCTTTTTGACATATTCATAAATGACCTGGAATGTGGAATAACGAGTGAGGTTATCAAATTTGCAGATGACACAAAACTATTTAAAGTTGTTAAAACCCAAGAGGATTGTGGAAAATTGCAAGAGGATCTTGATAAATTAGAAGACTGGGCATCAAAATGGCAGATGAAATTTAATGTGGACAAGTGCAAAGTTATGCACCTAGGGAAGAACAACCCAAGCTATGGTTACACAATGCAAGGTTCCACATTTCCACCCAGGAAAAAGATTTAGGCGTCATTGTGGATAACATGTTAAAACCCTCAGCCCAGTGTGCAGCGGCAGCCAAGAGAGCAAATAGAATGCTATGTATCATAAGGAAAGGAATGGAAAATAAAACAAAAGATATTATAATGCCTCTATATCGTTCCATGGTGAGAGCGCACCTTGAATATTGTGTGCAATTCTGGTCGCCGTATCTTAAAAAGGATATAGAGTTATTAGAAAAGGTTCAGAGAAGAGCCACCAAAATGGTAAAGGGGATGGAAGGATACTCCTATGAAGAAAGGCTAAAAAGGTTAGGGCTCTTTAACCTGGAAAAGAGACGGCTGAGGGGAGATATGATAGAAGTCTATAAATTAATGAACGGAGTGGAATGGGTAAACGTAGATCGATTGTTTACATTATCAGAATATAGAAAGACTAGGGGACATGCAATGAAGCTACAGGGTAAACTATTTAAGACTAATAAAAGAAAATATGTTTTCACTCAACGTGTAATCAAACTCTGGAATTTGTTACCGGAGGATGTAGTAAAGGCTGTTAGTGTAGATTGGGTTTAAAAAAGGTTTGGACAAGTTCCTGGAGGAAAGGTCCATAAACCATTATTAAGAAGGGACCCAGGATATCAATGCTTGACCCAGTACAAGCATTGCGGAACCTGTGTCTTTTGTGGAAACTGCTAGGTACGTATGACCTAGATTGGCCACTGTTGGAAACAGGATACTGGGCTTGATGGATCTTGGTCTGACCCAGTATGGCACATCTTATATTCTTATGTTCTTAATTGTTTATTTTCCACTATAAATGTATTTGTTGTGTCAGAAGAGCTCGCTGTAATTGTGTTAAAGTTGAGGTCTTTTTGTGAGGGGATGAATATGCCACCACCCCTTCTATTTCTTCTTGGGCAGTTATGGATGGCTAACTTTTGAGTAGTGAGTTGGTTGGTTAGTACATCATCAGTGTCTCTTAACAAGGATTCAGTCACAAATGTGATATCTAAATTGTGCTCAGATATGATGTATATATTGTTTCTTGCAGAACGGGCATTACCCAGTACACATTTGATTGAATTAATGTGTTGTGATTGTGCTTGTGCTTGTAAGGGAATTGTAGAGATTGTTGGGTTTATTGTAATGAGACGGTGCAGTCTTCTGGGTGATTGCAAGTATTGTGAGTGTCAAGACAACAGGACCCTCCATCTCTATATAATTGGGATTAAGCCATTGCACATGCTTGTTGTACTGGAGAGCCTTATTAGGGTGAGAGTGAGTAACAATATTGATCCTGTGGTAATCCAAGCCATTTTCTTGAGGGTTTTTTGGAAGGCTATTTCTACAAGTGAATGGATCTGCTGGGTGGTGGGTAAGATCGTGGGAAGAAGTCACTATTGTAATTTAGATGACCAGCATGCTAGCTTTTACACATCTGTGTAAAGCTCAAAGACTGTGATGTTCTTCTCAAATAGGCATTTCTGGCGGATTATATGAATGTTCTTGTTTCCCTTGGGTGGTGTAGGCAGTGTAGGATGCTTCTGAGAGGGGGCCTTACCTTTGGGTGAAGTGAATTTCAGTCAGAAGGCTTGGGTGCTTTCTTTGCTTATTCCACACATCACAACCAAGAGCCGCACCTAAGGGCCCTTGATGTGGCTCTTAGGTGAGGGCCCGTATGACAAAGACTCACCTGGAAGGAGATGAGAATAAGAGGGGGCCATCAGCAAGTAATAATGCTTCTTGGTAGGTGAAGTTTGCCAGCGGCTCTCTTTGTGTTCTACAGCTTCTTCCTGCTGATTCAGTGGGGTTTCTGAGCTCTCCGGGTGGTGGAAACTGGAGGCAGTGGGGTCCGGAGGCTGAACAAGACCACTGGTAGAGCTGCTCCCTTGGCAATCTCATGCGCAGTCTGGTGACATAACCCTCAAAGGTCAGGCCTGCTTGAGCATAAGCAAAGGAGTTGCAATTTGCTAGACAATTGGAAATTGTACACTTGGCAATGATAATTGTAAGCTTATTGGGATCTAAAGAAACAAAAAGCTAGATGAACTTTCTAAGGGCTCTAAGCTGCTCTAGAGTAGAAGGCCAAGGCTTGTTTACAATCCAAAGTGTGTAGGAGTTGTTCACTACTATAGGTGTGTGGCTTAAGTAAAGATGAAGAAGAAACAATTGATTGGTTAAAGTTGAAATCCAATACCACCTTAGGAAGGAACTTTGGATGGGTGCGCAGCATCACCGTATTGTTTAAAAACTTTGAGCTCCTTGATAAGTATTTCCTGGTGCTGAGAATCTGCTCATGATACCCTTGGTTGACAATTTGGTGGGATGCTGAATAGGCACGATTGGTATCCTGAAGGATGATTCTTAGGATCCAACAGTTTAAAAATAAACATAGCCTAACCCTATCAGAAAGTTGTATAGTATGGATAGTGAATTTTGGTTATGTTCTTGAAAAGGCAGTCAAAATCCAGTCCCAAGCTTGGATGAGGGACAGGTGGGGACTTCTGGGGTCTGAGACAAGAGTGAGATCTCTGCTGCGTCTATCTGGAATGAAAGGGAGGAGAATGCATATGTCTCTGAAAGTAGTAGGCTTTCTTTTGCTCCCCACTTGTATACTTCCTGGAAGTTGGGTTGGAAGTAGACTAGGAGAGGGACTTGAGGGTTTTGCAGTGCTCTTTTATGTGAAAGCTACTTTGATTGTTTCTCCAAAGAGATTCTCCCCATGGTATGGCACATGAGTGAGCTTTTCTTGCACATCATAATGGAGGTCTGAAGTTCCAAGCCATGAGCTCCAATGGCCACTGTAGAACTTCTCAATGTTGTTTTTAAAGCATCAAAGGTCAACCTGACCACATATTTAACGTACTTCTTCCGTTAGCCTGCTAGTGACTGGAGTTGAGCAAATTTGTCCTGAGGGAGAGAATCTGTGTACTCAGTCATATGCAAAATGTTTCACATAAGGAGCTAGTAAGATGCTATGCAGGAAGAGAGCATAGCATTCTGAAATTTTTTCTTCCAAGAAAATCCTGTGTATGAGTATCTCTTCCTGGGAGCACCAAGGAGTGGAACTTGGAACCTTTGGCCCTCTTGAGAGCAGATTCAACTATCTCAGATTGGTGTGGAAGCTATTTCTCAAATCCAGGACTCTATACACAGAGGCCGCCTTCTCGTTAACACATCTTTCAGGATCTTGTGAATAGACATGATCATGCCTTTCTTTGAGGAGGGGGGGAGAGGGGGTGTCAGGGAAATAGAATCTACCCAACATTTCTGCCTGGGTTCCTCCTCCATCTCTAACTTAATGGAACAGTATTCACAGCACTTATTTAGCTATTGCTCAAAATTAGAAACATGTGGATCCTCCTACAGTAGATGAGATGCCTATCTGAGGAAACTGCACATTTGTTTGATGGACAGGTTGACAGTCTTGAGATGGGAAAAATGGAAGAACGTAAGGCAGTGTGGGAGCCCTTTGAGGCTTGGTCCTTGTATAGCTCAGTAGCAGCTTGTTGAAAATTATTATGAAGGGTTAAGTGGGGGATTGACTGAAATGATAGACAGATCAAAATAAATACAGACCTATCTTGCTGTGTGGTAGATTGTGTTGGCACACCTTTGATTACTGGTGTTTAGTGGTGTATTCTGGATATTCTTGGGGAATGGGTTGGGCTGAAGAGTAGGGGGCGAGTGCTCAGTTTGAGATATAAAGATGGGGTTTGTTGAATTCTGAAGTTTGTGTTGATGAAATACTAATAAAATGGATAATGGGGAAAAAAACGTTACTGCAGAAACACTATGGAAAATATGGTGGTATTTTTTTTAAAAGATGAAGGGCGGGATATTCAGTGGCGGCGGCTTATGGTTTACACCCTCCCTGGTTGTCAAAATGCTTTGTTTAACTTTGAATGCCCTGCTCTTCGGCTCCCCCCCAGAAGTTGCCACCCTAGGTAACCACCTAGCATGCTTAATAGTTGGGCCTGGGTAGGCCATGGTCCCTCCACTTTAACATTGGGCCCACCCAGTCAATGGCAGTAAGAGAGCCAAATGAGAGAAGAACTAGAGACAGTGTCAACATTCACACTGCCTTGCACCCCGCCATGTCAATCCCTGGCCCCACCAAAAAATCAGTCCTAGGTACCCCACTGCTTCTAAGTGGCAATTAAGTGCTTAGGTATGGTCATATGCAGGGAAGGCATGCCCCCTGATTTTTTAATTGAATGCCTTGCTATTTGCCAGTTGGACTTATTTTTAAAAAGCAATTTTCAAGTATGGAAAAACATTTTTAAATAAAATTGCATTTTCTTTCATGTATACAAAATCATTTCTCTGTTCATTATTAACACCTTTTTTTCCTACAGAGCAGGGAGACAAAAACAATTTTCTCATGAGACAGGAAGTCTATAAGCTACAGGAAATGTTGAACGCCCTAGACCACAAAAGAAAGGTTAGTTGAGAGGTGTATTTGGTCATTGGAGGTTGATTTCCTTGTTTTCAGTTAAAAGGAAAGCCTTAAAGGACCAGTATCTTTCTTAATACAAAAACATTTTGTTTGACATTTCTGAAAAGTAGACAATTCTGTTATTCAATGGCCCAAAAAATTTCTGGTTCTTTGGTAGATAAAAAAACAAAAAGATACATTTTAGATAGGATGTAGAGAGAGAAATTCCAACATTCAGGCAGGATGTGGAGAATTCCCATAGTACTTTATGAGAGGCTCTGCCAAACCTAGAGGTATGTATAGGTATAGCTGTTCACATCCAGCAGGAGCAATTGATTTTAAAAAGTAGCAGATAGGGAATAAACATGCAAAAAGTATCCCCACATACGCATCAGGAACAGCTTCTTGAAAATACTGCTCCTGCTTTCCACATGCTCCCATTTAGGACAATCAGACCTTCACTTCCCCGCAGCCTTGGATCTGCCTCCCCCCCACCACCCCCGATCTCGATCCCACCACTCGACATCCCTCCTCTAAGGCAGGGGTTCTGAAGCCAGTCCTCAGGACACACCTAGCCAGTCAGGTTTTTAGGATAATCAAAATGAATAAGCACGAGATATCTGCATACAAGTGAAGCAGTGCATGCAAGTCTCTCATGCATATTCATTATGGTTACCCTGAAAAACTGACTGGCTAGGTGTATCCCGAGGACTGGGTTCAGAACTCCTGCTCTAAGGATCAGATCACCAGCCCCCCCACCGCCAACATCCCTTGTTTATGGATCAGATACTCCCCCAGCACAGCAATCTTTGCTCCCACTAGCAGCTCCCCCCACTCCCTTATCCCACTTCCTGGCCTTGTCAGGGTCTCTGCTGTCTAGCAGGGACAGGAATAATGCCCACTTGCACCTGCAATTACTGTGACCAGATCCAAAATGGTGCTGATGATGTCTAGCGGTAAGCTCGTGGGACTGCCACTGCCAGTACTGTGAGATTACTGCTAGGGGTCATTGGAGTCATTTTGGATCCAGCTGCAGCAAGATCAGGAGCAAATGGGCATCGTTCCTGCTGTCACTAGATACCAGGTATGCTGGTAAGGCTGGGGGCGGGGAGTGCTGATAGGGAGGGCATAGAGGGGGGTTGTTATTGACGGAGGAATAAAGATCCTTAGAAGAGGGGTATCAGGGCCATTGCAAAGGTATTAGGTGCCATAGGTGAGATTTCAGCCTTTGCACCCCTTAGCAATTAGCTTTTAGACCCCTAGCACCCCCTCCCCCCCAGATTTTGTTTATTATATTCAATTGTAATCATCTCAACACCATCCCTTCCAGAATAATCCTATAAAAACACATATTTTGGCATCACACTTTTAAATATTAAACTTTACTTTGTAAATATATAGCAAAATGAGATTTCAAAAAGCCACTTACAAGGCTAAGTGGACTATGCATATTGCCCAATCTTCCGGCAGGTAATAGCTCACACTTATGGCTCTTAATTGGTGTGGCTTCCAAGACCCATTGCTTTGCCTTGACTGTAGCTCTCCCCTCCATTTCTCCCCAGAAGTTGCTGCCCTAGGCAACTCCCTAGTTTGCCTGGTGGTTGGGTCAGCCCTTCCATTAGTGCATTCTTATATTCTTGCATAACTTTTAAACAGATACACTATGAGGCCAATTCAGGTCTAGACATCCCCGGCCTCTCTGGGCATCCAGAATCTGGATGGACTAGCTTTGCATCCAATTCTGATCCGCGGGGGCTAGACCTGCCCGCAGGATCAGAATCGGGTGCAATCAGCCTGGACGTGCAGGCCATGCCCTGATTTTGGGCACCCAGACATCCAGCCAACAACCCGGCTAGACCACCAAGGCTCCTGCATCCCGTTGCAGGAGCCACGATCCCCGTCAACCACAGCAAAGTTCTTTTCCCCGCAGCCCGACCCTTGATCGGGCCTGCCGTGGCCAGGGTTGGGCTGCAGGAAACCCCCTGCACCCCCTCACCTTCTTTCCGGCCCTGGATCCTCCATCTTCCACAGGGCCGACCCCGGAATTGGCCCTATACGTCTGGGGACCACTCCCCACCTTCGCTTCTCCTCTGACCCACCCCCTCCCGCCCAGGCACAGAGTTCCCTGCACAACTAGGATCTACCTTCGGGGAGCTCTGTGTTATGAATCGCAGACCCGGTGTTTAAGGGGCTGAATGCCTGGATCGGACATCCAGCCCCGCTAAACGTGGGTCAGAATTGGCCCCCATTTATTTAAAATTATATGTGGATGTTCAGCAAGCCAACTTATGTGTTCCAAGCTCCTTAAAAATCCACATAACCCTCAAATAATATCTTATTTGCTTAAAGCTATGCAATTCACAGGCCACTGAAAATTGACCACTATATATGTAATGCACTCAAGTCATGACATCGCTCTGCTGGAGTGTGCTCGGTTTGGGTGTCATTGCTGTTCAGACTACTAGGTGGTTCTGTGAGAGCTATTTCAGACAGAGGCTGTTGTGCCGCTTACCCGCCTCACTTTGCCATTAGCTGGGGCACCACACCTGCTAGAGACAGGATCACCAAGCAGAGCAGTAAGAGGAGTTCCACAGATAGCCAGGCCGACAGTCAAGAGTTTCTGGTGAAGATGACAGTCTGTAAAAGCAGGAAAATCTCATGAGTTACAGATGGTGGAAAATGAAACATAAAAAGCCCCAAAGGACTCTCCCCCTTTGTTTATCTTTCCCTACAGATCAGCAACACTACATTCTCTATTGAAAAGGAGCTAGATCACATTACATGCACAAGGGAAAAACATTTTGCATAGAAGCCACTAAGGACTTAATCTATTAGGGGTTTTTTTTCGTCACAACATATTATGGGGAAATACCTTGACATTTGATGAGAAAAGACGGTTTCCATTTGTTATCACTTATTTTACTTACAGTCTTTTATTGCAGCAGAGGATCACCGCATATGAATTGAACTCAGAGCTCCTTACTGCAGAATCATTTGGTTTCTATTGTCATGTTATTTTGGCCCTCTTCTGCTATATTGTGCTGACTAGATTAAACTCCAACCTCTACACTTTCAAATATTAATTCAGAACTGGGACATCGCTCATGCTTTCACACGTGCCGAATGGATTTATCTATCTGATTCATTTTGCCTGCGAAAATAACGAATAATTAGGCTCATGAGTGATTCCTGCCATCTTTCCTTTTCTTTGCAGGAAGCACTCGGCAAAATGGCACAAATAATAAATGAAACTGATGTGCTGATGAATGGCATGCTGACTGAAGAATTGTTGGACTGGAAACGTTGTCAGCAGATTGCCTGCATTGGAGGTCCTCTACACGGAGGGCTTGATCAGTTCCAGAACTGGTAAACTTCCATTTTCCTTTCAAATACCACCTATAGGAAGTCTTTTATTATGGTCTAGATCATGCATAAAAGGAAGATTAACAAGCCTTTTGTACTTCCAGTGGATCCTCAACTCTAATGAGGATCAAATTAGTGATGGGCAAATGTCATTCCTATAGAGCTGTTCGGGATCAAAGTATGTGAAAAGAGCTAAGGGTTTCATTCCATTTGTTAAAATGGTTCCTGGGCATTGAGGCTACCACCAATATGCAGAAATCCTGTTTATGCAATTTTTTCTGTATAATGAAATGTATTTGATTCCCATTGTAAACTTGGAGGTGTGGTCCCATATATACCCAGGGAGGTACCTCCCCAGCACTCCTTAAATGATAGCAAGTTGAAAAGTACATGCCCTAAGCACTGCACAAAGGCAGGATTTGAGATGGAGTACCTGGTTAGGGAGGGCGTGCCTGTGTATGAGTGGAGGCGGGGGGGGGGGGCGGTAAACACATCATGGTGAGTTATGTGATGGTGGGGACTAAGTGAGCGACTGACATATGGGGGAGTTATGAGCAGATAGCAGGGCTGACTGAGTGTGCATGGGGGTGCCGAGTGAATGAATGGATGGGAGTAATCAGTGGCAGTGAGTGAGTGCATGGGGAGATGATGGATGGGGAAACTGAGTGGCCGATTTAGCAATTGGAATTATGATTGGTGGGGGGGGGGAAGGGCGGGTTGGGTGACAGTGTGTTATCAGTGGTGCAGGGGCTGAGTGAGTGGATGAGGGGTTTTAAGGGCATGGCGGCAGAGTGAATGAGTAGATGAAGGGTTATGAGCGACTGGAGAACTGAGTAAGTGGCCTACCCCAGTCTGCTGCCGATGTGTATTTACACGTACAGAGTACACACACACTCACACACACCTTTTCCAGGGCAGGTGTAAATTTGTGCATGGACATCTGCATGCTGTTGGGCTTCATTCTGGCACATAGGTGCCTTTTTGGAATTCTGACATAGGCATCCTGTTATAAGATTATCCCCTTAATGCTGAAGATTAGATACTAACCAGCTAAATGTATTAAAAAAAAGACACACACACACACAATCCACACACCTGGAACCCTATAAACCTGTTAAATAACCCCGTCCGAATCCAGTACCTCCAACCCTCCACCCCCCAGCAACACAAAATAAGCCCAATCCTGATTTGCAGTCATCCCTCCTGTCTGAAGAAGCATTAAAATAATCCCAAAGGATTTGCCTGCTTCCCCTTTCATTCCAATGATCGTCATTACTACTACTAATAAGAATCATTTGTAAAGTGCTGCAAGGCGCACACAGCGCTGTACATGTACAAGTAAGAGATAATCCCTGCTCATCAGAGTTTACAATCTAATCTAGACAGACCACACAACAACTGGGGACTAGGGGCATTCAAGGGGACTGGCAAGATGCAGATAGCTGATAAGCAAGAGAATAGGGGTATCAGGATCCAAATGCAGCCTCGAAGAGGTGGGTTTTTAGCCTGGATTTGAATAGAGCCAGAGAAGGAATCTGATGTACTAACTCAGGTAGTTTGTCCCAAGCATACAGAGCAGCAAGATGGAATGAGCAAAGTCTGCAGCTGGCAGCAGCAGAGAAAGGTACAGATAAAAGGGATCTGCCAGAGGAGCCGAGCTCCCAAGGAGGGGTGTAAGAAGTGAAAAGAGGAAAGGTAGCGAGGAGCTGCAGAATGAACGCACTTATAAGTCAGTAAGAGAAGTTTGAATTGAATACGGAAACAGATAGAGCGCCAGTGAAATGACACCATCCCCCAGCCATTACCCCTTCTGACTCCTACCCATATCCTTTGGAACCCCCTAAACTCACCCAAACTACCTCCAGCCAAACTGGCAGGAGGACTTACTCTTCATTCCTAAGAGTCCCACTAGTAGCAACTACCATTGCAAGATGCTGAGCCAGCAGGAGAAAATAAAAAGCACGTCCTTCTGCCGGCTCGGTTAGAGGAAGTTATTGTGAGTTTAAGGGGTTCCACTAGGTATGAGTAGGGATTGGATGGGGGCAGTAGCTGGCAGGCACAGTGTGTGAAGATCATGGGAAAGAGAGGGAGTGGGAGAACTGGGCATCTCTCGTGGGTTTTTTATGCTTCTTCAATGTCAGGAGGGAGGGGTCAGGGAGGAGATTGTGATTCAGGACTGGATTTTTTTTTGTAGGTATATGCTTTGCAGGGAGAAAGGAAGGGGGGGGGGAGGTGAATCCAGGTTGCATAACTTTACACTTTTCCACATTAGTTCATCTGCCATTTGGATATCCAGGCTTCCAATTTATCAAAGTCCTCTTTGAATAATTTTGTGTTATCTGCAGATTTGATCACCTCACTCGTTATTCCTATTTCCAGGTCATTCATGAATACGTTAAAAAGCAGCGATCCAGCACAGATCCCTGGGCACTCCACTATGCACCTTTCTCTACTGAGAAAATTGGTCATTTAGCCCTACTCCCTGCTTTCTATCTTTTAACCAGTTCCTGATCCACAATAGTACACTGCCTCCTATCCCATGACTTTTTAAGTTTGCCAAGAGTCTCCTATGAGGGAGCTTGTCAAAGGCTTTGTGAAAATACAGATACACTATATCAAGTGGCTCACCTTTGTCTACCTGTTGATTCATACCTTAAAAAAACATAACAAATTAGTAAGACAAGAACTTCCTTGGCTAAAGCCATGTTGGCTTTCTCCCATTAAACTATGACTATCTACATGTTCAGTATTATAATGCCTCTGTATCATTCCCTGATGCGACCACTCCTTGAATATTGTGTGCAGTTCTGGTCGCCATATCTTAAAAAGGATAAAGCGTTATTAGAAAAGGTTCAGAGAAGAGCCACTAAAATGGTAAAGGGGATGGAAGGATACCCCTCCGAAGAAAGGCTACAAAGGTTAGGGCTCTTTAACCTGGAAAAGAGACGGCTGAGGGGAGATATGATAGAAGTCTATAAATTAATGAACGGAGTGGAACGGGTTAAAGTAGATTGTTTACATTATCAGAATATAGAAAGACTAGGGGACATGCAATGAAGTTACAGGGTAAGCTATTTCAGACAAATAAGAGAAAATATTTTTTCACTCAACGTGTAATCAAACTCTGGAATTTGTTACCGGAGGATGTAGTAAAGGCTGTTAGTGTGGCTGGGTTTAAAAAAGGTTTGGACAAGTTCCTGGAGGAAAGGTCCATAAACCATTATTAAAAAGGACCCAGGATATCAATGCTTGACCCACTACAAGCATTGTGGAACCTGTGTCTTTTGGGGAAACTGCTAGGTACGTATGATCTAGATTGGCCACTGTTGGAAACAGGATACTGGGCTTGATGGACCTTGGTCTGACCCAGTATGGCATATCTTATGTTCTTATAATGGTTTCTACCATTTTGACCAGTATTGACATCAGGCTCACCGGTCTGTAGTTTCCTGTATCACCCCTGGAACCCTTTTTAAAAATTGGCATTACATTGGCCATTCTCCAATCTTTAGGTACAGATGATTTTAATGATAGTTCACAGATTACTAATAGTAGATCTGCAATCTTCTATTTCAATTCTTTCAACACCCTCGGGTATGTACCATCTCGTCCAGGTGATTTGCTACTTTTTACTGCCCTCACCCAGTCTCTCTCTCTCCCTTTTCTCATTCTTCCACACCATGCCCTCACCCACTCTCTCTCTCCCTCAACAGTCCTAACCTCTTACCTCTAACAAATCAAACCACCCTTTACCCCCTCAGCCAGTCACCCCTTATGTCCTTCCCACCTCCAAAACACTCTTAGATAGTCGTCCTGCACTTCAAAACCTCCTAGACACCTCCTCAGCCAGTCAACCTTGATCCCCTCCCCAGTTTTAAGGCTTCTCCAGGAACAGCAGGAAGTAAGTCCTCACAAATGGGTGACATCAATGATGGGACCCATGCAGGAATGCTCCCCAGCTTCCATAGGAAACATTTGGGCACTCTATCACGCATGTGTGTCTGCCTTCCCATCCACTGGAGCCATCTTACCTCAGTCTTCTCTTTTCCACAGAGCCTGGTGGACATCTGTCCTGTTGTCTTAGAAAAGCATGACTCATTTTTTGCCCTAGTTGGGTGTTTTCTCGGTATCAAGCCACTTCTTTTCGTTGCCTTCCAGCCTATCATCGGGAGCGTTCGACACCATTTCATTTTTTGCTTCTTTTCATTTTTCATAGTTTTTTTTCAGTGCAGGGTCCCTTTTTCCACACGTTCTCTGGCTGCTTGGGAAGTTGGAGATGTTTGATTTGTCAGTGGCCATTTTTCTAAGGTGCTGCGGTGCCATGGACCGGAGGTTTTCCTTTAACCTCAGGGTGGACCCCCCCAGAAAAACTGGTCTTTCACCCCGTTGACATCGAGGGCCAATGCCAAGAGCTGGGGAAAACCCTAGGCACCGGCATCAAAGTCCATCTCGACACAACTCTGAGGGAATGGCCAAGAGTGGTCTGCTAAGATGCCTTGGTGGGAGGAGTCAACTCCCAAGGCCCCAAAGGCTGCCAGCAGTCTCCCAATGTCCTTACCAATGAGGAATCCCCAATATGGGTACTGGAGTCGTAGACCATGGTGGCTGCCCCAGACCCCGCTGGCTTAGAGACAGCGGTGCTGACCAAGCACCTGCAGGCTCTTGAGCAGAGCAAGGCAGCATTCCTGGTGGCTCAGACCACAGTGGTCCTGATGCCTTTGGGTGCCTCGATGCTGGTGGTGACCCCGCCTCCTGAGGTGGTACCAGCCATTTTGGGAGACCCATACCCCCTCTTGCCTGGAAAGGCAGTCGGGTCATCGGTTGGACGCCACCTTGGTGCTGATTGACATCTCTCCAACCAGCGCCTCTGGTTCCGAGGTTGCCCCACATCACCATCTAGCACCTCAAACCCCACCTTCCCCACCTGAGTGTTGGAGGCTTCAGGAAGAGACCAGGCGCTAATATGACTTAGTAAACTCTGATTCTAATGGCTGGGAGATGGAGGAGGAGTTCCTGTCCTCAGACCAACAATGGAAAAAACACAAGAAGCAAGAGACGTGTGATGGTCACAGGAGCCTTTATTAGATGAAAGGCTCCTGTGACCATCACACGTCTCTTGCTTCTTGTGTTTTTCTGGGTTCCACTGCAAGAGCGGTCTGCTCTTCCTTGTGTTGACTTGACTCAGATCAACATTGGGACATCCCCTCTGATCCCTTATCCCCCCTATGACAGGCGCAAGTCCCCACCTGAGGACATTTCTTTCCACAAGTTTGTCCGGAATATGGCCAAGGCTTTCCCTTTCACCCTGAAGGCCAAGAAGAAACCAAGGGCTGAAGAATTCAAGATCTTGCAGTATCCCTCGCCACCTAAAGAGGCTATCATGGTGCTGGTGCACTGAATCCTCCAGGGCCACCTCTTCCAGATATGAGAGAACCCACTTACAGTGCTGGCTATTAGCAGGAGGTTGGACTCCATGTACAGGGTACAGAAGAGTCCCAGCTTTGAGAAACCCCACTACCACATATCTCCGTGGTAGTGGAGTGGGCAATGCATCACATCAAGAGTTATAAAGCTCACTCCTCAGTCCCACCAAGCAGAAAGGCACCGTCAATGGATTTGGGAGCCTGTGCTACCAAGGATCCATGCTGGTGGCCTGGATTCTATCATACCAACTCTACATAGCCATGTTCCTCAAAGATGTAATGGGGGACCTCAGTGAGTTTGCAGCCCTAATAACCTCAGAGCATCTTGAGAACTTCTGCAGCCTGGTGGAACAGGACAGGGACTGCTCTAAATATATGAGCAGGGTGGCTTACGATGCAATTGAATCAGTCAGTCAGGTGGCTGCAGTGGGCATTTGCCTGCCGCCTGGCCTGGCTACAGTCCTCAGGCCTTGAACAATGAATCCAAGATAAACTAGCTGATGTTCTCTTCAGGGAGGAAAATCTGTTCAGCATGCCCATGGAGGAAATTAAAAAGGAGCAGCTCACTATGAACCACCTTTCCAGGAAGGCTGCTGATCCTTCTAAAAAGAAGTTGGCAGGTAAGAAGTTTTTTACCTGCATAAGTGCAGGTACTGCTCAGGGTATCACTCCTAGTAGGCCTACCAGAGTCCTCAGCCAGCCCAACAAAAGGTTCACGGGCCCCCCCCCCCCCCCGCCAACAGTGCCACAAAAAGCCTTAGAAGACTCAGTCTGCCCTGCAGCTGCAGCCAGAAGCGAGTTTTTTACTCCTTTGTAAGGAGCATGGCAATCTCCCAATGTCCAGCGAGGTGCTCCAGCAGGTGGGGGGGTGACTGGTCTACTTTGCTCACCAGTGGCACGTGATAACAGACACCTGAGCTCTAAAAATCATCCGAAGTGGATACCTGTTTTATTTCTCCCAGTACCTTCACCGTTCTTTCCCAGGGAGTACTCCCTCGAACCACATCACTGCGGTCTCCTCCAACAGGACAACACCCTGCTGGCAGACCTGGCAATAGACTGGTACCACCAGAACAGGCAGGGAGAGGGTTATACTCTCGATATTTCCTGGTCTCCAAGACGACCAGGGTTTTTTGGCCCATCCTGCACCTGCGAAACCTTAACCACTTCTTAGTACAGGAGAAGTTCAAAATAGTCTCCCTGGGAACACTGCTCCCATATCTCAAGCAGGATGGTTGGCTGTGCTCCCTGGATCTGAAGGATGCATGCATACACATCTCAATCCATCCTCTCCACAGGCAGCACCTTCGCTTCATGCTAAACGGACAGCACTTCAGTACCGGGTGCTGCCCTTTGGGTTGATGTCAGCCCCGAGGGTCTTCACAAAATGCCTGGCGGTGGTTGCTGCCTTCCTTCAGACCCTGGGGGTCTTCATCCTTCCTTACTTTGATGACTGGCTAATAAAGGGCACCATGCCGGACAAGGTCCGACAGTCAGCCCACTTGACTATTCAGATGCTCGAGTACCTGGGCTTCATCATCAATTACCCAAAATCTCACCTCCAACCCTCGCAAAGACTGGAGTTCATTGGGGCTTCTCTCATTACCACTCGAGCTCAAGCCTTCTTACTGACAGACTGCTCGCAGCGGCTCAGGGAAGTAGTCAATGCCATCTAGCACAGCTGTTTCACCATGGCTCACGGAATGATACAGTTGGGGGACCACATGGCTTCCACAGTACATGTCACACCGTTGGCCCACTAACAGATATGCTAGGCTCAATGGAACTTGTGCACTTAATGGCGTCAAGTCACAGGCTGCCTCAAGGACAGAGTGGTGTTCACTACATCCATCGTCATCTCTCTGCACTGGTTGCTCCAACTGCAGAACCTCCTCAAGGGACTTCCCTTTCAGTCCCCTCTGCCTCACCAGACACTGACCACAGACACAGCCAAGCTAGTTTGAGGGGTGTATCTTGATGGCCTGCATATGCAGGGCCTTTGGTAGGAGCAGGAGCACCTGCACCAGATCAACTTCCTGGAACTCTGAGTCATTTCAAACACCCTCCAGGCTTTTCAATCACATTTGACCAATCAGATTGTCCATCTGAGCAAGGACTATCAAGTAGCAATGTCCTATATCAACAAGCAGGACAGCATGGGGGTCTTACCACTTGCGGTGGGAGGCAGTGTAGCTTTGGAGGTTCACTGTCATCCACGGCATGGATATCAGACCGACATACCTGCCAGGAGAGCTCAATACTCTCACGGACCATCTCAGCAGAGTCCTGCAGCTGCACGAGTGGATCCTCAGAGGGGTGGTGAGCCGCATCTTTCGGATATGAGGCAGGCAAGAAATTGACCAGTTTGCCTCTCCACACAATGCTCAGGTGACTCACCTCTGCTCCATGATAGTGTCTAGGGACAGGCTGGCCACTGATGCATTCCTCCTGGACTGGAGCATGTGTCCCCCCCCCCCCCCCAATTCTGCTGGTTGCGAAGACCTTGTTCAAGCTCCAGGCTGTTAGGGGTACCATGATACTAATTGCCCTGTATTGGCTCAGGCAACTGTGGATTCCGCTACTGCTTCAACTGTCTCAGCAGAAGCCTCTCCTACTAGGCTGTGCTCCAGACCTCATCTCTCAGGAGAATGGGACCCTGTTTTACCCCAATGTGCAGTCCCTAGACCTCATGGTATGGATACTGAGTGGGTAGTCCTCTCAGAGCTTATTCTTCCTACGGAGGTGGAGAACATCCTCCTAGCTCCTCACAGAGACTCCTTATGCCATTCCTATGCCTTCAAATGTATTTAACAGCATTTTTATACTACCTTCTCTTACAATCAAAGCGGTTTACATAGAACAACATTTTACAGAGAACACATAGTAACATTCAGATAAGGGTAGCATGCGGGAGGTGCCCAGAGGCAGAACTTATGTACATAGCAACATGAACGGGGTTATCTGTGGATTGGGCATGAGAATAAGAGGGAAGGACTAGGTATTGTCTTTGAAATGGTCAGTAAAGAGAAATGTCTTGAGAAGCTTTCTGAAGTCCTTTAAGTCCTTAGTTGTTCTGATTTTTTCAGACAGAATATCCCCAGATGGCTGGAGCAGCTAAGGAAGGACTCTGTTTGTGGTGGAGTTCTTCACTTTAGTGTAAGCGCTGGGGATCAATATGGTGTCTCTTGTGTTCTGCCTCTTAGGTCTGCTTCTTGCGTTTGTACATACGAGTTCATGTAGAGCTCCTGCTGACAAAGGTGCAGGTTATCTATCTGGTACCCGGGTAGGGCCCTCAACTCTTTCTCATGCATGGTGGAGGTGTTACTGACATACCTCCTATACCTCTCTGACTCGGGCCTCAAGTCAAATTCTGTCCAAATGCACTTAAGCACAATTGGGGCGTACCATTGCAGAACGGCTGGCAAGCCCATCTCTGCGCACCTGCTTGTGATACTTTTCTTGCAGGGTCTCCTCTCTCCATTCAAGCCCCCATCTGTTGTGTGGGATCTCAATATAGTGCTGGGGCAACCTCTCTGCCCCTTTTGAGCCATTGGCCTCCTGTCCACTAAGTTCCTTGAAAGATTGTGTTTCTGGTGGCAGTCACCTCTGCCTGCAGGGTTAGCTAGCTGCAGGCTCTGGTGGCACATGTGCCCTACACTAGATTTCATTAAAACAGAGTGGTCCTGCGGATGCAACCACATTTTATACCCAAGGTGGTCTCTTTATTCCATCTTAACCAATTGGTGGTTCTGCCCACCTTTTTATCTCAGCTTCATGCCAACAGGGCTGAAACCACGCCTCATACACTGGAATGTAAATGGGCTTTGGCCTTCAACTTGGAGCAAACGAAAGCCCATCAACACTCTACTCAGCTGTTAGTCTCCTTTGGCCCTAACAGGCTGGGCATGGCCATCTCCAAGAGCACACTGTCTGTCTGGGTGGCGGACTGCATTTCCTTCGCTTATGCATAGGCTGGTCTGAGCCTTCATCATCACATCACGGCCCATAATATCCAATCTGTGGCCACTTGCGCTCGGTCTCCACGGTGGAGAGTTGCAGGGCTGCTACATGGTCCTCAGTCTGCACTTTCACTGCTCATTACTGTCTGGATGGGGATTCCCAGCATGACAGTAACTTCGGCCAAGCTGTACTCCAACATCTGTTTGGGACTTAGGTTCAACTCTTTCCCACCGGCCCTTCTGTGCATTCCGGGTAACGTAAAGTCTGTCTTTTATTTATTTTTTTATTTTTATAGAATTTAATAAAAAAACCAAGGAAAAAACCTTGGATAGGGAAATACACATGCCGTGATACATCACAAAGTTAAACAATTAACATTTAAAAAAAAATAAAAGGAAAAACAACTAACTGCATCCCCAGAATGTAAGAAGTCCATCATATAGTTGGGGAGATCTAAGAGCACACAAAATATGGGGAGATGGAAATAAAAGAGATAATACAGGAAAAGGAGCAGGAAAGGCAAAGAAAAAAAAAATCAAGCCTAATCAACCCACATGTTAGCTTTACATAAGAACATAAGATATGCCATACTGGGTCAGACCAAGGTCCATCAAACCCAAAATCCTGTTTCCAAAAGTGGCCAATCTAGGTCATAAGTACCTAGCAGTTTCCCCAAAAGACACAGGTTCCACAATGCTTGTATTGGGTCAAGCAGTGATATTGCGGGTCCCTTTTAATAATAGTTTATGGACCTTTCCTCCAGGAACATGTCCAAACCTTTTTTAAACACAGCTATACTAACAGCTTTTACTACATCCTCTGGTAACAAGTTCTAGAGTTGGATTATACATTGAGTGAAAAAATATTTTCTCTTATTAGTCTTAAATAGGTTGCCCTGTAGCTTCATTGCATGTCCCCTAGTCTTTCTATATTCTGATGACGTAAACAATTGCTCTAATTTTACCCGTTCCACTCCATTCATTAATTTATAGACTTCTATCATATCTCCCCTCAGCCGTCTCTTTTCCAGGTTGAAGAGCCCTAACCTTTTTAGCCTCTCTTCAAAGGGGTATCCTTCCATCCCCTTTGCCTTTTTAATAGCTCTTCTCTGTACCTTTTCTAATAACGCTATATCCTTTTTAAGATACGGCGACCAGAATTGTTCACAATACTCAAGGTGCAGTTGCACCATGGAACGATACAGAGCCATTATAATATCCTTTGTTTTATTTTTTATTCCTTTCCTTATGATACCTAGCATTTTATTTGCTCTCTTGGCCGCTGCTGCACACTGGGCAGAGGGTTTTAACATGTTATCCATGATGACACCTAAATCTTTTTTTCCTGGGTGGTGGTTCCTTATGTGGAACCTTGCATTGTGTAACCATAGTTTGGGTTTTTCTTTCCTAGGTGGATAACTTTGCATTTGTCCACATTAAATTTCATCTGCCATTTTGATGCCCAGTCTTCCAATTTATCAAGATCCTCTTGCAAATTTTCCACAGTCCTCTTGGGTTTTAACAACTTTAAATAGTTTTGTGTCATCTGCAAATTTGATAACCTCACTCGTTATTCCCTTTTTCAGGTCATTTATGAATATGTCAAAAAGGAGCGGACCCAGCACAGATCCCTGGGGTACACCACTATTCACCTTTCTCCATTGGGAAAATTGGCCATTTAGCCCTACCCTCTGCTTTCTATCTTTTAGCCAGTTCCTGACCCACAATAGTACACTGCCTCCTATCCCATGACTTTTTAGTTTTGCCAAAAGTCTCTGATGAGGGACCTTGTCAAAGGCTTTCTGAAAGTCCAGATACACTATATCAACCAACTCACCTTTGTCTACCTGTTTATTCACACCTTCAGAAAAACACAACAGATTAGTAAGACAAGATCTTCCTTGTCTAAAGCCATGTTGGCTGTCTCCCATTAAGCCATAACTATCTATATGTTCAGTAATTTTGTTCTTTATTATGGTTTCTACCATTTTTCCCGGTACTGACGTCAGGCTCACCGGTCTGTAGTTTCCCGGATCACCCCTTTTAAAAAATTGGCGTTACACTGGCCATCCACCAATGTTCAGGCATTACTGTTGCTTTTAATGATAGTTCACAGATTACTAATGGCAGGTCTGCAATCTCATATTTCAGTTCTTTCAACACCCTTGGAGATAGATAGATAGATAGATAGATAGATAGATAGATAGATAGATCTAATTTTTTTTTTAAATAGAGCCTTAACAACTCTTCCTTATCATGAAAAAAGAAATAAATACAACCAAGGAATCATCCGGCTTTGAGGTAGCCACCTGTTGGAAAGCATCCTTAGGAACATCCGAGGGAAGGTAGATGATCTTCTGAAATAGAGATACACCAGATTCAGGATAATTAAAGTTCTCTTTAAGGAACCTAACAAATAGGTCCCTAGGTGGAACCATATAAGAATGAAGAAAGTTTGGAACCCGCAAATTCAGTTCCGTCTGATGATTCTCCAGGATCTCAGTCTTCCACTGCACCATTAGTCTATCCTAAACCAACACTCCTTGTGTCTCCTGAAACTTCTCTACATATGACTCAACCCCCAACAACTGACCATGCTGGGCCTCCAGGCTCCGTTCCAAACTCTGGAGTCTAGGAGAGTGCTAGATTGAAACCTGAAGAACACCAGAACATATCTTATATACAGATTCCGCTGTTTTCCATATGGAGTCCAGGGTCACTTTCTTAGGGTGATTCAGAGGTGGTAGACCAATAGGAACCAGCAACGAAGACTTCACATCCACTTCCAATGCTGCTGGTAGCTCCCGGACACACAGTCTCCTGGAGAGGAAATATCCCCACCTTCGACGGTGGAATCAACAACCTCTCCAGACTTCAACAGAGAACCTGCTGCAACTGAAGCTGCCCGGTTCCCAATGCATACACTGACATTGAGTAACCTGGACCTGGAAGCCAAAGGTGCAGGAGGAGTGGAAGGGACAGCCAGAATGTCTCGTGGATGTGCCCAATTATGGATGTTGATGGAGATGCCAACATAGATGTCTCCAGAATAGCATTGCAGAATTGGGATGCCTAATACTACTACTATTACTGCTACTACTATTAATCATTTGTATAATAGCATAATGATTAGAGTAGTGGGTTAGGAGCTGAGTAGCCAGGGTTCAAATCCCAGTGTGGGCTTTGTGATCTTAGGCTAGTCACTTAATTCTCCATATTCTCTACACTGTCTGGATTTTAAGGCCAAAACAAGCAATTTCCTGATGTCTATTCGTCCCTGGAGCAGGTCTAAATGTGGATATGGTTGCAGACCTCAAATTGTTGAAATCAAACGAGATTGTGGAAGTTCATTGCATCTCCCTAGACACACCTTTGCCACACCCCCTGCCTATTTGGAGGTCCCCGCACTGGCGACATCTCTAAAAGCCATTTCTAAAATGGCTCCGGAGATGTCTCTGTGATTCGGCCCTGCCCGTGCATGTCTTCAGACATCCAGATCATGACTATGACTTTTAAAATCACTCCCAAATATATTAACTAGAATATTATAAGTCTGCTTTATGGATGAGAGGTGCAGTGTGTGGGTATGTTTCTGTAAGAAAGAGATGTGTTGGGGGGCAGGTGCATGCATA
Organism: Ichthyophis bannanicus; assembly: GCA_033557465.1. NCBI lineage: Eukaryota > Metazoa > Chordata > Amphibia > Gymnophiona > Ichthyophiidae > Ichthyophis > Ichthyophis bannanicus. Next base: position 918,104,808 of record CM066034.1, read on the forward strand.
CACTTGAAGCATACATGCACGCATATACAGCAATGCATGTGTATGTGTGCACTGCTGCAGAGAAGGGGGGAGGGGTTTCACACAGGACTATAAGGCACGCAGAGTGTGTGGATCATCTCACAGTTGATGAGTGCCAATTGGCTCTAGATTTGCCCAACAGAACTGATCTAGTCCTGCACTTACCCCACTGCATACAGGGCCTTGTGCTTGATTCCCAATTGCATTACAACCCCCCCCCCTCCCCTCCCCCCAAGACTATAGGACCTGCATGCAATGGAGTAAACCCAAGATTAGATCAACCCTGTCCAGCAAATTTGGAGCCAATAGGCAACTAGGTTCATCCCAGCAGCAGCAGTTTCGGTGTACCTCAAACCCACCACCCCTGCCCCAGCAGTGGTTTCAGCTTTTCTCAGTCCTCCTCCTTGCTCAGCAGCAGTCTCACCCAACTTCATACCCCCCTGCTGCACTAGCAGCAATCTCTGCCTTCCTTAAATGATTTCTCATATCAGCATATCAACCCTCCCACCCAAATAGCAATCCCAGTTTCCTCCCAGCCACCTGTTGCATAAAATGTGCCTTCCTCTCTTGTTCTTCCTCCCCCTCCCAGTCAGCCACAGATTGTTCCTCCCTGTCCCATACACCTTTGTTTTCAAGTTAGAGAAGCACATTGCTCAAAGGAAAACTGTTGCAGTTATGTTAAAGAGCCAGTCGGAGACCAACAGGGCAATGCAGAAAAGTGTGCTAAGCTTTGCACATGTTTGCTTGGTTTTAGCGCACAATTTTGTGTGCTACCAATACAAGAAGTCACTAGAACAGCGCAGGGAGGACACGGCCACACCTCTTAAAACAAAGAAACCTTTCATTTTGTAAAACCTTCAAAAAAGGTACAGACCCGACTTGGCCAAGTTTCGGCAGTCAGCCAATTAAGATGCAATTGTATATATATATTCCAATGGCAGTCAGCACATTGTAACAAGAGCCAGTAGTTGAAAGCTCAAAAAGCGCTTCTCAGATATGCCTTTGGCATCTATTGAGAAAGTGAAAGTAAAAAGAGCCGAGTGCAAAGCCTCAAAGAGACAGCAGCACACGACGCATTTTAATGGATGGTAATGAAGCAATTAACTATGTAGTTCAGATACAGAGAAGTACATAGAAGACCAGAAGGCTGAGCTTGAAGCTGAGATTTTAATTTGAGATCTGTGACGACGTAAAGCTCATAGGTCTGTCATCAGTGCCAGGGAGGAATTTATGCCCGTTTCTTCTCTATCTTGAACTTACAGCACCTGCAACTGTTTTCTGGCTTTGCTGAAGGGAGTGGTAAAAAAAAAAAAATTAGACAGCAGGGGAGGTGTGCTGTAACAATATTGTGTGCGTATGCTGGAATGCTATCTGGCGGATGAACATCGGTTTTCTGTGCAGAATTTCTGGTCAGAATAATATCGCTGTTTATGAACACTAGTATTATTCTAAGCAGAACTTCTGTGCAGAATAATATTGTTGTATGTGCTAGATAACATTCCAGCACATGCACACAAATGCCAAAACAGGGTTTCTTTGTGTGCAAGATATAGATGCTACTAACGTAGATCCCTGTGTATCTGGCTTGTCTTCCTTGTTTAGCGCAGACGTTTTGCACACAGCTTATTTGCACACTGATTACAGTATCAGTGAGCAAAATGTCTGTGTTGAACTTTGAGTCAGGAAACCCTACGCTAAGCATTAATGCAGGGCTTTAATGCAGAGTTTCTGCTTTGGCCCCTGAATCAGCACACACTGTTCTAAAGCCCAACTGGGGCCCCGCCCCACCAGGCATCCCTGCAGAAGGAGGAGCTGAGCTGAGCAGGCTGTTTCTGTTTCCAGCTGGCTCCTACACGGAGCTCCAGCCATTCATGGTTGAATGCTTGCAGCAGAGACAAAATGAAATCCAGGTGCCAGGGTTCAATTTTTAGGCACCATGGAAACCTGGCACCTGGAATTTGTTGATTCTGAATATGGCGTGCACCCACTCTCCTGTGTTCTCTATTACTTACACTATGTCCTGCATCTGTTCACTCCTCAGCATCTTAAACCGTCACTCCCCCCGCCAGTGCTCTTTCGCTATGTTCTGCGCCCCTTCCTCATTCCACAGTGTCTTCTTCCATTACTCTTACCATGCACCTTCTTTAGTGCCTTGCCCTCTGCAAGGCTCTGCTGCGGACATTACTGCTTTCTTTCTAGCAGCTAAGGGGACTTGCATGGGAGATGATTTCAAGCACTCGTGATCTTGCTGGGGATACCCAACTTTCCTGAGACCAGGAGGTGCAGGAGCTGGTGCACAGTGTCACAGCCAGATTGTGGATGCTGTAGGTGGCCAGTGAGTAGGATGTAATCAGGGATAGTTCTGAGGAATAGGAGGAGAAGAACAGCAATGTGGAGTCTAAGTATGGGAAGGGGAAAAAGGGGGGAGCAGAGCTTGGCACTGGGGCGAGTGTGTGAGAAGGAATGCGTTTTAATCATGTTGATCAAGGGAAACGTTCCTATGTGCAGTGCTTCAAGCATGCATTTTACAGCTTGAGTGGTCAGCCAGATTTAGGGCCCCATTTACTAAAGCCCACTAAAGATTTGCAATTAACATGTCCAACAGATGCACGTTAATTGCAAAACCTCTGCGTTAGCTGTCAGGGACGTGCCCAGTATGTTTCCAGCAGCCAACACGTGATGGGTCAATCTAATATGCACTCCACCAAGACAGGTTCACTTAATGACTCCCATAGAGGAGTGTTTAGATGAACTCACATTAAGGAGCTGCTTTGCTGCTGAGCATGCAGCCAATGCCCTGGTGCAGGTGGTATTGCGCTGTCCATGCCCATATTCCACCCACTCCCCGCCCCATCCCGTGATTGCTATATAACTTACGTTTTAGCATGCAGTGGAGGACATGTTCGCGTGTTAATGTTCCCGACTATCAGTTGCTGCATGTTAAAATGCATGCTAACTGGCTAATGGGATGCAGTAAAAGGGGCCTTTAGTTTTGCTTTTGCAGCGCCTACATTTATCCAGCCATATTTAGACATCTAGAAATGAATACTAACAAGCTGAATATTGGAATCTGCCCCTGCCATGCCCCAAATATAGTCTCCTCATTGAGTAGGAAAATCTGTGCACACTGTCATTCTGTGTGCATAGATTTTGCCTTTCAAAAGGGGTAAATTTAACTAACTAGCTGCCAAAGCTAGGTGGTTTCATCTTTTGAAAAGAGACTTAAATGTGAGCAATTACTTTCTTGTAGCAGTAGTTGTTAGAACACTAGCTGCTTCTAAATAGAGTAAATTAATTTTTTGTGGTAATCTATTACCAATATTGGATAATGGAGACTGGTGAACAGAAGTTATGCTAGTCTAATTTTTTTTTTTTTTTTATCTAATGCATGCTCTTTGGTTGCCATTTGAAGAAAAAAGTTACTACATCGTTCACTGATTTTACAATAGGTTTACACTATTAGCAGAGAGTCTATTCCAAGTTAGAAGGCAGCTGGAGAAATTAGATGAACTGTTAAACAAGGTGACTTATGACGGAGATCCCATTCCATCGCAAAGGCCGCATTTGCAAGAACGGGTTGATTTCTTGATCTACAGTCTTTTTCGAAGGTATAGTAGTGAAAACTGTCCTGTGTATACACAGAATCTGTATCCAAGGCGGATATAATGCAAAAGTTAAATGGTTTAAGAAACACTTGAATTCTTATACATAATTGGCACCCACTACTTAACACTGTTAGAGATAAGATCCTGAACTAGATTGACCTTTGACCCAAAATGGCTTCCTGTGGTTGAAGCAGCATAGAAAGTCTTGTTAGGCAAATGGTATCGACAACAAATAGTGGCTGAAGTGCATTTTAACAATGCTTCATTTCAGTTGAGGTCATTATTTTCCATATGTTCACTATCATGGTATTTATCCCCTAAATCTCAGAAATTTCCTCTCAGTATTACACACTGATTGCACTGCTGTTACAGGCTTTAACATGGCTGGAAACAGGGCTGGAACTACCAGTAGGTGAACTAGACCGTTGCCTAAAGTGCCAGCATTCTGGGGTTGCCCATTGCTGCTTCTGCAGGCCCTGGAGAGGAGCAGCAGTGACGGCAATGGAGAGGATGGCAGGATGGAGGGCCAGTCTAGAGCACCTCCAGTCCTTGCATCGGCCCTGCCTAGAAATAAAGTGCTATACAAAAACAATAAGAATAGTAATTAATGTCAATGGCAGAAATATTTCAGTCAGCCCTGAACATGGGAATGAGAAGGTACAAATGTATTGAATTCAGACTGAATGATTTCCACTGGCAGGTTTTTGCCTCATCAGTGTAGGAAAACTCAGTCTATCACTTACGAAAGGAACACATTTTCAGTGATTCCAAATATCGTTTTAAGCAGGCATGTGAAACATACAAAGATTGGGTTCTTTAGAAACTGCAGGAGAGAGAATGCAGCGTTCATAGAGCAGAATGAGAGGCGTGCGGACTGGACTGAGGCAGCCCTTTTCTAGTACACCTGTATACAAACCTGTATTTTCTTCATTGTTGGCAATGGTAATTAGCTTGCACATTCCTTATAAATTTGCATTACCACATTGTGTTTTTATTTATGTTGCCCATATTCTTCCCTAACTAGCATGGTGCACTCATGGAAAGCAGACCAGCTCCTGTCTGTCTATTTCTTTTTTATTTTGGTTTAATAGGTCCATATAGAATGTCATTTTTAATCAAATGTTTCCTTTTTGTATAATTAGCTCATTTATAGTAGAGAAGCAACCTTGCATGCCAACACACCCTCAGAGACCACTGGTGCTAAAAACTGGAATACAGTTCACAGTGAAACTTCGGTAAGAAAAATGCATCAAAGAGACTAAGATCTTTTTTACAATGGGAAATTTAGAACCACCTTAACCATTAGGCAAATTTGGTGGTTGCCTAGGGCAGCAACTCCTATATGAGGGCCAATTATGTTTTTTTACAGAATGTTCTGGAAAGGGTGGTTTGCGTTGATCATGATTGTTGAGTTTAATTATCAAAACTTCAGGAGGAGAAAGAAGGGCCTAAAGACCTGAAAGCTAATTGAGGGGCCAAAGCTAAAGGTTAGCCTAGGGCACCTAATATCCTTCATAGGCCCTAAGGAAATTGCAGAGTTAGCTGGAATACGTTCTAATTGACTGAAGAAGATTGGAGAAATAAAATTCAATCTGCTGTCTTTCCAATCAATAAACCATCATAAATTGAAACCCAAGAGTTACTTAATTCTTGTCGAAGCCCACCGAGGGAGGGTTAGAACTGATGACCTAACCCCCACCAGGCTGTGGACTGCTTTTATTGGTATTGTTGGTTTAGTTTTCACTATTTAATTACCCAGAATAAAATGGCTTCAGACACTTTTGCTTATTCAGAGGAACATTTAGAAAGACTACGACAACGTCAGACATTTTTTGATGAGGACAAATCTGAAGATTCAGTGTCTTTCTCTCTTACTGCTTTGAAAACTCTTCGTAAACGTTTGGTACGAGCCCAACTGCATGGGGCGAGTATGACTCAATATCTGAAAACTCGTATCATCCCTCGAGGGTTGCGAATGACAAGAGCGCCGAAATTATTTAAATGGGATGAGGAATTTGTTTCTAAGTGGAACATGATATCTAATAAGTGCAGTTTTGATTTAATTGCACTGATTCTAGAGAGGACTATTCAAGAAGAAGAAACACTTCAAAAAGAATTAGAAGAAAAAACTATCCCTTTAAAGACGGCATTGGGGGAGCTGCCCTTTAAATCTAAGATGAAGGAGATAGATCGCCAGATCAGGAGTTTTTCTGATTACTTAAAATCATTGAAATTGAAAAAGTTTTCACGTGATAATGGAGATTATGAAATTGGACATGTCTATTACTGGATGTATGAGAAAGATACTTCCACACAAAAGCAGGTTACTTTTGAAGCTTCATCTGAAGACACAGATGATAGCTCTTCCTCCAGTACTGGAAGGAAACCATCACATAGAGGAGAAACGAGTACTTATAGATCCGGTCGCAGTTTTCAGGATTTTCGGAGAGGTCGAGGCCGACGATCTCGAGACCCTTATCGGGAAGTAGACTGGGAGCCTCCACAAACTCGATCCCGCTCCCGACAGGAACTACCCCCTCCCTAGTGATCAATTTGACAGGGCGGTCGTTAACCGCATCTCAGGAACGGGTTTTGAACTATGGCTTATCGTTTGTGCCAACAACACGTTATGACCCTTTCCAGATGAGAGTAAGCCTTCACAGATTTTTTCGGAAATTAAGGGTCCGAGCATTTTTTCAAAACCAGCAGTCAATGGAAGATGGGTCGATAGTTAAACTTCCGTCCCGCTGGTTACCGATAGAAGCAGGTCGAGACACAATTATTTCTACATACCAAGAGTTGGTTTTACGAGATGTGGCTCGACTGGAACAAGCTTCTAAAAAACGAGCTTCTAACTTTACTAAGGAGGATTGGAAATCATTAAAAGAATTGACATCAGATTCTTCATTAGTGTTTCGTCGAGCTGATAAAGGGGGCGCATTAGTGGTGCTGGATTCTCAGGCTTATTCTCATCAATTGCAAACTCACCTTCAAGATCCTTTGGTTTATCAGCTTTTGGCAGCAGATCCAACTATAGTATTAAAACGTACCATTCAATCCCTCATAGATGAGGCATTTACATCGGGATGGATCACTTTGAAAGAAAAAAAGTTTTTGCTACCAACCCATCCCTTGGTTCCTACTTTGTATTTGGTCCCAAAAATCCACAAATCATTAATATCTCCTCCGGGAAGACCTATAGTCTCCTGTCGAAATTCGATTTTGGAGCCCCTTTCTATTTTCTGTGACAAGTTTTTGAAATTAGAGGCAAGAGAGGTACCATCATATCTAAGAGATTCTACCCATTTTCTGCAGTTAACTTCTAATTTTATAGTGCCTTTGGGAGCTTATTTAGTAACTCTTGATGTCACCGCGCTCTATACCAATATTGACCAGGTTGAGGCATTAGAATTATTAGAGCATTATTTTCATTCAGCTCCAGCCCGTCTTCCACGGTCTTTTTTATTGGATTTGGCACGTCTGGTATTAACTCAAAATTATTTCTTGGCAGATGGTAACTTTTACAAACAAATCTCCGGCATAGCTATGGGTGCCACTCTGGCCCCGTCTTTGGCTACTCTTTATTTGGGGAAAATGGAAGAAGCATTCATTAAAAGTTCTCCACTGTACCAACATGTAAAGTTGTGGAGAAGGTTTTTAGACGACATATTTTTTCTATGGACGTCGGATTGTTCCACACTTCATGGCTTCTTAGGTTGGTTGAACCAACTTAAACCCAACATTAAATTTACTGAACATATTGCTCAAGATAAGATAGAATTTCTCAATATGTTAATTATGGTTGAAGATGGTAAATTGGTATCCTCATTATACCGAAAAACAGTTCAGAGAAACAGTTTGCTGCATTATCGGAGCAATCATCCTGGTCCCCTTAAGCGTGGCCTTCCCTTTGGACAGTTTTTGCGTCTTTGACGTCTTTGTTATTCAATTGGGGATTTTAAACAGCATGCCTCGGAATTAACAGATCGGTTATTGGTTAGGGGCTATCCATTTAGAGTCATTTCACAAGTTTATCGGAGAGCGAGATATATACACAGAGAATGGCTATTGGACCCTCAATACTCTTCAAATAGATCGAATGAATCGAATATGATGGTCGGTATATTGCCCTATACAGAAAAGAGTTCAGAGGTGGCAAAAATCTTACGCTCCCATTGGGAGATTTTATCGTTACATGACTGTTTTCAACAGCCTTTGCGGGTGGCATTTACGCGGGGCACTAACTTGAATAATCATTTGGTCAAGACAGCTTTGCCTTTGGATAGACCTATTCCACCGGGTTATGAAGGGGGTCATAACCCCTGCACCACCTGCAAATATTGTGATCAGACGCTCTCTGGATCAATTTGGCAACATCCCATTACTGGGCGAGAATATACCCGACGTTGGAAGACAACATGTCTTACCTCTTATGTAGTTTATCTTCTGAAGTGTCCGTGCGGACTATTATATGTAGAACGTACTATTCGATCGATGAGACAACGCCTGGCGGAACATGCATCACGTATAAAAAATAGAGTTTTAACGGCTCCGTTAGTGGAACATTGTGAAGCTCAGTCTCATCTTTTTGAGGAGTTGTTTTGGACAGTTATCGATCATGTCCCCTTGGACCCGCGAGGGGGTGATCGCGAACAAAAATTACAAAGATTAGAACAACGTTGGATCTTTGTTTTACACACTATACAACCCTATGGGTTGAACCGGGACATTGATTGGATCACCATTCTATGACATTGCGTTTGCTGATTGAAAGTCTTTCTACCAATGAGAAAGTGGATACCTCGGATAGTGAGGAAACTCCATTTCCTATTGGTGTTTCCCCTATTTAAAGTTCCGGTGTAGTAAAAGCCATTTAACAAACATAATGCCCAAAAGGCCATGAAGACGGCATTTTTTCGTTGCATGGTTGTAAAGGAGAAGGCACTTGACACAGGGCGCACACCCGAAACGTGCACGTCGTGTACCGTGTACCTATGTGATTTGTAACGTAAAGGAGAATAACTGCAAATTTTGGCGAAAATAAGTAATAAGATAAGTAATTGTTTTATTTTCACAAGGGTGAAACAAAAAATAATAAAAGCAGTCCACAGCCTGGTGGGGGTTAGGTCATCAGTTCTAACCCTCCCTCGGTGGGCTTCGACAAGAATTAAGTAACTCTTGGGTTTCAATTTATGATGGTTTATTGGTGACTCTTAGAGATTTTCCATCATAGTTAGGGTATTGTTGGTTTAGTCTTTCCAATCAAGGCAGAATAGGGTTGCCAACTTTTTCACCGAGAAAAACCCGACACCTGTGGCTCGCCATGCTCCACCCATTCTCCGCCCCCAGTCCCACCCCTGCCCCGCCCCCAGCCCCACCCACAAAAATTACCGAGGATTCAGTCACACCCCCCCTCAGTGCTGGTTCACTCACCCCCCTCCTCTCAGTGCTGGTTCACTCACTCACCGCCCCCCTGCTGACTCACTCACCCCCCTCCCCTGCTGGTTCACTCACACCACCCCACCCCTCCCCTCCCCTCCCTGCTGGTTCACTCACCCACCCCCCTGTCACTCACTCACCCCCTCCCCTGCTGGTTCACTCACACCAACCCCCCTCCCCTGCGGGTTCACACCAACCCCCCTCCCCTGCTGGTTCACTCACACCACCCCCCCTCCACTGCTGGTTCACTCACCCACCCCCCCTCCCCTGCTGGTTCACTCACACCACCCCCCCCCCTTGCTGGTTCTCTCACTCCACCACCCCCCTTTGCTGGTTCACTCACAACATCACCCCCCCTCCCCTGCTGGTTCACTCACACCACCACCCCCCCGTTGCTAGTTCACTCACACCACCACCCCCCCTTGCTGGTTCTTTCACTCCCCCACCCCCCCTCCCCTGCTGGTTCACTCACACCCCCCCCCTGCCCAAGCCGCTGCTTCTGCTTTGTACAGAGCAGCGGCTGCAATACACTTACTTTGAAAAGTAAAGACAAACTGTGTGAGGAGCCCTCCGGTCATCGCAGCACCCGAGGAAGTGATGTCATGGGGGCGGGCTCCTCACAGGTTGTCTTTCCTTTTCAAATTAACTTTATTGCAGCTAAAGTTAATTTGAAAAGGAAAGACAACCTGTGAGGAGCCCGCCCCCATGACATCACTTCCTCGGGCTCTGCGATGACCGGAGGGCTCCTCACACAGTTTGTCTTTAGTTTTCAATGTAAGTGTATTGCAGCCGCTGCTCTGTACAAAGCAGAAGCAGCGGCTGCACTGCTATGGGGAATCGCGTTTGTGCCGCGGACTTCGGCACAAAAGCCGGTTTTTTGCTCTGGCCGCTCCCGATCTTGCGGCCAGAGCAAAAAACCAGCTTTTCAATGGCCGGTTTTACATCTGTGCCGGCAGCCGGCCTGGCCATGGAAAAACCGGCCAGGCCGGCTGAAAACCGGCCGGTTGGCAACCCTAAGACAGAATTTCTATATGGCAAAATATGTTTTAACTTTATTACAATTTTTTCAACTAAACATTTCAAGAGTGTGACATCCTATGATAGAACATTGCTGTAGAGAATGTGTTGCACAACTATTTCCATTGTGAATACCTAGTCTCCGTTTTAAAATAGTTGTTTTCTTAAGAGCTAATTTATGTACTTGGATAGGTGACCACCTTGGAATACCAGGTGCTGTAGATTTACTGCATGGAAGAAAGGCCTGGCAATCTACTTCCGTTCGCACCTTGCCAAGAGAACCAGAGGTTGGGTCACCAGGAGTCAACATTGACTCGATAGCACACGCACACATGCATGTAAATCTAGGCAATTTAGCCATATACATCTGTAAATGGGTATTTACATATATATTTGATGCAGCGCAATTCTGAAAGTATGCAAGTTGGGTTGACCACACTGTGGACTTGTACAGGGACAGTGTTTGGGTGGAGTGCAAAAATAAACTAAAAAAAATAAATTATAAAATAAGTTTTTATAAAAAAGTAGCCACGGACATCTACACCAGCCATAGCACTGTTGTAAGTGCACGCAGCTTAAATTTAAGTGCATTTTCAACCACTTCTGCCCCTATTTTATAAAGCGAAGTATGCACATATTCCACTTTATAAAATAGGTGCAATGTGCATAATGCATGTACATCTAGCTGATTCTTATAAAATGGAACCCCTGCTGACTAGATTAAGGGCCCATGGCTTAGGCTCATCATTGCAATGACAAGGTATTTTAGGTAGTTAAATTTAAAAACAAAACAAAAAAAAAAACCCAAAACGACTACTTATAGTTTCTAAACGCTACAAGGCTTACGCAGTGCTATACAGACACGTAAGAGACGGTCCCTGCTCATCAGAGCTTACAATCTAATGAAGGTAGACAACACAACCCAACAACTGGGGACTAGGGTAAATCTCGGTGAATGGCAAAGATGCACATAGGTGGTGAACAAGAGACTAAGGGGACCAGGACCCAAACAGCAGCCTTGAAGAAATGGGGTTTTAGCCTGGATTTGAAAAGGGCCAGAGTTGAAGGCCGAAGTACCGACTCGGTTAGTTTGTTCCAAGTATATGAAGCAGCAAGGTGAAATGAACGAAGTTTGGAGATGGCAGTGGAAGAGAAGGGCACAGCTAAAAGAGATCTGCCAAAAAAGTGAGTTCCCAAGGAAGAGTGTAGAGAGAGATAAGAAAGGAAAGGTAGTGAGGAGCAGCTGAATGAAGGCACTTAGGTCAGTAGGAAAAGTTTGAACTGGCTGTGGAAATAGGGAGCCAGTGAAGTGACTTGAAAAGAGGGGTTAAGTGATCATAGCGAGAATGGGAGAAGATTTGTCATACAGCTGAGATTTGAATAGATTGAAAAGGGAAGAGATGATTCAGAGGGAGATCAGCGAGGAACAGGAAAAACAAAGAAAATAAGGTGATAACTTTTTATTGGACTAGTATCATAGTAAATGACGGCAGATAAAGACCAGTATGGTCCATCTAGTCTGCCCAGCAAGATGGCAGGAGTAGGTGCACCCCTCCCCATGCCTTTGTTCAGGGGTGCACCTACCAGGAGTAGGTGCACCCCTCCCCATGTCTTCGTTCAGGGGTGCATCTGCCACTCTGTGCAGGCCACCCCTCACCGTGTCTTTGTTCAGGGGTGAACCCACCGCTCCATGTAGGACACCCCTATTTGTTGAGAAATTAGATGGTTCAGTTTATTTTGATTTTATCCTGTTGCTGTAGAGGGTTCCACTGTGTCTGTCCCATGCCATTTTGAATTCCGTCACTGTGTTTGCCCCCACCACTTCCATTGGGAGGGCATTCCAAGAATCCACCACCCTTTCAGTGATAAAGTATTTCCTGACATTTCCTTTCAATTTACCACTTTTCAGCTTCATGTTATGCCCTCTAGTTTTACAGCTTCCCCGTCTTTGGAAGAGGTTTGTTTCTTCTTTATTTCTCTTTAAGTATTTAAAGGTCTGAATCATATCTCCCCTATCCCTCCTCTCCTCCAAAGTGTACATATTTAGGTCTTCAAGTCTCTTCTCATAAGGCTTCTGACGCAGGCTCCAAATCATTTTGGTCGCCTTCCTCTGAACAGTTTCCATTCTTTTTACATCCTTTGCAAGATATGGTCTCCAAAACTGAACACAGTATTCCAAGTGAGGCCTCACCAGTGACTTATACAGTGGCATTAGTACCTCTTCCTTTCTGCTGGTAATTCCTCTTCGTATGCAGCCCAACATCCTCCTGGCTTTTGCCACCGCCTTGTCGCACTGTTTTGCCACCTTGAGATCTACAGAAATAATCACACCAAGGTCTTTCTCCTGATCCATGCACACCAACCTCTCGCCCCATCACGTACATTTCCCTTGGATTTCTGCTACCCAAGTGCTTGACACTGCACCTCTTTGCATTAAATCTTAATTGCCAAGCATTAGACCATTCTTCCAGCTTTTGTAGATCTTTCCTCATGTTAATCACTCCCTCGGGGGAGTCCACTCTGTTGCAAGTTTTCGTGTCATCTGCAAAAAGACAGACTTTTCCATTCAGTCTTTCAGCAATATCACTCACAAATACATTGAACAGTGCTGGACCCAGGACCGAACCCTGGGGCACCCCGCTAATCACCTTCCTTTCATCCGAGTGAGCTCTATTTCCCATCACCTTGTATCGTCTGTCTGTCAACCAATTTCTGATCCAGTTTACCACCTTGGGACCCATCCCCAAACTACTGAGTTTATTGATAAGCCTCCTATGAGGAACAGTATCAAAGGCTTTGCTGAAATCCAGGTAGATGGCATCCATCGCATGCCCCTGATCTAGTTCTCTGGTCACCCAGTCAAAGAGCTCAATCAGATTTGTTTGGCAAGGTCGTCCTTCGGTAAAACCATGTTGCCTCGGATCTTGCAACCTGTTGGTTTTGAGAAAGTCTACTATTCACTCTTTCAGGAGTGCCTCCATTATGTTTCCCACCACCGAGGTAAGGCTCAGGGGCCTGTAGTTTGTCACTTCTTCCCTGTCACCACTTTTGTGTAGAGGTGACAGGGAAGAAGAGACTAATTTAATATATTAGACAAGCTTTCAAAAAGGTTAAAATCTTCTTCAGGTCAGGTCAGTATGAGTAACAGATGGCAATCATGAAATATACAAATTAAACACTCAAACATTTCATTGACAGTCTCGGGGGTGGGGGAGAGGAACGAGTGTGAGAGATGGATGGGTAATCCAAGGGTGACCAAGCAATAAATACTTATGGTTTATAACCACCACCCAGGAAAAAGATTTAGGCGTCACCGTGGATAACATGTTGTTAAAACCCTCCGCCCAGTGTGCTGCGGCAGCCAAGAGAGCAACTAGAATGCTAGGTATCATAAGGAAAGAAATGGAAAATAAAACAAAAGATATTATGATACCTCTGTATCATTCCATGGTGCGACCACACCTTGAATATTGAATGCAATTTCTGGTGCTGTATCTTAAAAAGGATATAGTGTTATTAGGAAAGGTTCAGAGAAGAGCCACCAAAATGGTAAAGGGAATTGAAGGATACCCCTATGAAGAGAGGCTAAAAAGGTTAGGGCTCTTCAACCTGGAAAAGAGAAGGCTGAGGGGAGATATGGTAGATGTCTATAAATTAATGAAGTGAGTGGAACGGGTAAACATAGATCGATTGTTTTTTGCCATCAAAATATAGAAAGACTAGGGGACATGCAATGAAGCTACAGGGTAACCTAAGACTAATAAGAGAAAAAATATTTTTTCACTCAACATGTAATCAAACTCTGGAATTTGTTACCAGAGGATGTAGTAAAAGCTGTTAGTGTAGCTGGGTTTTAAAAATGTTTGGACAAGGTCCTAGAGGAAAGGTCCATAAACCATTATTAAAACACTCTAGAGATCCCCAACATTCTAACTAAGTGCAAAAAGGCTATTGCCAATAGAGCCTTCTCCCTATTTGCACCCATGACCTGGAATGCCCTCCCCACTGAGCTCTGTTCCACCCCAGAACTATTGTCATTTAGAAAAGCCCTCAAACAACACCTTTTCCTCATCCATTACCCAGAATCCAATCCCAGAAACAACCACCCATCCTCACATCCTACACCCTACTCCACCCCACCCAAAATCCAACACCATAAAGAAAATGACTAGCTCTACCACCATATCCCCTCTCTTATTTATTATTGGTACTGATCACACATCTTATTGATTAAACCTCTTATAAATATGTTGAAACCAAGCTATACTATATGTATAATTTCTCACCATACTATATGTATAATTTCTCACCATACTCCATGAATAATTACTCTGTAATTAGTTACCCCTGTTACCTCCAGGTTATCTCGTCCATGTTCAATGTAAAAACTCAATTGTTGTGTGACATTGCAGTATGTTTTTTGTTCAATTGTAAACCGCACTGATTTTAATAGCACGGTATATAAGAGAAGTAAATAAATAAATAAAATAAACCCGGGATATCACTGCTTTTACCCAATACAAGCATTGTGGAACCTGTGTCTTTTGGGGAAACTTCTAGGTACTTATGACTTAGATTGGCCACTGTTGGAAACAGGATACTGGGCTTGATGGACCTTGATCTGACCCAGTATGGCATATATTATGTTCTAATGTGACATAAAGCACATATCTTCCTTAAGCCCTGTCTTTCTTCCCCTGTCAATGGAATGATTGTGTGGCTCACTTATATATTAAGTGACCTGCTGCTCATACTCTCCAGACCTGAAGAAGGTTTTAAGCTTCAAAAGTTAGTGTAATAATGTATTGTTAGTCCAATAAAAAGGTATCACCTTATTTTCCTTTTTCATACTGGGTCAGATCAAGGTCCATCAAGCCCAGTATCCTGTTTCCAACAGTGTCCAATCCAGGTCACATGTACTTGTCAGGTTCCCAAAAAGGTACAGATTCCATGATGCTTATCCCAGGGTAAGCAGTGGATTTCTCCGGTCCTCCTTAAGAATGGTTTATGGACTTTTCCTCCAGGAACTTGTCCATACCTTTTATAAACCCAGCTACACTAACAGCTTTTACCACATCCTCTTGTAATGAATTCCAGAGTTTGATTACGCATTGAATGAAAAAATATTTTCTCTTTTTAGTCTTAAATGAGTTACATTAAAGCTTTTTTGTGTGTCCCCTAGTCTGCCTACTTTTTGATGGTGTAAACAACTGATCTACATTTACCCGTTCCATTCCATTCTTTAATTTATAGACCTCTATCATGTCACCCCCTCAGCCATCTTTTTTCTAAGTTGAAGAGCCCCCTAACCTTTTAAGCCTTTCCTCATAGTGGTATCCCTTTTACCATTTTGGTGGCTCTTCTCTGTTACCTTTTCTAATTCAGTTATATCCATTTTAAGATATGGTGACCAGAATTGCATACAATATTCAAGATGCAGTATCACCATGGAACGATATAGAGGCATTATAATATCATTGGTTTATTCATTCCTTTCCTTATGATTCCTAGTATTCTAATTGCTTTCTTGACCTCTGCTGCACACTGGGCAGAGAGAATCAACATTATTGTCCACGATGATGCCTAGACCCTTTTCCTGAGTGGTGGTTCCTAATGTGGAACCTTTCATTGTGTAACCGTAGTTTGGGTTGTTCTTCCCTAAGTGCATGAAACTTTGCACTTCTCCACATTAAATTCCATCTGCCATTTGGACTGCCAGTCTTCCAGTCTATCAAGGTCCTCTTGAAATGTTTCGCAATCCTCTTGTGTTTTAACAACTTTGAATAATTGTATGTCATCTGAAAATTTGATCACGTCTCGTTATTCTTATTTCGAGGTCATTTATGAATATGTTAAAAAGCAGAGAGCCCAGCACAGATCCCTGGTGTATTCCACTATTCATCTTTCGCCATTGAGAAAATTGGCCATTTAGCCCTACTCTCTGCTTTCTATCTTATAACCAGTTCCTAGAAACATGACAGCAGAAAAAACACACATGCTCTCTCTAACAGAGCGCAACCCCTCCACCAATTTGTTCTACCATATATTTGCGATATCGTTTATACCCAGGTATCACGATGTCCCATTGGTTGTCCTCCTTCCACCAGGTCTCTGAGATGCCAATCATATGTAACTTCTCATTTAGTGCTAGACTTCTAGCATTTGCATACAGGCATTTTAGAGGTTGTATTTTGTTCATATTAACAATATAGTTATCAGTTGAGAGGGGTAATTTGGAATCTTTCAACTCTGTCCAATCTGTACTTAAAGACATCTGGGTCACTTTAATTTTTATTGGAACCTCTCTATCGAGATGACCTCTTTTGCTAGTATCCTTCAAGGATACATCCTTCCGAGCCATGTGCTCTTGGACGACTGTCAGCATTTTCCCATTATCTAGTTTAAAAGTTGCTCTAGCTCTTTTTTTAAAGGTTAATGCCAGCAGCCTGGTTCCATCCTGGTTAAGGTGGAACCCATCCTTTTGGAAAAGCCCCCCCTCCCCAGAATGTTGCCCAGTTACTAACAAATCCAAAACCCTCTTCATTGCACCATTGTCTAATCCATGCAGTGAGACTACGCCTGCCTTTTAGATCCTGCGCATAGAATGGAAAGCATTTCTGAGAATGCTATCCTGGAAGTTCTGGATTCCTACCCAAAAGCCTAAATTTGGCCACCCTCCCACGCTTTCCTATGTCTTTGGTCCCACATGTACCAAAACACCAGGCTTCCCCCCAGCACTATCTGAAACCTTGTCTAGATGTCATATGAGGTCCATTACCATTGACCAGGCAGGCATGTTACCAGGCAGTCCTCACATCCACCAACCACCCAGCTATTTACATGCCTAATGATCGAATCGTGAACTATAATGGCCATCATAACCCTTTCCTCATGGACACATGGCCCTGGAGGTACATCCTCGGTGCAAGAGAGTTTTATGTCACCTGGAGGACAGGTCCTAACTACAGTATCACTTCCTATCACGTCAAGGTGATACTGTCCTTTCACGTGACCTCTCTATTCCATGACAATGGAGAGGCTGCCAGACTGAAAGTGGGACTTCAGTACTACATCCCTGTAGGTCGCACTGTTTACCTCTCTCTCTCTCTCTTTCTTAGCTTCTCCAAGTTTGCTACTCCAGCCTCCAGAGATCAGACTTGTTCCCTGAGAGCAAAGAGCTCCTTTCACCTAGTGCACACATAAGACCTCTCACCAGGTGGGAGAAAATCGTACATATGACACTCAATGCAAAAGACTGGATAGCCCCCATCTCGCTGCTGGACTGCTGTCTGCATCTTAGCTTTAAGGATTTGTTTAGATATTTAAGCTTTTTATTTAACGTTGCTAGATATACTTAAATAAATAAATGTATTGGTACATTTAACTAGTTTTGGTATACCATTTTTCTACCAGCCAAAACAGTGCATACTTTATTAATGGAATAGTGAGGTGTACTTGAATATCTCAGGGATCACAGGTTCAGAGTTGGCAGTGGTACGTAAGTGGGTATGATGTGAGGTGTAGGTACTTGGGGGGGTAATGAGTCCGGTAGTTTCTTGGTGGGTTAGCATGTGCCATAGTGTTCTTGGAAGAGATGTGTCTTTAGTTGTTTACAGAAGACTTTTCTCTCCTGGATATTTCTTAAGTTAGGTGGCAATGCGTTCCATAGAGTGGGGGCATAGAGAGGGAAGGACCTCTGGCAGGCATATTGGGTGCTGTTGTGGATTTGTGTTGGCAGGCTGAGTAGGTTACGTGTGGTCTGCCTGTCGGAGCTGGGGGTACTGATCAATCTTTGAAGGTGTTGGGCAGTAAGCCCATTCTTAGCTTTATGAATAATGGTGAGGGCCTTGAATTTGATCCTGGAGGCGATTGGTAGCCAATGGTGGGATCTTGGAATGGGTGTGATGTGGGAGTGTCTAGGTATTCTGCAGATGGTTTGTGCTGCAGTGTTCTACACGAGCTGTAGTGGGTGGATGGTGTGTTTGGGTAGCCTGTAGTATATGGAATTGCAGTAATCAAGCAGAGGGGTGATTGTGGCCTGGCAGACTGCGTGAAAGTCCACAGAGGAAAGTAGGAGGCGCAGGTTGCGTAGTATTCTGAGTTTGAAATAAACTGCCGTTGTGGTATTTTGGACGTGGGCTTGAAAGTCTAGGCGTTGGTCCAAGGTGACTCCAAGGTATTAATCCATCTATTCCTGATGAGGATAAGTGACAATTAACATGAACGAACGCGGCACACTACTTTATCCAAGGTATATTAGGGGAATCCTTGGGCACTTGCCATGATTGCAGCCCTAGCTTACAGCAAACTGGAGGCCCAAAGGTGCAGAAGGAAAACTGCCAAGTCAAAAAATAAGAACCCAAATTAAAATATTTCTCCCATTGCTGAAAATTTTAGGGACATTATTTTATTTAACTGCACATCATCATTTAAGCAAATATGCATTTTTATAGATAAGAAGACATTGCCTTTCATAGCATTCCTCATGTGCAGCCCAACAGAGAAAAGTTTTCATTGCTCAGCAATACAGAAGTGTCTAGAAGGATTCAGTGATTTTGTAGCAGAAGTGTAGAATGCTTGAGCAGTTACACACACTTCTATGAGCCTAAGTTTTTTCTTGATTTATCAGAGAACAAATAAGACCATCTGATTCCTAGCTTTGAGTCTTCACTGCTTTACTGTTCTTACTTCACAGGCTACTGGTTAAACTACCAGAACTAAATTACCAATTACGCGTGAAAGCAACTATTGACAAGTAGGTGTTGTGTCTTCACCCAATGTCATGACGGAAGTGTTTGAAAGAATGTACTATTTAAGATGTTTTGGTGTTGCAGCAAGTCTGAGAAAAAACGGGACCCTCTTTGGATGTATGAAACCGCCAGCAGGCTTTTAAGAGTTAAAACCTTTGGGGGGGGGGAATGGAAGAGTTACTGGAAATATGCAAACATTCATTTGCTATAATTATCACTTCAGGAACACATGTGAAGACCTTATACCAACAAGGTTATTAGCGCATAGATGGGTTGATATCCTAAAGGTTACTATTGCTTAACATGTATGCTAAATTATGCTGTGTATTAGATTTTATTTGTATTTGTAAGCGTTGTAAATCACTATGACTTTTTTTGGTGATGGGGATTCATAAGTCACAATAAATAAATGACCTAGCTACTAATGATATAGTGCACACAAAATTCGCTTTAAAGCCAGCATGTGCAGGCATAAAATTTTGGAGGCAGGCATTTCAAAATTGAGTGAGATCATGAGTTGTTAGCTACTTAGTTACGAAGGGGCACTTCATTTACCAATGGTGTCAAACCCCCAGTAAATGTAGCACTACCTGGAGGTAGAGGTTAATCGTTAGCGTGCCGTCAGAGGTGGCATGCTAACGTTTAAAACAGGAGTCTATATCCACAGGAATCCCCTCTCTCTTCCTGAAACATGGAAAGCTCCCTCCATGGACCACAGATGCCCTCTCCTGCTCTGCTTCAGTCTAACAAACAGACCTTTCTGAGGGCCCTGCTATCATTCCCTTGCCCCTGATCCATAACTGAAATCTCCTCCCCCCCACCCCCCCCACCGTCCCCGCCTCAGTTCCACCAACAAAAGCTTTCGGAGGCCCAGACATTTGCTTATTTAGCAAAAATGAATAGTTTAACATAGTTTAACAATCTGGGTGAAAACCTCTGCAGCAAAACATATAACATCAATAAAAATGTAAATAACCCAAGAAAAAAGTACAAACAAGCCAACCAAAAACACGCATAAAATGTATCCAGGCAAGTCATTCAAGGCCGCCTTCTACTAAATGCCTCTGAGTAAGGTCTTCATTTTCTTATGGAAAGACAGGAAGTCAGCCTCCTCGCTAAAGGTCCTGAGATAAGGCATTTCACATGGTTGGACCTGCTACAGAAAAAACAATATCATTTTTGTTTGAAGAATGATGGCATAACCAAAGAGTGCAATGAATGTACAGGGATGTAAGCATTCCCAGGTCTTTCAAATATGAGGGACCTTCACCATGAATTACCGGAATCAACAGCACCTTGAGCATTACCTGACCAACCACGGGCAGGCAATGCAGTGTTTAAGAAGGGGAGGCACAGGTTCATGATCCTTAAGCTGGTGAGCCGCCGAACTGAGAATCATTTGCAAAACTCACTTAGATGTCTGTGGTAAGACCAGGTAGACAGTATTATAGTAATCAAGATCCGATAGTACAAGCGCTTGAATTATTGCACATAAATTGTCTCTTGAGAGATGGTCTCTGCAATAGCCATGTTTTAAAATAAACTATTCAGGCATGCCCTTCTACTATACCTTCCAATCCAGCCAAACGTCACTTCCAGGGTCCTCCTAAACACCCCCTACCCCCTTCCATCTAGTCTTTGCTGGCAGGAAAGAATAGAGAACACATCTGCCAGCTCCACAGCTGCATGCTGAATGAAACCACCTAGAAGTGCTTTACAATATACACCTAGTAGTGCATCACAATATATGTATCAAGAGGTGCAGCCCACCAGAGAACTACTTTGTAAGAGGGTTACAGTAAATGAGTTAATGATGTTCTGTTAATAGATAAAGAAAGCCCAAATATTACAGACTAAGGTAGGATATAAAATGACTTCAATTCCTCAGTTTTACACCTGGGAATATAATTGCCATACCCAAGGAAAGTTTTGATTATGAATTCGGGAAGAGAGCAATGGCCATCCCCAGATGCACTTTGGTGGGGCATGGGTGGAAGGGATCCTCCTTGCACTTTGGACTGGTTAGCATGAAGGAATTTTAGTGTGGGCCTTAACATGTTCACAATAGCAGCAAGGATCCTATGCCGTTACCCTTTACATTCAAAAAAAGGAAAACCTCGTTCACACTATTTTTGTTGGAACGTACGTTTAGAAGGAGAGAAAAAATCTCACCTCTATCGTGCATATTGTTCCGTTTTTCTCTTATATTAGAAATTAGGGAATCACCCCTAATGAGGATCAAGGGACCACAATCCCAATACCAACTAGTATTGTATGATTTTAGAAAGAGTACTTAGCTTGAGACAGCACTTCCAAAGGCGATGTTTCATAAGCAACCTACGCTGCTTACAAACTCCCCAAAAGAACTCGGTATGATGGAAAGTCCATTGTTGTTATGTTACGAGCCTCTAGCTATCACGGCGCTCTTTCAATTCCATTCAGCGCCATTTATGGATCCAAATTCCGCCAGTCCCGGCAAGTGGGTTACTGTACAGCCTTTGATGGAAACTGCTCTCAAGCCAATACCCGGTCAACTCCACGAAGCGTAACTTGTAGTTGTGACCCAACGTTGTTATGTTTCGAGCCACCGATTCTCACGGCTCTTTCTCAAACCTGAACGTTGGGTCACAACTACAAGTTACGCTTCGTGGAGTTGACCGGGTATTGGCTTGAGAGCAGTTTCCATCAAAGGCTGTACAGTAACCCACTTGCCGGGACTGGCGGAATTTGGATCCATAAATGGCGCTGAATGGAATTGAAAGAGCGCCGTGATAGCTAGAGGCTCGTAACATAACAACAATGGACTTTCCATCATACTGAGTTCTTTTGGGGAGTTTGTAAGCAGCGTAGGTTGCTTATGAAACATCGCCTTTGGAAGTGCTGTCTCAAGCTAAGTACTCTTTCTAAAATCATACAATACTAGTTGGTATTGGGATTGTGGTCCCTTGATCCTTATTAGGGGTGATTCCCTAATTTCTAATATAAGAGAAAAACGGAACAATACGCACGATAGAGGTGAGATGTTTTCTCTCCTTTCAAACTTACGTTCCAACAAAAATAGTGTGAACGAGGTTTTCCTTTTTTTGAATGTGGTTATCTGTAGGGGGAACTAAGTGGGTTTTTGGGGTTAGTTACCCTTTACATGGCAGCTCTCAGATGGGCCGTTTGTCATTTCTATGGACAGGTCAAAGAGGGTTTCTAGTGCTACCGAGTATAGCCTGAGACTGTAGGAGTTTGCCTTTATCCAGCCCAGTATTCAAAGGCACTTATATGTTTATTAGTGACCACTAAATATATGTGACCCTTTTACTAAAGCGTGCTCGACAGTTAGAAGCCAATTCTGTAAGTGCATGTCCAGGCCGTCCAGATGTCCAGAAATCTGGATGGCCCGGAGATGCACCCAATTCTTCTCCTGTGGGGGCTAGATGGCCCCGCGGGAGCAGAATCACAGCATTGGGCCTGAACGTCCAGGTTGTGCCCGAATTCTGGCACCCTGGATGTCCAAGCAGTTCCCCAACTAATTCAGCCTGGCTCCTGCATGGAGCCGCGGTGTTGTGGTGTCCCGTTGCCATGGCACTATGGCTCCAAGCAGGAGCACCAATCAGCTGCCTAAAGCAAAGATGCCCCATTCCCTGCTGCCCAACCCCCAATTGGGCCTGTCAAGGCCAGGGTCAGGTTGCAGGGAATCCCCTGTCCTACTCACCATGTTAGTGCCTGCCTCTCCGCGCTGTTACCCCACATCTAGGGGACTTATTCCACTTCTGGGGTAGAATAAGTCCTCCATACATCTGTCCATGCCAGGGCTGTCAACGAAATAGGCCCTATACATCTGGGTTGGGGGAACATGCCTCCAGCCCTCCCTCGTTCCTCTCCTGGCCTGCCCCCTCCCACCATCGATCAGAGCTCCACGCACTTTCACCTGTACGGGTGAAGAGCTCTGTTGCTAAACACAACCTGGGCGTTCAGCAGGGACTATACATCCCACTGGGAGGTATATCCCTGATAAAAGCGGGTCAAAATAGACTCCATCGTATGCAAATTAGCAATGGTTAGCACAGGACTGCAGTATAATAGCATACGCTAATTCCCATGTTAACTGCTCATCATGATGGGGCAGAGATGGGGTAGCTTATAGTGGAGAATAGGTGTAGACTGCACATCGCAATTAACATGTGGGAATTAGCTCATGCTATCACTTTTGCGGTTAGTGCTAGTGCACTTAACACCACCTCAAGAGGTGGCGTAAAGTGCACCCATGCTAATCGTGAATCAGCCTAGTGTGCAGTAAGGAACCCTTCAGTGTGGCAACAGTAGGAGACATGCTGACCAGGCCCCCGCCAGTTACTGCATGCCTTTTGCACTTACTGTGTGTTCTTTTTCACTCCAAATGTAAAGTAAGTGCAAAATCTTTAGTAAAAGGGCCCCTAAGTGCCAAATCCATGGACTTTTGGCATTAGCATATGGATAGTGAAGGCGTTTCATCTAGCTATATGGTTAACAGCAGTATTCAGCCTCCATATTTGTAGTTAAATGGTTTAAGTAAGGGCAGAAGAAATGTGGTCCTGACAAAAAAATGCTTAGCTCTATGTATAGCAGCTGAATATTGCTGCTATCAGTATATCTCAGTGGCTGTATGGATGCTGGCTACAGCTTTTGAATACCAAGTCAATCATTTTTATAAGAGAAACTATTTCACAACAAACAACATTAATTTTTTGGTTTTGTTTGTTTTTCCTTTTTTTAAAGGAATGCTTCATTTGCTGTGAGGTAAGAAAACCTTAAAGCAAAACTTCTTTATGTACTTATGCATTCATTCAGATTCATTGGAACCTGACCAAGTCCCACCCATATTCACGTTAACACTGATGCAGGGATTGAAGAGCCAATGGCCTTTAGGTACACCAGCCTGATTGCAGACGTGATTCTCCTTGCCTGTACATCTTGCTCTGGAGCACTTCTCGGGCCATTTGCCCCTGTAAAAAGAGGTCCAGGGCAGTGAGCACTAGCTCCGCTGTGCTTCCCACCATGGATAGAACCCAGGAGAAGGAACAAGGCCTGGAGACCAAGCTTCGTTCTTTGCACAGTACCCTCTTGCAATACCACTGAACCTACAAATGTCATATTTTTATATGAATCTTCATTGTGTAATTATGCTTTCATTTTTTAGCAATCGCAGATTTGTCCTACTAGGCACTCACATCAAAGTGATGAATATGGAAGAATCTGCAAATGGAAGTCTTTCTCTGGAATACCGACATCTGGTAGGTTGGCCCATTCATAGTCTGCAACCTAACAAACTGATTTTGTGAACAATGGACATTGGCCTTCATTGAAGAAGGATTTGCTTTTATAACTAATGCATATCTCTGTACAAGTCTCTGGAGAGACCTCATTTGGAGTACTGTGTGCAGTTCTACAGACTGCATCTTCCAAAAGATACAAACAGAATGGAGTTGGTGCAGAAGGCGGCTACTAAAATTATCGGTAGTCTTCATCATATAGCAGATAGAGACAGACTTAAAGATCTCAAAATGGAGAACAAAGGCAGGAGAGGGGAGACAAGTAAAAAGGATCTTTAAGGGAGAAGGGACTGTAGAGCTTAGTAATTGGTATGGATGGGTAGACTGGATAGTCTCTATAGTCTTTATCTGCCATCATTTTCTCTGTTTCAGTATGTTTCTGTCTAGACTCTTTCCAGTGTCAAAGAAGAGCTTGCATATTTTTCTTTTTCTTCAGATATTCTGAGTACTTGTTCCAAAGGTTTACAATAGTCAGTTCGATTTTCAACAGGATTTATATTTTTAACAGCAGCTGCTAAATGTCTAAATCTTCTGTGCATGATTAGTAGCACTGTCTGTATAGTGTCACTGAAAATTCTTACAGGCTACAGCGGCACTATCCAGATAATATCGAGGTGGATCAAGGGTGGATAGTCAGCAATATTTAGCTTCTATCAGTATAGCTATGTGGATTAATTTAAGACAGCAAAACAGCTGTTCTAAATTATCCACAGCAGTATAAGCAGGAGAGAATAGCAGCGGCAGAGCAAAAAGACCCCTTGAGGTATATCTAATACACTTAGAGGCACATTCCAAACAGGCCGTCCAGCCCCCTGTGCAGCTGATCAGAAGCGGGACACCCAGAGGCAAACCCGATTCTGATCCGCTACAGAATAGCAGCCAAATGCCCAGCTACCTCAGTCAGGCTCCTAAATAGAGCCATGGCACCGCGGTTCCATTCAGGAGCCATAAATGTTGGCTGCTGCCAAAATCCTCCTTTCCCCACAGCTGGACCCTTGATCCAGCCTCTCATGGCCAGGGTCCAGCTGCTGGGAACTTACTGCATCCCCCTACCTATTTTTGCAGGCCTGGCAGCATCATCCCCGACTTCCAGGGGGACTCATTCCACCTCTGTGGTGGAATAAATCCACTGTCTAAGTTCATGGCCCCAGACATACAGGGCCGACCTCTGAATCAGCCATGTACATCCGGGGTCACGGCCTGCTCATGCCCCACCCTTGCTCTGCCTCCAGAACGCCCCCTCCCACCCCTGCCTAGGCCTCCCCATACAAAACGCACTGTTCGTACGGGGAGGCTTTAGCCGGGGCCAGCTGGGTGGCGAATAGTGGGGATGGACATCCATAGAGGATGTTCATCTCCGCTATTTGCGGGACAGAGCGACCCCCTTAACAAATAATAAAAACTTCTATTAATAAAAAGCTTAAATAGCAGATAAGCAATAACAATACAGTTTATTTATAAAAACAATTCAAATAACCTAGCACAAATTGAAATTCACAGCCAAAAACCACGGATATAATATATTGTGCCTCAACACTAGAATTCCTGATAATAAACATCTGTAAGGACAGATCAAGTTGCCCAAAGTGTTTCGGCCAATGCCTTTTTCAAGGGACTCATTAGAAAAGCATTGACATCAGAGGGGGTAACCATAAAATACCTCGCAGCCCCCAAAAAGGAAACTGCTAGCCTACCAGGTCACAGTATAACAAAGTCCCACTAAAGTCCCACTAAAAAGACAATATGGAAAAGATCTCTCTGTGGTATTGTATTACCTGCTTCCAGAGGCCCAACAGAGTAACCTGTCCAAAATAAACCCGCTGAATATATGGAAAATATTTAAACACCACAGCTAGTTTCTGACTGTTCCTACTTATGATGTATTGAATGTTTTGGAGGGAGGTTTCCCAAAGTATTTCTGCAGGTGAAAGAAGAGTTGTCCCACAGAAATGGGCAATAGCAAAAGTAATAATCTATAGAATCCTTCTTATCATTTTTATAGCGCTACTGGATGTATGCAACATTGTATAGTAGTGATGTATTTAGGTACAATATGTCCGTGCTCTAGAGAGCTTGCAATCTAAGTGCGTACCCGAGGCAATAGAAGATAAAGTGATTTGCCCAAGGTCACAAAGTGTCAGTACTGAACCCTTAGTTCCCTGCTTTGCTGTCCACTGCCGCAACAACTAGGCAACATCCTATTGGCCAGTCTTTGCCCTCTGCATCAAGTACTAGAAGATTTCTTGGCACATAGGTAGAGGAATGGACTGCAGGAAAAAGGTGATAGTGCCTCTGCGTAAGTCTGTAGTGAGACTTTATTTGGAGTACTGTGTGCAGTTCTAGAGACCGTATCTTCAAAAGCATATAAACTCAATGAAGTTGGTCCAGAGGGTATAAACTGAAATGGTCAGTGGTCTTTGTCATAAAACATATGGGGACAGAGTTAAGGATCTAAATATATATACTCTGAAACACAGGCAGGATAGGGGAGATATGATAGGGACATTTAAATACCTCCAAGGTATAAATGCAGTGGAGATGAGGCTATTTTGATGGAAAGGCACTGGAATTGAGGGGTCATAGGATGAGGGTGAAAGAGGGGCAGACAGGCGTAATCTAAAGAAATTTTTTTTTACAGGAATTGTAATAGGTGTGTGAAACAGCCTCACAGTGAACGTAATAGAGACAAGGACATTATCTAAATTCAAGCATGCATGGGTCAAGCACAGAGGATCTCTGAGGGAAAGGAAAGGATTGGATTATACAACCAGAACTCTCCTAATCATTAGGCCAACTAAGTGGTATCCTGGGGGCACTGTTCCCTCTAAGCTGTGCGCGTGTGCGCGCGCACACACCTCACCGAGCGAGCGCACATACTTTACAACAGAGCGCACAAAAATTACGATTCTGATTCTGATAGAAAACACCACAGACGTCTTAAAATTTAAAAGTTGTTATGTATTTACAGTTTTCACAAGTTCTACAATGTTTTCTAGTGCAATCAATGTGGTGTACATACTGTATTCTGATGTGTAGTCAAATTTTAAAGTATATAACTCTGAGTGTCGTTACGTGGCGCACAAAAATTTAACCTTCCTTCAAAAGCTGCACAGCTGATATTTTATGCGCACACAGCCGACAGAAAATTAGAGGGAACATTGCCTGGGGGGTGGGGTTCAACAAAGCAAAAGTGCAGTCAAAGCTAAACAAGAGGTCAGGAGCGACACACATACGCAAAGAATCATCAGTGTTTACTTTTAATCACAGAAGTTGGGTAATTTTTAAATAGCCATTTACCTGGATAAATGTGTTTTGGAAATTACGCTAGTGACAAATAATTGCATAAAGTCCCATATAGTTAGTGTGTTATAGCGCACATTGTGCGTGTACTTTGCTTGAAAGCAATGAGCACAAATGCTCGAAGGCTAGCCAACAAAGTTCCTGACCTGGAAGCACAAATGGTGGAAATGGGCTTGGACATTGTGGCCATTACAGAAACATGGTTTAAAGATTCACATGAATGTGATATAGCCATAGCTGGTTATAATTTATTTAGGAGAGATAGAGAAGGCAGAAAAGGAGGAGGAGTAGCCCTATATGTCAAAAGTAATATTAAAGCTGATGAAATCCAGGGAACATGGGGAAAAGAAGAAGCACCATGGATTGTGTTGGAAAGAGGAGATGGCAGTATCATCCATACTGGTGTAGTCTACAGGCCTCCAACTCAAACCAAAGAAATAGATAGAGATTTGATTATTGATATTGCAAAGGTAGCCATGAAGGGGGAAGTGATCATATTGGGTGACTTTAATCTACCCACTGTAGATTGGAGTATTCCTTCTGCAAATCTGTAAAGAAGTAAAAAAAATTGTGGATGCCTTCCAAGATTTATTGCTTAGACAAATGGTGATGGAACCGAACAGGGAAAGTTTGATGCTGGATTTAGTACTCGCCAACGGAGAGAGCGTGTTGAATGTCCGGGTGGGTGCCCCTGTGAGCAGCAGCGATCATCGCACAGTATGATTTTAGATAAAAGCCAAGGCAGAGTCCAATTACAGCAAACTCAAAGTCTTAGACTTCAAAAACGCTGACTTCAGTAAAATGGCCAAGTGCTTGAGGGAGGAGTTGGGATGATGGAAGGAGGTAAGGGAAGTGGAATTGCAGTGGGCTAAACTAAAGGAGGCAATAAAAGGGGCAAAAGATACATATTGTGGTGATGCACATGCAGCAGAGCCCTTTAAAACTGAAAAAAAGAGAGTTTTTTTTCATAAACGGGGGATGGGCTCACCAAAGCATAGCTCCCAGGTAAAAAGAGAAACTAAAGCACACACTAGCAGAGCTAGCCTGAAGCCACACCCAGCCTCTAGAATAGTTGCAGGCAGAGAGAGGGTGGGGCCAGGGAAGGAAACAAGCCACAGAACATTTAAGCTGCGTCACACAGGAAGTGAGGCAGAACAGGGTTTCTCAGCAGACCCGGCAGAACAAGGAAGTGAACCGGCAGAAGAATCAGGCGAGCAAACAGGACGTGCTCAGACACAGGAAGGACTGCAGAGAGAGACTGCCAGAGGGCAGGAAAGACTGCAGGCCAGAAGCCAGGAGGAGAGGCAGAGAGTCCAGAGAGACCAGGGGAAGAGGCAGCATTACAAGGCTGTGAGACCTGGTGGTTCAAAGGGGACCAGCCACAACTCCCAAGGCAAGTGTCAAGGTTGTGGGCAAGAAAAGAGCTGGGGAAGAAGTCAGGACTATACGTCTGATTCTGAAGGCAGCAGCTCAAGTCCTGGGCCCTTGAACAGACAGTACAGAAAGTCTGATAAAAGGAGGGTTTCTGCCAGCCAAACAACTCATATATTCCCTGAAGTGGAGTTGTTAAGGGAGAGAAGGGCAAGAGGTTCTGACCCAGTTAAAAGGGGGAGCCAGAATCTAAAATGGGGAAAGCTTTTTAAACTTTTAAAAGAAGTGCAGCAGAGTGTTCCAGAAGTTGCCCCAAGCCCTGAGCTTTATAGTTCACCTGAGGAAATGGAAGTGGAGCTTTATCCAGACAGTCCAGTGTCTTCAGCAGAGTCAATGGAGTGTGGACTTTGTGTGAGTAATGTTTAATGCTTTTATGGAAGGCTGTATGATACAGGTTAAGAAGATAACATATGTGCTGGTATCAATGAATGCCTAGGAGAAGGGCAGACAAGAAGATAGAAACCTCGTGTTTAAAAGCAGCCAGTTTTACTACTGCTAAAGCCCAGTTAAGAAGGCTATTGGTTTTAAACTAAGAGGCAGCACATGGCTGGTATCCTAATCTGCAGCAGCTGAGAATGTGAATTCAAAACTGTCTTACTGAAGTTTTGTTGAACTGTGCACTTAACAGTATTTTGCTGGTTTTGTTAAATGGAAGAAGGCCAAGTTAACAAGAGTGGAGAAAACTACTTGGAGAGTTTTTGCTAAGAAGGTTATTGGAGAGAGTATCCTACTTTTGGTTATATTTTTGGTTTGCCTTATCATGGTCATTTGTCAAAAATTGATTCTACGAAGAAAACAATAAAAAGCAATTTATTTTTAGAAATTGTCCTGTGTCCTCATCCACTCGTACTGCTTACAAAGCAGGCCACAACTACACAAAAAAGAGTGATGACCGGCGCACCCCACTAGGCAACCGCCTAGACGGACTGCGCGTCGCCACAATATGTAAGGAAAGTAAATAAAAACAAAAGGAAAAGGAAACCTATTTGGTTCTCCAAAGAAGTGGCTGCTCAAATAAAGGCAAAAAACATAACTTTCACAAAATTCAGAAGTTCGCAAACAGAGGAACACCAGAAGAATACATGATAAAGCTAAAAGAGACAAAAAAAGAAATAAGGATAGCAAAAACAAAGGCAGAAGAAAAGATGGCTAAAGATCTAAAACATGATGACAAAAATTCAGGTATATTCAGGAGAAGAGGAAGATCAGAGGTGGAATTGCAGGACTCAAAAGTGACGAGAATGGATTCGTGGAAAGTGATATTGAAAAAGTGACAATGCTAAACAAATACTTCTGTTCTGTTTTTACTAAGGAAACTCCTGGAGAAGGACCACCTGTGATTGACAAATATAGAAATGGTAATGGAGTAGATATCACACCATTCACAGAAGATGATGTGTTTGTACAGCTTGCAAAACTGAAAGTGGACAAGGCCATGGGACCAGATGGGATACATTCTAGGATACTGAAAGAGCTCAGAGAGGTTCTTGCAGGTCCTTTAAAGAATGTTTTTAATAGATCCTTGGAGACAGGAGAAGTTCCACAGGACTGGAGAAGGGCTGATGTGGTACCGCTTCACAAAAGTGGTAATAGGGAAGAAGTGGCAAACTACAGACCAGTAAGCCTTACCTCACTGGCAGGAAAAGTAATGGAGGCACTCCTGAAAGAGAGAATAGTGGACTTTCTCGAAACCAATAAGTTGCATGATCCGAGGCAACATGGTTTTACCAAAGGATGATCATGCCAAAGAAATCTGATTGAGTTCTTTGACTGGGTGACCAGAGAACTAGATCAAGGGCATGTGATGGATGCCTAGATTTCAGCAAAGCCTTTGATACTGTTCCTCATAAGAGGCTTATCAATAAACTGAACAGCCTGGTGATGGGTCACAAGATGGTGAACTGGATCAGAAATTGGTTGACTGACAGACGACAGAAGGTGATGTTAAGTGGAACTCACTCAGATGAAAGGAAGGTGATTAGTGGGGTGCCCCAGGGATCGGTCCCGGGACCAGTACTGTTCAATGTTTATGAGTGATATAGCTGAAGGACTGAATGGAAAAGTCTGTCTTTTTGCAGATGACACGAAAATTTGCAACAGAGTGGACTCCCCTGAGGGAGTGGTTAACATGAAGAAAGATCTACAAAAGCTGGAAGAATGGTCTAATGCTTGGCAGTTTATTTAATGTGAAGAAGTACAGTGTCATGCACTTGGGATGCAGAAATCCAAGAGAATTGTATGCAGTAGGGGGCAGGAGAAGAACTTTTGAATAATTGTTTCTGAGGATCTTAAGATGGCGAAACAGTGTGACAAGATGGTGACCAAAGCCAGAAGGATGCTGGGTTGCATACAAAGAGGAATTACCAGCAGAAAGGAGGAGGCACTAATGCCACTATATATGTCGCTGGTGAGGCCTCACTTGGAATATTGTGTTCAGTTTTGGAGACCGTCTCTCGTAAAGGATATAAAAATGCTGGAAGCGGTTCAGAGGAAGGTGACCAAGATGCACCAGAAGACATATGAGAAGAGACTCAAAGACCTAAATATCTAGAGGAGAGGAGGGACAGGGGAGATATGATACAAACCTTTAAATACTTAAAGAGTATTAATGAACAAACAAAATTTTTTCAAAGATGAGGAAGCTGCAAATCTAGAGGGCATAACATGAAGCTGCAAGGGGGTAAACTGAAAGGCAACATCAGGAAATACTTTTTCACTGAAAGGGTGGTGGATGCTTGAAATGCCCTACAGATGGAAATGGTAGGGGCAAATATAATGACAGAATTCAAAATGGCATGGGACAGACACAGTGGATTCTTTTAAAGGAACAAGATAAAATCAAAATAACCTTAACTGTCTCTCTTGTCTCAACAAATAGGGATGACCTGTATGGAGTGGTGGGTACACCTCTAAACAAAGGCATAGGGAGCGGGGACCTGCATGGAGGTGCGGGTCACCTACTCTTGCCAGCTTGCTGGGAAGACTAGATGGACCATGATGGTCTTTATCTGACATCATATACTATGTAAAATAGGGGCATAATTGGTCGAAAATGCAGATAAAATCTAGGTTTGATCACTGACTCTAGCCCTATGGCTCTTCTAATTGCCCATGCCTAGATTTGTCAAGAATGCATGTAAATTATAGTTTTTTATCATTTACATGCATGCTTGTGCGCTCCAACCATGCACATTCCCACAGTGAAAGCAGGCCCCATTGACCCTACATGTATACTTATAGAACAGTGACTGACTAAAGTATGCACATAAAGGCCCATTTACACATGTAAACTACTAAAATATCATTATTTGCACATATAGATGTTCCATAACTTTACACATCTCCTTATCCTATAGCATTGCCCCCATTATGTATGCATGTGTGTGGGTATATAAAATAAGAAAGTTTAATATTCAAAGGTATACCATTATTCACAAAGAAGGGAAGGATCCCCTGCTCTGTAGAAGCTACCGCCCAATCGCGCTGCTGAACATTGATTATAAGATCTTGGCGAATGTCCTCAGCTTCAGGATGGAAAAGATCATTCAGGACTTGGTGCATCCTGATCAAATTGGTTTTATTACAGGCAGATACGGCGTGGACAATGTCTGGTGCCTTGCTGATATCATCCAAGTTTTTCAGGGCTCAGAGGGTTATTATGCGATTGTGTCCCTAGATGCCGAAAAAGTCGTGGATAAAATTGAATGGCCTTACTTGTTTTCCGTTCTCAAATATCTTGGCTTTGGAATAAGTTTTTGTAATTGGATACGAATCATCCACAGCTCACCTGTAGCCAAAGTGTTAGTCAATGGCCATATCTCCCCATATTTTGAAATGGGATGTGGCACCAGTCATGGATGCCCTATGTCCCAATTATTATTTGCCCTGGCAGTTGAGCCACTTGTCTGCAGACTTTAGGAGTTTGTTGATTTATTTATTTATTTAGACAGTTTTGTATACCGCCTTATCCGTCAATCAAAGCGGTCACAACACAATTGGGGGATCCATTTAACATGTGGGGATATGAGACACATACACTAATACTTACAGGGAACATGGACAATGGAGGGTTAGGTGGCTTGCCCAAGACCACAAGGAGCATCTGTGGGACTAGAAACCCCAATCCTTCTGGCCCAAGGTTGCTGTCTTCTAGTGGGATTTGAACCTCCGACCTTCCGGCCTGAAGTACCTTGCCCCAACCACTAGGCTACTCCTCCCTAGTTGATGTTCTTGGGATAATGATAGGGGACAGGGCATAGAGTATCCTTATATGCAGACGACACCTTGATTTGTGTCTGGCACCCTGAGACCTCGTTGTCCATATCATTACAAGTGATTAAGGGGTTTGGAGAATTCTCTGGCTATACTGTTAATTTCCAGAAGTCAGCTCTTCTTCTCTGTGGGACTTACCAACAGCAAGGGCGGGCCCCAGTGGATCCGGTGGCGTTCCAAGTGGTGACAGCATTCCGCTACTTAGGCATTGTGGTCTCTGCAGATCCTTTGCAGCTATATAATGTGAATTACACAGTTCTGTTAAGAGGTATTGAGTGGACCTGCAACATTGGCAGGACCAGGTGGTATCTTGGTTGGGGAGAATGAATGCGGTGAAACTGCTGATACTACTCTGATTTATATTTCTGTTTACGAGCCTCTCAATACTGTTACCCAGATCCTTTTTCTGGGAAGTAAGGAGGATCTTGGCTATCTACATTTGGCAAGAGAAGAAACCCAGAATAGCGACAGACAGAACGGGGTGGCGGAGGGTTCCTTGATATGTATGTTTATTATTGGAGCGCTTGCCTCAGAGCTGTCAGGTATTGGAATGGTGCAATCAGCCTAGACGGCACTTGAGGCTGCATGATTGAAACCCATTCCATTAAAGGCTTTTCTATATATCGCTGGCTCCGCTGAGCTGGGCCATGGGAATGCCCACCTTTTCTTATGAGTGGTAAGTTGCTGCTGGGTGCAGATATCCAGACTTCAGACTTCCAGACTTCAGACTTCCAGACTTCAGAAAGAAACTCAAGACGCACATCTTCCAAACCCACTTCAACCTGAATTAAACCTTCAGTTGGGGGCAGCCCCCTGCCCACATTGAACAAGAAACCTATCCTGTGTATATGTATCTATGTATATATGTAAACATTATGTGTATATGTATCTATGTATATATGTAAATATTTCCTCCCCATAGCTACGATTTGTTAGCTCTGTGTGACGTGTTGTTCTGATAATCTGAAACTCTGTGTGACGTGCTTTTCTGATAATCTGTATGTAAACAAAATTTGTACCTGCTTTGATCTGGCAGTTTCATAATAATAATCTTACCGCTTCTGATCGCTGGAAGGAGCGGGATACAAATACTCTCTAAATAAATAAATAAAATAAATATCCAAACTGACTGGGATGTCTCTCCTTTATGCCCCATGTACACCACTAACAGCTCACAGCTTTATTAGACAGATGGGTACTCCTGAACTACTGCTGAGCATTTGTATAGCACTACAAGACATATGCAGCGTTGCACAGACACATGTAAAAGACGGTCCCTGCGCATCAGAGCTTACAATCTAATAGAGACAGACAACACAGTAGCTGTAGAGATGGGTACATCTAGGGGGAATGGTAAGGAAACACAAAGGAGATCACGGAGTCAAGATCCGAAAGTGGCAGCGAAGAGGTAGATTCTGGAGAAGGAGCATGGGTACTGGGATGCTGTGCTTCTCGGACCTATTTGAGGGAGGAATACTGGTGACCAAATCTCACTTGGCAGAAAAGCTTGACCAGCCAGTCCCATACTTTCAATACTTCCAATTTCAACAATTTGTGACTGGGCTTCCGGTCTGCCACATGTTCTGCAGACCCTCGCATGAGGTGGAACACATTATATATCAGGAGATGGGGGATAGGAATGATATTTCCAAATTATACAAGGCGCTGCTGGCCCTCAGACACACCCACCCTCTCCATCATCAGAGGGCTTGGGAGGATGTCTTGGGAAGAAGAGAGGACGCCTTTTGGGACAATATATTTTTCTATGCACACATGGTGTCCATTTCGCTAAATTTCATAGCTGTTCAAATGAAAAGTCTGATCCCATTCTATATGTCCCTGGCTCAGATAGCGTGATGGAACCCCAAGGTCCCTCCAACCTGCTCGCATGGATGTGGGGGCTATACTAACTTTGATCATATGTGGTGGGACTGCCCGTGGATTCAGGCTTTCTGGACTGAAATCCATAAGACTATTCAAGCGATAATGGGGATCTCCCTTCTGTTTTGCTATGAGGTGCTGGTAGGGATGCGCTCTCATGGCCTGCCACCAGGACTATGACCCGTCCTCTTACGGGAAGAAAATACACCTTTTCAGACAGGGCCGGCCCAAGAGTTTCCACCGCCCTAGGCAGAAACCTCGATCTCGCCCCCTCCCCCAGCTGATGATGATGATGCCCCCCTCGCCCCCCCCCCCCTGCTGCTAATTCTGTCTCGGGAGGGGGAGGTGGCAGCGGCAGTATTTCCAAATGCAGCGGCTTTTTGCTGCTGCTTTTGGAAATAGTGCCACTGTCTGCCTCCCCCCCCCCCCCCAAATGGAATTGGAGGCAGCTGGGGATAAGGTGCAGCACAGCTGCCCACCCATGCCGCTGCCACTGCCACCCACCCCTGCCGCTGCCGCCACCCACCCAGGGCCAGCCTCCTAGTGGACGGGCCTGCCCTGCTTTCAGACCATCTGGGCTCCCTATACAAAATTTCTTTATAAGTAAGCCCGCTCTATGACCCCATTTATAGAATGCCTACCCCGGAGTATCACTCTTAACCCACATGTAACGGCAAGACTCAGAAGAGTTGGAGTATCATTATGCCTAGTTCGCTTTGGCTCATGAATGATAGCAGCTTGCACCCATGCTAATGTTTTTGTCTGATAGATAATTACCTTATAGATCCAACTGCGAATCAAAGCTTGGGGATGGGATGGTTCAGGAGGGGAGGGAAAGGGGAAGGGTGGGGCTTCTGTTATCTACCCCAATTGGTGCCTTAACCTTATGTGTGCTTGTTATTCAAATTGAGGGGGTGGGGTATCTAGTAAAGCTGTCACTTTTTTCACCTTTTCTTTCCTTTTTTGTCCTGAGCTGTGACAGAGTAATTCTTCTGCTGAATCATTTTTGTGTTCTGTTGTGAGTCCTGAATGATGTCTATTCCCTAGGATCAGTACAGGGTGGTTCTAGGAGGGGCGGCATTGTGGTGATGATGATTTCTGACTTGGGGTCTAGGAGCCTGAAGGTTAAGTAAGGTGGGGCATATGGAAGAAAGTTCACCTAGGGCTCCCGATACCCTTACACCAGCCTTATGTATAGTTGAACAATGGTGTTCTATAGCTGGCTATAGGCCATATAGTCTTTATCTGCTGTCATTTAGTATTTCTGTGTTTTAGATAAGTAAGTTTACCCCAGCTAAGTGGAGGCTTCCCAGGAGAGGGCATGGGAAGGGGTTTGCAAAGCGCAAGCTTTTGAAAATTTGAGCATATGCACAGAAATTAATCCTGAAAATCTGTGCATATCAAAGAGGAAGGCAACATTGAAATCCCAAATTATTCCCAAACCTCCTCCCCCTTAGGCCTGCAATGCATTTCGCCAGCACTCATAGGCTGCCCAATGTTCATAGAATTGTGTGTCCATCAATTTCACCTGTGCAGACACCTCTGACGTACGGTATATCCACTCCAGCTTACTTTTCAGAGTCCAAAGCTGGTGCCAGCTTGCATTTCCAATTCCTTGCAATCTCCATTCATGCTGCAATAATACACATCTAGGGCTTCTAGGCAGCTAATCTTCCTTCCAGACCCACCCCCTTAACAGGCAGATTCAATAAGAAGGACTCTGAGTCCAGCACAACATCCACGTGCACCATTTCACCAACCAGGAGTGCAATCTTATGTCAAAAAAGGCCAATAACAGGACATAGCCACCACATATGCAATAAACCCCCCTCCTATCCACAACCCCAGCAGCACTTCCCGTCCCTGTGCTCTCCCATCTGTTGCAACCTCACTCGGTTCAAGTACATCCGACAGAGTAATTTGCAACCGTGGTTCAGAATACCAGTTGCCACTGACAGTCTACTTGTTCCCACAAAAATCTGCTCCCATTTCTTGTCCTGTAATAGAGTGCCCAGGTCTCTCTCCCAATTTGAAATAAAAGTGATCCGCCCATTAGCCCTTTGAGCCAGTATCTTATATAGGCCCGTTAGTATGCCCTGAGATCCCACCCATCTGAAGAAATGCTTCTCAAAGTCGGATGAATATCCCACAGGGAAAGCAGGAACCATTTTGGACTGCACGTAATGATGGACATGCCAGTAATAAAACTCATGCTCAGGTTTAATCTGAAATTTTTGTCTTAAAGTACCAAAACGAAAGCAGCCACGGGAACAGAGCTGCTTTCGTTTTGGAGGAAGCAGCAGCAATGGAAGCGGAAGGGTGGCGGAAACGGTGTCCTCGGGGCCCCCCACCCCGCCAGCTCCAGGAAGATTGACGCGACCCAGCAGTTTGAAAGCAGAGCCGCGGGAACGGAGAAATTTTCCCACAGCTGCTTTCATTTGATTTTAAAGGATGAATCGGGGAGGGGAGTGGGGGGGGGAGGGAAGGGAAGGGAGCAGACAAGGGGGGCCTGGAAGGGAGCAGTCAAGGAGGGGCCTGGAGGGGAGCAGACACGGGGGAGCCTGGAGGGGAGCATACAAGGGGGGAGCCTGGAAGGGAGCAGACAAGGGGGGGGGCTGGAGAGGAGCACACTGGGGGGCGGGGAGGGCGCAAACAAAGGGGGGCCAGGAGGGGAGCAGACAAGGGGGGCCTGGAAGGGAGCAGACAAGGGGGGGCCTGGAAGAGAGCAGACAGGAGGGTCCTGGAGAGGAGCAGATAAAGAGGGGGACCTGGAGGGGAGCAGACAAGGGGGGGCCTGGAGGGGAGCAGACCAGGGGGGAGCTGGAAAGGAGCAGAGCAGACATGGGAGGGGGGAGCTGGAAGAAAGCAGACATGTGGAGGGGGGGGAAGCTTGAAGGGAGCTGACACCTGGGGATGGCACTGGAAGGCGGATGGACAGGGGAGAGGCGGAGCTGGAAGGGAGCTGACATGGGAAGGGGCACTGGGACTAGACGTTCGCTGATACCTGGGATGATATTTTAACTAGAAGGGGCTGGACGAAGGGGACGGAGGGGGACTGGAAGAGAATAGACACCAGTGACGGTACTGGAAAGGCAAGGGGGTTGGTACTGGGAAGGGAGGCTGTAAAGGGGGCTGATACTAGGGAAAGTTACTAGGACTGAAAAAAGGCTGATGGAAGAAAATGAAGAAAGGAAAAGGAGAGACAAGAAATGTCAGATGGACTATAGACCATAGAAAAAGAGCTAAGAGAAGACAGAGGAAAACAGAAACCTCAGATCGGGACCAGCATGATCAAAAATCATCAGACAACAAAGGTAGAAAAAATAATTTTATTTTCAATTTAGCGATTGGACTTTGTGCTATCTATATTTCACATAGTATGGGGAACTGCATCTCTTATCTGGTGTGACACCGCATGCAGAGTCTGGCTTCTTGGGGTTTCATTTTAATTTTTATCTACATATTTTTATTTTTACTTCAGGTTGTGGTCACTTATTCTGTACTTGGTGAGGGTCTGTGTTCTGAGTGTGCGACCAAGGCCAGTTGTTCTGTTAACATGGAGTTTGTACATAGGGATCTGTACTGTAGTAATTTGACTTGTTCAGCTTTTCAAATAGGTGTATGGATGTTTTGGGGCTGATTGCAGTGTTTATAGTGCTGCTTTTTTCTTTGTAGGCCCCTTATTATATGAGTTTTGGAAGCGTATGCTGGTATGGTATGGTAGATTTGACCTTGCAGATCTTAGTGACTTTAGTAGGGTTTTATATTAGTTCCCAATATGCCTGGTACTGGAGAATGTTTGTTGTTGGTGAGATGACCAGAATCAGCTTTTTTTAAATATATATATTGAGTTCTGTGTGTGAATATCCTACCTCTGCTCTGCACCCATTGTTGAGGAGGGGGTTCTGTGAATGTAAAATGTATATTCAAAAAGAAAAAGCAAGCACCATAATGCAGTTTATAACAAAATACAAATGAATTATAATTTGGAGTTATTAAATTGCTGTGGTCCTCGCTCTTTTAGTTCCTTGGTGTGTGAACATCTTGCATTTGCTCTACATTATCTAATTGACTTTTTGATTTGGTTCAGTCCCTGACTGGAGTTTTGAGAAAGATCCCCACCCGGGGGGGGGGGGGGGCACCATCTCATCCCTCGCTTCAGGCAGCAGATTGCCTTGAGCTGCCCCTGTCCACCACCTCTTTCTCAGTGCTTTTGCCTATTTCCATGTCATCCAACAGTGGCTTGTTCAATCTTGAAAACTGAAACCTGAGTCCCTTTGCCCCCACCTCACTTTAATCCCTATCAGGCAAGATCAGTCCATGTGATTGAGCTGATATCTACTTGCACAATGCGGTTCACTAACATGCAGTCCAACCAGAACATGCCAATTCAGCTATAACTATTGTGGACATGAGAGTAGAAAACATACTCACATTTGTGGCCCTCCCAGACCCTCCAAACATCTACTAAACTCAACGAATCAAACAGGACCATCATATTTTTCCTATGAACCTTCCCTCCCATACCCACCCCACCTGAATTATCCAGTCTGGGATCACAAGTCAAATTGGAATCACCCCCCAACACAATCGGATCCTGAGAAAAATGCACAAGCTGCCCTCTCAACTCCTCAAAAAAAGCTCCCTGGTTGGTGTTTGGGGCATACACATTGGCCAAAACCATTGACACCTCATCCAGAATTACATTTAGCAATATATATCTGTCTTTCTTATCCCGTTTCTCTTTCTTGATTTCCAACACATGTTCCTGTGATATCATGATATCCCCCTCCCCCCCCCCCCCTTTTTATGATCTCCCAAGTTGGCTACTAAAAAACATGAGAACATTTTTTACAGTTCAGAAGATATGCTTCATCTGATATGTTTATTCAGGAAATGCATTTTTAAAAAGATGCCAGTCGAACTTATTGATAGTGCAAAAGATGATGGCAATCAGCTCTTTCACTGCATACTCATGTAGGTAGATGACAATATCTCTAGGCTTTTGTGGGTTCAGAGGGTCCAACGCTCAATGCACATGTTCGACTTTAATCCCCATATCGATGGCACTTCCGCACCCATGTGCAAAAGTAACCGATATATCTCGATGGCCACTTTCTTAGCATCACTGTACTCTGGTTTCTCAGGAGTCCCCCCGGTATTCTGATGTTGCGTTGAAGTTTTCTAGATCCTCCATCTTTAAGGCTAATCTCTCTTTTTCATGAGCAAGTTCATGAGCATGCCTTCTGAGTCCATCCACTTCTTCTTGGATGTTCTCATTCCATTCTTCACAGTCCTCTATTCGTAGGACAAGCTTCACAACCTCCGCCCTCAATTCTTTGACCAAGCCACCAATTTTGGACTTAACTTCCACTATTTCTTTCTTTTAATTCTATAAACCATCCTCCTTGGTTATCAGGCTCTGCCAAAGCACCACCACCCAGCTCCTCAGACAGCACTGAGTCTCTAGACGCCTCATCATTCACTTCCTTCAGTGCCGTCTTTGCACCTCATGGCCTTCTCCACTACCACCCTTCTTGCTACTCATTATCATTCAAATACTTTCAAAAAGAAGCTCTTTGGGGGCTTTCTATTTAGTTTTTAGTGGGTCAAACCGTGGAACTCTACTCACACGTCCTTCTGCCGGGATGGCGTCACTTCCTCCTTTGTTATTTTTTAATTGCAGCTTTTAATTAATTTCTTATGATTGTACTAGAAAAGGGCCTATATAGAAAGTCATGTTAAAGTCACCTGTTAGCAGAGATTAGTATACTAATTTTAATGCACATGTGGGCTGCCAATTTTACATATACGAAATAGCATAAAGCCTTCATTGCTTCAGGTGCATACAGTGGGTACTGCTGATGGGGGCTGTGATCTCACCTCCCTATCGGACTTGAATCTCCCCTGGTCCAACCACTGCTGCATCTTCTCTCTACGAATGCACCTGCACAATCTGTCCTCCACTACTGGTCACTCTCCTTCTACCCCTGCAACACTGTCTCGCAATATCACCTCATGCACCCTCAAGCTCTTTCCATATTCCAACATGATTCTCCCCGACGACTTTGTTTCCCTCCCAGTTTACGCCCAGGTTCAAACATGGCATTCCTCCTTATCCGCTGCTTTCGATCAAATTGCTCCACCCCATTCCCTATGCCGGCCATCCAAATGTCATCACCCTTGGTATCACCTTGGCCTCTGTCTTCACTGTTCACATCTTTGCCGTGCTGAGTAAGCTTGGAGAGAACACCACTACCCCCCGTCACTCCAACACTTCAAACACCTGCACCGCTGTTATCATTTCTTAATTCATAATGCTAAAAAAGCCTATTACACTAATCTTATTTTGTCCTCCCCCAGCTCATCACGTCAACTTTATTCTATTCTCACCTCCTTCTCCAGGCCTCGTTCTACCTTCCTCCCCTCATCTTCTGCCACCTCTCCCAATCCTAATCTTTTCGCTTGGAATTTCTTGACCCTCTATACCACCTTCTCGGCTTACCCCTCCCCCCATTCCCCTTTGTCATCCCTTACTCATGTATGGTCACGTTTCACATGATCTCCTCAGCTGAACTACTTAAAGTCATGTCCTCTTCCCACAAAACTACTTGCCGCTCCAACCCCATCCCATCTTTCTGGCTGACTGAACTCTCCCTAGCCCTTCTACCCCCAATCCTTTCCATCTTCAATAACATTCTGACCTCTGGTACCTTTTCTATCCTTTGGAAACAAGCCTTGATTTGGCCCATTTTGAAGAACCCTTTTCTTGGCCCCTCCTCGCCTTCTCACTACAGACCAGTCTCGACTCTCCCGTTCCTGTCAAAGGTACTTGAGAAACTGGTCTTTGCACAGCTCTCTGCCCATAGCTCTCTTGATGCCACGCACACCTGCATCCCTGTCAATCTGTATTTTGCTCTGGTCACAACACTGAAACAATCCTTTTTTCTTTCCTAAATGAAATATATGAATCTCACAACCGGGGTAACATCTCTCTAGTGGTTTCCTTAGATCTGCCTTCGACCTTGTTGATCACAATGTCCTCATTTCCCTCCTTCACAACTTTAGCATTTGTGGTACTGTTTTACGTTGGTTTCATTCCTTCCTCTTGCACAGGTCATTTTCTGTTCTCTGTGGTTCCTTGTCATCCCCTTTTCTCCCACTCCCCTGCGGAGTCTCCCAGGGCTTGGTATTGACTCCACTCCTTTTCATCATCTTTATGGTTCCCCTCACACTTCTGATCCAGCAGCATGGTGTGTCATCATACTTTTCTGTAGTCATATTTCTATGTTTCTATATGGGACAAACACAGAGGATCTCTAAAGGAAAAAAGGGGACTGTTGTAGTTGTTGATATGGAAGGACAGACTAAATAGGCCATGTGGTCTTTTTCTGTCGTCATATTTCTATGTTTCTATGTTACTATGCTGACAACATTGTCCTTCTTCATCACACTGACCCGTCTACCTCAGATCTTTTGCCACTGAACACTTGTCTCATTAAGATCTCCATCTGGATGTCCACCAACGTCCTCCACCTCAACCTTGCAAAGACAGCTGCTATTTGGTTCCCAGCTGGTGGCCCCTGCCCCTCTCTTGCTCCTGCATTCCCAAATTCCACCATTTTCCTGGTTGATTCTCTCTGTTACCGGGTTGTGATTCTTGACTCCTCATTGACCTTTCAGGCTCACTTTTCTTCTCTTTGCTGTTCGCTTCATTCCCTTCATCAGATTTGTCCGTACTTTTCTCTCTCCCTCCTCTCTGATCACTCTCCTGTTATCCCTAGTTATGTCCAGACTTGATTATTGTAATGTTGTTTTCTTGGGTCTTCCACAATACCAATTGCACCGGCTCACACAGAACACTGCCATTCAAATCCTTGCTTACGCTTCCTGTTTCGACCATGTCACCCTACTCCTAATTCATTTTCACTGGCTCACTCTCAACTGCTGCATTCAGTTCAAACTCCTCACCTTGGTCCACAAAGCCCTACACACCAGCATCCCAAGATATCTCTCAAAAACTCTTCATCTGCACTCCCCACATCGGGTTCTCTGCACCATCCATGTCAATCGCCTGCACCTCCCCTCTGCCTCAAGAGCCCAGTTAGAATCCATCCATAATTCCGCCTTGTACTTTTTTGGCCCTGCCTTATGGAATGCACTACCCCTCGACCTCTGAGTCGAATTGTCCTACACCAAGTTTAAGTCCATGCTCAAGACTCACCTTTTCCAAATAGCCGTTGACCTACAATCTTCAGACTCCCAGTTCTCCTATCCCAGCCCTCTCCTGACCTGCTCTCCTCTTTATATGACTGTGTTACCTTTCCTGTCAAACTAGGGCATTCTTTTCTGTTTCTTCCTGATTAATTGTTATTTTAATCATGCACCACTCTGCTGCGTTTTGTGAAGAGGTGGCATATCAGGCATAATAAAACGTAAACATAAAGTACCAGAAGAAGGAGCTCGGTTGCTGCAATGGATTCCCCACTTCCCTATCATCCGTATCAAGAGCCCTCTGAGCCTCACCCTCTCTTCTTTTCCACTAGGGTAATTTTATAACAGGTCATCATGGGTAGGAGCTAGATAGGCATCATTTTATAAAGTACCTCCTTTCCTTTGTAAAATACTAGTGTAAATGGCAGAAAATGTGCCAACAGTGTGGGTGTGATAGCTTATATCTGCTCTTGAGCGGGTATAAATGTTCACAGCGCCGTACCTAGTCCTGTGTGAGTGGTGCAGCCGCACAAGGTGCAAAGGTTTAGGGGCGCTTTTCAGGTTGCTGACCTTGGCTCCCTTCCACGCTGCCTGCTGTTACCCTGCCACTGCCACATTCTGTTTTCTCAGCGGCGGCAGCACCAGCAGCAGTGGAGCAGAGCTGACTTCAAATAAAACAAAACAAAAAATACGCGGGTCTTTCCTCTGTGCTTGTAAGACGATCTGATCCCTCCCTTCCTTCTCTGAGGTAGGTCACGGCAGAGGAGGGAGGGACTAGGCCAGCCATTCAAGCACAGAGTTGCAAAGACCCATATTTGATTAGCTGCTCTGGCCCCTGCCTCCTCTGATGTGAACCTACGTCAGAGCAGGCGAGGGATCATATCTGTTTGCAAGTGTGGAGGAAAGACCCGCGTGTTTTTTGTTTTTTGTTTTTTTTTAATTTAGAGTACATATCAGGGAACAAAATTCAGCAATACAGAAATCATTATATCCACAACAAAAACAATACAAATTAGCAATACATTAGTCCTCATCAAGAAGGAGCTAAAAAAAAACAAAAAAACAAAACAAAAAACAGTCCC
Organism: Ichthyophis bannanicus; assembly: GCA_033557465.1. NCBI lineage: Eukaryota > Metazoa > Chordata > Amphibia > Gymnophiona > Ichthyophiidae > Ichthyophis > Ichthyophis bannanicus. The sequence continues at coordinate 918,149,117 of CM066034.1, forward strand.
ATCTCAGCCCTGTGAGTACATCTTCTTCTAATATTACCCCGATGAATAGAGATTTGTCCCTGGCTCACCAGGATAACGAACCTTTATCTGCTGCTTCGTCCCCTTTAGGGGGTGTTGACGTAAGTGAAATTGAGAAACCTCTTCGTTCTTGAATATTGATTGTACAGCTGAGACTTTGCCTCCTCCGCTTCCCTCGGTAGTAGTATTCCCTTCAGTAGGGGAGGCACAAGTTCCTCTGGATGATATATCGTTAAAGGATATATGGACTATGCTAGCCCAGATGGAATTGGCCTTAGGGTCTTCCCTACAGAAAATTTCTGTTTTTTCAAAACAGACTGTGGTAAAGTTATCGAATCATGAAATCAGATTGCTAGTAGTGGAAAAGAGTCTAGAGGAAGTGCGGGGTTCCTTGCAGCAAGGAGTTTTAACTACAGTTGTACAGGATGTTTCCTCCTTACATCATCAGGATGAGATATTAGAAAACTCCTTGCGATCTAGGAACCTGCGCTTGTTAAATTTTCCTCGTACTCACTATTTGTCCCCAATTATACTTTTCCAAAAGTATTTGAAAGAAGTCTTATTATTATCTGATGCTAATTCAATTGCTTTGTCAAAATCTATTATCTTCCTGTGGGGAATTCAATTAAAGATTCTAATAGGGAAGTGGGGATACAAAATAATCAGTTGGTTGCCTCCTTATTAAATATCTCTGAGTTTCTTGAATCATCTCATGATGAGACTGCAACGCAGGCTACTTTGTTAATTACTGTAGTTTCTGAGATAGATAAAGAGAGAATTTTTCAGGCATACTTTTAAAAGAAACTTGAGAAGTTTTGTGGTTAGTGTATTCAAATTTTTACTGATGTTTCAAGGGCCACACAACAGCGTCGGAAAACCTTTTTGGCCCTAGGAGCTTTATTCTATTTGAAATTCCCTTGCAAGCGTCATATAGTTTTTCAAGGCAAGTGTTATATCTTTGGGGAGGTTGAACAATTATTAGAGTTTATAAAAGATAAGGGATGAAGTATGCTTTATTGTTTGATTTAGATTTCCTTGTATTTGATTTCTGGTATGACCAGGGAAACTACCGGGCTTTTTTTTTTAAAATTTGAAGTCATGTCTGCTCTGCTGCTTCCTGCGCCACTGCGAAAACCAAATGTGGCGGCAGCAAGGCAAGGGCAGGCAGCCAGATGGACGGATGTTTTGGGCGAGAGATGGGGGGGGGGGGCACAAGATGTGCAAGTTGCACAGGGCACAATTATGGTTTGGTACAGCCCTGAATTTCCACACCTATTTTATGCACGTATGCGCATAAATTAAGATATTTTATAATTCATATGTGTCCAGGCATGCCCAGCATGTACTCTTATATGGCTCAGTATTTTATAAGAGGTCAGTGATGTGTGCAAATGACTTAATACAATTATCTCCTATGAGCTTTGCAAGGTCAGTGGGTCCACTCTTCTCCTCCGGCGGGTGATACCACCCTCATCTACTCCACCCAAAATAGCTAAAATGGAAGATGGAGCAGGAGAGAGCCCCACTCCCCATTGTCCCACTGGCTCCGATTTCCAAAATGGAACCAGGCAATCTTACTTAGGGAGACATAGTTACCTTTTTATGGTTCCATCCATATATACATGCATATGCGTGTATATATATATATATGCATTCCCATGTTTCATTTGCATGTCATTATAATTGGCCGTTAGTGCCAAAGACCGCATTTACACTTGTTAATGGCTGATGTTAGTACTCTTTTAGAGCATCAGGCCGTAGGTACGTTATTATTCAGCTAGGTTGAATCTGTGTTTTAAGAAACATGAATATTCTTTCTTAGTATTTTAGTATATATAATCTTAATATGTTTTCTTTATGCACAGCAACCAAAAGAAAGCAAGTCCAGTGCAGGAAACAAGGGAAATGAGGTACTGTTTGAAATATCCTAATGAGCCTTTATTGAAGAATCTACTATCACAGGCTGAATATTGGCCCATTTGCTGTTCAATGTATTTATTTATGGATATATTTTATGTATCATTTGATGCACATTTTGACTAACATTTATAATCTGCTCTGAACATGGTCACAGATTTTAGAGCAATATAAGTTCAGTACTGAGTTAAGTTCAATTAAATTAAATTATGTACTCTGCTTAGATTTATTTTTATTTTTAGAAGATAATCAGGAATGATCCTAAATCTGATTATGTTTTTAGCTCCTTTGTCTTGTTATATGTATCTATTTGTTCTGTTAGAATTTGGTCTATTTATACATTTTGATTGTCTATTTTACACTTTATTATTTCTTGGGTTTACCAGTTTGTTGTCCATTATTTTATTCTCAGTGTTTGTTTTTTTTATTTGATTTATTTTAATTTATAATCTCAATATAAACTGTACTAAAGGGCCCTTTTACAAAGCCTGCTAAGATTTTGCACTTAACTTTTGTTGGTAATGTACATTAAGTGCAAAGTTTCATGTTAGCTGTCAGGAGCCTTGACTATCATGTTTCCAGCAACTAACATGTGACTGAGGCCCTTAACAAGCGGTGCACTTAACACAGATGCGTCTAAAAATACACATAGTGGGATCGTTAGGTGCACCCACGCTAATCGCCACATTAACTGCACTCGTGTACTAATGTGCTCTCCACGCCCACATTCCGCCTCTCACCTGTCCACCTTCCACATTAGTGCACATGTGCCAGTTAATATGTTCCCATGCATTAGAGTTCACCACAGCCAGTTCCTGCACTCTATAATGCACGTTAGCTGGTTAGCGGCACTTAGTGAAAGGGCTCCTAAATTATCTGTTCATTTGTGAACCACGGGAAGCCTTTTTTAGGATAACACAGTACGTAAATGTGAATAAATAAATACCATTGGAAAGGCTTATGCCATTGATTTCTACTGATATATAATGCTTATTTCTGTGATTAAATCTGGGCCAAAAGATTTTACTACCTAATTTTTTATCAAGAAATTTTATTAAGGAAAACACAAGGGGCATGTGCTATTCCTTTTGGCCACAGGATGGCAGTATAGTATTTCTTTAAAAAAAAACCTTTAAATTTCAACCGGATAAAACAAGATAGACGCCCTTTTTAAAGCATCCAGGATCCATTCATATGACTTTATTTTGATAAAGTAGCTCTGGCAAAATTTTGAATTATGCACAAAACAAAACAATGAATGATTAACAAAAATCTAGGTAAGGTCTTTAATTTCTCGTCCGATGTGAGCAGTCCACTGGCACAGAGTATGTCTGAGAGGGTGAGTTTTCTCTAAGTACCGGAGAACAGAATTACTACCATAGCCAGATATTTAGATCCTGACCCCCTTAGTCTCCTGTTTACCATCCCTGTGCATGGCTAGTGCAAGGAAATGAGGCATCTTAAGCAAACATCATCCCTTTCTCCCCCCGGCCCGCCCCACCCCCATTATTACTGCTGTCGTCCCTCACCGGAACCTATAGCAGGACAATGGCTTGAAAAAGCCCCGTGGTACTTACCTTTAAAACTTCAGCGCCATGGGGCTGTCTGCTTCCGCCCCAATCGATGCCAACTTCCTTTTGCATGGGGGTGGAAGCCGCTTCCACCCCCAAGCAAACAGGAAGTCTGTATCAGGCATTGGTGTAATTGTAATTGTCACAGTTTAACATTAAATGTAAGCCACTTTATATGATAAAGGGGATATAAAAGTAGCTAAATAAATAAATATATGTGCAGCGCTATGCATGCCTTGTAGCACTATAGAAATGTTAAGTAGTAGTAGAAGGACATCTCATAAGGTGATGGGATTGGCATCATTTATAAAAAAAAAAAAAAAAAAAAATCAGGCTTGCCAACTCGTAAAAATCATTTTTACTGAATATTTCCCAGAATTTTATTTACATCCTAACTTTTTCACCGACATGTGTTTCACCGTTCCCATTTTATGCACAACTAAAGGTAAGCATTAAATCTGTTTTGCACAAGAGAAAGGCTTTTACATAATATTGAATGGCCATAGACACATGTAAAAACGACATGTCAAAAAACCGGGTGTACTTTTCTACGCACTACACATAGGCGTTCGCCGGGATGTAGTCTGGGCAGAGTGGAGGATCAGATCTTAGTGACTTGCTTTTCGTTTACATTATGTGAGCTCAGTGGAGTTTTCTTATTATGTTTTATGTTCCAGTACCAGGCCTGCCATACAGCAGATCCAGTTTCTAGTTTTGCGTTGAAGTTCTATTCCTAGTATTAGTAGGCGCTGGAGTTGCTACAGAATCACAGGCGACAGGAGGAGGAAGAAAGGAATCCCAACCACCCTAAAACAGTTACACCTATGGAAAGGATTTAAGACATGTACTAAGAAACATTGCAATATCTAGTGAGGAGGTTGGGGGGGGGGCACTAAGCAGAGAAAAGCCCTTGCCAGCCAGTTATGCTAGATAGCACCCTATGGGCTCCAAGCTTACATGGAGAGGAAAGTGGGTGTTCCTAAAAAATCCTGTTCCAAATAATTTAGGTGAGGCAGAAAAAAGAGAATTTGCAGAATATTCATCAGCCTTCTACTGTGTGCCGAGTTGTTCAATAGATATTATAATTTCATCTTCTTTTTTGTATCATGTTTCATGCAATGTTTAAAATGCTTTATGTCACCACAGGGCTCTCATATGGTGACGGAAGAACTTCACTCTGTCACCTTTGAAACCTGCTTCAGCCTGCACGGACTGACCATAGATCTGGAAGTAAGCACATTTTGTTTCTGGGAGAACTTGGAATAAGATCAGCATCTCTGCTTGGAAAAAAGTCTAGAATACTTTTAAACCAGGCTGCCTAACTTGTTGAGGCAAGCATGCCTCTAGGTTTAACCACTTTTCAGAGTACACATATACTTTCCCTTTGAAAATTATCCCACAGAAAAGCCATGCACACATATTTGCGCTTGCTCTTTGGTGCACACAAATCTCCCATTTTATTTTGTGCACATACTGTATATCCCTGTTTAATAAATTAGATGTGCACGTCCAAACCCTGTGCCAACATCACTTCTAGGAACACCTCCACCCAGATTGATAGACTATTGCATATATACGAGGTAGAGAGTGTAGGTGCATATGCTCCATGCAAGGCCAATTTAATGCATGGTATACTGTTTTTCATGTGAAAATGCCTTTTGGAATTACCCCCTATAGTGTTGTATAGGTTTGAATACTGATGGAGATGGAAGCATTTGCCCCCTGAAGTTGGCTTTGGTCTCTGCTAGTTTCATGGGCCAACTGTGTTCCAGTGGTACACCATTAGTAAACATACCCCTTAGTTTCTAGCTGGGCATGTTGGAATATTCTAAGAAAAACGCACACAATCATGCTGGATACCTTGGAAGAGGGGGAAGGTAAGGAGAAAAATATTGGAGACCTGGGGGGGGGGGGGTTGAGTGAAGGGCGAGTTGGTGGTGACCTTGTTGGGGGTGGGGGCGGAAAGGAGAGAGATGCTGGAGACCTGGGGGGAGGGAGTAGGGATGTCTAGATGCTGGATTAGGAGTGGGATGGGGTGTGGCAGGTGGGGGCATGGCCGATGGTGTACCTGGGGTGTCAGAAAGCCTTGAACCAGCCTTGCATCTGATTTCCTAATCCTTCCTCTCTCTCAAAGACCAATACCAGTGTCAAGTTTGTACAGCGCTGTATACACCTTGTAGCACTATATAAATGATTAATAATAGTAGTAGTAAAAAATGAATAATCCATTTTAACATGGCTGTTTTGAAACACTTCCCTCAGATTTCCTGTGCACAGAACTGGCCCTACCACTAGGTGGGCTCATCATCTGCCTAGGGTCATCTTTGAGGGACCGCTGCAGCACAGTATTTTCCCTTCCTCTACCATTGCTGCTGCCACCCCCACCACCCTACCTCTGCAGAAAGCTCAAAAATTGGGCTTCAGGAGTTGCAGCACATTGCCAGGAAAACCCTTTAAAACTGCATTAGTGGGCACACATGCTTGGGTGTTCAAGCCCTGATACGTCGTGATGTGGCAGGCTTTCAGCACGCGGGCATGCGTGCCCACAAATGCTCAAAAGCCCACTGCTGAGAGCAGATTTTAAAGGGCTCTCTGGTGTTGTGTCAGTGCTATGCTGCCGCTCCCCAAAGCCCAATTCTTGGGCCTCCCGTAAAGGTAGGGTGGTGGGAGCAGAAGCAACGGTGGTAGAGGGGTAGGGAAAGGGGGAGATGTCTGACACCTTAGATGGGGTATAAAGAAAGAGGTGAGATATGCTGGATACCTTGGAAGAAGGGAAAGCTAAGGAGAGAAATATTGGAGACCTGGAGGGGAGGAGGGCGAATGAAGGAGAGAGATGGTGATGACCTTGGGGCGGGTGGAGGAAAGGACACAGATGCTGGAGACCTGGGGGGAGGGAGTAGAGAAGGAAAGATGCTGGATAATGAGTGGGATGGGGTGGGAGCATGGCCGATGACCTGAGGTGTCAGAAAGCCTTGAACCAGCCTTGCCTGTGCATCTTGATTTCCTAATCCTTCCTCTCTCTCATAAAACCAACACCAGTGTCAAGACAAATAGAGTTGTTGGCCTGACTGGCTTGGGTATTTAATTACTATTTGATCCTTGTAGCTTCCTCTAAATCCTTCTGACTGCCAGCTCACTTGGGACTAGCTTTTGCTGAGGCTGCAGCTGCTTGAGCATTCGTGTGCAACAACCATGGCTTTGCTCTCATTTTAATCCCTCCCATTTTCTGCCTAGCTTGAGCATCACACAGAGTATGACTCGCTCTGGAACCCATTCCACATCCACCCTGAGTCTAACCAGTAGGTGCTCTCATTGTACAATGACTGGGGCATCTTCTGAATGCCAGGCTCAGGAATCAAAGCAGCATCTTTCTCATGGCAGCCTAGAGTATTTCTTAACGGTGCTGCCCTGACAGACAGTGTACGCTCAATTCTAACAATTTAGAGACGGTGCTGAATCAACTAGAACTAGCCATAATCTTTATGGAAAAATGATTCTATCTAGCCCTAAGAATCACCTTCCCATATACAGAAAATATAATCTGTAATTTCATATACTGTAAGTAGCACAGTTGCGATTCAGAGGACAAGCTTTGGTGACAGATTGTCATTGAACATAGAAACATGACGACAGATAAAGATCATATGGTCTATCCAGTCTGCCCTTCCATATGAACCACCAAGCTCTAAGTCCTTTTTCCTTTAGAGATCCTCTGTGTTTGTCCCATGCTTTCTTGAATTTAGATACAGTTTTTGTCTCTACTACATCCACTGGGAGACTATTCTATGCATTTAACACTCTTTCCATAAAGAAATATTTCCGCAAATTACTCCTGAATCTATCTCCTTTCACCTTCATCCTATGGTCCCTCGTTGCAGAGCTTTCTTTCAGTTGAAAGTGGCTCTCCTCCTCTGCTTTTATGCCGTGGAGCTATTTAAATGTATCTTTCCTAATTATCCTGTTAGACCAGTCCAGACTCCCCATGCCAGAAGATGATGGAGACAGAGAAACAACCAGAAAGCTTCAGTGACATCACCACTGGTAGTTAACTCTGGACCCCTAGAGGTCAGCTCCAGTATTTTCTCTGGCTCCAGTAGATGGTGGACTTCAGCTTGCAGCTCCTGACACCACTTAGAGAGTGTCTTATCAGTATAGCCTCTTTCTTTCCGGACATCTCTAGAGTACCCAAGAGGTGCCCCTCTGAAGTTTCCCGTGAATTCCTAAGGATTTGCTCCTGATCAGGAGGATCAGTTGAGCTCCGCAGACAGGAGGGTTCCTGGTCACGAGAAGATGTTCAGCTCTGTGGGGTGGTTGGCTTCCTCATTTCAGGAGCAGCTCTGCCAGTCAGGTTCAGCCCTTCTTTTAATTAAAAAAACAAAACAAAACCAACAACCCTGCTAATTCATTTCAAGTAAGGCAGCCAGCAGGATCTCCAATCAAGCTACGGTTTGGCTACTTCAGTGCAGTGAGTTCCTCAGCCTCCCCCCCCCTCCTGCTTTCAACATACAGCGCAGTTCCCGCAGGGGGGGGTATCTTCGGCTTCATGATCCCCATTGGGCCATTGTTTTTCGATTACCAGCACCATTTTCAGCTTTGCCACTTCAGCCTGTCCTCTCGACATTGCCTTCTCGTGGCAGGGGATTTTCGTGCAGGAATATTGTCCGTTGCTTCAGGCTCTTCAATCGGGGGATTTTTCTGTTGGTATGGCTTCTGTTTTTGCTCTAGTGCCCGTGGTTACTTTTGCACAGGTTGGGCATTTATTCAGCTGCTTTCCGCCATTTCTTTTTACTTTAGCGGGGGGGGGGGGGTGCCATTTTGCAGCAGGATAATGCGGTTTTCTGACTGGATGCCAACTGCCTTGCTATGCTGCCTGGGCTGTGGTCGCAAACACTGCCATCTCATGGACAGTCTTTGCTCTACTTGTGCAGCAAATCATTGGGAATCATCAAAAACAGGGAGCTCAGCGATGGGATGGGACAGAAGTCTCCTTAGCTCTGCTTCTATTCCCCCCCCCCAAGACCCCTAGTGCTTCTAACTCCCCCTCCTATAACCCCACACAGCAATTTCGGTGGTGGTTTCTCCCACTGCTTGATCTCGGGATGCTCCCATCCCCCCCCCCCACCCCCCCAATTCTTCTTCCTGAACAGCTTCAGCAGGTTCGGCAGCCTCAGAAAATTATGGATCCCGATTCTTCTTAGTTTATGCTCCTTTTCAGGCAAGTTTGGGACTTGTGGCACTCTGGATCTTCATCTTCTCCTCCAAAGACCTTTGGGGCAGCAGCACCACCCTAGCCCACTCATCCAGGAAGTGCTCCAGGCCTTCCCTGGCTTCACATGATAAGGACTGTGCTAAGGATGTCGCCTGGTCCTCTGAGGATTGGAATCCTGTCAGAAAGGACAGGCATCACCTTTCTGAGGAGCAGTGTTAGCAGTGACTTGGACCAGAAGGATGGTGAGTTGTCTCCTCTAAATTAAGACCCTGATGACCAGGATGACGGTCAGCATGTGCGTTTATTCTGCAAGGAGGTGTTCCCGGCTTTGATCTCTCAAATTGTAGAATCCCTTCATAATTCCAAGTCTCAGACAACAGAATCCCAGTCACACCTAGTCTCAAGCGGACCTTATTATTGTGGCTATTTGGAAGCCATCTAGGGCCTTTCCATTTCCCTCAGAGCTTCAACAAATGGTCTCCCTCATTGCCCTTGATTCGGCATCTCAGTCGCTTCTATGTCTGGTTTACGGCCAATCTAGATAAATGGCTTCATTTTCTGAAGGTGGATGCCCTCGTGACTGCTGTCATTAAGCATACCACCATCCCAGTGGAAGGTGGTGCGACCCTCCAGAATCAGCAAGATCATAAGGTTGAAGGGCTCCTGAAAATGTCTTTCTCCTCCTCTTCTCTCACTCTGCATGCTTTGGTCTGAGAAGGATTAGCAACACGTACCTTGTTATGGTGGATTTAGCTTCTACTGGAAGACACCTCCTCAGCATGGTTGGAATCTATTACCACCTTTTTTTTTCTATTTATCAAATTTTTATAGGTACACCAAGCAAACTTGGAATAGGAAATACAAGCGATGGTCTAACAAAAAAAAAGTCATAAGATAAATCACATAGCAAACACCAAAACCCTAACTGGGAAATCAAAGCCATCTCTTACTTGCTAAATAGTCCACAATAGGAGTGATCCAAGAAACACAATTCCAAAGGAGTGGAAATAAAAAAGGAAAATTTAAATACAGAAAACAGCAGGACTATGTGGCACACATACTACACTGTCAGTCCCACAACATATCCACACTCCAACCAACCCCAGTCAGCCCTACAGCTTCTTAGCATCCAAAAAGAAGCGTAATTGATAAGATTCAAAAGAAATGATACACAGAATTCTGGTAATGAACAATACATTTGCAAGGAAATCTTAATTGGAACTTCGCTCCCAGAGATATCACCTCTGTGCGTAGTTCCAAAAATTTCTTTCTACGGACTTGTGTCCAACGGGACACATCCGGAAAAATCTGAATCCTACCCCCCAGAAAGGAAATATCAGTTTTCTTAAGAAACAAGCATAATAATGCATTCTTATCAGAAACAAAAACAAAAGAAACTAAAAGTGTCGCTCTGGACCCTACTGTTTCAGAAGACTGTCCCAACAGTAAAGACAAATTCTCCAAGTCCAAAGAGTCCAAAGAAACTTCAGCTTGAGGAACAGGACTCATACCAGTAGTACCAGCAGCAACACCAGATGGTATATAATAGATCTGTGTAGGAGGAAACCCAGCTTCAGGGTACCCAAAAATGTCCTTTAGAAATCTATGAAAAAGAAAGCCAGATACACGTGGGAAATTCAATATCCTCAAGTTCAGAGACCGGGAAGCATTCTCCAAATTTTCAATCTTCCGAAGAAACAACAACTTATCTTGGGAAATTTTCCCCTGCTGCTCTTGTACCTGCTGAATTCGTTGTTCAAGCATAGTTAACTGACCCTGTTGCTCCACAAGGCTCTTCTCCACACTTTCCACTCGAGTAGGAAGCAGGGTAAAAAGCTGCAGCACAAACCTGATGAACTGACTAAAGAGCAGACCAGATAGACGCCAGAGTCACTTCTTGTGGGCTCAGAAGAGGAGAAAAAAAACAGCTGGGGATTAGTAATGGAGGTGGGAAGAACAACACTCCCCTGCTCCAACGCACCAACACCAGCTGCTAGAGACAACACCCCTGTCGAGGATGCAGGCACCTCACCATCATGGATACCTTCAAGCTCCGCTCTCTGCATCACCACCGCAGTGCCGGCAAGTACTTCAGCGGGCAGTGGAGGAGTGGAGGGACCTGCGGGCTCAGTGATATGTCGCTGCCCAAGCAGAGATTCACCTCCGCCGCTGCCATGGGAACGCCCTCCGTTGCCACCGTGAAGCTGTCGATGGTTCGCTGCCCCGCCAGTAAGCCTCCCTTGCCCTTAGCCTTCCGCTTCGGCATAGGGCAGGGAATAAAGAAAACCTTCACAAGAGAAGAAAACAAAGGGTAAGAGGAGCAGCGAAGAAGGCGTCCTGCTACGCCGCCATCTTGGCTCCCTATTACCAACTTTTTGACAGAAATGCTTTATGACTTTCTCCATCTGGCAGCTCGCTCTGTGGCTGCGGGCACGGTTGTGAGGCAGTGGTTGTGGCTTCACCACTGGAATGCAGATGCTACCTCCAAGGCTGAGCTCGCACGGCTTCCCTTTAAGGGTCAGCTCCTTTTCAGGGAAGATCTTGAAAAACTTGTGAGCGAAGTTAAGCCTCAGTGTTTGCCTGAGGATAAACCCAAATCAAGCTCTTGATGACCCAGCGCTGGTGCTTTGTCGTCCTCCTCTTCCAGGGCACACTTCAGAGATTCTCGGCGATACTGGCTGGTAAATCTGCCTCTTCCTCAGCCAAGTCGTGTTCCAAAGCATAGTCCTTTCTGGGTGTCTGTCACTTAAAGGACAATTACTCCTCCTCCACCAAGTTCTCTGGAACCATGCAGTCCTCCCACTGATGGGCTCCCAGGTCCATTCCAGGGTACCGCACTCCCACAGGTCAGTGGACGGCTATTCCTTTTCTCCCCCAAATGGGCCCAGATAACCTCAGATAGCTGGGTTCTCAATGTAGTGATGCAAAGCTATGCCGTCGACTCTTCCAAGTACAATCAGGATGTCTTTCTCATCTCCCTGTGCGGGTCTGTCACCAAGAGGCCAACGGTGCAAGCAACTCTTCAGTGACTTTTGCAGTTCTGAGCAATTTGTCCAGTTCCTCCATCAGAGAGAGGCTCGGATCGCTATTCCATTTGTCATGCCCAAAAAGAACGGGTCCTTCTGACCAATGTTCCCGCTAAGCTGTGCTGGGTCCTCCGCCAACATTCCTGCTGGGGGGGAGGTGCAGAGTGATCGACGCTGTGCACCTCCCCCTCACCGGCGGGAATGCCGGCGGGGGACCCTGCGCAGATGAAAGAGAACATGGCGCAATGTTCTCTTTCATCTGCGCAATGTTCTCTTTCATCTGCGTCAGGTACCCCACCGCCATTCCCGCCGGTGGGGGGAGGTGCAGAGCATCGATCGCTCTGCACCTCCCCACCCCCCGGCAGGAATGTTGGCGGAGGACCCAGCACAGCTTAGCAGGAACATTGTTTCTGACCCATTCTGAATCTCAAAGGGGTCAACCGCTGTCTTCATGTGCCTCGGTTCTGAATGGAAACTTTCTAGTCTGTCATACAAGCCGTCCAGCCTGGTGAGTTTCTGACATCCTTGGAACTCGCAGAGGCATACTTCCACATCCTAATCTACGAGGATCAACAACACTTCCCGCGCTTCACAGTCCTGAGTCAATACTATCAGTTCCGGTTTCTACCATTTCGGCTTGCCATGGCTCCTTGTATCTTTTCCAAGGTCATGGTGGTCATTGCAGCATCTCTGTGCCACCAGGAGATTCAGGGCCATTCTTACCTGGATGACTGGTTTATCAAGGCCAATCTCTCGAGGAAGACTCTCAGTAGTCTCTCGCATGGTAAGCTCTCTGGAATGCCTCGGCTGGGTGGTCAGTCACGCCAAGAGCTGTCTTCACCTTACTCAGTCTCTCGAATTCCTCAGAGAATGGTTCAACACACGGATAGGCCACATTTTCCTTACCCAGGAAATGTACCTAAAGTTGTTCAAGCAGCTCCAGGCCTTTCAACTTATGGTAGCTTCCAGAGAGCGGGACTACCTGCAAATTCTAGGAGCCATGGCGGCCACCTTAGACATCATTTCCTGGACTCAGGCTCATATGCATCCACTTCAGCACTCCCTCCTGTCCTGCTGGTCCCCTTGCACTCGGGATTACAACATCTGTCTTCCTCTTCCACCCGTGGCACACTGCAGTTTTCAGTGGTGGCTCTACCGCAGAGATTCCCAACTCTAGTCCTGGAGGGCCAAACAGCATTCAGGTTTTCAGGCTGTCCCTAGTGAATATGCATGAGATGCATTTGAATACAATGGGGGCAGTGCATGCAAATGCATCTCATGCATATGTATTAGGGACAGCCTGAAAACCTGAATGGTGTTTTGCCCTCCAGGACTGGAGTTGGGAACCTCTGCTCCACCGGAACCACTTTGTTGAGAGGAATTCCCTTAGAAGCCCCTCACTGGATACTCTTGCCACTGATGCCAGTCTAACCAGTTAGGGGGCGCACTGCCTTGGGCAGACTGCGCAAGGCACTTGGTTGTGGCAGGAGGCAGGCTGGACCATCATCCACCTCGAGGTGTGTGCTGTGAGTCTGGTGCTGCATTATTTCCAGCATCTTTTTCATGCTCAAGCAGTCAGAGTGCTGTCTGGCAATGCCACAATGGTGGCCTACCTCAACTGACAGAGTGGCATCAAATGTCCGGAATTGGCCCTGGAAATGGATCTTCTATCCCCATGGGCAGAGTGTAACTTACAGATGCTGTTGACGCAGCACATTGCGGGAATGGAGAATGTGCAGGCAGACTTCCTCAGTCATCACGTGCTGGACCCAAGCGAATGGGAACTCACTCCTTGGGCATTCAAATGCATTGTGTACGAGTGAGGTAATCCATCCCTGAATCTGATGGCCACTTCTTCCAACTCCAAGGCGACAACCTTTTTCAGCTGTTGGAAGGAGACTCGATGCTCTAGTCCAACCATGGCTTCTTTCGCAGCTCCTGTACATCTTACCTCTGTGGGCCATGATTGGCCGCTTTCTCTGCCACATAAAGTCACACCCCGGTCGAGTGATTCTGGTGGTGCCAGACTGGCCACATCGTCCATGGTGTGCCGACCTAATCCAGTTGATGTCAGCAACACAGATATTGCTCAGGTCACACAGGGGTCTCGTGTAGCAGGGACCGATTGTCATGGACAACCCCGCTCCCTACTCGCTTACAGCTTGGTTCTTGAAAGGTGTCGCTTAGTATGCAAGGTTACTCAGCACTGGTTTGGCTACTTTGCTCAAGGCACAGCGGCCCTCCACTTCTCAGGCATATGCTTGGGTTTGGCGGCTCTTTGAGTCTTGGTATTCCTAATGGTCTTTTTTTCTAGAGCGGGTTCAAGTACCGGACATCCTCTCTTTCCTTCAAGATGGTTTTGACAAAGACCTTGCCTTGAATTCCTTGAAGGTTCAAGAGGCGGCTTTAACCTGTTTTCGAGGACCACATCGCAGATGTTGCTCATTTTCTCCATGGAGTCCATACCTTACAACCTTCTGTTCGTCCAGTGGTGCCATCATAGGATCTTTCTCTGGTTCTCTGCGCGCTCATGCACGCACCCTTCGAGCCCTTGAGGAGAGCAACTCTAAAGGACTTGACACTTAAAACAGTGTTCTTAATGGTGGTTACTTTGACCCAAGCTGGAGGCTCTGTCATGCTGAGATCCCTTTTTGTTTTTTTCTCGGAAGGAGTGTCTCTTCGGATGGTCCTGTCCTTTTTGCCTAAAGTACTGTCTGACTTTCATGTGAATCAAACAGTTTCACTCCCTTCCTTTTCAGAGCAGCAGTGCTCAGATCGTGATAAGGACTTTCACTTCCTTGATGTCAGCAGAGCGTTGTGTCAATATCTTAAGGTTACTAATTCTTTTCTCCTCTCTGATCACTTATTTGTCTTGATTTCCAGTTCATGTAAAGGGTATGCCGCTTCTAAAGCTACTATAGCATACTGGATTAAACAGACCATTGAGTCAACCTATATTCTGCGCTGCTTAAAGCTCATTTGATGCAGGCTCAGGCGGCTTCATGGGTGGAAAGGTCATGAGTTGCCCCTCTTGACATTTGCAGAGCGGTGACATGATCATCCTTATCTACTTTTGTCAGACACTAACTCTTGGATCTCCAAGCCAGGGAAGCAGCTCACTTTGGTGCCACCGTTTTGGCAGCGACTGTATCTTCCCGCCCTGGAATGATGTAGTTTTGGTACTTCCCGCTAGTCTGGACTGGTCTAGCAGGATGATTAGGAAGGAGAAATTTCACTTACCATTAATTTCCTTTCCTGGAATCCTCCTAGACCAGTTCAGGACCCACCCTCTTTCTTTCTGTTCTGAGAACTAGCCTTGCCGATGCTGAGATGTGATCCTGTACATGTGTCAGGCAGCCTCTGTACATAGTTTGTATATAGTTTCTCTATGCTGTTTGACCTTGTCTGGTCTGGCTGGGCTCTGAAGTCCTCATGTTTTGCCAGTGGCATACTGAAGTTGACCTCTAGGGGTCCAGGGTTAACTGGTGATGTCACTAAAGCTTCTGCTTTTTTCTCTGTCTCCATCATCTGCTGGCAGGGTGAGTTAACCCACTAGTCTGGAATGGTCTAGCAGGATTCTAGGAAAGGAAAGTGACGGTAAGTGAAATTTCTCCATTATATCTCCCCTCTCCCATCTTTCTTCCAAAGTACACATATTTAGATCTTTATATCTTAACCCATATGCCTTATGGCAAAACCCACTGACCATTTTGGTAGCCACTCCCTGCACCGATTCCATTCTGTTTATATCCTTTTGAAGGTGTGGTCTCCAACATTGCACACACTACTCTAAATTAGGTCTTACCAAAGACTTATACAGAGGCACTATCACCTCCTTCTTCCTGCTGGCTATTCCTTTCCCTATGCACCCAAGCATTTCTGGCTTTTGCCGTTGCCTTTTCTACCTGTTTAGCCACCTTAAAATCATCAGAAACAATCACACCCATGTTCTGTTCATATACTGTACCGCTACCTTGGAGTTTTGCAGCCCAAATGCATGACCCTGCATTTTTTAGCATTAAATCTTAGTTGCCAGATTCTTGACCGTTCTTCATGCTTCGCTAAATGCCCCCTCTTGTTATCTACTCCTTCCTGGGTGTCTACTCTATTGCAAATTTTGATATCATCTACAAAGAAGCAAATCTTAACCGATAGCCCTTCCACAATATAAAATGTTAAAAAGAATCAGACCAAGGACAGATCCCTGCAACACAGTACTGGTAACATCCTCTTCAGAGTAAGCACCATTTATCTGTACCCTTTGTTGCCTCCAATCCAACCAATTTCCAACCCACAGTCACTTTGGGATCCATCCCTAGGGCATTAAATTTATTTATAAGTTGCCTGTGCAGAACAGTGTCAAAGGCTTTACTAAAATCTAAGTACACCACTTCTAGAGCTCTCCCTCGGTCCAACTCTCTGGTTACCCAGCCAAAGAAATTAATGAGATTTGTCTTACAAGACCTGCCGCTCATAAAAAAAGAGTTGCCTTGAATCCCGCAATCCATTGAATTTCAGAAACCTCACTATTCTCTGTTTTAGCAGCCTTTATATTAGTTTATTCACCACAGAGGTCAGACTAACCAGCCTGTAGTTTCCAACTTCATCCTTAGGTACATGTGGGCACTTTACACAAAGTAGAACTGTCTCCAGTCTTCTGGGACCATGCCAGACTCTAAAGAAGCATTGAAAAGGTCAGACAGTAGAGGATCTAGAACTTCCCTAAGTTTCTTCAGCACTCTAGCATGTATCCCATCCGACCCCATTGCTTTGTCTACTTTTAGTTTAGCTAGCTCCTTGCAAACACAGTCTTCTGAAAATCGTTCAAGATCCAGTTCACTTCTATTCCTATTTGTGAGTGTTTTCTGAGGTCCTGCTCCTGGCCCTTCATCTATGAACACAGAACAGAAATATTTGTTAAACAAATTCTGCTTTATCCTCATCAGCTACTACATATTCTTTCCCTTCACCCTTCAGTCTGACAATACCACTTTTGCACTTCCTCCTCTCACTAACTGAAACAAGTTTTGTTCCCCCATTTTACTGCATTGGCTATTTTTTCTTCCATTTGTATCTTTTCTTTCCTGACTACTTTCCTAGCCTCTGTAAGATTTTCTGAATATTGATGCTTGTCTTCCCCTTTCTGTGATCCCTTATATTTTATGAAGGCTACCCTCTTTTTCTTTACCTTATCAGCTACTTCTTTTGAGAACCATAGTGGCCTCCTTTTCCTTTTACATTTACTTACTTTCCTAATAAAAAGATTTGTTGCCCTTAAAACATCCCCCTTTCAGTTTTCCACACTGCTTTTCGACATCTTCCAGCTGTTCCCATCTCGCTAATAACTGCTTGAGGTATTGTCTCATCTTGGCAAAATTAGCTTTCCTAAAGTCTAGGACCCTCAACCCCACCCTCACAAAAAATTGCCTGAAGTTATCTTGCCTCAGAAAGGAAACTATCAGCCAAGTGTCTGCTGGAAGAGAAAACAAGGAAATCATCCATAGGCCTGATATACTAAGAGGGTCATTTTAGAAGCCCTATTCATGATTTCCATGTCTGAAAATGCTCATTCAGATGTGAGAATCACATAGACATCCACAAGCCATTTTAGAAAGCGCTGAAAATACATGTGTGTAGCACAATAACATCCAAATCACACATGAGTGTGTTGGGGGTGTGCCCAAGCGTACCAATAAAGATACTCATTTGCACCCAATTTTAGAACCGCCCTGCACACCCATGGCTATACCTACTCCAGGGCATGAATAGCACTCTGGAAAATGTTTGGTTCTGCAAACTGTAGGGTGAGGTGGGAAATGCCCCCTGACTCCCCCG
The DNA here is from genome assembly GCA_033557465.1 of Ichthyophis bannanicus. Classification (NCBI taxonomy): domain Eukaryota; kingdom Metazoa; phylum Chordata; class Amphibia; order Gymnophiona; family Ichthyophiidae; genus Ichthyophis; species Ichthyophis bannanicus. Next base: position 918,166,693 of record CM066034.1, read on the forward strand.
ATATTTTTGACCCTTTGAAAAATCCTGCCTGTAAGTAAAAAAGCTGGCTACTGCACAGCTGCACATTCCCATTTCGAAATGGTGAGCCAGGACGTGTGCGAGGGGAGGGATACACGCCCATGTCCAACACGTGTATGCTTTTAAAATCAGGTACAAACCTGCACCCGAAGGACCCATTGCTCTGAAGATCCCCGTTTTCCCTCTTATACAGTACATGTAACTTTCAGGGTGGAGAGAGGCTGATTTTACATGCCCCGTGCCCACATTCTCTGCTGCCCCTTCCACTGAATATTGGATGTTTTGACTTGGAGATTCCACTTTCACCTACATGTTCTTTCTAAAATGTGCCTTTAAGCATTTTTTTCATTTTCATAAATGAGATCAGCCCTTTGAGATATCCGAACCTGCGTGTGCCTTGGGCTGTTTCTCAGATCTGGATCTGGCAAATGCTCTATCTCTAGAGACTTGCACCCTTCCAAATTAACTGTCAGCCTCCAAGTTGTTCATAATTATACTCAAGAACCACAACTGACCCAGCACCGCTCCTCCAAGGGCAATCTTGTAATGATGTATAATCGGGCATCATACTTTAAAATATTAAACTTTGTTTCATACATATATACATAAAGGGGATATCTTTATAAAATGACTTCATGTGTACAAGAATGCGCTATGACAGGTAGGTATATACTGTACTTATAGGCAATCTGCATATGGGTGTGTTCGGGCAAGGAGTTGGGGTTGAGCACAGGCAGAGTCCAAAACTATATGTAAAGGTTACAAAATACACACTTGAGTGCATTCATTTATACCTGCTCCTGAGCTGGGGTAAATGTACATGGCCACATCGTAGCGGAGAGTTCAGCAAGTTTTATGCTGGTATTTTATAAAGACATATGGGTCTTTCTAAAACAACCTCAAAATAGGCACCTGTCTAGGCAACCTGTTACAAAAATGCCTCCACAAGGGCAGTTTCCAAAAGTCATTTTCACATATAGTGCACATTAAATTGTTTTAGCATGCAGAATTTGCAAAGGCAAAATAACGCAAAAAGTAGTGAAACAAAACGGCCCTTTTACTAAAATGTGAAAGGATTTTGCAAGTACCACAAGTTTAGCACTAAAACTAAATGTGCGGTAAGCAGTGCCGGCCCAAGGGTTTCTGCTGCCCTAGGCAGAAACCCCAACCTTGCTGCCTCCCCTGCTGATGCCGCCCCCCCCCCCACTGATGCCGCACTCCCCCCCCCCCCAGCTACAGTCGATTCCATTGGGGGGAGGCAGGCAATGGCAGTATTTCCAAAAGTAGCAACCGTTTGCCGCCACTTTTGGAAATACTGCCGCTATCCACCTTCCCCCAAACGGAATTGGCGGCAGCTGGTGAGGTGGCACAGCCGTCCATGTGTGCTGCTACTGCTGCTGCCACCGTCGCCCACCCATGCTGCTGCTGCTGCCCACTCAGGCTGGCTGCCATAGGTGGCTTCCTAGCTTGCCTAGTGACAAGAAAAAAAAACCCAGCAAAAATTCAAGAGAAAAATAAACAGTTGAAAGAACCAAAAATACCAAAAAAAACCTTGAAAAGGAAAAAAATAAATATAGAATACTATCAGCATGGGTTTAAAATAGGAAAGTCAGAAACAGCACCAACTGTGAAAGAGGAAAAAAGACCTCAGTCAGCCCTCCCGCCAACTGGAGCAGAAAGGACAAGCAAGTCGAATGGCGCCCTCAACAGCACCTATCACTCGACAAAGCTCTAAGTGACATCAACGGTCAAAAAAACCCTCAGTTCTGGGATACAAAACCAGAGCCCAAACCTAGCACAAACATTCAGAAAGGCTCAGCAGTTTTCATGGCGAGCAGAGCACTGCTGTTTGTCTGTTTTTTCTTGCTCCGATGTGCAGTGTTTATTGAAAAAAGCTCCCTGAAGAAGTCGGTTGGCGAAACACCTGGTGTTGGAGCTCCAGTGTCGTTGACATGAAGACAGCAGTTTTTCTGAAGATTATGTACTTCTCTCTGCTGCGTGTGGCTGCCTTTCTTCACTGCCTTTAAGCTAAGTTTCTTCAGCTATTTATTCTTTGATGCTGGCTAACGTTGTCATTCTCATTTTCATGTGTTGGTGTGAACAGTGTACCAGTAGTGTACTATCAGATTTTTTTTTTGGGGGGGGGGGTTGAGCCTTTTTGAATGTTTCTGCTAGGTTTGGGCTCTGGTTTTGTACCCCAGAACTGAGGTATTTTGGACCATTGATGTCACTTAGAGCTTTGTCGAGTGATAGGCGCTGTTGAGGGTGCCATTCGGCTTGCTCGTCCTTTCTGCTCCAGTTGGCGGGAGGGCTGGCTGAGGGCTTTTTTCCTCTATCGCAGTTGGTGCTGTTTCTGACTTTCTTGTTTTAAACCCATGCTGATATAGTGCAGTATTCTATATTTATTTTTCTCTTTTTCAAGTTTTTTTGGTATTTTTGGTTCTTTTGACTGTTTATTTTTCTCTTGAATTTTTGCTGTTTTTTTTTCTTGTTATTTGGTGATTTTTGACTCCCAGGAGTATATTTTGTATTATAGCTTGCCTAGTGGACAGGCCAGGCCTGGCGGTAAGTGCCACAGTCATGCGCTATTAGAGGGGTGTCCAGCATGTTCCCAGCAGTTACCATACTAAACTAAGCCATACTGCTGGCAGCAGCATTTGCAGTTTTATTTATTTATTTATTGTTTTTCTATACCTCACTATTTTTCATCAGCGCGGTTCACAGATAACAAGAATTGTGCAATGCAGAACAGTCTAACATTGAACTTACAATAAACAGGGAATAAACATGGTGAACAAGTGAACTATATACACTATATACAGATTAGTATCCGGGAATCGCATGAGATTTTGGCATTATTTACAAAATAGGCAGTATGACTATATACGCATACATAAACAGTATGACTATATACCATACATAATTGTGTTGTTAATCCGAGGTTCCCGGGGGGGGGTTATCGGGGGAGGATAGCTTAAGTGAACTGATTGTGGTGTGAGAGGTGGTTATTCTTTGGGAGCTGCTTTGTGTCAGGGTGCGGGTGGCTAGGTGATATTGCCTGGATTGGAAAAGTGCAGAAGGAAGAGATGATGTTTGAGTGCCTTTCTGAACTGGGGGAGGTTGTTTATGGCACGAATGTCAGGTGGAAGGGAGTTCCAGCAAGAGGGTGCATATAGTGCAAAGGCACGCTTTCTTGTAGTCTTGGAGCATTTGGTGATACCTTTCGGGAGAAGTATGGTGTTGCAGGCTATTGATCTCCTTGATCTATTGAGGGGGGTGGACTGGACGAGATCTGAGAGGGAGGTGGACGAGCATCTGTTGATTGCCTTGAATGTCATTGTTAGGATCTTAAAGGTAATCTTGCAGTGGACCGGGAGCCAGTGAAGACATTTTAGGATAGGGGTGATATGGTCTTTTCTGGATGCTCCGTAGAGGGTTCTGGCTGCAGTGTTCATTGCGAGCTGCAGGGGGTTCAGCGAGCTCTTTGGGAGGCCATGCAGTATGGAATTGGCGTAATCGAAATGAGGCATTATTAGAGCTTGAAAGACTGTTCGGAAGTCTTTTGGCTCTAGGATCTTTGTAACGTGGCGTAGTATCCGAACTTTGTGGTAAATCGCCTTTACAGTATTGCCTTTCTGGGCGTTCATGTTGAGGCGCTGGTAGAGTGTTACGCCCAGGTATCGTATCATTGTTTTAGAGATGAGCTCTGCATTGCGTACCTTAAGTGATGAAGGTGGGGTGAATGTCTGGTCTCTGCTGATGAATAGGATCTCCGTCATTTTGAAATTTATTTTGAGTTTCTGAGTTTGTAGCCAGTCTGTGACAGCGTCGAAGCATGTAGACAGCTGAGATAGGTCTGGGTGATCTGTGGATATTGGAGTGAACATTAGGACGTCATCAGCATATACTAGGCAGTTAATGTTGAATGACCGGATGAGGTTGCAGATGGGCTGCATATAGATGTTGAACAAAAGGGCTGAGAGTGACGATCCTTGCGGAACACCCTTCTCTTGCGGGAAAGGAACAGATATGGAGGAGCCAGAGCGGACATGCTGCCATCTGTAGTTCAGATATGAGGCGCACCAGGCAAGTGCCCTGCCATGGATGCCCTTATCGGCGAGACAGGATAGGAGTAGTTTGTGGCTGACGGAGTCGAAGGCTGCCGCTATGTCAAGGAAGATGAGAGCGAAGCCTTGTCTGATATTGTCCAGCCCTATGGTTAGTGTGCTAAACAAGGTTGTCAACAAAGTTTCTATGCCATGTGACTCCCTGAATCCATGCTGGCAGGGGTCGAGGGGTGCGTTATTTTCGATATGATAATTCAGCTGATGTTGGACTATTTTTCCATGATTTTGGCTAGCAGCGGGATGCTCGATATTGGCCTGTAGGAGTCCATCTTTGCGGGGTCTAGCTTACTGTTTTTCAACAACAGTCTTATTGAAGTTTGATTTAGGCTCCAGGGGAAGGTTCCAGAAAGGAAAGAAGTACCTATCAGTTTGGACAAGAAAGGACTAAGTTCAGTCTGTAGGGCTTTTATCCAGTGTGCTGGGCATGGGTCGTTTGGTGCTGTGGTAGTATTTATACTCGTGGTGATGTCTTGGATATCTTTTATAGTTGGGATTGAGAAGGAGGTAATGATATGTTGGGCATCCAATGGGATTCGTGGGGGGGGGGGGAGGGGGGAAGTACAGGTGTTTCATCCGGGGAATGAGTGCTTGAGGGGGTGGTGGGTTGGCTTGTTTTGGCTCGTAGGTAATCTGAATATTCCTGTGGGTCTGGGAGGTTAGATTGGCTGGGGGAGGGTTCCTTTGCTAAAGTTTTGACAAGATTGAAGAGCTCATGTGGTTTATTTATGGATCGTTGCAAGACGTCTGCATGGTATTGCTTCATTCTCATGGAGACAGCTGCTCTGTGGGTAGCTAGATGGGCGGTGTAGGCGTCGTGGTTTTCGGTTGATCTTAATCGACGCAATCGTTTTTTAAGCTGTCTAAGTTGACGGAGGGATGCCGTTAGTTTGGGTGAGTACCAGGGTGCCTTTTCCTTTTGCCAGGAATTTTGTTGATGGAGGGGGCGTCGGTTACAGCATTGAGACTCTTGTTCCATAGGGATACCAGGTCATCTAGGTTTTGTTCGGGTGGGTCTTGGAGAGACTGTGCTCTTTCCAGGATCTCTTCTTTGTTGAATGGACGGTAGCATTTGGAAGTTGATGTGGCCGGTTCGTTTGAGGATAAGGGACTATTGGGTATAGAGTGTTCAGGCATTGAGAATCTGATTAGACTGTGGTCGGACCATGGCACTGGGCTCAGTGAGAGATTGATCTTGTGCGTGGGGCGGGTGGCTACTTGTGGTGCGAATATAAGATCAAGCGTGTTTCCCTTGATATGGGTGGGGGAGTTGACTAATTGGGGATAGCCTAGTACTTTAAGGGCATCGAGAAAGGCCTCGGATTGAGAGTCTTGAAGGGCAGGGAAGTTGAAATCGCCCAACACCCAGTTTGATGTGCGTGGGTTGATGGAGTTACAGGCGAGGTCGATAACTGTGGAAAGATTGTCCGGTTATGGGGAAGGTGCTCTGTATATCAAGTTGACGGTGCTGTGTTTGTTTGCTATGGAGATGTAGTCGAGGTGAGGGGTACTGTTGGAGGCGATTAACTGAAATTTTAGGTCTTTCTTGGTCAGGATAAGTGCTCCGCCACCTCGTCGGTCGTTCTGTGACATGAGTGAATAGAGAAATTGGGGGGAACATACTGATGAAGGAGAACAGAGTCTGAGGCTGACATCCATGTCTCAGTAACGCATAGGATGTCAATATCGTGGACGACTAGCATGTCAGTTATGGCAGGCCATTTCTTATGGCAGGCCATTTCTTAAGTTAACATGGGTGCACTTAATTCCAAAATCAAACAAAAAAAGCTCTTAAACAATTACTATCTACAACAGCAATTGCTACACCAATAATTCATCCACATATAATCTTCCAGGCAAAATGACCTCAGATCAGCTCATGCCCTACATTTAGTGAAGATTCACTATAGGGAGCAGCAGACGCTTGCATCACCGGTCAAAGAGCCTCAACCGCTACCATTACCCACTCCAAACATAAAACACCACAACATTACCATTGGGAAAAATCAGTTAAACTCATCTCAACACAAGCATACCTCAAATTACACATTTCAACGCAAACATACCTCAATTACTAACAAACACATACAAAAAGCGTCCTTCCAACATCGCAGAACCACACAGAGTCCTGTCTGACCGGCAGGTTATCTCCTATAAAAAGAGAGATATAGAAAATAAAGTAACCAGTAGGATTAACAGCACAATATAGTACACATTTTCACTTATCTTCAAACCAGGTCTTGTAACCAGCCAGTCTCTAGATGCTCCACAGAGGTTTGAATTATAAACAAGATCCAAAGACCTCAAAATGATACGGCGGGGAACAACTTTAACCACACGAAATTCCACTAACAAACTTCAATCGGCTCCACAGCCCGACAAAAGCTTTTGTTTCGCCAAAGAATAGCTTCTTCAGGGGCACTGCAACATCAAAGTTTTTCTCCCATAACAGCAAAATTCCTCTCTCGCAACGCACATCAACCCCGCCATCTAAAAAGGACGGCGTGTGACGCACTATTTAACACGAACCAACAACCAATCACAAACCTCATTCAAACATGACGTCCCAATACTCACAACATTAAAACATCAAAAACAAGCAAAGCGAACGAATGGAAACTGCACAATGTCACCCTCAAAAAAATAAAGTCCATTCAGTCTTATCATTGAGGCCATTCGGATGCAAAGTATTCAATTTAAAAATCCAACGCTGTTCCTTTTGCAGCAGAACTTTATTACGATCACCCCCTCTAATATTTGGAGGAACATGCTCCAAAATAGTACAATGAAGGTCTTCAAATTGATGGGCAAAATCCATGCAATGTTGTACTAAAGGTGTATCCATAGGTTCTTTATGCAGGCTATATTTATATTCGGCCAAGCGAGTTCGCAAAGGCCATGTGGTCTTACCAATATATAATTTCGAACAAACATACCACAGTCCATATACTACAAAGGAAGTATTACAAGTTGTGGCCACAGTCAAACGTCGTACTTTCTTCTGATATTGCTCACAAATTGAAGCACTCATTAAACAGCAAAAAGAACAGCGCTGACATGCTGAATGACCCACTACAACAGAGGTTGATGTAATATCCTGTTTCAATACCGCAGGACACAAACTATCCCGCAGATTTCGTCCACGATTATATGCCATACATAGCACACAGCCAGACAACTTAGGATGAGTGTTAATCAAAGTCCAACGTCTCCGTATTGCTGACACTATACAAGATGAGAGGCTGGAAAATGGTAAAACACATGTCACTGTAAAGGATGATTGGCAGTCAGATTGCAGCTGACGAGGATGAAGTAACCATTCCCTGTGATTGAATCGTGCTCGTTTATACGCCTTATTCAAAACATCTGGAGGATAGCCACGATCCAAAAACTTCCACATCATCAATTTAGCTTGCACTTTAAACTCAGAAACCGTAGAGCAAATCCGCCTGCAGCGCAAAAATTGCGAATAAGGTAGACTGTGCTTCAAATGTGGAGGATGAAAATTCTCAAAATGTAAAAGAGTGTTGCTATCAGTAGGTTTGGAATACACCGTAGTAATCAAACGATCCTGTTGTCTGATGACCTTAACATCCAAAAAATTTAACTCTTGCGCTTGAATATTAATGTCAAAAATAATGAAGTCATTACAGGCATTTAAATATGACAAAAATTCATTCAAAAGGTCTTTAGAACCATGCCATAAAAGAAAAATGTCATCAATGTACTGAAACCACTTGACCATATTCATCATATACTTTGAAGAATAAACATAATGGTCCTCAAAGTCGCTCATATACAAGTTGGCCAATATACAAGTTAGCAAACGTGGCACCCATGGCCGTCCCAGAGATCTGCTGAAAAAAAGTTTGATTATAAACAAAATAGTTTTTCTTCAGCGCTATCTCCGCTACTGTAAGTAAGACAGAAGTTGGTACTCTAAATGGCTGCACCCGAGCGTCCCAAATCTTCATCAAGATGTCTAACGCTTCATCTTGGGGAATGGAAGTATATAGGGCTGCCACATCCAGGCTAGCCATTCAATCAACCTGAGCAATAGAGCCAATATCTTCCAATAATTGCAAAAAATGCGTAGTATCTTTAATAAAGGAACGAATTTTAGGAACGTCGTGCTTCAAAAACATATCTAAAAAGATGCCTAAACGCTCCAAAAGAGTATCATTACTTGACAAAATTGGACGACCTGGAGGAGACACTAGGCTCTTATGAATCTTCGGCAAGATGTAAAAAGCCGGTACTTTCGGATGTAAAGGGTTAAGGGACAACTTTTCTTTTTCAGTCAAAAAAACCCGATGCCAAGGCTTCAGTAGTCACACTTTGGATCAAACGCTGCAGATCTTCTGTAGGATCTTTCGATAAAACTAAATAATTAGCACTATTATTTAGTTGTCGCCAAACCTCCTTCTCATAGTCGGCAGTGTTCAACAGCACTACCGCTCCACCTCTGTCAGCACGTTTTATCACAATTTGAGTCACACCAGACAGTTCTTGCAAAGCTGCAAATTTTACAGAAGACAGATTTTTCGGTTGATTACTGCATCTAGTCTCCAACGTCACTATATCTGCTAATACCAAATGTCGAAAAGTGAACAAAATAGGATCCAGCGGTCCAGGCGGGGTCCAAGATGACTTAAGACGTACTACAGATTGATCATGCACCTCTTGCGAATTGCCAAAAAGATCTTCAACTGTAGGGAACGTACCAAGCATTCCAATGCCACTCGACTCAAAAAACTGTCATAATGAGGGCCATAAACAAAAGACAAACCTTTAGCCAACAAACTGGTCTGTGCCGACGTCAAATTGACGTCAGATAAATTAACCACTGTCATTAATCCTGCATCGAGATCAAGTTGGAAGTCCCGAATGGTTTTTTTGATGTTGTTCCCGATGAATAGTAGCAGAAGCTTTTGCAGATCCATCTGGCTCCTGAGATCGTGAACGCACATCAGAACCGCCGCTCTCCAAACTGGAATCAGAAGAATGCAAAGAAGTCTCACCACCACTACCCTTCCAGTGGGAACCTTGTTTATTTATTTATTTAGCTGTATTTATATCCCGCTTTTCACCGGGTCAAAGCGGTCAATTGGGAGATACATTTAACATGAGGGGATATGACACACATACGCTAATACTTACAGGGAACATGGGCAATAGAGGGTTAAGTGGCTTGCCCAAGACCACAAGGAGTGCCTATAGGACTAGAAATCCCAGTCCCTCCGGCCTGAGATTGCTGTCCCCAGGTGGGACTTGAACCCCCGGCCCTCCGGCCTGAAGTACCTTGTCATAACCACTAGGCCACTCCTCCCACATTGTTGCCTCCATCGCCTCAATGACCAATTATAAATAGTACCCTCTTTTGTACGTTTTTCATCTTTCAGAAATTTCTTAATCTTCACATCCCGCAACTCAGCTCGATATTTATCGAGAGCTTTGACGATATCAGCATATTGACTCTCATAATCAGGATCGTCTTTTAAATCCTTCAACTCATTTTCAAGATCTTCTTTGAGGGAGACATTCTTCTTATATGCCGTGTCGATCACCAACAACATAAAATCTAGTGAGCACTTATTAAGAATTTGATTCCAATGGTTAACAAAAACTTCATCCTCTAAAAACATACCAGGGGCTTTCCAAATACGAAGACCTTGAGGAATGACCTCTTTACAGCAATATTCTGCAAGGGTGACACTATGCAGCTCCAACCGAACGCTCTTTTTAGATTTATTAAGAAAGGCATCCCAATCCGGGCTTCCCTTAGTATCAGCCCTCAATAAGGGTGGTAATTTCAAAATCTCTTTAGCCCTTTCTGCACTATAGCTAAAGGAATCTTTCCAAACAATATCCATCACGGCAAAAATGTCAACACTTATCAAAACAGCCATGTAAGAGCTAAACCAAAATCAAACATAAAAAGCTCTTAAACAATTACTATCTACAACAGCAATTACTACACCAATCATCCACATATAATCTTCTAGGCAAAATGACCTCAGATCAGCTCATGCCCTACATTTAGTGAAGATTCACTATAGGGAGCAGCAGACGCTTGCATCACCAGTCAAAGAGCCTCAACCACTACCATTACCCACTCCAAACATAAAACACCACAACATTACCATTGGGAAAAATCAGTTAAACTCATCTCAACACAATCATACCTCAAATTACACATTTCAACGCAAACATACCTCAGTTACTAACAAACACATACAAAAAGCGTCCTTCCAACATCGCAGAACCACACAGAGTCCTGTCTGACCGGCAGGTTATCTCCTATAAAAAGAGAGATATAGAAAATAAAGTAACCAGTAGGATTAACAGCACAATACAGTACACATTTTTACTATCTTCAAACCAGGTCTTGTAACCAGCCAGTCTCTAGACGCTCCACAGAGGTTCGAATTATAAACAAGATCCAAAGACCTCAAAATGATACAGCGGGGAACAACTTTAACCACACGAAATTCCACTAACAAACTTCAATCGGCTCCACAGCCCGACAAAAGCTTTTGTTTCGCCAAAGAATAGCTTCTTCAGGGGCACTGCAACATCAAAGTTTTTCTCCCATAACAGCAAAGTTCCTCTCTCGCAACGCACATCAACCCCGCCATCTAAAAAGGACGGCGTGTGATGCACTATTTAACACGAACCAATAACCAATCACAAACCTCATTCTGAGGTCATTTTGCCTGGAAGATTATATGTGGATGAATTATTGGTGTAGTAATTGCTGTTGTAGATAGTAATTGTTGAAGAGCTTTTTTTGTTTGATTTTGGTTTAGCTCTTACACGGCTGTTTTGATAAGTGCACTTAATTCCACCCATTGAGGTGTAGTTAAGTGCACCCGTGCTAATTGCAGCATTGATAGTGCACAATATGTACCCCCTCACTAACTGCAATATGCTCTCACGCCAACTCTCCTCCCTTAACCCACTTATTCCCCACCCCATTGCACAATTTGCAGGAATTAGCAGGTGGGAATTGTCGAGCCTGTGCATTAACAGTTACCATGGCCCCATGCTGACAGTTACTGTGTACTAAAAAGCATAGAAAGCCGCTTAGCACACTTTAGTAAAAGAGCCCCAAAATGAAAATAAAACTAAAGAATAAAAGCAAAGCATGCACATCTCTGTCGTTCTCTCACTTCTCGATCTGCGTGTGCCTTGAGCTATCTCGACCTGTGTGCTCTTGGTGCTGTTTCTCAGGAATATACAGAGATGCCATTTTAACTTTGAACTGTAACCTTCACAAAAGGTCAGCTACCGTCAAGCATGAAGCATCTATATATTCATTTGTTTTCCAGATCTCTCAGTTTCTGTAAAATATGAATGGTATTTCTAGCCTAGAACGGATAAAGCACCACTTTGTAAGACACAGTCATGCATTATGTGTTTATTTATTTATTTATTTATTTAACAGTATTTCTAAACCGCCTTATCTTAATAATCAAGGTGGTATCACAGCAAGCAATCAGGTAAAGTGTGTGTGTTGTACATGCAGTGAGGATAAAACTTAGTTGTGTGAGGGATGTGTTGGGTGCTTGATTTGTTTGAGCTATATACAGGGTGGGCTATTTACAGTGGTGCTAGAATCATATTTTATATATATTCAGTTGTTTGGGAGGATTGGAGTGCTGTTATCCATTCTCTTAGGTTATGTGATGTGACCATAGTGCTCTATGAACAGGATGGTTTTCAGTTGTTTTCTGAAGTCTTTGAGGTCTGGAGTTGCCCTTAGATCGTCCGGTAGATTGTTCCATATTGTTGGAGCAGCCATGGAGAGAGCTCTGTCTGTTGTGTCCTTGCGTGTGTGCTTGTACTCATTTGGGGTGCTGACTCGGTTGCGTGTTTGACTTCTTCTGGGACGTGCGCTGGTCTCCGGTTGTATGAGCAGGTGGAGGCTGTTGGCTGATGTGTGTTCTTTTATCTTAAATAGGTTTATGATAGTCTTGTATCTGATGCGAGCAATGATTGGGAGCCAGTGTAAGTCCTTTAGTGTAGGTGTGATGTGCTCCTGCCTTGCGGCTCCGGATATGATTCGAGCTGCAGTGTTTTGTGCCAGCTGTAGTGGTTTGAGAGCTTGTTTTGGTAGTCCGAGGTATATCGGATTGCAGAAGTCCAGTATTGGGGTTATCAGTGCTTGACAGACTGTACGGAAGTGTTCTGGAGCGAGGAGTGGTTTCAGTCTCTTGATGGTTCGCATCCTGTAATATGCTTTTTGGATTGTTTTGTCTATGTGTGGTTTGAGGTTGAGTTTACTGTCCAGAGTAACCCCAAGGTATCTCACCTCCGATCTTATCGGTATCGTGGTGCTTTGTATCTTTATGTTTGGTGGGTGTGTGAAGCTTTGGTTTCGAGTGATGATTAAAGCTTCAGTCTTGTTGTAGTTATAGCTAGATTGTTGTTTTGGCACCACTTCGCCATTTGGGTAAGGCAGTCTGCTATCTTAGAGAAGTCCGGGTTTTCGATTGATATCGGGGAGTATAACATTATATCGTCTGCGTATATTGTGTATTGGATGTTGTTCTCTTTCATAATGTTGCATATTGGTTGGATGTAGATGTTAAAAAGTATTGCTGAGAGAGCGGATCCTTGTTGTACTCCTTGTTGGACGTTTCTGGGCCGGGAGGTGTCCTGTCCCACCTTGACCTGTAGCTGTCTTTCTGTTAGGTACGAGTGGAACCATTTTAGAGTGGTACCGTGTATACCAGTGTTCTTCAGTCTCTCCAGGAGTATATTGTGATCAACTGTGTCGAACGCTGAGGAGATGTCGATGAAGATCATTATAATTCCATTCCTGATGTCGTCAATTATTCTTATGATGCTGTCGAAGAGGTAGATCAGGAGAGTTTCGACTCCATGGTTGGGACGAAATCCGTGTTGGTTGTCGTCGAGAGTTCCGTGTTCGTCAATGTGTTCCTGAAGTTGTAGTTGAACCGTCTTTTCGATTATTTTTGCGAGGAAGGGTATGCTGGAGATTGGTCGGTATGCTGCTGGGTCCTTTTTGTCGAGAGAAGTTTTCTTTGTGATTGGTCTTACTGAGGCAAACTTTAATTGCTGTGGCATGAGTCCTTGAGTGAGTGAGTTGTGTACCATTTTATGAATGTTTGGTATGAGGCTTGCTTTGGTGGCTTTGACCCATGACACTGGGCAAGGGTCTGTAGGAGCAGTGCTTGTGTTGATTGTGGAGATGATGTCTGATATCTGCTCTTTTGAGGGTGAGTGGAATGTGCCCCAGGTTTTGGGGTGGACGTTCGTTCTGTTCGTTCTGTGTTTGTCCTCAAAGTGACTTTCTTAAAAGCTTTCACAATATGGCATATAATAGGGAGGTTGGAACTGGATGACCAACAAAAGCTGCACAAATGAATGATTCATGTTCCAGTAGATCATAGTCTCTTAGGTATGCGAGAGATAAGAGCAGGTAATTATAATTGAGTAAACAGCAATCTAGTTCATGGGCATAGTTTGGAAGGGATGAGGGAGGGCATTGCCCCCGCCCCAAATAAGCCGGATTTCCACTGATTTGCTGACAGCCTCTTCCCCCCACCTGCGCCGCTTCCGCTGCCTTTTCTGTGCCTGCAGCGGCAGACTGGCCTCTAATTTGGAAAAAAGCAACTTAAAACGTAGGTATAAGCACTTCCTTTCTAGGAAAGCTGGTCTGGTCCTGTCCCCTCTGTCACGAAGCTTGCATCGGGGGGGGGGGGGGAGGCAGATCAGCCTTCCTAGAAAGAACATGTTTACACCGCGGGAGGTATTTTTTTCAAATCAGAAGCCAGTCTGCTGCTGATGCTGCAGGCACAGATGGGGGTAGGGGGCAGGAGGGTGTGTGGAAGGCCAGAAGGGAAATGCTGGGTAGATGGACATGAAGGGGGGGGGGGTGAAATGGCTTGAAGGGAAATGCTGGGCAAATGTTGCACATTTGGGGGGGAGAGGGCAGATATTAAATAGCAAGTGTGAAGGGAATGACACAGGACAGATGCTGGACACAAATCGGGGGGGGGGGTGAAGCTAAATATTGGACACAGTGCGAGGTGTGAAAGGCAGATGCAGGACACAGGTAGTGGGTGGACAGATGCTGGATATAGGCTGGATGGAGGGTGGGGGATATAAGGGGTGGAGAGCAGATGATGCATATAGAGTGGGGTATATGCTGGACATATGGTAGAGGGTTTAGAGGGATAGAGAGCAGATGCTGGATGTGGGGTGGGGTGAAATGGGGAAATGCTGGACATGGAGTGAGGGGGAGAGAGGGAATGCCGGACATGGGGGGATAGGATGAGAAAAAGGGGAGAAGCACGAGATTGGGGAGAGAGGGAGAGACAAGAAGGGGATAGATACTGAACACAGAGGGTGGAAGAGAGAAAGAGAAAGGAGAGTTAGTTAAAGACTGGGGAATAAGTTGCTGGGGAAGAAAGAGAGATGGAGTGAGAGGGTTGTAAGAGGGAGACTGAGAACTGGATATAAGAAAGAGAAATGAAATCTGAGTTGATAAAGAGAGAAAAATAAATGGAAGAAAGCTGAAAGGAAAAAGATCAATGACAGAGATGGATGTAGGGGAAGAAATGAAGAAGACAGGCGTGGAGAGATGTGGCAGATGGACAAGAGTTAAGAGAAGACAGAGGACGCAGAAACCAGATACCAGAACCAAGGCAATGAGAAAAATAAAATAGACGATAAAGGTAAAGAATTTATTTGCAGTTTAATGAGTGGAATATGTCAGTTTGTGGATTTTATCCAGGCCGTACCAAGGTATACTATAAATGTGCCCTGTGGCACCCCCCCCCCCCCGGGTTTATCATTTACCTATGCTAGCATCTCCCCATCTTACCTCACACTTCCATGTCCACCCTGCCCGCCCTTGCCCTGCCGCCGCTGTTTTCCATGTCTCCTTGGCGGCAGCAGCAGAGAGTATCTCTAATTGTGAAAAAAACACATGGGTCTTTCCGACTCCATGTTTGCCCGATACGTCCCTGCTCTGACATAGGTTCGCATCAGAGGAGAGAGGGACCAGACCAGCCATTCAAATGCAGAGTTGCAAAGACCCGCGTTTGAATGGTTGGTTTGGTCTCTCCCTCCTCTGACGCAAATCAACATCAGAGGAGGGAGGAATCGGACAAACATGCAAATGCGGAGTTGGAAGACCCACGTGTTTTTTTCCTCAATTAGTGATACTTTCTGCTGCTGCGACCACCGCCACCAAAGAGACATGAAAAGAGGCTGCGGCAGAACAAGGGCAGTTAGGGGGGGAGGGGAGAGCCGAGGCCAGCAACCACCAATGTGCCCCTATTTTTTTTGCACCCTGTGCAGCTGCACCAGTCACAGAGGGGATAGCATTGGATTTTATATATGCCATGTTTATATTTTGCACAGTACAGGGGAAATACATCACTCTATTTCTGGGGTTGTACTGCATGCAGAGCCTAGTTTGTTGGGGTTTCAATTTAATTTTGTCTCCATATTTCTACTTTGAGTTTGTTATAATTTATGTTGTACTTGGTGGGGGTCTAAGTGCGTTCTGCTTATTTGTCCGATACCATGTGTTCTGTTCACAAGGTGTTTCTTTGTTGGATCTGTAGTACATAAGAACATAAGAACATAAAATATGCCATACTGGGTCAGACCAAGGTCCATCAAGCCCAGCATTCTGTTTCCAACAGTGGCCAATCTAGGTCATATGTACCTAGCAGTTTCCCCAAGAGACACAAGTTCCACAATGCTTGTACTGGGTCAAGCATTGATATCTTCGGCCACTTCTTAATAATGTTTTATGGACCTTTCCTCCAGGAACTTGTCCAAACCTTTTTTAAACCCAGCTACACTAACAGCCTTTACTACATCCTCCGGTAACAAATTCCAGAGTTTGATTACACTTTGAGTGAAAAAATATTTTCTTTTATTAGTCTTAAATAGTTTACCCTGTAGCTTCATTGCATGTCCCCTAGTCTTTCTATATTCTGATAACGTAAACAATCGATCTACGTTTACCTGTTCCACTCCGTTCATTAATTTATAGACTTCTATCATATCTCCCCTCAGCCGTCTCTTTTCCAGGTTAAAGAGCCCTAACCTTTTTAGCCTTTCCTCATAGGAGTATCCTTCCATCCCCTTTACCATTTTGGTGGCTCTTCTCTGAACCTTTTCTAAAATCGCTATATCCTTTTTAAGATACGGCGACCAGAATTGCACACAATATTCAAGGTGAGGTCTCACCATGGAACGATATAGAGGCATTATAATATCTTTTGTTTTATTTTCCATTCCTTTCCTTATCATACCTAGCATTCTATTTGCTCTCTTGGCCGCTGCTGCACACTGGGCCGAGGGTTTTAACATGGTATCCACAATGACGCCTAAATCTTTTTCCTGGGTGGTGGTTCCTAATGTGGAACCTTGCGTCGTGTAACCATAGTTTGGGTTGTTCTTCCCTAGGTGCATAACCTTGCACTTGTCCACATTAAATTTCATCTGCCATTTTGATGCCCAGTCTTCCAATTTAACAAGATCCTCTTGCAATTTTTCACAATCCTCTTGGGTTTTAACAACTTTAAATAGTTTTGTGTCATCTGCAAATTTGATAACCTCACTCGTTATTCCACTTTCCAGGTCATTTATGAATATGTCAAAAAGCAGCGGACCCAGCACAGATCCCTGGGGTACACCACTATTCACCTTTCTCCATTGGGAAAATTGGCCATTTAGCCCTACCCTCTGCTTTCTATCTTTTAACCAGTTCCTGATCCACAATAGTACACTGCCTCCTATTCCATGACTCTTTAGTTTTGCCAAAAGTCTCTGATGAGGGACCTTGTCAAAGGCTTTCTGAAAGTCTAGATACACAATATCAACCGACTCACCTTTGTCCACCTGTTTATTCACTCCTTCAAAAAAACATAACAGATTAGTAAGACAAGATCTTCCTTGTCTAAAGCCATGTTGGCTGTCTCCCATTAGGTCGTGACTATGTACATGCTGAGTAATTTTATTCTTTATGATGGTTTCTACCATTTTTCCCGGTACTGACGTCAGGCTCACCGGTCTGTAGTTTCCCGGATCACCCCTGGAACCCTTTTTAAAAATTGGTGTTACATTGGCGATCCTCCAATCTTCAGGTATTAGAGATGATTTTAATGATAGTTCACAGATTACTAATAGCAGGTCTGCAATCTCATATTTCAGTTCTTTCAACACCCTTGGATGTATACCATCCGGCCCAGGTGATTTGCTACTCTTCAGTTTATCTAATAGTTGTAAGACATCTTCCCGATGTATCGATATTTCCTTCAATTCTTCCGCACCTTTAAATACCACTTCAGTCATGGGTAACATCCCTACATCTTCCTCAGTAAAGACCGAAGCAAAGAATTCATTCAGTCTCTCCGCTATCGCCTTGTCGCCTCTTAGTGCTCCTTTAACCCCTTTATCATCTAATGGACCAACTGACTCTCTCACAGGTTTTTTTGCTACGAATGTACTTGAAAAGGTCTTTATTTCGTGTTTTTGCTTCCGCAGCAAGCTTCTTCTCAAATTCTCTCTTTGCCTGCCTTATCAATACCTTGCATTTGACTTGCCAGTGCTTGTGCTGTTTCCAGGTTTCGTCATTTGGCTCTTTTTTCCATTTCCTGAAAGATTCTTTTTTGGCAACAACAGCCTCTCTGACCTCACCTTTAAACCATGCTGGCAGTTTTTTGGACTTCCTTCCACTTTTCTTAAAGCGTGGAATACAGCTGGTCTGGGCTTCCAAGATAATATTTTTCAACAACATCCAAGCTTGATGTACGTCTTTAACCTTTGCAACTGCTCCTTTTAGTTTTTTCTTAACTGTTTTCCTCATTTTATCATAGTCTCCCTTTCGAAAGTTAAAGGGTAGTACTGTGGATTTCCTTACTATCCCTCCTCCACTAATTAAATCAAAGGCAATCATGCTATGATCACTATTGCCAAGTGGCCCCAACACCCTTATCTCTTGCACTAGATCTGGTGTTCCACTAAGGACTAGGTCTAATATGGCTTCCCCTCTGGTCGGTTCATGAACCAGCTGCTCCAAGAAGCAGTCATTTATTTCATCTAGGAACTTTATCTCCCTAGCATGTCCTGCTGTGACACTGACCCAGTCGATGCCGGGGTAATTGAAATCACCCATTATTATTACTGCACTGTAACTTTTGCTAGCTCCCTTGATTTCTTTGAGCATTTCATCATCCATTTGTTCATTCTGGCCAGGCGGACGATAGTACACCCCCACTGCCATCGCCTTCCCCTTTTTACATGGAATTTCAATCCATAGAGATTCTACAGCAAATTTTGTTTCTTGCAAAACTTTAATCCTTTCTGACTCAATGCCCTCTCTAACATAGAGCGCAACCCCTCCACCAATTTGATCAGCTCTATCATTACGATATAGTTTGTACCCAGGTATCACAGTGTCCCACTGGTTGTCCTCCTTCCACCATGTCTCTGATATTCCAATCATATCTAACCTCTCGTTTAGTGCTATATATTCTAACTCTCCCATCTTGTTTTTTAGACTTCTAGCATTTGCATACAAGCATTTTAGAGACTGTATTTTATTCATATTAATTTGGCTATTGGTAATCAGTAATCTGGGTTGCTCAGTTTTACGAATAGGTATAAGGATGTTCTAAAGCCCACTGCAATATTTATGGTGCTTTTTGGATAGGCTCCTCATAGTATTAATTTTAGAAGCTGGTGTCATTATGGTATGGTAGATTTGCATTATAGGTCTTCAGTGAATTTTTTAGGGTTTTGTGCTAGTTCACAGTCTGCCTGGTACTGGAGAGGCTGTTAATGAGATGACACCAGAATCAGATTTTTTTTTCTTATATGTTGAGTTTGATGGTGAAATGTCCTAGTTCTGCTCTGCACCTACTGTTGGAGGAGGTTTTTTTTTTTACTCAAAATAGGTGTTCAAAATGAAAGAGAGAACCATAGCACAGTTTCTAACACCAAAATAAAATTGGTTAAATTATAGATAATTTTATTTTGGTGTTAGAAACTGCGCTGTGGTTCTCTTTTACTTTTTGTCCCTTGGTATGTGAGCACCTCACCATCTCCTTTGTTTTTTGCAGAATATATATTTATAGGTGCCAGGCTAATTTAAACAGCTACAATTTTTGCTGCATTTTAATTATATAGCCACTGAATGAGAACCTCTGCTCCCTCTTTGAGTATCTTGGGGCAACAACTCATCCTGCGCAAGTTTTGATATATTGGCTTCCTATCCATCCAGTGGTTGTTTAAAGATAACCATAATGATACACAAATAACATGTAAATTATATACAAATATGCAAATACACATGTGAATCCCCCTCCCCCCTTCTCCCCCCTTCTCCCCCCCTTCCCCCCAGATGAAGCAGTCAAATTATGCCCATGCCCTTGGTAACTAGTTTCATGCAGTGTGCTGTTTTTTCTTCTTCCAGACTAGCTCTTTGCCTGTAGTGATGATCTCCAACGTTAGTCAGCTACCAAACGCTTGGGCTTCTATCATTTGGTATAACCTCTCCACAAATGATGCTCAGGTAAGTCTTTATCTCATCTAACTTTAAGGAAAATGATGGTATCTAGCCATAAGAATCACTGTCTCACATACAGAAGTTCTTTATAAAAGGATTTTTCAAATGTAAACCTTGTTTTAAGTGCATAAAAGGCCTCTTATAAAATTACCCCACAATATTAAGCAGAGCCAGGATCAACGTTTTCTGCATCTGGGGCAGACAGTCAGAATTACACACACAAGGCTGATGCTAGAGTTCCTGGCGCCCTCCTGCAACTTATAGATCGGTGTTCCCCTCCCTCATTATTATTAATGCAGGCTACATCCCAACCCCTACCCCCTTTTTCCCAAAATTCCTTTGTGAACTCATCACATGATGCTAGTATTTCTCCTACAAGTCCAGTGTTGAAAGAAAATTGCAGTGAAGGGGCAAATGCATAGCCAGAATAAAAATAACTACTAAGCAGTAAATATTGTAGCATCATATGAACAGGCTGTGATAGTCCAAGAGCATGGTAAATTTAAGATATGGATCAAAAGCAAAATACTCAGCTGTATGGACAGCTTACCCACTGAAAAAATATGCAGGAGAAAGATTTTGTACAGAATATAGCAATCAAAAACATGATAACCATACAGTCAATGTACATCTAGAAACTATAAGCAAATCGGTATAATGTTATGCGAAGAATAGCCTCAATATAATATACAATAGGAAGGCAGTGACAACATTAATAAATTGCTGATTTAAACCGCATGTGTTAAGCAGGTTTCAATGACAAACCAATAAATCCATGCTTTCCCTTTGCGGATCACAGGATGTGGTTTCATTTCTTGATCAAGCATGTGTTATTCTAACTTTAGCTCTCTCTAGCTTCACCTCCTACTTGCAGTCATGCAATGTACTGGCAGTAGGAAGTGAAACTGGAGCAACAGAAAAGCAAAAATAATATGGCCACTTTCCAACCGGACCAGGGAACAAGTTCCATGCTTTTTCCATTACTCTTAGGTTTAAAGGATTTCTTTCCCAAAATTATATTTTCCTCCAGAGTAACGCAAGAGAAAGAACTCTCACACACAGGCATCTGCATTGTCGGCAGAAACTAACATAATGGCTTAGCTCTAGTAGCGTGGGTGCAACTAATGCCATAGGCAGATCCTCACTAAGCACAGCATAAGTGATCACAAACTAAAAATAGAAACATGTAGAAAATAGTAGACTGAAATCCCAAGAAGCCAGACTGCATGCAGTGGAATACCAAAGAAATAGGAAGGAATGCATAGAAAGCCAATAAATTACAAAAACTGACATATTCCAAATACTAAATTGAAAATTAAATTCTTTTTTGTACCTTTATTGTCTGATTTATTTTCTAATCGTG
The DNA here is from genome assembly GCA_033557465.1 of Ichthyophis bannanicus. NCBI lineage: Eukaryota > Metazoa > Chordata > Amphibia > Gymnophiona > Ichthyophiidae > Ichthyophis > Ichthyophis bannanicus. The sequence goes on from CM066034.1 coordinate 918,187,757, forward strand.
TTGGATCCAAGTCTGGTTTCTTCTCTCAACTCTTTTCAGGGCCTTAAGTCCATCTGTAACTTCTTCTCACCCCTCCTACCTTCTTCATTTTCTCCCCTACATCCTTACTCCACAATCTTTCACTAACTCTCTCCTTTCTCTCTTCATTGCTGTGTCAGCATCCTGCCCTCTCTGCCTTTTGTCCAGCATCCCCCCATCCAGCATCTGTTCCATTTCTTCCCATGTCAGTATCCTCCTAGAACTCATGTTCACCATCTCCGAGCCACCTCCCTATTTCCTCCCATATCCATCTCCCCTTTGTCTCCCTATGGCCCCCTCCTCTCACCATCTCCCTGACCTCCCTGTTTCTAGCATGTCCCCTCTGTCTTCCTGTGACCCCCTATATTCCTACATCCCCCTGCCCCCTCTGTCTCCCCTGTATCCAGCTTCTCTTCTCAGTCTCCCTATTATTCCCTCCCCTGTGCCTAGCATACCCCCTCCATCTCCTTATGACCACCTATGTCCAGGTCCAGCAAGTTCCATCTATCTCCCTCCTCTATGCCAAGTATCTCCCCTCTGTCTCCCTGTTCCCCTTTCCCTGTGTCCAATGGCTCCTGTCTCTTCCCTTCCACTGCCATATGCTCCTGCACTTACTCTCAATGTCCAACCTGCAGGGCCGGCCCAAGGGTGTCTACCACCCTAGGCAGAAACCCTGGCCGTTCCACTCCCCTGCCCCCAGCTGCCACTGTTCCCCCCAGCTGCCACCACCACCACCCCCAGCTGCCACTGCTGCTGCTGCTGCTGATTCCGTCTTGGGAGGGAAAGGCGGGCAGCAGCAGTATTTCTGAAAGTGGTGGCAAATATCAGCCGCTTTCGGAAGTACTGCTGCTGCCTGCCTCCCCCTCCCAAGACAGAATTGGCAAAAACAGTGGCAGCTGGTGGGGGGGGGGGGGAGCGGCGTGGCCGGTCATGTGTGCCGCAGCCTAGCTCGCCTAGTGGACAGGCCAGCCCTGCCAAGCTGACATTCCCCCAGTGTAGTTCTTTTTCTTTTAACTCTCACTTCCCCCTACCCCGCCACTGCCCTGACTGACCAGAGACCAACTGCCAGTCCATGGACACCAATGCAACCAACTTTCTCAGCCTTGCAACCGCAATTTAAGCAGGGCCTCAAACTCCATCTCCATAAATGCAGGTCCTCCGGTTCTCACATCCGCCTCCAAGGACCTGTCAGTATGCATCACAAGAGGCATGTAAACAGGTCCTCGAAGGCAGACGTGAGTATCAGAGGCCCTGCACTTATATATTATGATTACTGCCACAGCGCTGCTACTGTAGAGACAGGGGTTGAGGCCCCGCGTAAATTGCAGCTGCAGGGCTAAGAACGTTAGTTGCATTGGTGTCCATGGGCTAGCAGTTTATTTATTTAACAGTATTTTTAAACCGCCTTATCTTATTAATCAAGGTGGTATCACAGCAAACAATCGGGTAAAGTGAGTGTGTTAATCATGCAGTGAGGGTGCAATTTAGTTGAGTGTGTGTTGTATCGTGTGCTAGATTGGGGTGAGCTATGTACAAGGTGTGGTTGTGTTGCGTGCTAGAATGGTTTGAGCTATGTACAGTGTGGGCTATATACAGTGGTGCTGTAAAACATTATCTGTACAGGCAGCAATATGTGCTGTTATACATTCTCTTAGGTTATGTGATGTGTCCATAGTGTTCTATGAACAGCATGGTTTTTAGCTGTTTTCTAAAGTCTTTGAGGTCTGTAGTTGTCCTCAAGTCGTCTGGTAGTTTGTTCCATATAGTTGGAGCAGCCATGGAGAGAGCTCTGTCTGTTGTGTCCTGGCGTGTGTTTGAATTCACCTGGGGTGCTGACTCGGTTGCGTGTTTGTTTTCTTCTAGGACGAGTGCTGTTGTCTGGTTGAATGAGGGTGTGTAGGCTGTTGGCTGATGTGTGCTGATTTATCTTAAATAGGTTTATGATAGTTTTGTATCTGATGCGTGCACCGATTGGGAGCCAGTGTAAGTCTTTTAAGGTGGGTGTGATGTGGTCCTGTCTTGCAGTACCGGATATTATTCGTGCTGCAGTGTTTTGTGCTAGCTGGAGTGGTTTGAGGGCTTGTTTCGGTAGTCCCAAGTATATCGGATTGCAGAAGTCCAGTATTGGGGTTATCAGTGCTTGGAGGACGGTACGAAAGTGTTCTGGGGCAAGGAGTGGTTTCAGTCTCCTGATGATTCGCATCTTGTAGTAGACTTTTTGTATTGTTTTGTCTATGTGTGGCTTGAGGTTTTAGCTTGTTGTCCAGAGTAACTCCAAGGTATCTCACTTCTGATTTTATTGGAATAGTAGTGTTTTGTATCTTGATGTTTGGCGGGTGTATGAAGCTTTGGTTCCGAGTGATTATTAGAGCTTCAGTCTTGTTGTAGTTTATTGCGAGGTTGTTGTTTTGACACCAGCTTGTCATTTGGGTAAGGCAGTCTGTTATCTTGGAGAAATCCGGGTTGTCGATTTCTATCGGGGTGTATATCATGATGTCGTCTGCATATATTGTGTATTGAATGTTGTTCTCTTTCATGATGTCGCATATCGGTTGGATGTAGATGTTAAATAGGAGGGCTGAAAGTGCGGATCCTTGAGGTACTCCTTGGCGGACATTTATGGGTCGGGAGGTGTTGTGTCCCACCTTGACCTGTAGCTGTCTTTCGGTTAGGTATGAGTGGAACCATTTCAAAGTGATACCGTGTATACCAGTGTTCTTTAGTCTTTCCAGGAGCGTGTTGTGGTCCACTGTGTCGAAGGCTGAGGAGATGTCGATGAAGATCATTATGATTCCCTTCCTGTTGTTGTCAATTATTCTTAGGATGCTGTCGAAGAGGTAGATCAGTAGCGTTTCGACTCCGTGGTTGGGACGAAAGCCGTGTTGGTTGTCGTCGAGTGTTTCATGTTTGTCGATGTGTTTCCTGGAGTTGTAGTTGTACCGTTTTTTCGATGATTTTTGCCAGGAAGGGTATGCTGGAGATCGGTCGGTATGCTGCTGGATCCTTTTTGTCGAGTGTTGTTTTCTTTGTTATTGGTCTTACTGAGGCAAGCTTTAGTTGCTTTGGCATGAGTCCTTGAGTGAGTGAGTTGTGTACTATTTTGTGTATGGTGTGAATGAAGTTTGATTTGGTGGCTTTGACCCATGATACTGGGCATGGGTCTGTAGGAGCAGTGCTTGTGTTGATTGTAGAGATGATGTGGGATATCTGCTCTGTTGAGGGTGAGTAGAATGTGCCCCAGGTTTTGGTGTGTATGTCTGTCCTGGTGGTCCCACTGGGTGTTGTACGCTCTGTGGAGTGGAATTTGTCTTTGATGTGGTCGGCGAATTCCTATGGGTCCACTTGTACTTCCCCTTCTGTTGTTTGCTCTTTTGTGAGGATCTTGACTATTTCAAAGAGCTCTCTGGGCTTGTTGATGGAAGTATTTATCAAGTTTGTGTGGAATTCCCTCTTTGATTGGTTGATGCATTCATTGTATTGTTTTTGTTTTGTTAGGTAGAGATGTTGGTCGGCTGCTGTTTTGTTTTTTCTCCATCTCCGTTCAATCTTCCTGAGCTCCCTCTTTTCCTGACGTATTTTTGCTGAGTACCAAGGTTTGTTTTGTCTCCTGTTGTGTTGGTGTTTCACGTGCCCTCCACCGGATGGTTTGGCGGCGTTAGCTAAGATGCTGTTCCATCTGGAAACTTGTTCCTCCAGGTCATCTGTAGGAATGTTCAGGTGTTGTGTTGTGTTCTGTATGAATTCGTCCCTGTCGAAATTCTTGAATCGTCTTTGTGTGTGTGAGTTGTTTGTTCTTTCGTTTGTCTGGTCCTCTTGAGATCGTATCTTTGTCTCAATTAAGTAATGGTCAGACCATGGCACTGGGGTAATGGTGGGTGGAGAGATTAGGTCTCTTGAAGTTATGTAATTGGATGCGAAGATGAGGTCTGGAGAAGATCCATGTCTGTGCGTTGGAGCGTTGATTATCTGTGTGAATTGAAGTGAGGTCATTGCTTGCAGGAAGGCCTCTGCGTCTTTGGCATTGGTGGACTTGAGGTTGAAGTCTCCAATCAGTAGTGCTGGTTTGTTGTTTGTTGTTATGGCACAGGCTTTCTTCGAGTATGAAGGCTAATTCGTCGGGTGGAGCTCTGGGTGCTCTGTAGGTTAGGCAGATTGCAATGTTTTTGTTTTTGATGCTGATTGTGTTACATTGCTGAGTATTGGAGAAGCTATGTGTCTTGAATTTTAGTTTTGTCTTTGCTATTATTAGGACTCCTCCTCCACGCTTGTGGGTTCGTGGGCAGTTGTACGCTGAGTAGTTGTCCGGTACGAGTTGGTTGAGTAGTACATTGTCGGTAGGGTTGAGCCACGTCTCTGTGAAGCATATTATGTCGGGCTGTCGCTCCTCTATGTGGTCTACAAGAGTGTGTATCTTGTTGCATACTGATCTGGCGTTTATGAGCTCAATCGTTGTTACCTTTGTTGAGTAGGTTGCTGTTACATGTGCTTCCTTTGTGCAGGATTGGGAGTTTGATTTGTGTCTGTTTGGTCTTTTGTCTGGGCAGTTCTGAGTGTTTGTTTGTGTGTGTGCTGTGTTTCTAAATATGGCAATGCTGTTGGTGGGTACCGCGTTGTGTTTGCTTGTGGGTAGTGTAGGTGTGTGGTTGGTGGGAGGAGTTGAGTGACGAGTAGGTAGAGTGGGAGGAAGTATGTGACGTGCATTTTGGTCTTTTGTGATGTTCTGTTAGGGTGATGCCTTTTTTCTTAAGTCCTCGTCTGTTGCTTGCTTTGCTGTTGTTTTTCCTCTGGTGTTCTGTTGTATGTGTGGCTGTGATTCTCCCTTTGTGCTCACTCTTGCCGTGCTGTTCCTTGTACGGCCTTGAGTCTGCCCCGATTGGGCGGCACTCTGCCGCTGTCTGGCTGTGCCCTTGTTGCCGCTCCAATCCCCCGATTGGGGAGAGCTAAACTTGGAGCAGGGGCCTGTCCCCGTGGAAGGGGAGCCTGTCCCCGTGGAGGGGAGCCTGTCCCCGTGGAAGGGGAGCCTGTCCCCGTGGAGGGGAGCCTGTCCCCGTGGGAGGGGAGCCTGTCCCCGTGGAGGGGAGCCTGTCCCCGTGGAAGGGGAGCCTGTCCCCGTGGAGGGAGATCCGGATCCGTTGGGGTGTTGGTAGTTGAAGGGACCGTCTGGTGGAAGGAAGTGTGTGGCGTGTAGTGAGGGTTCTACTTGCGGTTTTGACGTCCTTTTCTTCGGTCTAGTCCTTTGTTGGGTTCTGCTGCGATGTTGTTGGTGTAGCTGATTCGTTTTGTTGTTGCCTTCTGCTCGCCCTCGTGCCGCGCCTAAGGGCCACGCCAAAGGGCCCTCTTGTTGATTGCTGGTCAGTCGGGGCGGTGCCGGGGAGGGGGAATGCTGGTCCCATGGGCAGGCTCTGCTTCTCCATCCGCACTTGTCTTCCTACTTGAGGTGTGGGGGCGGCGAGCAATGGTGCCCCCCTCCCCTGCAGAAATGGGCGCCCCCCTGCTGTGCTTACCCTGCTTACCGGGTAGTGCCGGCCCTGTACACACACACTCACATCCTGCCCCTTCCCCTTTCCCCTGCTCTTATTTAGATGGAACAGAACCTCACTATAAGCCCTGCAGATCTTCTGCAAAGACATCCTACATTCACAGAAACGTCCCCAATCATGGGTGCAGAGGAGAATTAAGATATTTCCTCTTCCTACTCACCATACAAAAAAAAAAAAAAAATCTTATTCTGATTCCATCTCAGCAATACCAACTCTCTCCTTTACCAGGCACATTGTGGAGAAATAAAATACAAAACCCTACAAATAAAAATACACTCAGAACTACAGTAAATCTGCTACACCAAAACAGCACTATCTGTACAGCAACAACCTAACCTATTAGAGCAGGTGCTGGAACATGAATACACCGGTACAGATCCCCCCCCCCCCCCCCTACACAGGGACTATTCACTAGCAGAATTCTTTATCTTAATCATACGTGCTGAAAATGGAAAGAATAAGACTACAAAGTAGAAACTAATATGCAAACAAAACTGAAATGCAAACCCCAAGAGCCAGGCATGCTATACAAGAGAAACAGAAATAGATTTCCTCCTCTACTTTGCAACCACAACATAATCCAATTCCCAAAGATTGAAAATACATCTACATTTTCTAATCAGGTTTGTTCCAATTTCTTTTCCACTTTCCCTTCTAAGCTTCTAAGTTCTTTTCTAGTGTCTCCTTTCCATTTTTTCCTTCTCCTCCTGTTTTCTCTGCATCTACCCAACAGTGATCTTCCCTTTCACATTTTATCTCCATTGCTCTCTTCTCTGCATCTCTTCTCACAGCTAGATTTCACCCCTAATTCTCTCCATCTCTCAACCTCCAGCCCTGTCTCCCTCTTTTTACTTCTTACCTACCTCCGAGTTTCCGCTTTCCATTCTCATTCATCCTCACTCTTTTCTGTGCCTCCTCAGTCTCTCTTTCCACCTTCATGTTCCTATTTCCCCATCTCTGTCTTTTACCCCTCCCTACTGCCCATTTCCATCCTGTTTATTCTCCATGTCTCCAGCCCTCATTTACCTTGCCTTGAAAAGGCATGAGCTAAATCTAAATAAATAAGTTTCATCCCTCCACCAACCCCAGCTCCTTGCCTCAGTCCCTTCACGCAAACCCATCTGGTATCCAGCCCCTTTTTTCCTTCTGTTACCCACTGTCCATCTTCCCTCTTTCATCTCCTCGGGTCCATTGCCATACTCTCTCACCCCTTTCAGATTTGCCCCTTTTGTCTGTCCCTTTTCCACCGTCTTCTGTTTCTTTACACTGCCTCTCAACTCTTTTCCAATCCCCAGATTCTTCACACCATCTCTCTACCCCCACCTCCAGACACTCTTCTCCCCTTCTTTTCTCTTCCCTTCCCCCCTCTCTTCCCCACAAGTCAACCCTTCCTCTCATTCCTCTTCTTCCAGTCTGACTCCATGCTAATTTCCTTCCCTTCCACTCTTAGCCCCTGGCCTCCTTCTCACTTCCTTCTGGTCTCTCCCGAAGTTCTTATCCCAGGTTCTGTTCTAGCCGCCTTCAGTGGCCTCAAATAACAACCCCCCTCCCTGGCAGCACGAGACAAATTGAAATACATGCCATCCTCTAATGCCATGGGATGAGCTGCCAAATCTAACAACTAGATTTCACCCTTAATTCTCTCTATCTCACTCTCCAGCCCTGTCTCCTTCTTTTTACTTCTCACCTACCTCCGAGTTTCCATCTTCCACACTCACCCCAAACATAGCTCCATGGCAGCAGGAATTGGCATGCATTTCAATGCATCTCTTGCTGTCAGCCGTGGGGAAGAAACAGATTTTGGACAGTGCACTGCAGTGGATCAGGCAGGATTTTTTGTACACTGGCCCACTACAATGTGTTAATTCAAGGCCACTTTTACTTATGGGCCTTCTCTTATGCAGGGCCCAGGGAAGTTGACACTTTTACTCACAGATAAACATGGCCTTGGTCCAGCTGCAGCTTCTCTCTCTGCCCTCCATCCCACGGTAGCATTTCTCTCCCCACTCACCCCTCCTGCCCTGCATTCAGCTGCAACATCTCTTTCTCCTCTGACCCTCTCTACCATCTGTGGTATCTCCCTCCACCTTGTCTCTGCTGCCCTGCATCTCATTGTAACATTTCTCTCCCCTTGCCCCTGCCTGCCCTGTGTCCTGCTGCAGCATTTCTCCCCCCTTGCCCTCCCCTGTCATGCATCTCACTATAGCATTTCTCTCCCCCTGCACCTGCCTTCTTTTCCTTCCTCCCACCCCAAATCCCACCCACCCCTGGGATAATCTTAGTTTTATAGGCTCTTAAACCTATTAAAGGGGGGAGGTGCCCATAATCACTTTCAGGTGCAGCTAGTTATACTCATCAAGAAGACATTTATTAAGGACCTGAGGTTAATTATTCTTTAGGTGCACAAAGTCCATTTAACATATAAGGTATATTGAATTAGTATAATTATTCCCTGCAAACCTAAATAAGTAAACAACTTTAATATCTGAACAAAACCTAAAACTAAGATGCAGATAGCAGTCTAGCAGTCAGGTGGGGGCTTTCCAGTCTTTTGCACTGAGTGTCACATGTATGATTTTCTCCCAGTTGGTGAGGGATCTTACATGTGCACTAGGTGCAAGGAGCTCTTTGCTCTCAGGGAATGAGTCCAATCTCTGGAGGCTAGAGTAGCAGACTTGGAGGACATAAGGAAGACAGAGAGGTACATAGACAGGATCTACAGAGATGTAGTAATAAAGTCCCACCTCCAGTCTGGCAAACCTCCCTGTTGACATGGAGGAGAGAGGTCACGTGACAGGACAGCATCACCCTGGTGTGTCAGGAAGTGATCCTGTACCTAGAACATGTCCTCCAAGTGATGTAAAACCATCTCGCACCGAGGAGGCTTCTCCAGGGCCATATGCCCATGAGGGGAGGGTTAGGGCAGCCGTTATAGTTGGTGATTTGATCTTTAGGCTTGTAACTAGCTGGGTGACTGATGGACATGAGGATCGCCTGGTAACATGCCAGCATGATGTGAAGTTAGCAGAATTCACGCGCCACCTAGATAAGGTGTTAGATAGATCTGGGGAGGAGTCTGCTGTCTTGATACATGTTGGTACCAATGACATAGTGAAGTGTGGTAGGGAGGTTCTGCAAGCCAAATTTAGGCTTTTAGGTAGGAAGTTCAAATCCAGAACTTCCAGGGTAGCATTCTCAGAAATGCTTCCCGTTTCACGCGCAGGACCCAAAAAGCAGGCAGAGCTCCAGAGTCTCAATGCGTGGATGAGACAATGGTGCAAAGAAGAGGGTTTTGGATTTGTTAGGAATTGGGGATGGAACCAGGCTGCTGGCATTTACTTTTAAAAAGGAGATAGAGCAGCTTTTAAACTAGATAATAGGGGAAAGCCGATAGTCACCCAAGAGCACATGGTTTGAAACAATGCATCCGTGAAGGATACTAGCAAAAGAGTGAAGTTGGGGCATATTGACAGAGAGGTTCCAATAAAGACAAAAATAGCCCAAATACCCTTAAGTACAGAGCAGACAGATCTTAAAGATTCCAAATTACCCCTGCTATCAATAACCAGATAAATATGAATAAAATATAATCTCTAAAATGCTAGAAGTCTAAAAAATAAGATGGGAGAGTTAGAATATATAGCACTAAATGAGAGGTTAGATATGATTGGTATATAAGAGACCTGATGGAAGGAGGGATACTATATCTAGGTACAAATTATATCACAATGATCGACTAGATCAAATTGATGGAGGGGTTGCACTCTATGTTAGAGAGGGCATTGAATCACAAAGGATTAAAGTGTTTCAGGAAACAAAATACACCGTAGAATCTCTATAGATTGAAATTCCATGTAAAAAGGGGAAGGCAATAGCAGTGGGGGTATACTACGGACCACCTGGCCAGAATGAACAAATGGATGAGGAAATGCTTAAAGAAATCAGGGAAGCTAACAAAAGTTACAATACAGTAATAATAGTGGGTTATTTCAATTACCCCGGTATTGAGTGGAACAGTGTCACTGCAGGTCATGCTAGGGAGATAAAGTTTCTAGATGAAATAAATGACTGCTTCTTGGAGCAGCTGGTTCAAGAACCGACAAGAGAGGAAGTCATTTTGGACCTTGTCCTTAGTGGTACATAAGATCTGGTGCAAGAGATAAGGGGTCACTTGGCAATAGTTATCATAGCATGATTGCATTTGATTTCATAAATGGAGGAAGGACAACAAAGAAATCCACAGTTCTGCTTTTAACTTTCAAAAGGGAGACTATGATAAAATGAGAAAAACAGTTAAGAAAAAACTAAAAGGAGCAGCTGCAAAGGTTAAAGATTTACATCAAGCATAGGTGTTGTTTAAAAATACTATCTTGGAAGCCCAGACCAGCTGTATTCCACACTTTAAGAAAGGTGGAAGTTAGTCCAAAAAGCTGTCAGCATGGTTTAAAGGTGAGCTCAGAGAGGCTGCTGTTGCCAAAAAAGCATCTTTCAGGAAAAGGAAAAAGAGCCAAATGACGAAAAAAGGTACAGAGAAGAGCCACTAAATAGTAAAGGGGATGGAAGGCTACCCCTATGAGGAGAGGCTTAAAAGGTTAGGGCATTTCGATCTGGAAAAGAGACGGCTACGGGGAAATATGATAGAGGTCTATAAATTAATGAATGGAGTAGAACAGGTAAATGTAGATCAATTGTTTACAGCTTCAAAAAGTAGAAAGACTAGGGGGCATGCAATGAAGCTACAGTGTAACCTATTTAAGACTAATAAAGAGAAAATATTTTTTCACTCAACGTGCAATCAAACTCTGGATTTCGTTACCAGGGAGTGTAGTAAAAGCTGTTAGTGTAGCTGGGTTTAAAAAAGATTTGGACAAGTTCCTTGAGGAAAGAGCCTTAAACCATTATTAAAGAGAACCAGGGTAATCCACTGCTTGCCCCAATACAAGCATTGTGGAACCTGTGTGTCTTTCTGGGAAACTGCTAGGTACTTGTGACCTGGATTGGCCACTGTCGGAACCAGGATACTGGGCTTGATGGACCTTGGTCTGACCCAGTATGGCATTTCTTATGTTCTTAAGTTCCTATGTTATGTTCTGCCTGCCATGTGTCAGCTGCAGCATCTCTCTCCCCTGCCCCTGTCTACCCACACTGCAGTGTGTCACCCCTCTCCTGCATCCAGCATCTCATGTCCCCCTCCCTCCTTCCTCCAGCATATCACCCTCCTAACCCTCCTCCCCACCTTTCATGCATCTAACATCTCACCTCCTCGCCCTCCCCTCTCTTCCCCTCCTCTACCCCTTTCCTGCATCCATCCTCCTTCCCTCCCCTGCCCCTTTCTTGCATCCAGTACCCTCCTTTTCTTGCATCCAGCACCTCTCCCCTCCTCCTTTTGTGCATCCCTCTTCCTCCCCTTCCCTCCACCATCTCGCTCTCCCACCACTGGTCAGCTCGCTGGTACTGGTGACTCAGCTAGAGGCAAGACTAAAGCCAGAACTCACTGCGCAAGCAGGAGCAGGCATGTCCGTAGCAGTCTCCAGCTCTGCTTCCTTCTTCCTCTGCTCCTCAGCAGGCAGACCACAGCATCAGTATGACACAACACAGGAGCAGGCAGAAAGACCCAGCTCCTCCAGCTGCCTCTTGGCTTCTCTCTTCAGTTGGTAGCACACAGTAGCAGAGCCAGCCAGGACTGGAGTGGGGTGACTGGCGTGCAGCAGGGCAACAGCACTTTCTTGTCTGAGGAGCACGTGCTGTGACTGCAGGTCTGAGCAGCAGCAACTTGGTCTTGAGTCACATCAATTCCAGAGCCCCTCCTCCCACCGCAGACCAGTCAAGCACAACCCAACTCATTACCCTGACGCTCCCTATCTGATGCAGATGCCCCGGTTGTTACTCTGTAGTCTTAGCTCTTGTATGGAGGTAATTTTATAAAGGTTTTCCCACGTGTATGTGGCCACATATGCACATAAACATAAACACTTTGGCATGAAGGCATGTACTTTGCCAGTAGGCGTAACCAGGGACATGGTTAATCTGCATGCATCCGTGAGTAAAGTGCACGTGAACATGTACACCTTCTCTCGAGTCTGCTACACACACTAGTATTTTACAGACAAGTAGACACCTAAATGTCTTCATAGAATAGCACCCACATTGGTGCCCTCTTATAAAATTACCCTGTATATGTACATACAAATACACATGGTGACAATAAGGCATGTACTTTTAAACCATTGATGTCCAGGAATGTTTAGGGATATAGTTTAGGTGGGGCATGGGTGGATTCATCCTTGCAGGGGTAACCTAATGATTATAGCAGTGGAATGAGAACCAGGAAATGTTCAAATCCCACCACTGCTCCTTGTGACCTTGGACAAGTCACTTAACCCTCCATTGCCTCAGGTACAAACTCAGGGACATAAATATAAAACAGAAAAAAGACATCCAGATTGACATCGGGAATTATCCCCTCCCCAATCGCCTCCACATGGCCCGATCCGACCCACCGCACCCCATCAACTTAAATAGCAGTGCCGGAAGGTGCAAAAGGACACTCACAGCCCTCCGCCATCCAGATCGGCATCGGGGAGGTGAACAGGAAGAGCAGCCGTCCCCAATCGCCTCCACAAGGCCCGTTCCTGCCCATTGCACCCCAGCAACTTAAATAGTAGCACAGAAAGGCACACCCATGCCTGGCAGGCCCGCTCCTGAGGGCCTCGCCTGAAGGCCCTTTGGTATGGCCCTTAGGTGTGGGACAAACCAAGAGCATCACTGATTGAGGGTATCCCACAAAAACCAACAGAACTATCCAGAACAACAGACTTTCATAAAAATGGCCATATCAGCATCAAGGAAGTGAGCGGAAGGGAAGCCCCTCCCCGATTGCCACCACAAGGCCGATCTGGCCCACCACACCTAAGCAAATTGAGCACTGGCAGTCGCACCCGCACCTGGTGGGCATACACCTTAGGCATTGACCTCAACAGAAGACACCAAAACTGTAAGTTACCATGGAAAAAAGAACTGCAAAACCAATACAACAACGACATTAAGACTATATCGCTTAATCCCACTACTTTAACCTTCCAAAAACCCATGATACCAGGTAATTGCTGTAACTACTGTAAAACTCTACTATGTAACTACTGCTAATGTTCAAAATAATTGTATGTAAGATTGCAACCCTCGTTATTGTACAAAACCCACTACTAATAACTCCTCCACCAAGTATAACTACTGCTTGAACCACCACCCACAAACAACTGAAATAACCTGCTGTCCTAAGTTGCTGCCCTAAGGCCACCCTATAAAACAACCATGCTCTCTCTTTACCTTACAATATACTCAATACTTGCACTCATACTTCTCACATCCGCACGCAATAACCCCAACATCCCATAGTTCCTCCTACACATACCATACCACTTACAATTACCTTATAGCACCCCCCTCCCCTCACTAATACCCATCCCTCCTAATCATACACTGCAACACTCAACAAGACGACTCATAATCGCAGGGCCGGCGCTACCCAGTAAGACAGGTAAGCACAGTAGGAGGGCCGGCGGTGGAGGGCGCCATCGCTAGCTGCCCACCACCCACCACTTCAAAAAAGAAAACAGCCACGGGAACATGTTCCCGCGGCTCTGCTCTCTTTTAAACTGCTGGACCGCAGCATTTGCAGCAATAACAAGCATTTCCTGTTTCTTGTAAGAAACAGGAAATTCTTATTACTACCTTTAGAAACTCCGCGACCCAGCAGTTTAAAGGAGAGCAGAGCCGCGGGAAAAGAGAAATGTTCCCATGGCTTCTTTCTTTTTTGAAGGATGAGTCAGTGAGAGGAGAGGAGAGAAGGGGAGGGAAGAAAAGGGGCCAGAAGGGAACAAACACGGGGGGGGGGGACTGGAAGGGAGCAGACATGGGGGAGCTGGAAGAGCGTAGTCATGGGAGGAGCTAGAAGGGAGCAGAGATGAGGGGAGTTGGAAGGGAGCAAACACTGGGGGGCTACAAGGGAGCAGAGACGGGGGAGCTGGAAGGGGAACAGAGATGGGGGGAGCTGGAAGAGAGCAGACATGGGGGGCTGGAAGGGAGCAGACTCTTGGGAATGGGGCTGGAAGGTGACTGGGTAATAGGAGTGGAGTTGAAAGAGAACTAACGGGGGGAGGTTGGGGCTGGAAGGGAGCTCACATGGGGGGTTGGAAGAGAGCAGAAAAGAGGGGAAGGAGGGGGCTGGAGGGAACATGGGGGCTGGAAGGGAGCTGACACTTGGGGATGGGACTGGAAGGGGAATGGACAGAGGAGCGATGACTGGAAGGGAACTGACACGGGAGGGGGCACTGGGACTAGAAGTTCACTGATACCTGGGATTGTATTTGGATTTGAAGGGGCTGGACGGAGAAGGAGGGGAACTGGAATGGAATAGATACCAGTGGCAGTGCTGGGAATGCAAGGTGGTTGGCACTGGGAGGGGAGGCTGTAAAAGGGGCTGATACTGGCGAGAGTTACTGTGACTTGAAAAAGGCTTATGGAAGAAAACGAAGAAAGCAAAAGGAGAGACAAGAAATGGCAGATGGAATATAGACCATAGAAAGAGAGCTAAGAGAAGACAGAGGAAAACAGAAACCTCAGATCAGGACAGCATGATCAAAAATCGTCGGACAACAAAGATAGAAAAAATAATTTTATTTTCAATTTAGTTATTGGACTTTGCTCTATCTTTATATTTCACACAGTATGGAGAACTGCATCTCTTATCTGGTGTTGCACCACATGCAAAGTCTGGCTTCTCGGGGTTTCATTTTCATTTTTGTCTATGTATTTTTATTTTTACTTTAGATTGTGGTCACTTATTCTGTACTTGGTGAGGGTCTGTTTTCTGAGTGAGTGACCAAGGCCAGGTGTTCTGTTAATGTGGAGTTTGTACGTAGGTATCTGTACTGTAGTAATTTGACTTGTACAGCTTTTCAAATAGGTGTATATATGTTTTGAGGCCCACTGCAGTGTTTTGTATGAGATCTGGAAGTGTATGCTGGTATGGTATGGTAGATTTGGCCTTGTAGATCTTCAGTGACTTTTGCAGTCTTTTATATTAGTTCACAATATGCCTGGCACAGGAGAATGTTTATGTTGTTGTTAGTGAGATGACCAGAATCAGATTTTTTTTTTTTTTTGGACTATCACAGCCTGTTTGTATGATGCTGAGTATTTACTGCTAATTATTTTTATTTTGGCTATGCACTTGCTCTTTCGCTGCAAGTTTCTTACAACACTGAATTTGAAGGAGAAATACTAATATCACTTGAAAAGAGTTCACAAAGCGGTTTTGGGAAAAAGGAGGGTAGGCTGCAGCCAACGTTAATTTATTTATTTTATTTTATTTAGTATACATTTGTATACCGCTACTTCCAGCGATCAGCAGCGGTTTGATTACAGATTGGAAATTGTCAAACCATGACAGGAAATTTTTGAGGTATAAACACATTGATTAGACAGGAAAGCACAGCACACAGAGAACTATTTTACAGGGAACATGGGCTATGGAGGGTTAAGTGGCTTGCCCAAGACCACAAGGAGCACCTGTGGGACTAGAAACCCCAGTCCTTCTGGCCCAAGGTTGCTGTCCTCTAGTGGGATTTGAACCCCTGACCTTCCAGCCCGAAGTACCTTGCCCCAACCACTAGGCCACTCCTCCATAATGAGGGAGGGGCACCAATTTATAGGTTGCAGGGGGGCACTAGAAATCCTAGCACGAGCCCTGCATAACCGCACAACCATCTCCCTACATCTCTTCAATTACTACTATCCCAAACAAAACAGCGCAGATAATCCGATGTGCCCTGATCAATGCTAGGTTAGTCAGAAACAAAATACAAACCATTGCAGATCTGCTCACCGAATACCAACTAGACGTTCTGTGTATAACCAAAACATGGCTCTCTGACACTGACAACGTCCTCATCATTCAAATCAAAACAGAAGACTACTCACTATTCCAATGCTCAAGAAACAGAAGAGGAGGAGGAGTATTACTCCTAACCAAATCACACCCTACATTTCCGACCTCTATCAACTAACAGCATGAACAAAATTGATTCAGTCACCATCGTAAACAACTATCTAACCATTATCCTCAGCTACAAAGCGCCTTCCTCCTCGTCAAATGACTTATCTGCCATAACTGAAAACTGCACTGAACACTCAAAATGCAAGAAAGAAATTATCATACTCAGAGATTTCAACCTTCCCTCCTTACCTATAACAACAGCGGACACATTCCTCACAGCAATGGAATCAATAGAACTCACACAAAGAGTAACACTCCCCACCCACAACAAAGGAAACACTCTGGATCTAATCCTTACCCCCACCCACCCAAGTCACACCAGCCCCCCTTTCCTAAAAACACACCCATTGCTAGAGCTCCTTTGTTTGATTGCTGGTAGGTGCAGAGGGTTCATGGACCTGTTGTATGGTTTGATGTTTTCTGACTATTTATGTGGTGCTACTTGGGTGGAGTGTATTTGGTTATCTGTCCCAAGGATTCCCTCATATCAAACAATGTAATAAGGGGGACAGACGGGAATGGGGAGGGAAATTAGAGGAGGGAGGAATGGAATGAACGGAAAACCTAACCGAACAACGGAAGGGGTCAGTTCTTTCCTGTCGTGGGCTACGATACTGTAGTTCATTTTGTTTTCATCTGTATGTGGTGTCCAATGTTTCATACTGTATACGGTCTATGAGGTGGGGGGGTTCTTTCATCTGGATGCTGCTTATAGAGTTTTTATAATGTTTGCTGCTCCACAATGCTTCATTCTGTTTGCTTTTTTATTGTTCATGTTTCTCTCTATGTCAGCTGTTTCTCCTGTTTACTCTGTTTAAAATGAGTAAAAAGATTTAAACATAAAAACACACCCATTGCTTTGGACAGACCATAACCTCATCACCTTCACTATGCCCCTAAAATCACCAATATGAATAACAGATCATCAACAAGCAACACAATGCTTCAGAAACTTCAAGGACACCTTCCTCAAGAACACTCTACCATATATAACCATGGACACTGCAGAAACCAAAATATTGACAGACAATTGGAATAAAGTGATCGGATCCACAGCAAAACTACCACCAAGCAACAAAATCCCACCAAAAAACATCATATCCATAAAACTCCCTGGTACACCCATGCCCTCCGAAAACTAAAAACAGAACTGAGATGAATCAAGCGAAAATGGCAGAAAACCACCTCAGATGAAGACCGGAAAAACTACCTCATACTTCTACAGAACTATCACACCATCTCAGATAGAGCCAAGAAAGAACCAAATAAATAAATATCACTCAAAAATCATCAATACTGCAATATATCACCCAAGAGAACTATTTGACCTAGTTAGATGCCTCAATGAACACCCCACAAATCCCAACGAAACAACCAGCATCACCCACTAACAACTAACTAAACACTGCAAACAACTACACCCATACCCGAACCATAACATCTCCCCTCACACCGATGAAACTCCCAACAAGAGCTGCTGGCTCATATTCCAAACAATCAATAGTAAAAATATTGAGAATATACTAACTAAACTAAACACCACTACCTCGCCGCTAGACCCATGCCCCCTGCACTGGATCAAATCAACAAGTTCTGAATTCAGCCCAATTCTAGCCAAGATAATGAATGAAGCACTCCAACAAGGAATAATGCCTAGCAGTCTAAAGCTCTCTTCCATCCGCCCTACACTGAAGAAACCAAACTTAGACCCATCAGAGCCAGCATCATACTGACGCATCATCAGCCTCCCATTCCTGGCTAAAATTGAGAAAACAGTACAGCTCCAGCTTCAAAACCATATTGATAGAAACCACCTACTTGTCCTCTACAACATGGATTCCACCCATTACATGGTGTGGAAACCCTCATGACCTGTCTCTTTAACAGCATAACTAAGGGCATCCAAGACCATAATGAACCTACCTTTTGATATTCCTGGATAACTCCTCAGCATTTGACACAGTCAACCATAACACCTTACTATAGAAATTACAGCTATTTGGAATTCAGCATACCATACTCAAATGGCTCAAATCATATTTTACAGAGAGACAACAGCAAATAAAAATTGGCTCAAACATCTCCAAACCCTACCAACAAATGCAAGAAGTACCACAAGGTTCCACTCTATCCGCACCCCTCTTTAACCTATACCTTCAACCCCTATGCACAATTATCAAAAAACACAACATCCATTATCACATATATGCAGATGATATTATGCTGTAGTGCCCACTCCTCTCCAATCAATTATAAATTCAAGACTGTTTCGCAGAAGTCACACATTGGTTCTCAACCAACAGCCTATCAACTTTAAAAAGACTGAGGCTATGTTTCCCGTTATTCTCTGGCTATTCTGGCGTTGGACCGTGGCGATTCACATTGATATCATGGACTGGATCGTGGTGCCTTCATTCGTGGTAACTTGCTGTCTCTATTCTTCTCCTCCTCTTATCTGTTTACCTGTTTCTGTCTTCTGTTCTGTCCTATCTTATAATGGCGTTCTTTTCCTATTTCCTCAAATGATATAGTATTGTAAACCGCTTTAATGCCTTTTGGCCTAAGCGGTATATCAAATGTAATAAACATAAACATAAATGTAAAAATTGAGTTGAAATACCTCGGCATCACTATTGACCAGCAACTATCCTTCAAAACCCAAGTAATAACAACAGCCAGAACAATATATTTCAAAACAAAGACCCTGCAACGACTCCGTCCACTTCTCAAACCAACAGATTTTAGATCTGCACGGCAATCTATCACCCTCCTCCACGAAGACTACTGTAACAATATCTACCAAGGTCTACCCCAATCGACACTCCTCCCCCTCCAAACTGCATTACACACCGCTGCATGTACCATACAGTTAGCCAATAAATACTACCACATCACCCCCATCCTAAAACAATTACACTGGCTGCCCCTTACCAATAGAATAAAATACAAATGCATCCTCCTCACACACAAAGCACTTCATTCCCAGCAGGAAACTCGTCTCAAATCCCTTCTACAGAAGCCACACACAACCAGGTCACAAAGACATACTACAATCAACAAACTCAACATACTACAATCCAAACATAAATACAACCAACAAACATACCGCAAAGCATTTGAGCTCTACGCTCCCTTCCTATGGAACTTCCTCTATTACACAGTAAGAAATATCACCAGTCTCCCTACTTTCCTCAAATACCTGAAAACCTACCTATTCACCGAACACTTTGGTCCCTCTACCTAACCCCCTATCATCAACATAACACAACCAAAACAGATTCACAATTGTAAATAGTTGTTTATATCATCTAGTATGTTCTGTTAGCAAAATGTTGAACTGTTTCAAATGCTGTTATGCTGTTCCTTGTACAACATATGTTTACTGTAAAATGTTCTGTTCTCTGGAAACTGCTTTGACCCAGTGAAAAGAGTATATAAACCTAGCTAAATAAATAAATGAATTAAGTCAAATTCCCTTTCCTTTATGCGACTAGGTTATAAAATTTGCATCTGTGCATGTATTTCAGCCCCTAATATTTCCACCTGCTGTCTAGCAAGTGCCCGTGTAAGTGTCTGCATTTTAACTACAATTCTGGCAGATTTTGTGAGGATATTTTATAAAGATGCATAGAACTTACTGTATATGTCCGTATAAAATGGCCTCAAAAGAGGTGCATACTTGACCTACCTAAAATTACCCTCTAAGGAAATAATTTTATAAGGAGCCTTGTAGTATTATAGGCCATCAGGATGAGTGTCACCACTAGGTGAAGTAGGCAGTCACCTAGAGTGATGACCCTCCTGGGGTGCCCATTGCTGCCACTGCCACTCCTCACCAGGGGCGATACTTTTAAAATGGCACCAATGGAGAGTTGTTTGGAGAGAGATGGTGTGCTTTTGTTGCCTTACCATCTCTAGCAATTGCACTCCTGTGGAGACCAGCTTTAAGATCGCTCTTCCCCCTGTGTGCAGCATTGGAGGTAAAAGCTTAGCTCTCCTGCAGTGTATTTGGAGAGCTGTTTGGAGAGAGATTGTGTGCTTTTGCTGCCTTATCATCTCTAATAAATTGAACCGAATGGCCTAAACCATCTAAATACCCATGAATTACAGGTCAGGCCCAAAACAAGAGCCAAACGAAAACAAATCTTTTGCGTTGGAATGTTTGTTGTGAAAGTAACCAACCTCTCGAAAAACAAACTTTTCCTTCTTAATCTTTTATAAGACATATCCAGTCAACAAAATGTGTTTAAAACACTCCAAATGTGCAAAACACGACAAATGTAGATAAAACAGAACTGTGACTTAGCTTGGAAGATGTGACCAATGCCAATCAATAGGTGAGCTTAGTTGAAAAGGTCCCATAAAGTGCAAGTGGACACAGTGCTACATTTCAAGCTCTCCCACAAGACTACGAGCTCTGCCTCATCTGCTTCTTACAAAATGGACGTCCCGCTCACGCAATTTCCTGCTCACACTGTTTTCACATACAGACTGTTCAATTGAAATGGATACAAAAAAAGCTCTTAAATAGCATCAGAGGAATACATGTGATATCATGTCACCCATTTACATAATAGAAAAACCAATGATGATATTTTAAAAAGACAATGATGGTAATTTAAAGAAGACTCCAGCAGTCTTACTCTAAATTGAGACCCCTAGGGGTGACCGACTGTAGTCTATAAATCCAGGATTGTTCTAAAAATTGTAATCGGGATTTGCAGTCCCACTGCGTGAATCCAGAGTGACAAAATCAATAACTCGCCACTTGAAATCTAGAAAAGTATGATTCATTTGAAGTCAGTGAGGAACAATAGGTGCTGATATTATTTTTGTGTTCATTCTAGACATACGTTCACTCAGTGTTTGCAGGTCAAGTTGTTCTGCCAACATATTTACAGGCAAATGGGCAAATAAGTAGATATACTATGAAGCAGCACTGTACCTAGCCCTGTGCAACAACATCTTCAAGTCTGGTTGTGCAGTTGGGCCCCTTCACTGAGGGGATGTTTGGGGAAAGCTGTTGAGAATGGAGTCGATATTGGCTGGGACTATAGGTCAACTGTGCAAGTTTTCCAAGGAGTCAGTGGACAAATTTAACCTGCAAGACTCTTTAATTTCTTCTGTAGAGTCTCGTGTAATGAAACTTGAGGGCTCTCAGCCTTCATTGCAGTCAGTCTCTACATAGGGCAGTAGTTGATAGTTTGGTTATTCATAACAAACTAGAGGCAATGGAGAATCAATTAAGGGAAGGAATTTGCGATTCCTGAATTTTCCTGTGATGCGGCTTCTGTCCCCCCCTCAAGCTGTTGAAAAAGTATTTGAAAGAAATGTTTTTGTTTCATAATGTTGATGTGCTAGTTATTTCTAAGTTATTTTATGTTTCCAAGGGGACTTAAGTAGAAGTGGCCAAAGAAGAGTGGTTGGATTCCATCGCCTCTCTGGACAGCCTTGATTTGACTGTTTTTCTTGAGACCTCTCAGGACATTGGCTCTGAGAGGGCGACTCTGCTGGTCATTTTTGGATCAGAAGCTGATAAGATCGCTGTTTTGAAATTATACTTCTCTAAAAAGTCTCTTCCCTTTTGTGGCCAGCCGATAAACATTTTTCCTGATGTTGCCAGGCCTACACAAATGCATAGGGAGGCTTTCTTGCAGTTGCGGTCTAGTCTTGGCTATTGGAGCCACGTTCTATCTCTGTTTCCCCTGTAAGTGTGTGATTACCTATGCTGGAAATAAGTTTGTTTTTACAGATGTTTCCCATTTGGATAGTTTTCTTTGGGACAAATCAATGGCTTAGTATGGGTACTTGGGGATTTGTGTATACTCTTGACTCTTGTCCTGGTTGTTTTTTTGTGTTTGACTGGAGTAGTTCTAGGTATTAACATATTTGTTCTCTTCTGTTTCTCTCCCATGATGGGGGCTAGCATATCTCTTGCTATTGGGTTTTGGGTTTTTTACATACTTTTGTCATTTGTAATGGTAGCAGGTTGTGCTTTTCTTATAGACATTGTGCATGTATTTTGGTTAAAATCTTAATTTAAAAATAAAGGCACTGAAGTGTGAGAGTCACCTTCAGCTCGGCACTACGGTGCCATTCCTGCTTCTGCCCCCCTTCAATTTCACTTCATTTTGCAAGAGAGCAGAAGCGGTGGCAATCAGAGCAGGGGCTGGAGCAGTGGGGGGGGGGGGGGGACCGGAGATAAGGTTCACCCAACGTACCTCATATCCTTGCACCGGCTATATGCACCATCAATGCACAAAAATCACATATTTTCAGTGACTTACGTGCGTGGATGGGCCTTCATATGCTTACTTTAGCCAGTCGCTGTTCTATAAGTACTTGCATCAGGCTGATGGTGCACACTTTCACTGTATTCATGCACAGGGGCAGAGCTTCAGTGGTGCGTAGGCAGAGCACAAATGTGCTCGCACAAGTTTAAACTACCATAAGTTACACACATATTTTAAAATTCTAGATGAGGGTATTTAAACAAGCCCTAGGGTGATACGACTTTGTAAAGTTACCCTCTAAATGTCAGCTTTCCATAATCCGCATGTTCAGCTAATGCATCAGCAAATTTCTGTTTCATTATTGACATGTGTAGGGGAAACAACATTGCTGAAAGTCCCTTGAGTCAGTTTAACTGCAGGCTGCCTTATCACCCTTTTGAAATTCTACAGATCAAGGCTTTCTGAATTCCCTGCTAACATGCTAATGATACGCATGCAATTTTTCTTGCAGAACTTACATTTCTTTAGTAATCCACCTGCTGCCCCTCTAAGTCAACTCCTGGAAATACTGAGCTGGCAGTTTTCCTCATATGTTGGCCGTGGACTGAATTCTGACCAACTCAATATGCTGGCAGAGAAGTTTATGGGTAAGACGACAAATTACTACTTGACCATTCCAAGGAGCAACTGAGTCCTCAGGCGACAACATTGGATTGCATGACAATTGTTAAAGCCATTAGTACTTTAACTGTACAACTGAAGTCTTGAATGATTATGGGAGATTTTAATCTCCATGTAAATACTGTATCTGAGACCAAGAGTAGGCTTTTTTTGCAGACTACTTTGTGGATTCGGGGATCAGGCTAGCCGTAATAGACTATGTGTTTATGTTTATGTTTATTGAATTTGATATACCGCTGAGGAAAATACATCACAGCGGTTTACATAGTAAAATTAGGTTTGGAAAGGAAAGGAAGTTACAATATGAGACAGGAAAGCAAGAGAACAGAGTCATACAACAGGACAAGACGGGAAAAGGGGGGGAAGACAGAGAAGAATGAGTCACACAAAGGGATCGGGCAGGTCGAAGGCACGGGCAAAGAGGTGAGTTTTGAGGTTTTTCTTAAAAGTAGGGTGTTCGGATCCAAGTCGGACAGAGGAAGGCAGGGAGTTCCATAGAGCAGGGGCCAGGAAGAAAAATGCAGATGCACGGGTGGACTGAAGTCGAGCAGAGGAGGGTGAGGGAAGGTGGAGGCGGTTAAGGTGGAAAGAGTGGAGAGAGCGAGCAGGGGCATGTAAGTGAACGAGATTGGATAAATACTGGGGCGTGCGGGTGTAAATGACTAGTTTAAGTCCTACCTAAATGATCAAGAAGACAATTTCCAAATGGGTTGTCTTTGTGTATACCACATCTAACCCAACAGGAGAAATTGACCGCCTGGTCATTTAGGCATGGAATGCGCATACCATGACAGTAACGAACCTCAATACTAAGCCAGGGTTTTTGGAGTATGATCTCAATTTCTCAAATATACTACTAATGTTCAGTGTAGTTCTTGCATTGTTTCAAAGGGCGCTCCTAAGATAACACGGGCCTGATATTCAATTAGACCGGCTACGGTGCATAGCCATGCCCGCTGACCCCTAACCCCGGATATTCAATGCCGGGGTCATATGTGTCCCTGACATTGAATATCCGGGGTTTGCCAAAACATGCCGGAAGCTACATTAGCTAACCCCGCAGCAGCAATATTGCATGCTGCCCAGTTAACAACTTGCGCCGAAAATACAGGCAAGGGTTTCCTTGCCTGTCTTTTCGGCGCAAGTTGCTAACCGGGCAGCATGCAATATTGCTGCTGTTCAGTTATCGCTTGTCGCCACCTCCACTCCTCCCTGAAACACCCCAACACTCCCTGATGTTAAGTGGTTAGCATTGGGGCATGTAAGGGAGATAATCGCGGATATTCAGCATGTTAGTGCCATTCAATATCCTCTCAGCAACAGTTGCACATTTTACAGGGCCGTAAACCGTGTAACTGCCCTTCGAATATCAGGGCCCCCACATGTATAGGCAATTTATCATGGTGTGCTTGGAAATTCCTCTTAAACAAGCCTGTGGCACCCAAGACAAAGGGAAATATTTCGGCATCCTTCTACCAGTTTTCTTAGACTCTGACTGCATTTCTTGGTACTTGAGGATCTTTTCTCTCTCCACACAATTCACAGAATAACCACTCGGAACCGACACCGCTGTTATCAATGTGATTAGACTTGAATTTTTGGAAAAAAGAAAACTTTGTTTTTCTCTCTCTTTTCTTTCTTTACCATTATTTTTTTGCTTATTTTGGTTTATCAATAAAAACTTCTCTTGGGTTGGAACAAATTTCATGAATGTGGACAATCTTTGTGGAACACAAGAGTGTGTGATTCCTATGAGCTTGGTCTCCCAGCTATTGCTGGTCTCATCCCAAGAATCTGCTTCAACGTGCTGCAGCCAGGGAATCAGTTTTGCTGCAGCTTCTGATGCTGAATCCCTTAACCTCTACTGGGAAGAATCCCTGCAACAGGAATTCCATCAGGGTTTCCCAAACCCATCCTGGGGATTCCACAGTCAGGTGGGTTTTCAGGATATTACAATGCACAATGAATATGCATGAGATGAATTTGCATATAATGAGCCTCCTATGTATGCAGCTTTATCTCATGCATATTCATTATTTTAAGGATATCTTGAAAATCCAACTGGCTGTGGGGTTGTCAGGATGGGTTGAGAAGCCCTGGGTTACATGAAAAGCAAAGGAAAGCTGTTGCTCAGACTTTCAGCTACATTGTTGCTCAACTATACAAATACATTGGGTGCCAAGTTTGCTGGAAAGCCCCTTTCAATATGCAGGTTAACCACCGGTAGGTGCTAGCTATAGAGACAGTGAAAGAAATGGAGCACATAAGGAAATAAAAATACAAAAGCAAAAAACAACAGAGAATGGAATCTTCCCATTTAATAGCACATTCTTCATTTGCAAACATATCTTGATCGTTCCTTAATAGCTTTAATGGTTCCAGATTGGTTCTGTAGAGTATGATCTCAGTCTCTCAGATACACTACTAATGCTCAGTGTACTTCTTGCATTGTTCCAAAGAGCGCTCCTTCTAAGATATCACATGTATAGACAGTTTATCATGGTGTCCTTGTAAATTCCTCTTAAACAAAGCTGTGGCACCCTAGACGAAGGAAAATATTTCGGTATCCTTCTACTAGTTGTCTTGGACTCTGACTGCATTTCATGGTATTTGAGGATCTTCTCCCTCTCCACACAATTCACAGACTAACCACTTGGAACTGATGCCTCTCTAGCCTGAAATGATGCTGGGCTCCCATTTCCAGTCGTTATTCTCTACAGCTCATCCCAGGGAGTAGTCAAGTCTTGTGCTTGTTGAACGAATGCATCCATCGGGCCCAGCATGGTTCTCGGGCCCAAGGCAACAAAACAGAGACAGAAAGCACCATTCCTCTTTCTGTCTCACCCCATACTAAGGTAAAGCTTTAACACATGTAACTCTTCAAGAAATTTAATCCAGCCGTATCCTGAAGCATAGAGAGATTCAAAGACCTTATATCACAAAATTTAAGCAAATTTTCCCTATTTCAATTTTGTGAGTCATAAATCATCTGGCACATTTTTATATTTTTTTTATTTCTTCCTCTACAGTGACATTCTGAGTAAACCTTTAAACTTTTTGCTCACCTAGTTGTAGCCAATTTGCAAATTTCACCACAACGTTATGTTGTAACTTTAACTTGGTGATAACCAACTTTTCAAACCTAGCAAAGGCTTTTTAGATTAGTCAACATTCACAGAACCCAATTCAATATTTGTCAAATAGCCTCCAATATTTGTCTTGCAAGAAATATCTCCTCAAGAAGAATACTTAGGGGAAGCTGCAATAGAAATTGCCAGCGAGGAGGGAATTAACTCCCATGGTGAGAATCTGGATTTCAAAGAACAAACCTCGGTCATTACTGATGCAATATACGTATTTTCTGCTGGCGAACTAAGTTACTGCACAGAGTTCTGTGCTTGAAGAATATTCTGTTGACACCGTAGAACCTGAGGACTCAAACCAGAAAACAAATCAATCGGCACAGCTACTATCCCATAAATATCATCCACAGCTTCGAGTGATACCAGCAGATCTTCCTCAGAATCTCAGGAAGCCAAATCTTGATCAGATAAGGCCGAAGAAGGGTTAGATGAAATTGTGAAAACTCCAGTATCAGGTAAAGCAGGATCTTTTCCTTGCACTGGTATGGTAACTTCGAGGCTTGAAAACAGTCCAGTCTAGCTGCTGGAAAATGCCTGTCAATTTGCTAGTCCCCACAGCTCCAATTGTAACCTCTGCATCTTCCTTCTTCCTTATCAAGAAGGGGAGTATAAACAACTGGTGGGTTTTACCCAGATTAGTAGAGGAAGCACTCTTCGATTTAGCCATAAGAATTCATGGAGAAAACCTGGGAGAAAATACTGATGGGCAGCCATCTTGGATCCAGAGTAGGGTTTCAACTTTGGCATCACTGCACTGAGCACTGCCGCAGCTCATGGGACTTGGCATATACAACTTTCTAAACCCCTCTGTCTCCTTGGTGATTAAATAAATACGGAGACCCTAGGGCTTCATTAAGATAATATTTGTGCCTTATGTTTAGAAAGAGGAACGTTCCAGGTCTGTGGGAGTATGAGAGAAGTGTTGCTTATTCCTCCGATGAGACAGAGGTATAAAAATGGAAGCAATGGAAGGCAGCCTAAGGGGATGAGCTATCAGGTGCTCCCAGGAGGTGAAAAGAAGAGCTTCTTCCTTTCCTCTTGCAGAGAGGATGTCTCTCCAGTTGCCTTTTGGAGAGAGTCAGGACGAGACGTTGAGCAATGGCCAGGAGATTGAGCATCCCCATGTCTCAAGGATACAAGCCTTGTCCTGAGATATTGTTCTCCAAAACGCTAATGAAGGGATTTTTCTATTCAAGGAGGGACTAGAGAATCTTCTTTACAGTTCCTGAGGCTAGGGGAGAAAATTTTTTAGTGGAAACAATGAACAGCCCAAATTCCCTTCACTTTAGCACTTAATAAGCTTGAATATTGGTTTCTTAAAGGATTTCAATGTTTTTCTCATACTTCAGAGATGAATAATTGCTGAAGACTTGAAAGTTTGGAAAATACAGACTTTTTTTCTCTTTCATTCTTATTTTTCTGCTTATTTTGGTTTATCAATAAAAACTTCTCTTGAGTTGAAACAAACTTCACGAATGTGTGCAGTTTTTATGGAATACAAGAGTGCGTGATTCCTATGAGCTTGGTCTCCCAGCTATTGCTGGTCTCATCCCAAGAATCTGCTTCCACATGCTGCAGCCAGGGAATCAGTTCTGCTGCAGCTTCTGAAGCTGAATCCTTTAACCTCTACTGGGAAGAATCCCTGCAACAGGAATTCCATCAGGGTTTCCCAAACCCATCCTGGGGATTCCACAGCAGGTGGGTTTTCAGGATATTACAATGCACAATGAATATGCATGAGATGAATTTGCATATAATGAGCCTCCTATGTATGCAGCTTTATCTCATGCATATTCATTATTTTAAGGATATCCTGAAAATCCAACTGCTTCCATTGTATGCAGATCTATCTCATGCATATTCATTGTGGATACACTGAAAACCCAACTGGACTAGGGGTACCAGAGGACAGGGTTGAGAACCACTGGGTTACGTGAACAGCAAAGGAAAGCTGTTGCTCAGACTTCCAGCTACATTGTTGCTCAACTATACAAAATACATTGGGTGCCATGTTTGCTGGAAAGCCCCTTTCAATAGGCAGATTAACCAAATGTTAGCTACAGATACAGTGAAGGAAATGGAGCATATAAGGATATCAAAATTTAAAAAAAAAGAAAAAGAGAAAGAAAGCTTCCCATTTAATAGCACATTCTTCATTTTTAAACACAGCTTGATCACTCCTTAATAGCTTTAATGGTTCCAGATGGGTTTTGTCCTATTAGTCTACATCACTTAAGCAAATTACACAATGAAACACTATTAGAAGAAGAAGAAACTAGAAATATTCATCCACAACAAATCATCAGATAGATGGAATGTGTAAGATAGGTGGAATATAAAGGGAGGACGCTGCCTGCTTAGTTACCGGCCTTTGCACCCTGGCAGGCCTCGGGGTTTGTGCTTCACACTCACCACAGTTCCCTTTTCCAGTGGAGGACCATCGACGCAGTAGGTGTTCCTGCTCTGTTTTCATGTCTGCACCATTTCTAAAAGGAACTGCAGTTGGATTAAAAATAATTTTATTTACTTTAACTGGTTGCAATAAAACAAGAACAAATCCTCTTTATTTCTGTTTTTAAACTGACATGAATCCAAAGCTGGAATGGAGTTTTTAGTGCCTCCATTGTTCAATTTGTAATCCCACTTATAAGCGAGAAGGAGGGCTTTAACAGTCCATTTGCTGCCCCGAGTGTGAACAAAATACACAAATTGGAAAGTGCACACAAAGTGTGTGATGTAATGGTGCATTTCCCCTCTCCTGCAGTCACAGACTCGGGCCGTTTGTATCTGTGCCAGCGGTAGGTTGGCTCTGTGTTTCAGGAGCTGTGTATGTGTAATGTGTGCGGGCATGGTTTAATTTCCACCACGTCATTTCAGACTCCAGAGCAGCAGGGGTGTTCTGCTCCAACCTTTCTCTTCCAGGGAGCCTGCAGGAACGATAGCGGGAGGAGGTTCAATATGGAGAAGAAAAACTGCCACTCTGTTGCCTAATCCAGCCTCCCTTTTCTTGTTGCTCCTATCCGTGACCCACCCACACCCTCC
The DNA here is from genome assembly GCA_033557465.1 of Ichthyophis bannanicus. NCBI lineage: Eukaryota > Metazoa > Chordata > Amphibia > Gymnophiona > Ichthyophiidae > Ichthyophis > Ichthyophis bannanicus. The sequence continues at coordinate 918,216,471 of CM066034.1, forward strand.
TGCTGGCTTCACAGCTCCACTTCCTTTTTGTCTACAAATTAAGTCCTGAGTGTGGGAATTAGGGGTATGTATGAGTGTTGCGGTGTGTGTTGAGAAAGGAGCAGTTTCTTCAAATGGGTTAGTTTTGCACATTAACTAACACACGCTCCCTCAACACAAGCAACTCTCAAATATATAACTAAAATAATTCAAAAATTTTTAAGACACCTCATAAAAAGGCAAAACGACCTCAGGGTGGCTGATACCCCACACACAGCGAAGAAATCACTGTAGGGAATAGCTGATGCTCACATCATAGGTCTTAGCCTTGTCCATTTCCCCTAAAGTAAACAGAATTCTTAACCCCTAACACACACAACAGCTTCACCCTGGGATCCTTCCAAAACAAAAGACTACAATACCACGACAGTAAATGACCTCATGAGTTTGTGTATGTGTCAAGGGCTTTCTGTGTGTGCAGTCATGTTGGGGGGGGGGGGGTTCTGTGGGTCTGTGTCAGGGGCCTTTGTGTGTGATTGTACATGCGTGTGTATATCAGGGTGTGTGTGTGTGTACTCTGTTGTTCTGCACCCATTTCTTGCCCCTCTTACTTTTCCCCCTTGCTACCCTCTCTCTTACTCTCCTTCTTTCCCTTCCATCCATCTATGCACTCTCCCTGCCCTCCTTCCCCTGCTACCCACCTTTCTACTTCCGCTCCATTCCTGCCACTGACCTTTCACTCCTTCCTCCTCTTTCCTTCTCATTTAATGAACTCACTGTCTCTTCTACATTGGTCCTCTAACCCTGCCCCTTCCCTTTCTCCTCTAACCACACCCCTTTCTTTCCTCATAACCCCTCCCTTCCCTTATGCTTTGCCTTTTCTTTCCTCCTAAGCCTGCCCCTTCCCTTAAGTTATATCCCCTTACCCACCCGTTCCTTTTTCTCTCTGTTTCTCTCACTATGCCAGCAGGACCTAGGGACTCCCACCAATTCTTTAGCGCTCTCTTCCCCTCTTCTTGCTAGGAGGATCAGGCTACTCCCACTGGATCTTCCTCCTTTCCGCCAGCCTTTCAACACTTCTGCTCCTCCTTGCCAGCAGGACATGGGGACTCCCACCAGCTCCTCAGTGGCCCTGCTCTACCTAAGCTTACGCAACCATTGTTTGCTCATGAGCAATTAAACAGATGTGTATGAACAACAGACAAACACAGATGGAGGCTACACAGTAGGCGCTATAGCTCAAGTGAAACGCACCTAAAAATGGCAGCCTGTTATAGTATTCTACTTAGACTAGATCAAGAAGCGTGTATCTGTATTGAATCTCTGTAATATTTTCCTTCTGGACAAAATCAAGCAGTGGCCTCCATTCTTCAATAAAATCTCCCAGAAAAGGAGATTTCAAATTAATAACATCACTAACACATGGTGCATAAATTGAGGAGGAGCGAAGGACATGTAGGTCCCCATCTTTTATTATTTTTTTCAGCCTGTTTGCTTCTCCCTACTCCTTCTGGATTTCCACTACTGTTGGCTACGATGCACAGGCAAAAGAAATTTCAGTTTGTTTTCAGAATTTTTTGAAATGCTCTTGATTTTTTGGTTATTTTTTGGGGTTTGTTTCATACATTCACTTTTATAAAAAATTGTAATCTACGTTATAATTTTTTAATGCTTGCAGATCCATGGCGTGCATATTAATTCATAGGCTGATGTGCATTCAGTTAATTTTCTGCATGCTAAGGGGCATGTTTGTTAAAGCATGCCAACAGTTAGCACGGGGTTTATCACACACTATGTACTTCAAGCTGACAGCGCGGTAAAAGTCCCATATTAAACATTAGCATGTGAAAGGGCAGTAACGGTGAGGGTTAGAGGCAGAATGTGGGTATTGATGGCATATCACCGTTAGTGCAGCCGTCACTGGGGCATGTGCTAAGCATGATTGCAGCTGTTAGCGCAGGTGCATCTACCACCTCCTCAATGACGAGTGCTAAGTACACCTGTGTTCGATGTACCGGCCTGTTAACATGATGAGGTGAGTCTCTCTATGCAGAGGGGCATGCCCCCACAGTTAGCATGGGTCTACAACAGCTCCCGCACTAATTTTGGGGGCTTACCGCATGCTAACTTAGAGCATTTTAGTACACATTCCCCTGCATTTAAGGTTCACTCATGAACTGAATGGGCACTAATATATGCACATCACAAATGGTTTGAGTAATTACCCAGGGTTTTCCCCATCCTAGTTTGAACTTCATCAGTTATTCTATAACTCTGGCTGAGAGGCAAGGACCTGAGTTCTCTCTGGAGCCTGGATCAAATGCCTTCCTCAAGCAGCCCCTCAGGGACTGTCAACGTTGGATCCCCTTCTTTCTTGATCTAACCGGGGGCTATAGATGAGATTTTCACATTAGGATGGGTTCTATCTTGAAGTAAGCATCCTTTACATTGCAAGCCATGCTGACCCAAATGTTTTTTCATTTCTTTTAGGTCTGCAAGTCAGTTACAGTGATTGCCAGGTCTCCTGGGCTCGGTTCTGTAAGGTAAGTTATAAGAAATTGACAATCACCTCTTTTAAATTCAATTAAAGACAAATTATTTTTCATTTTCCAGCTTATTTAAACATTTTCAAAATGAATTATAGATATGTAAAGGGCTGGGCCCAGCAGCTCAAATGTTGTGCTCAGTTCCCAGGCTGGGCTCTTGCTCCCAGGACTGACTGGGGTTGGGGATCATTCACCACTCATGGGACTAGAGAACCATCAATAAATGGTGACCTTCAGTGGCCATGGATTTTAAGTAAGTTCTGGAGAGAACTTTGTGGGCCTTGGCAAAGCGCTGTCACTGCTATGGCTGGACTGAGTTGGAATAGAGATTTAAAAATAATGCAGACTTCTGAATCCTGCCCTGTGACCCAAAAGCCAGTCAGGTTTTCAAGAAGTCTGTAATGAATAGAAATGAGGGAAATTTGCCTACATTGGAGCCTCAGTTTAAGCAAATATATTCCATTGTGGATATCTTGAGAACTCAATTGGTTACTAGGTGACAAGGATGGGTTTGGAGAGCCTTGAAATAAGGGAAACAAGATTAGAAACCTGTTGCATGGCACTTTAAAGCAGGGATGAGCAAGCCGCTCTATGCTTGTCCCACGCGCTTGCCACAACCTAAGATTTTATTGAGCATGGACCTCTCCCTGACACAGCAATATCTTTCATGCACATAGTCAAGGCTCTGAGCAGTTTGCCAAAATACATTGATGATACTTTCTCTAAAACAGTATTACTCAAGAGATGCCTTAGCATATACAGTTCCTTGGAAAAGTCTTCACGTCCTTGTATATTTTTCTCATTCTGCTTTATAGAAAATACCTATAGAAATATAGCAAATAACAGTAGATAAAGGCCATTTGCCTATCCAGTCTACCCATTCACACCAATTGCATATCTGTACAGTCCCTTTCACTCCCTCAGAAATCCTCTGGGCTTGACACATACATTCTTGAATTCAGATGCTGTCCTTGTCTCCTCCACTGGAAGACATCTACCGCCTTTTCTGTAAAAAAAATAATAAAAAAATGTCCTTAGATTACTCTTGAGCCTACTCCTTTCACTCTCATCCTATGCCCCTCATTCCACAGTTCCCTTTTCACTGAAAGAAGCCACCTCCTGTGCATTTATACCATGGATATATTTAAATGTCTCTATCATATTTTAAGAATCCCTCCTTTCTCCCAAAGTATGCATGTTAAATATTCAAGTCCCCTTATGCCTTATGATAAAAACTATTGACCATTTTAGTAGTTATCTTTTAGACTAATTACATCTGGTTTATTTCTGTTTGAAGGTATGGTATCGAGAACTGCACGCAGTACTCCATGTGAGCTCTTACAAGAGACACATAGAAAGGAATTGTAACCTCTTTTTTACCTACTGACCATTCCTCTCCCTATGCACTAAGGGGGTCATTCTGTCCCGCTGCCAGCCCCATCAATACCCTCCCCATGCATACAGCAGGTTGGTATGGGGAGGCCTAGACGGGTGCGGGAGGGGGCATTACGGAGGCAGAGTGAGGGCGGAGCATGAGCGGGCTGTGACCCTGGACTACAGGGCCGATTCAGAGGTCAGCCCTGTACGTCCAGGGCCTCAAATCTAGTTGGGGGACTTATTCCACCTCAAAGATGGAATGAGTCTCCCTGGATGGAGAGGGATCACAGCGCGGGACCCGGGGAAGCAGGTGAGGGGGTGCAGGAGTTTTCCCACAGCCCGGTCCAGGCCTTGGAAGGCCGGATCGGAGGTCGGGCTGCAGGGAACAGGCATCCGGGTTCGGCGGGCCAGCATCATGGCTTGTCAATGGAGCCACAGCGGCTCCATTCACAGGACCGACTGAGTTAGCTGGGTAGTCGCTGGGACGTACGACCAGACAGAATTGGGTACAGGCCTGGCCGTCCATGCACTAGGCCCGATTCTGATCCCACGGAGGCTGCAGTAACAGAATCGGGTCTAACTTTGCACGCCTGATTCTGCCCGGCCGTACAGAGGTCTGGGCGTGCATTAATGGAGTTGGCCTCTAAGCATCTTTCTGGCTTTTATTGTTGCTTTATTTAGCTGGTTGGCCACCTTAAGATCATCAAATACAATCACCCCCAGATCCCACTCTTCTTCCACGCACAGAACATCTACTACTACTACTACTAAGACTGCATCTCTTCTCTTTTCTGATCCGGCCCCTCCATCCTATCTGTTCCCTCCCTCCATCCTTGACACTCCCCTTCCCTTCCAGGACATGATTAAAATCGTTGGCATCTCCTTTGATTCCTGGCTCTCCTTTTCCCAGCACATCTCTTTCGTCATCTAACGTTGCTTCTTCACCTTGCACCAGATCTGTTCTGACCATAAGCTTCTTGACCAATCTTCCATCCGTCTGCTTATACTGTCCCTCATTGTTACCTGTCTCAACTATGCAAACTCTCTTGTCTCCGGACTTCCCCAGTACCAGATTCACCATCTCCAGCTGATTCCGAATACTGCCTTCAAACTCATTCTACTCTAGAAAACTGAGCATGACTTATTTGTTTGCTGCTAATACTCCCTACAATCCTCAGACCTGGAACAATCAGTGCAGAATGAGCTTGCTGACATGACGTGCCATGGAGAGAATCTCTTCGGAGAACAGGTCGAAGAGAAGGCTTGCTTCATAGAAAAGCAACATGTCACCCTTTGTAATCTCTTAAGGCACACTTCCGAGCCAGTCTCCTATTGCAGGAGGAGGGCAGAAAAAGATTTCTCATAGGTGTAGGTACTTTCCTGGGCCCCAAATCTCCCAGCCTAAGGAGGCTCCTCGCCAACAATAGCATCAGGATAAGCCTCAGAAAGCCCAGCTGACTCCACAGCAAAAACCTAGGGTGAAGTTTTGACCGATTCCTTCGGAGCATTGTCACTCTACCAGTAGCCGCAATAGGAAGGCTCACTCTTTTTGCCCAAAGGTGGCCCCTCATAACCTTAGACTCATGGGTTCTACAGATCATCCAAAGTGGTTACAAACTACATTTATTGGATATGCCACCAAATTGTCCCCAAGGGTGCATTATCTCAACCCTCTGCATTAGGAACTGCTTCAGAGATAAACCCACTACCCTCTTGTCAGATATCAAAATCGAGCTCGTGCCATCAGAGCAAAGAGAGCAAGGGTTTTAGTACAGGTACTTCCTTATCCCCAAGAAAATGGAGGGATACTGCTCCATCCTAGACCTAAGAGATCTGAACATGTACTTGGTAAGAGAAAAGCTCAGAATGATTTCTCTAGGCACCCTGCTTCCTCACCTTCAAAAAGGAGATTGTTTATGCTCCCTGGATCTGAAGGATGCATATTCCACATGCAGATACATTAGGTCCGATTTTTATTTAGGCAGGCTATGCACCACGTTGGTGCATAGCCTGCCCGCTGACCCCCACCCCCCATCCCCTTTAACCTGGATCTTCACTTCAGTGGCGACGGACATGAAAATCCGGGTTTGGTTAGACACACCGGCTGCTGCCAAGGCTAAGCGGGTAGCAGTGATTTTCCATGCTACCTGGTTAGCCCCAGCACCTCAAAGATAGATGAGGAAAAACCTCATCTATCTTTAAGGTGCCAAGGGCTAACCGGGTAATATCAAAAATCGCTGCTACTCGCTTAGCCCTTTCCTCTGCTTCTGCTCCGCCCCAAAAGCCCCCACCAAGCCCCGATGCTAACTGCGTAGCATCTGGGCATGTTAGGAACTTAACCGGGATTTTCCAAAGGCACTACCTGTAGTTGCCCATGTAAATGCCTTCGAAAATTGAGCCTGTCCTGCTCACAAGAAGATTCGTCCTGGGAGAACAACACTTTCGGTACCGAGTGTTGCCTGTTGGGCCAGCCTCAGCACCTTGCATTTTCACAAAATGCCTCATGGTAGTGGTTGCTTACCTCTGGATGCTGGGAGTGTTTGTCTTCCCTTATCTGGATGATTGACTGATCAAAAATACCACTCCGGAAGGAGTTCAAAAATCAACACACTTGACCATTTGGGTGTTTTAACTACTAGGGTTCATTATAAATTACCCAAAGTCCCTTCAACCCACCCAGCTTTGGAATTTATAGGAGCCCTACTCGACACAACTCAGGCGAAAGCCTTTTTTCTGCACAACCGACTGCATAGGCTGACAGCACTGGTGTGGGCGACTCAACTGAGCCAGCAGGTGACAGCTCACAAGATAGAAACATAGAAACATGTCAGCAGAAAAAGACCATATGGCCTATCTAGTCTGCCCTTCCATATCAAATACTATAGTCCCTTTTTTCCTTTAGAGATGTTGACCATACTAGGTCACATAGTCTCTACAGTGCATGTCACACCTTTGGCACGACTCCTGATGAAGCAGGCTCAGTGGACTCTGAGGATTCAGTAGACCCAGGCCATGGATCGACTCCACAATTGTTTGTTTGTCACCAGTCCTCTAGTCCAGTCAAGGGCATTCCCTTCCAGATTGCTTCACCACAAAATATTTTGAAGACAGACACATCCAAACTGGGTTGGGGAGCTTATCTTGATGGGTTTTACACTCAGGGTGATTGGTCTGTCCAAGAAAGTTTACACCAGATCAACTTCTTGAAGTTGAGAGCTGTAGCAAACACTTTAAAGGCTTTTCGAGATCAACTGGCCAACCAAATTGTCCTGGTTCAGACTGACAATCAGATCAGCATGTTTTACATCAACAAGCAGAGAGGAACCGGCTCGTACCTTCTGTGTTAGGAAGTGGTCAGGTTGTGAAAGTTCACCATCGCTCACGGAATGGCGTTAAGACCACATACCTGCCAGGCGAACAAAACACTCTGGCAGACAGACTGTGTTGAGTCCTCCAACCACATTAGTGGACATTGGAAAGGAGGTGGTAGCCCGTATCTTTTGGGAGTGGGGCACCTCCTCAGTTGATCTTTTTTCCACTCTGTAGAATACCCAAGTGAATCAGTTCTGCTCCAGAGTAAGATCACACAGCAGACTAGCCTCAGATGCTTTCCTCCTGCATTGGGGGAAGGGTCTTCTCTATGTGTTTCCACCAATCTCATCGCAAAGACCCTCCTGAACCTCAAATCAGACAGAGGCTTGATGATTCTCATGGCACCCTACAGACCCAGACAGCCATGGTTTCCTCTCCTGCTACAAATCTCCAGTCAGGAACCACTCCATGCTCCAGAATTATTTCACAAGATGTCAGGACAATGCTGCATCCCAACATCCAGTCCTTGGTCCTCAAGGTGTGGATGTTGAGAGGCTAGTGCTGTCTGAATTCAATTTGCCCAACAATATAATCAATGTCTTTTTGGCATCCAGGAGGGCCTCAATGAGGAAATCTTATTCCTGTAAATGGAGGAGGTTTGCTGTCTGGTGTGAGGGCCAAGCCCTAACTCGTTTTGTCTGTCCCATACAAAAACTATTTGAAGGGAGCTGAAGGGGAAAGTCACTATTGCTTAGACCAAAGTATAAATCTACAAATATGAGAAGTAGGAAAAAAACTAGATTAGTGGATTCTGGGAAAAAGGAAAAGAAAAAAATGAATTCCACATATGTATGTGATTCCATGATAAAAGAACGATCACTTTCCAGTGAGTGACTATACTTCATGTAAGAGAGTCAACAAACTTACACTTGCTAAAATGACTTCAGCGTTCACTCATGCTCTGCTTCTAATGAGTTAATTCTGGAAGGACAAGAGATGGGGACGTTCTTCAAGGGGAGATGTTAAGGGTGGAATATGTTTAACAGAACTCAAGAATTGGGTGGATCTCATAGCCTTTCTTCCCCACTCTTCCTAAGATGTGCTGAAGCTCAGGGAAAGCACCTAAGCACAAGGGAGAGGGTCCCAAGGGTCCAAGAAGGCTTAGGGCTTGGGAGAAGGGGACAATACGAACCTATCTAAGGATCTTGTGTTGGAAATGTTCTGCAATAATTCCTGCATGTGCGAAGAGGAAATGGAAAGAGAAGGGTGAAGAGCGTGGTCAGCTTAGTCCAGAAAGAAGCAAGTGGGATATCCCAGGTTGAAGAGCCTATCCTAACCTAAAAAAGAAAGTGGATTACTGTCAGGTGGAGAAGGTATCTTTGAATGCACATGCTATTAGGAATGTGCTTTCATTTTTAATGAAAGCCAGGATCATTGCAAAACAGGAAATGATGATGTTGTAGTCATTTCCTGGTTCCTGACAATAGTGTGCACTCTTGCGCATGCACGAATAGTACATACGATTGTGTAATAGTACACATCCTTGCAAAAGAGTGTGCAATGCTGAGGGCAAACAATACAAATGATATGAAAAAAATGATAAAAGAAAACGAAATGATAGGAATATTTATGGGCTGCACACACATTCTTGCTATTATAATCTGTCCCTTCAGCCTTAAGAGTCCAGAATCAAACTGCATCAACATGTGCAACCTACAACAAATTGTCCATCAAGAGTCCACACACAGGTCAGCCACACTGACAAGCTACACCACCCATGGCTGGATGGCGGGCAGACTGAAAGCACCGGCACACTGAACAGGCGTTCACAGTGCCCAATCATTGCAGAGCATGATCTGCACACTGAGCAGACATTGACAATGCCTGAGCAGCAAAGGAGGCCTAAGGAGCAGGCGGGATGGTGTTAGGGTACAAAGAGGCACAGTATGATGGAGTATGTGTTGCTAGCAACTGATCCAACACCATGTCCACTCTGCCATGATTCCATGGCCGGGTGGGGGGAGGGGCCACACAATGCTTCTGCAGCATGGGAGAGTGCATGTGCCTCACTGCCCAGTTTTATAATAAAAGTTGTTAGTGTTGTAGTAAAAGCTGTTAGTGTAGATGGGTTTAAAAAAGGTTTGGACAAGTTCCTAGAGGAAAGATCCATAAACCATTATTAAAAGAGACCTGGGATATCACTGCTTGATCCAATACAAGTATTGTGGAACCTGTGTCTTTTGGGGAAACTGCTAGGTATTCGTGACCTAGATTGGCCACTGTAGGACACAGGATACTGGGCTTAATGGATCTTGGTCTGACACAGAATGGCATTTCTTATGTTCTTAGTATCTTTTGCACCCCTCCGAGTCTGGACTTAAGTCCAACTCGGTCAGGGTCCACCTCATTGCAATTGGAGCATACCATCGAGGTATGGAGGGAAAATTCATATCAGTACAGCCTTTAGTTGTTTGCTTTATGCAGGAGTTGCTTCTCTTGAAGCCTCCTTACAAACCCCTTGCTCTGTCCTGGGACCTCAATTTGGTTCTTGCGCAGCTAATGAAAACTTCCTTTGAGCCGCTCAATTCCTGCCCACTGAAATTCTTGACCTGGAAAATCTTGTTTCTGATGGCGGTCACCTTAGCACGCAGAATGAGCGACCTTCAGGCTCTAGTAGTTCATCAACCCAGGACCATACCGAGCCCTGTGCAACCGGTGCGGCTGCATAGGGCGCAAAGATTTAAGGGGTGCATTTCGGCTCTCTTCCGTTGCCTGCTGCTGCCACTTTAGCGGTGGCAGGCAGCGGCAGAGAGCCGAAATGCGCCCCTTAAGTCTTCTCACCGGCACACTAAGCAGGTCTGGTCTCTCCGGGAGGGACCAGACCTGCTTAGTGTGCCGGCGACTTGCACATCAGGTGTGCGCCTCTTCTCTCTCGCCCCCATAAAGTGGTTAGATGGAGGTGCGGGAGGGGGGGTGCGCGCCCAATGTGCAACTCGCACAGGGCATATTTCACTGTCGGTACGGCCCTGCATCCACCTTATACTAAATTCCACCATAATAGAGTGGTTCTTCTTACTCATCCTAAATTCCTTCCAAAGGTGGTTTCAGACTTCCATCTTGATCAATCAATTGTTCTGCCAACATTTTTCCGAAGGTCTCATGCCCACAAGGAGGAAGCTGCCAAAAGCTCATAGAAAGTTCATCCAGCTTTTTATTTTATTTATTAATATTCTCTTATATAGCACGCTATTCTGCATCAGTGCGGTTTACATTGAACAAACAAATTACATTGAACAGGGCATTATAACTTGGAGATAACTATTTTACAGGGAACATGGGCTATGGAGGGTTAAGTGGCTTGCCCAAGACCACAAGGAGCACCTGTGGGACTAGAAACCCCAGTCCTTCTGGCCAATGTTCCTTCTAATTTTCTGTAGGCTGTGTGCGCATAAAATATCAGCTGTGTGCAGCTTTTGAAGGAAGGTTAAATATTTGTGCGCCACATAACGACACTCGGAGTTATATACTTTAAAATTTGACTACACGTCAGAATACAGTATGTACACCACATTGATTTTAATCAAATTAAATGAAAATAGACGATTACTAAATGAAGTGGGAAATTTCTAGTCATTACAATCATAACTTTTAAAATGTCTGTGTTGTTTTCTATCAGAATCAGAACTGTAATTTTTGTGTGCTCTGTTGTAAAGTATGTGCACTTGCTTGGCGAAGTGTGTGCGCGTGCACACGCGCACAGCTTAGAGGGAACAGTGCTTCTGGCTCAAGGTTGCTGTCCTCTAGTGGGATTTGAACCCCTGGCCTTCTGGCCTGAAGTACCTTGCCCCAACCGCTAGGCCACTCCTCCACTTTCTTTTGGCCCCCCAGGAAGCTAGGGGCTGCCATTTCCAAACACTGTCTTTCAGTTTGATCAGCGGACTGATTCTCTTTTACTTATGTCCAGGAAGGCCTGAGCCTTGATGATCATGATGATCATGCCACAGCTCACAGTGTCAGAGCCATGGCTACGGCAAACTTGCTCTCGGTCTCCATGGAAGAGATCTGCAGGGCTGAAACGTGGCCTTCTGTCCAACATTCACATCTCACTGCTACCTAGATCGGGATTCACGACGCAACAGCAACCAATCTGGACTCCGGACTCTGTTTGGGGGTTAGAATCGAATTCCAACCCCCCCCCCCCCCCTCCCAAGGCTCATTCTATTCTGTTCAGGGTACTGAAAAAAAAAGGGAAGAGAAAATCACTGCTATTGTACATAGTTGGTATTTAAGTTGCTATGGCCTTTCGTCACTCCACAGTTGAGTTTCGCCCTTGTTGGGCTTCTAGGTGGCTTCCATGGTTTTCGGTAGCCTGTAGCTTGGGAGTCCCATACGTGAGACCTCATTCCTGCTATAGCAGGTATTCTCTGTGGACAACAGGAACAAGTCCTCACAACTCTCCCACCTCCCTAAGGAGTTGTCTTCTACTACAATTATGCTATCAGACTGATCTAAGATGGCATTGCCATGGTAAGCAGGAAGGAGGTGCACAGGTATGGTAGAGCCTCCCAAAAGCTTACAATAGGAGATGGGGATGGTTCCTGCACAGGGCTCCTATGGAGACTTCACCCATACATGGAGACTTATTCCTGCTGTCCATGGAGAACACCTGCTACAGGTGAGTAACTACCTTATACTTATAAAGAAATCTTTCTCTTCTGAAACTCTTTCAAAATTTTGTCAAAGTTCTGATTTTTTTTTCGTTTCTTCATCTTTTATGGATAGCACTGCAAGGTTATTGAGTTTATATTGGAGCATGTTTGACTTTAGATAAGATTTTATCAATTTAATTTGGAAAAGCTCCTTTCCCCTGATGCCTGCTTATTGTGACTGGTATTGTACAAAATATATGCAGAGCAATAAAAAATTTGGAAACCAATGGGCACAGGGTCCCATTGGGTCAAATAAGTTCTCTCTCTCTCTCTCTCTTTGGGGGATGTTTACTAAAAACCGGAAATGTGCGCGCCGCAAAATAGCGCACGGAAACGCAGCACTGAAACGCTAATAAACGCTAATAAACGCCCCGCACACGTGCGTGTCACCCCCGCAAAGGTGCGCGGCACACTAACGGGCCCCGTACAAGTGCGGGCCCGCAAATGTCCGATAGAGGCGTGGAACGGCTAAAGGAGGGCGGAGGAAGGCTCCGGAGGGGCGGAGGGATGGGGTCAATGGGTGGAGAGTGGGAGGGGAGAGGCTCCCCGCACAGTATCGGGCCCGAATTTGCATGTAAAAACTACCGCGAGGGAAGCACTCGCGGTAGAAAGCATTTAAAGGGAAGAGAAACCATTTACGTCAGCAATGTACAGGAAAACCGGGGAAACCAGCAAAACGTGAGCAGTGTGATACATGTGCACAGCACAAAAGTGCAAATAAAAATAGAAAATGACCACAACAGAACTATTAAAAATAGTAAGTCAGCTGGGGAACAGTTATAGTGATGGGCAAATACAGAAAACACACCCAGCAAAGCTCCAGAAAAAAGAAATGAATTTTGGAAGGGTTTACGGAGCGGAGACTCTTCCAAAAAACATTTCCTTTTGTGGAGCTTTCCTGGGAGTGTTTGCTATGGTTGCCCATTAATATCACTGTTGCCCAGCGTGGTGATATTTTGTCCCCCATTTCCCGTGGTCATTTCCGGGGTTTATGTGCACGTTTGTCACCAGACAGGGTGCATATGCCCACAGTAAATTTGCGTAGAGCAGGGTTTGTGACTCCATCCTGTCAGGCTTACTACCTCCAGGGGCTGCATTGTCTGTGTGGTGCAGCGGACAGAGTCAGTACCTCTAGGACTAGAGGGTCAGAGGTTCAAAGCCCAGCTGGGGCACTTGCCAGCCCAGTCCCTATATTTTACCCACCACTAAACACAGATAGCGCAGACACCCCTGTATTGCAGGGGACATAAGCATGGGGAAAACACCCATATTTTACCCAACAACGCACACACACCACAACAATGGTCATTACCCACAGTCAAGTACCCCAAATGCAGTCCCGTACTGCCACATTCCAATCAGGTCACCTGCTTTTTATGGGAGAAGCTCATGCCAGCATGTTGGCGGACGAGTACATGTGGTGCAGGGGGCAGTGGCTGCTAGCGACAGAAGACAGAGGCCTAGCCATGTGCAGGCTGGCACAGTCCACAGCAACAGACAGGCCCTGCCGGATCCACAGTCATGGACTATCCAGGGAATTCAGCCAAGCTGTGGCTACACAGTGGTGCAGTGCACACAGACAGTGCATGCAAGAACAGAAGGTCACAGGTTCAAAGACTAGCTGGGGCTACCGGCAATCCTGCCCACATATTTTCCCCACAAATAAACAGTGACAGTAAGGACACACCCTTCGTGACGAGGACATATGCAATGGTAATACGTCAATCTTTTACCCCATTGAGCACAGACACCATGAACAGGGGCAGAACCTACAGCAGAATCCCCCAAATGCAGTCATGGTGGGCCACACACCAGTCAGGTTCCATGCTGCCACTCATACAAATGCCTGTGCTGTATATCTATGCACCACCCCCACGGCATGTAGATGTAGCTCATGCATATTCATGAGGGACAGCAGGAAGACCCGAACAGTGTGATGCAAAACTGGGCTGGAGTGGGGAAGCGCTGCCGTAAAGCAGCAGCCAACAGGGGCAGACACACCCACACCCACAGGCCCCATTGGCCAATGTCTCCTGTAGAGGCAGAACATTGGACCCTGCGTGCATCTCCCAATACCAGCACCTGCATACCTTAGCAATGTCACCCTACACCTGAGGTACACAGCTCTGAAACGTTTTCTAAGAGTACAGGCTGATAGATATCCCTACGTTACGCACATACTGCTAGTTGACCCCATCCGAACAATCTGTTTGGTGTCTGCGGTGCGTGCTCCAGGCCTGGCCTCTGACGGTGTTCACCACCCTGGGGAGTGACCCCAGCAGTACTGCATACCATATCCATGCCTGTGCCGTGCCCAGGACCGGTGTGGTGGCCAAGGCTAATCACCCCCTCAATAGTAGCACAATGCTGGCATAGGTGTGGGAGTGTGTGTCTGTCTATACAGTGTGTGTTGGCTGCAAACACCTTCCCCAACCCACACTGCCAGCACTACTGCCAGTATTGGCCTGGCAATGTGCATAATGAGCAGAAAGGTACCATGGGTATAGGTCAGACATGGTGGGCTGGCCAGGATGCATCTGCACAGGGCATAGGGCACTGGCTGTGACATTGTAGTGCCAGGCTACCACCTACACAGACAGGGTGACCTCTGTATGTGCTGCTGAGGGAGCACTCTCACCCTGAGTGCGCAGTGATGACAGCATGGCTAGGCACCCCCTAGTGCTGTATTGTGCTTCTTTCTTGTGATATATATGGGTTTCCTGTTGGGGCCTCCTCATAGAACTCTCTGCTTGTGTGTGCTGCCACCCCAGTTTTGGGTGCATGCATTTCCATCAGGGCTAACCAGCAGACTGTTCACAGCTGGTATGTGTCTTGATGGAGTGCCTTGCAGGGTGCAGTGGCTGATGGCTTGCTGCAGGTGAATATCAGATAGTGCTGGGGTGCATCTTTGGATATCCAGGCCTAAAGTCTGTCTGATATTGTGTTATGGATGTGTGTGGAGCTGCTTGGACTGCCCTGTAGGGTGTCTGTTCCCCAGCAGGACTGGGGTTTGATGGTCCACTCTGCTGCCATGGGGGCGGGGGCGGGGGCCCTGTTTGCCACCCTCACGGGGGGGGGGGGTGTACTTTGACCACCTAGGGGTTTCCACTAACTGAGACAGACAGACAGAGATATCCAACATGCTTCTGCAGCACCTTCCTATCTCACAGGTTAGTACTGTTTTGGAGCTCTGTCATGGCCTCATCCAGCCATGACTGGTGTTGTGGACCTGGTCCTGGCCGCCACATCACACCCTCAGGGTGAGCACAGTACCCGCACAATGTGACGGTGTGTAGCTACTCTTTGCTGGTAGTCCACCCGCTCAGGACCCCCTACCAGGCCGAGGTGCTGTGTGGGTGCACATGGACAATTCCCCCTACCAGGCCGGGTAGCTGTTGGGGTGCATTCCCCATCTTGTGTGCATCTGTGGACAGCTGATTTGCATGTGCAGTGCATCATGGGTACGGGTGGCCTAACCCTATCCTGTCTACAACAGCAGACTGTCTGTGGGGGTGACGTGCAGGCTCTCTGCAGCCAGCCAGGGGCTTGCTGTCAGCTATAGAGCTATAGCCCAATGGTTATGTCACTCCCTGTACAGCCAGAGGTCATGGGTTCAAACCCACAGTGGGACCCTTTGATAGAGCTGTCCACAGCTTTATTTTTATTTACTGTATATATGTCTATGCCGGCAAAACCACACACAGCTTACTATACCCATTAGGTGCCTCTGAGGGTGCTTTATAGGGCGCCCTATAGGCCACCTTATGGTTGCCATCCATATAGGGTGCACTATACATTATCCTGTGTCGCAACATACATGGTGCCCTATAGGGGACATTCTAGGGTGCCTTGGCGGACAGTGCACTGTAACATGTGCCTTACGGGCATCCGTATGTTAACACACTGTGAGAGCGGGTTTACTAGTGGTGGGAAATAAAATATAAATGGAAGGCCTCCTACAGCACTCCTCACCATGATACATACTGCCCCAGCCAGCCTTGTTCACTGGGCACTGAGGGGTTGAACCCCTGGCCCCTGCACCATTGGTCAGTGTTTTAACCATTGTGCTGTGGCTCTGTTCCTGTGTTTGTGCATCCGCGCGCAGCCTCGTAGCCATCAGCGCACCATCTTGTGGCGCACTAAATTAACAGCGCGCCGCCTTATGCCGCACAACATGGAAATGCCCCTAAAATAATGCCTCAGCTAGCTGTCTTCAATGGGCACTGTGGGGAATTGAACCCATGATCCCTGCAAGAGTGGTCAGTGTCTTAACCATTGTGCTATGGCTCCATTCCTGTTATTTGCACATCAGCGCACCACTTATCCTTCCCACTATTGGACTGCCCCCTCACACATCAGCGCGCCGCCTTCTGCCCACCAGCTCGCCGCCTTCTGTTGCCCACATTTATCAGCACACCGCCTTCTGCCGCCCAAACTTAACAATGCGCCGCCATCTGCCACCCACACTAAACAGTGCGCCGCCTCATGCCGTAATAAAAATAACAGTGCGCCGCCTTCTGCCGCCCAAAATTAATATGCCTCCTAACCACTTTTGCCCATAAATGTTGGTGCCTCAGCTGGACTTTTTTGTTGAGCGCAATGGGGGTTTGAACCCCTGGCCCCTGCACCATTGGTCGGTGTCTTCACTGTTGTACTACCGCTCTGTTGTTTGGTTTTGCAGCAGCGCCCCACTTAGCCTTCCCACGCGCTAATGTGGGCCCCGCACATTAGCGCGACGCACACACGTACGGTCCGGTTTTTTGCTTTTTTCTGCCTGGCCCGCCCATTCCTTATATGGCACCAGCACACTAACGGGAACCCGCATAGCAACGGTGTTTAGTAAACATGCCCCTTTATCTCTCTCTCTCTCTTTAGATATATATATATATATATTCATTTAGTGCTGCTGCTTATTCATATAGTGGTACTGAATAGACATTTTTTTAAATGCCGTGGCCGGCTTTACATATAAATAGGATGTGCAGAGGACAAGCTGCTAAAATGGTCAGTGGTCTTTATCATAAAGCATATGGAGACAGACTTAAAGATCTCCATATGTATATTTCGGAAGAAAGGCGGAAGAGGGGAGATATAATAGAGATGTTTAAAATACTTCTGGACCATAAATACACAGGAAGAGAATCTCTTTCAATTGAAAGAAAGCTCTGCAATGAATGAAGGTAGAAGGGGATAGACTTGAGGAAATATTTCTTTATGGAAAAGGGTGATGAATGCATGGAATGATCTCCCAGTGGAGTGGTGGAGCTGAGGACTGTATTGGAATTCAAGAAAGCACCAGACAAGCACAGAAGATCTCTAAGGGAAAGGAGGGGATTGTAGAGCGTAGTATTCGGTATAAATGGGCACTGGGTAGGCTGTATGCCCTTTATCTGCCATCATTTTCTGCTTTTCTATTCAGAGATATATAGGGGCAGATTTGGAGCCATTGTGGAGATGAACCATAAGTTAAATACCAGAATTGGAATATATCATAATCGGGCTATTCAGCGCCACTATACATATCCAAATAGCGTGGTCACTGTGCTGGCACTGTCCATGTAGTTTCAGACTGCTATTAGGCAAATAGCAACTGAGTATTGCTGCTGTCTAATTTTCTCAGTCTGCCTTTCCTCTGCTCCTTTCTTATGTGGATAATATGGGGCCACTCACTCAGCATCATTCTAGCCATCTGAAATCTTAAAACCCATGCATACATATGTCAGTTATATATATGTTCACCAGCTGTCAGGGAAAATATAAATGGCTTTGAATATCAGGACGTTCAGTTTTATATGCAAACGAAATTGGTATTATTTAATATGCAAAATAATTCTCACTAATGTAAATTCATTGCTTAATTTGGTCAAAATTTCAAAAACTTTGCAAAGAACTTAGGCCTGAAAAGGGGGGAGGGGAGGGGGGGTTATGCTTATGACGCGGCATCCCTGAATTTGTAGTATATATGGAAAGCTTAATACAAGCCAAGCCTGGCTATCACCTGGATAGGAGACCACCAGTGAAGACCACCTACTGTGGGATGTATAAGGCAATGGTAAACCACCGTAATATCCTGCCAAGAATATCAGTCACTATAGGCTATAATTTCCTAAGTCTGTAACAGCACTACTTATAATTATCAACAGCACCAATAACAGTCATTTCCTTAGGGAGGTGAAATAGTGGAGTAAGCTGAAAAGAAAAAAAAAGGTTCATATAAAGCTCCACCAATCACACACTCCCACAATCAAATTAAAATATTCAGATCTAAGGAAATCACCCAGAACTTACACATTTGAGGAAGTGATTCACACAAACCAAGAACATCTGTGTTGAATAAATGTTTTCTCAACTTCCCTAATGCAGAGAAATGTTTCAATTTCCTTTTCTAGCACTGATAGCTAGCATACTGTAACATGATTGCTAAAGTAAAATGTGCCTATTTTTCTTTATGGGTAAACACAGGAGCATGTACCTGGAAAGTCTTTTCCCTTCTGGGCATGGCTTGAAGCAATACTTGATCTTATCAAGAAACACCTCCTACCTCTCTGGATTGAAGGGTAAGTTAATAAAATACTAGCCGACTGCATGCTAATTGGTTGTAGTACTGGCTAGAAAGTCTAAAGCATCAAAGAAAGAGGCATTTCTGGGGCAGGGAGGAGGAAGTGTTAGGTTAAACAGCGTGCCTACAAGTCATTTTTCAACTATGTGTGGTTTGCTTTCTCAGCCATTCAGAGAACTAGGAGGTACACATTGTATGTGGTCAGTTTGTACACACTGATACCTTGTGGGCAAGTGCTTCCCAAACCTTTACCGGGTATGACCCCATTTTAGTACTTGCCAATTCACGTGACCCCCCCAGATGATGACGTAAACAAAAGAGCAGACCTCACTTAGGGACAGTGCAAGGATATAAGGCAATCGAGGCAAACCTCATTCATGGTGTCCGGCCCCTTTTGCCACCATTGCCATCCTTCTCTGGGACCTGAAAGCAGCAGCAAGGGCCTGAAACAGCCCCATGGCAGCTACCTTAAACCTCCAGCACTGCAAGGCTCTTTGACTTCAGCCCTCTCCGACGCTCGATGCCAACGTCTTGTTTGCATGGGAACGGAAGCGGCTTCAACTTCCCTACAAAAGGAGTTGGCATCGGAAAGGGTGAACGTCAAACAGCCTTACAGCCAGCCAGTTTTGCCAGTCAGCGGTGATATTCAGCCATTAACTGGATAGCGATAACTGGTTAGGACAGGTCAATGACTATCCTAACTTTAACCGGTTTAACTATCCAGTTAGTGGCTGAATATCACCATTGACCAGATAGTAACTGGGACGCCCATGATCTGCTCGCAGACTACTCTGATTTTAACAGGGCGTTCTTTACGCAGTCTGTGGCGATATTCAGTGGCAGTATCTGGAGAGTGTCACTGAATATTGGGATTGCCACGTTTTAGCCAGCTAGCAGGTCTGCTAACCACTTAAAACACTTTCAATATGCCCCCTATATGTTTTGTGGCTTGTCTGAGGTTTTCCTCCCTTTGATTTTAAAGAATTAATAATAATGGAAAGTACAATAGTATACAGTAGTAAGAGTATCGGAAACATTGTAAGTGTATATGTTGGTAGAAATTCAAATGGTGTATCCACTTTCTTTCATACACATTTTGAGAATTTGGAGTGGACATGTGGAGGCCGATTCTGTCATCTGCACGTCCCCCCGCAGTGCCCAGCCAGAAACTGGATGTGCCGGAGATATACCCAGGTCTGCCGCCGCAGGGCCCGGATGTACCTGTGACGGCAGAATCGGGAACGTAGACATCCTGGTGCTCCCTGTATGCCGATGAGATCAGCATACGGGGAGCTGCCTGTCCTGAGGCCAGAACGCCACGGCTGGGGCGCGGGAGCTGTGGCATTCTGACACCGTGGCAACGAGCCGTCTATCTGACGGCTCGGAATGCCAGGGCCCAAGTCTGCCCCTGCAGTCGCGATCCTGCCAGCACTGGAGGCCCCCATGGCCCACATCATGGCTGCAGGGGCACAGTGTGGCCAAACATATGTGGTGCGGGGGGGGTGTGGCATGCGATGTGGGTAGCATCCAGAGCTTATTCCATCTTTGGGGTGAAATAAGCCAGGTGTGCAACTGTGTGCCAGTGGACATACCAGGACCTGACCTGAATAGGCCCTGTACGTCCCGGCAGCTAGCCACTTCCCGCTCTGCTTCCGCACTGCCTCCAAATCGCCCCCTCCCACCCCATCCAGTGCTCCCCACACAAATGCTGTGTACGTGCAGGGAGTGCTAGCAACAGAATCACGTTCTGGGGCTGAGCGCGAGTTGGACATCCAAACCAGACTTCCAACCCTGCTATTCGCGGGACAGAATGCGGGCTTTAGTGTTTATTGTTTTAGCTGAGGTTTTCTTCTACTACCATTTTTAATTTTTGATATTTTTTCCAACATAACAAACATGAATAGATTGCCAATTACTAATAAATCTATTAGTGGCTTATTCTGCATTCAATACTTTGAAATTCTACAGATTTAGATCTACCCCTGGGCCCGTCCTTCCCACTTTCTCACATCTCTGTCCCTGGCAATCTCCCTTCATTAGCCTGTCCTCACTACCTTCTCAGCTGCTTATTCCAACCAATCCTCCCTCTTCCATCCCAACCCCACAACTCTCTCTCTCCTCCTCCCACAGCTAGTTCCTGATGCTTTCTCTCTCCACCCTCCTGTGTATGTTCTCGCCTCCTCCACCTGCCCATCCGCTAACCGTCTTTCCTCCCCTACCCTCCACGGACCTTATTCAGGGCTGCTGGGGACGGAGTTGGTCCTGGTCCTGGTCCTGATCCAAACTGTGGTGGCGGCGGCACCAGTAGCACATTCTGTGTAAGCACAAGGACTGAATCAATGTGCACTCAGAAGTACTGACTCCCACATAAATGTCAGGAGGAGGAAGTAGGGCTTTCACGGGACCTATGTTCATACTACTCAGTCCATGACTCAATCACAATCTGTTGTGACTGCTACCACAATTGGGTCTGGAAATGGTACCACAAGTTTTGGATAAAATCTACATGGGGAGTAGGAGTGGAAGATAAGGTCCAGGGGGGGGGAGATAGGGAAGAAAGAAGATGTCTCACTTATGATGATGCAAGGTTTGACAGTGACTCGAGCAGCGATTGTATTATGTGTATTTTTGTTTTCAGTTTTTTGTTTTTTTTCTTGGATGGTTGGTGATTGAATGTGTAGTTGAAATATGAGGCTGGAAAAGGGAGTGGCTGAAACAGTTGGGTGTTCGATTTTAGTCATTTCTTATTTAGTGGGTATGAGTGCATGAAGTAGCCCTAATACAGCTGTACTTCGATGAGGGGTGCATGATGACTTTGAGGGTGTGAGGCATGTAGGGAGGGGTTGTAACCTTTCTCATTTGCACCCCTGTTTTGCCACAACCAACAGCTAATACTCCTGTGCTGAAGTTAGTTATTGGTAATGAGCTGCAGATTGCTACTCTTAATGTTAGATGTGCGCATTCTAAGTGGTAATTATTGATGATCTTATTGTTTCGATGTCACTGGATTTGTGCAGTATCACGGACTCTTGACTTACTGATGCCGACACTATTTTGTTGAGAGAGCTGTGTCTGATTGGCTATGAATATTTCCAGGTTGCCGAGTCGCAGGGGAGACAGGGTTGCCAGTATTGTGCATCAGCACTTGCATTTTCAGAAATCTGCAGTTCTTCAGATGGAAGATCTGCAGGATTTGTTACTATCTAGTTGACAACTTTCATTATGTATTTGTTATTGCTCTTCTCACTTTGCAATCCAAGGAGCAGCTGTGTTTTTGCAATGGCTGGCATCCCTTGATTGCGATTTTGGTAAGCTGTTTCTTTTGAGGGATTTTAACCTTCACTGTGACGAATATTAATTTTCCCCTATGTTAGAGATTTTATCAATAGCATGGAGTCACTGGGCTTTGTTCATGTTGTGAACACAATGCATTAAGTGGGTCACATATTGGGTTTTTTGTTTCTTCCTTCCAAGGTTTTGGAGGTGCCAGTCTTTGGGAATTCATGCCTATCCTTAGATTGATCATTGTCTATTTTAGCGTTCTCGGGATACTGCGGGATATGGTGTCCATGCCTCATTGTGTCCCCTTTCTCCCGTGAAGTGGAAACATTTTGATTCAATTTCTATTTTGCATAATTGGCCTTTTGAGGATAGTGTTCTCCCTGATTTGTTTATGGATGGCATGGTCCATCTTTGGCACATGTGACGGTGTCCCCTTCTGATTGAGGTTTTGGCAGTTGAAGGGATGCCACCGCCCCTTGGTATTCATCTTTGATTCATGAGAAGAGGCGGCACCCTTCAGTAATCACCCGTGATAGTTATTTGCTGAATATGAGGGAGTATAGTACATGTATTTTCCAGCAGAAGCACAAGTATATTTCATGTAAGCTGCTCACTACAATTTCTAGACCCTTGTAATTGTTTGCTGTGATTGATCAGTTAATTGTATAAAACCCCAGGCTGTCATTGACTCTTTGGCAATACAGTGGAAAGCCAATTTTTTCCCATCAAAAATATTGCATTTTGCTTGTT
This sequence comes from Ichthyophis bannanicus, assembly GCA_033557465.1. Classification (NCBI taxonomy): domain Eukaryota; kingdom Metazoa; phylum Chordata; class Amphibia; order Gymnophiona; family Ichthyophiidae; genus Ichthyophis; species Ichthyophis bannanicus. The sequence continues at coordinate 918,238,985 of CM066034.1, forward strand.
CCATCCCTGATCCCAGGTGATTCCTCTGGCTGGCCTGGAGAGGTTTGGCTCCATTTTGAGCAGGTTGCCCTTCAGGATATCATTAAGATTATTCAAGATATGCGACAGGTAGTTTGTACTCAGGATGTTATTTCACTTCCTACCATTAAATATCATAGACAAAAGTCAGACAAATTTATTCTCTAATTGGTGACTTCTCCCCTCAGTGAGGGGATGGTGCCAAAGACAATTAAATCAGCCTCTGTGCAGCCAGTTCTCAAGAGGTGCTCCACTGATGATTTTAACAATTCGTATCCTATTTTTAGCTTGGCCTCACCAGCGAAAATTTGGGAACAGATGGTTTGACACCAGTTAGATGACTTTGTTGACAGAGTTAGATTGGATGTTGGCGCTGGATTGTTGGCATCATGGTTTTCGTAAAACTTATAGCTGCAAAACTTTGTTGGTTGCAGGTACTGGACTTTTGTTCGTGTTTCTGAATGTGAAAGCAGTGTTTGATTCCGTTTTATCACCTTGCTTGCTGGTTTGGATGCAGGAGCTGGAGATAAAGGTCACTGTTGCTAAGTGGTTCAGATCCTAGTTAGGAGCATGTCCTTAGCAGATATATGTGGGTTATCATTACTCTGAGTAGGTCCAGGGCTCAACTCTCTCAGCCACATTATTTATTCTTTATATGGCTCCACGCTGTTCTTTGTTATGCTCTTTGGACATACAATGCAATGTGTGCCTTTGAGTCAATGCTGACTCCTGGTGACCCAGCAGCTCCTGGGTTTTCTTGGCAGTGTGACCGGAAATAGATTGCCAGGCCTTTCTTCTGAGGCAATGGAGGGTTAAGTGACTTGCATACAGTTCTGATTATACGTGGCTGATGTGTTCACTGCTTTGTTCACTACTTTTTCAGTCTCTCATGGTTCTGCCTCGCCAACATTGGTGACTCAGTTTTCTCAGATGATTGAGTGCTTTATGGAAATGTTCTTCATCTCATTTTTGGAGGAGTAGCCTAATGGAGGAGTGGAGGACTATCCTAATGGCTAGAGCACTGGCTTGAGAACCAAGCAACCAGGTTTCAATTCCCATCAGCACTCCTTGTGGTTTGGACAAGTCACTAAACCCTCTATTGACTCAGCAAAATCCAGGTTATTAATGTCCATGTTTAATATACATTACCAAGTTTAAGTTACAATGTAAACCGCATTGATTGAAAAGATAAAGTGGTATAAAAAACCCTGTTAAATAAATATTCTAAACAGATACACCGATTATATGGTGCCTTCTCATTTTGTTCTGGGTCACCATAAAGTTCTGAAGTAATTCTGAACAATCAATTCTCTCTGCTCTCCCACATCAGAAAGGTGGTTGAGAATGCTTTTTTTTGGTTGCGCTTAGTTCAGGGTTTCAAGAAGTACCTTTCGTTTATAGACTTTCGTACTGTGGTGCAAACATTGGTAATGCCCTTTTTGAATTACTGTACTATGGTCTGTCTCGGGGCATCCATTTTCTACATTGAGACCATTCAAGTTAATGCAGAATAAGGGGCATTTTAGAAAGGCTGTTCATGTGGTTCAAGTGATGCCCAATTGAAAACATCTCAAATTCAACGCCAATTTTAAAGGGAAAGGTGAAAACATGTAAGTCAGTTCTAAATTCAACAGATCCCTGGCCCTCAACATAATGGTGACCAAAATAGACCAGGAAGTGCAGGCACACACGGGAAGGGCAGAGACACATGCAGTGGGGATATAGTTTTAGAAATATACACTTGGAAAATATCCATGGAGGGATCCCTATACCTTGCACAAGCACGTGCCAACATTTCAGAACACAGACATCTAAATGTTGGCACACGCATAGGTATCCTGTCATTTTGCAGACCTAGACATCCCGCTACTCTTTAGAAATTTTAGAAGCTGCAGTGTCTACGAAATTAACATATGGATGGAGAACTCCAGACTTCGGTCCTTTCGCCTTGTTGCTCCTTATGCCTGGAACAAACTTCCTTAGTCTGTACGTCAGGCTTCATCTCTGCCCCTTTTCAAATCTATGCTAAAGGCTCACCCTTGTGAGGCTGCTTTTGGCTCCTGATCCCTTAGCCCCTTGGGTCACCTTACTCTTCCCTATTCTATCCTTATTCCTATCTTTTGTCTTGTCTGTCTTGATTAGATGATATGCTCTGACGAATAGGGATTGTATCTATCTGTGTTTATATAACGCTGTGTATGCCTTGTAGTGCTTTATAAATGTATAATAGTAGTACAGTAGTAGTAATGGAGAAATGAACTTTGGGGGGGGGCTGAGAGGGATGTTCCCCCTATACCCTCCTAGAAAGGCTTGGCCAAAACAAACACATTCTATACACCGAAATCTGCCAGGGAGCTGGCATAAATACAGATATGGATGATTTCCGCCACCTATATGCAAACTACTGTACATGAAGTCAGAAATATACATGTATCTTGTAGCTCTGTCCAAACTACGCCTTCAACACGCTTCCCCCCCCCCTCCCCGTGCGACATTGACATGTTTAAATTCGGCCCTTTCTAAAACTGATGTTTGAACATGGATGTGATTTGCACATGTGACTAGTCATGTTCACATGTGCAAATCATGAATAGGACTTCTTAGATAACCCGAAGTCCATGGCTCAAGTAATTATTGGGGGCAATTAGTTTTCTTCATATTAATCCCATATGATATGAACTGCATTGGTTACCAATTAAGGAGAGTCCGTTTTTAAATGTTTGTTTTTGACTTTTAAACTGTTGAATGGTGTGATGCAAAATGAGCTGTATTTTTACTTTATGCAATTATCTTTGAGCTCATGAATTGCGTTCTTTGGATTCTAGACTGTTAATTGGTTCCACTGTGATAACTGTGATTATGCTTTCCTGGTCAGGGATCCTTGGTTCTGGAAGTCTCTTCCTCATGCATTATGTATAGAGACCTCTTATCTTAGATTTTTAAGAAGCTGAAGACTGCTCTTTTTATGAAAATATTTAATCTGACCTGATTTTATGTCTGTGTCGTTTGTTTGCTTTTATGTTTGTGTTTTTGGTTAATATATTTTTATGTATGTTTGGACGTAAACCGCTTAGATAATTTTTGATTAGCAGGCTATAAATAGTTTGAAATAAATAAATAAATGATATCTCAAATCAGAATCAATTTCATATCCAAATTGCATCTCTCATGTTAAATTGGCATGACTGGTTTCCTGAAGCAAATCATGTGAACCTAATACATGTGTTTGTTGTAGAAAAGGAACTGTTTTGCTGGATTGTATGTTTTACTTCTTATGAATTTCCATTGCAAGGACTGTAGACTAAAGTTAATGGATTTTTTGCATGCATATCTGAGACACTTATCTGAAGTAGGGGGAGAGGGGGAAAGGACACCTTAGTTTCAGGTTTGAGCAATAAGGTGTGAAGGAGAGAAGAGGAGTCATTTCCTTGCCCACCCCCCATCTATCCCACAACAGCAATAATATCACTTCCAGTGATGCATTTCCTCCATACTGTACAAAATATAAAAATAATGGACATAAATTCTAAAAACAGATATATTGCAATCACTAAATTGAAAACAATATTGTTTTTTCCACCACTCTGTCTGCATTGCTGGAATCAGGGACAGGAGGAAGCTGCCAAACAGGATTCGGGGATACAGCTCAAAAATCGGGGACATCTGGTAACCTTACCCTAAATCAGTTTTTCTCAAACCTCTTCTGTATACTTACCTAACCAGTTAGGATTTCAGGATTACTACAGTGTGAGAAATTTGCATATACAGAGGCACATTCCGACCTGGACGTCCAACCCCTTGTCCAGGTGTCCAGAATCAAGACATGCACTGTCTGCACCCGATTCTGATCCTGCTGGGGTTAGACGTGCCTGCGGGAACAGAATCGGGAACAGGGCCAGGACGTCCAGTTCGTGCCCCAACTCTGGACGCCAGGTACGCACAATGGGCTCCCCAGATAGCTCAACCAGCCTCTGACCAAAGTCCCCTTTCCCCGCAGCTCGATCTCCAATCTGGCCCCCTACTCACATCCTCTGCTGGTCCCGGCTCAGCTGTCCCCTGACATCTAGGGGACTTATTCCACCTCCAAGGTGGAATAAGTTCCCCGTCCATTTTGCAGACCCTGGACGTACAAGGCCGACCTCAGAATCGGCCCTGTACGTCGGGGGGTCAGTCGCCACCCACCGCCTGCCCCCGGTCCTCCCCTGGCCCGCCCCCTCCTGCCCATGAACAGAGCTCCCTGCACAGATTGGGTGAACGTGCTGGGAGCTGTTTCCTCCAGCGCTGGCCAAATGAATAGCAGGTCTGGACATCCAGATCGGATGTCCAGACTCACTATTCTGGTCTCAGCATAGACCCCACAGTGTACAGGGTCTTGAAGCTTCATGCACAGTCATTGTGGTAATTCTGAAAAGAAGTATGCCTTCAGAAGAGGCTTTTGGGAACACTGCTGTAGATTAATAGCCCAGAACCATTGTTATTCAGTGAGCTACTTCATTAGCGGAAGGCATCAAGGTTCTAAGAATCAGATATTATTATTTTAACCTTATAACCTGTAGTTAAAAATCTTTCTTTTATTCCAAGTCTCTCAGAAATTTTAACAATTATTAATGTCAGGCTTGCAAAAACAATTAAAGAGCAATGGCATGAAGACAGGAAGCTAGAAATGATGATATAACAGTTCTCAAACGCTACAAATTCCCACGGTGCATTACACAAAAGGTCGAATTTTCTCTCTACAGAACCAGATAAGGCAAAAACAAATATTAGGCAAAGATAACTTTGCAGATGCTAGGAATTATTTTGTGATAGTCAATATGGAAAAGGTTGAAATCTTAGAAAATAAGTGATTAGCACAAGAGAAATTAATGTACAATGTACATGCATTTCTGTGGGGGATAAGAGTAGTCACCTGGTAGAAATAGAAAAAGTAAGCAAAGCAGTAATACTATACAAGATTTCTCTGTACTGCTGCAGGTAGGAAAAATGATTGTTGCTGCTTGCTTCGAAGGAAGTAAATTACCACCACTGCTCCGAGGGATCTCTACCTGAAATGAGTTAAGCATGATTTAGGACAATGCTGTAATTTGAATTCCAACCTTCAACAGAAACAGCATAACATTTTCTCTGTCGATAAACAGGACTGAATTAGACACACAAGTGGGTGATGTCATCCGATGGCACCAGGATGGAACAGCTGTCCCAGAGCTCAGAACTAGTTGCATGTTCTAGGTATTCACAGTTCACCCCACATGCAGGAGTTCCTCAGTCTCTTCAGTTTTGTTTTCTCCACTCTTCCAAACAGATGTTGAAACAAAGCTCTCCTGACGTTTTCACCGAAGAATTTTCTCTTTTTGTTTTCCAACATTGATTTCCATCATTTTTATTTTAGTTTATAGTACTTTTTCTAAAAATAAAATGTTGTTATTTTCAAATTTGGTTTCATTGACACAGGCCGTAGCTCAGGCAGGGTTGAACTTCAGGCCCTGCCCAACTTGTATAAGAAAAATAGTCAAAGATGACACCCGCAGACTCTGGATCATTTGTTTGGATTCAGCCTCATTTATTTATTTATTCATTTCATTCATTTTTATATTTTATTTATTCATTCATTTTCATATAGTCAGAGCGGTTTACATATAACTGTAACATGTTGAAAGGTTACATCAAATATTTGAGCAGTAGTGTTGCATACAACATTAACGGGTAACAGGAATACAACTAATTTAACTTAATATTTGCTAGAATACAGGTATTTAACTTAATTTAACTTGATATTATAGTATGATATGGGTAGGGGAAGAGTTCTGAGGGGGCTGATGGTGTAATGTTAGGGGGGATAGGGGTGTAAGGAGTGGGTCAAACTTGGAGGAGGGGGTGGTTACTGATTGTATTAGATCATGAGGCTGTACTGATTGCTGTTTTTGTTAGTTGATTTTACTTGGTCTGTTTGGCAGGGTTAAGTCAGGTTACCAAAGTTCTCTTGGAATAGGTGAGTCTAGCTTCTTACGTTCAGGCACGTAGTCTATTTGGTGTATATATATAGTGAGAATGCCCTGGAAAAGGTAGTTTGATTGTTTCTGGCCCTTGTTGTAGGGATTGCGAGGGTGTTTTGTGTAATAGATCCCTTTTCTCTGTTCTTAGAGGTTTTGTGTATGATAGTTTGTAGATAGCTCGATCAAAGGTTGTGTGAAATCTTAAATATTGTTGTCAGGACTTTGTATTTAATGTGGCTGGCCATGGGTAACCACTGACACTGCTTTAGAATGGGAATTATATGCTCCGATCTTGCGATACTGTGTACTGTAGAATTCATGTGGCTGTGTTCTGAGCCATTTGTAGGGTACACGTATAATGATTGTTTTGGTAAGCCCTGGTAGATAATATTGCAAAAGTCAAGGTGTGGCAGGACCATGGTCTGGAATACTGTATAGTAATTTTGTGTGTCGAGCAGGGGGCGTGGTCTATGGGGAATTCTTATTTTTGGTATACCAAGTTGGTGGTTTTGTTGATACGTGGTAGCATCACTGATCTAGGGTGACTCCTAGGTATTGGACCTCTGATTTTATTTCCAAGACTGCATTTCCTTATCGTCCCTCCAGTCAAGTCCAGACGCATAGGTTATGCCCTATCACCAGCAGGTGGAGACTGAGAACCACTGATTTTATGATGTCACACTATAAAGATCCATGCAGTTCTCCATGGACAAGCAGTCTGAGTCAGCCATACCTAGCTGTGCCATCCTCAGGGACTGGAGTAGCTCTCCCATAGCCAAGAGGAATCCCCCTTTTTTTGGGGGGGGGGGATTCCTCTGCACTTCCTCCCTTCCCTTCCTGTTTCCTGGTCCTGCCCCTCTTGCCTGACGGATTGATACTGCAGCTCTTCAAAGATCTCCAACAAACCAAAAAAATAATAATCTTACCTGGATATGGAGCAGACAAGCACAAAAAAAATGCCTATGCTGCAGCAGACAGGTAAGCCTCAGCAACAACCTGGACCAATGCCCCAGATGCACAGACCCAGCACAGGTGCATTGAACCCGGAGCAAGGTAAGAAAAGCTCCACAGCAGGAACTGGCATCCGATCTAGGGGACAAGCATCTGGAAAAATGGGCCAAGGTTGCTACACCGTCCAAAAAGCAGAGCAAGCCCAATGACCGCACCAATGGGGGACCGACAGAGCCCCCAGCAGTCCCTGCCACATGCATCACCAGCGAGGAGGTAGGCACAAGCTCCGGCCCCCCTTTCATCCCAGCCAGCTCTCACATGCCTGCATCCTGTAGTGCTATCACCCTCTCTGCTCCCTGGGTCAAGGACGCTTCCCCCTTGCCTTTCCCGATGGCTCCAACACCCCTCTATGTGGGTCCTGAGGCTTTTCCCCATGATCGTGGCAATGGCAGAGACTTGTGTGGCCTCTCCTTCCCCCTCCCCCAGACTCAGCAGCAAACCCAGCGTGCAGACAGCCGGGATACTGCAACCACAAGAATGCAGGGCACCCTCGGAGGACTTTCAGCAGCCAGGGGAGTAGAACCGAGCATTCTGAACACCGGCACCATGCTTCCAAGGGCTCCGGCGTCATGAATCCTCCCCCAATGTCACCAACATAGCTCCTCCCACCAGGCTCACCACAGAAGCAGGAAATGCTCATACAGCCTTTTCTCCTCACCCGAACCCCCACGCAAACACCGGAGCCAGGAAATAGAGCACAGCCTCGGCTGGCAGAGGGAAAAGCAGCAGCACAGCACACTCTAGTGGCAAAGGATAAGAACTGCAACCTTCAGAATGCCCTGCAGAACCCAGACCTGATGGAGCTGGTTCATGACACAGCAGCTACTCACCACTCAATGCCCGTGGGACCCAGAACATATCTCTCGAACACCCAGCTCTGGCATCGCAATGACAGCAACCGCACTCACCCAATCCACCCTACGAGAGCCCCCTCTTTCAGAGAAGGAAGGGGAGATCCTTGACCCTGACAACTCCCCCTGGAATTCAGACGATGATAATCTAGCACTGTCACCACAATCACTGGGCATCCCGTCGGACCCCACACACCATCTCTGCCAGCCTCAGCCTCTCCCCCGGAGGATCTGATCTACCGAAAATTCCTACACAACTGGGGCTGTCACTGAAGGACACGCCAGACCCCAAAAACCAAGTACTCAGACTCCTGAAATACCTGGACACTCCCCTTCCTAACCAAAATCATAGAAAAGATCGTATACCAACAGACCCAGGACCACATCGACTCCCACGCACCGCTAGACCAGCAACAACATAGTTTTCGATAGCAGCATGGTGTTGAAACCCTCCTCACAACCCTTCTTGACAGACTCCATATAGGCCTCGACAAGAAAAAACAAGGCTTCATCCTCATATTCATGGACATCGCCTCAGTGTTTGCAACTGTCAACCACAACCTTTTACTCACCCAACTCTATCAAAAAGGCGTGAAAAGCTTAGCCTTAGACTGGTTCAAATCCTACTTATCCGATCGACAACAACAAGTCCGAATAGACGACCAGGCATCCAGACCCTTCCACAGAAGCAAGGGGTCCCCCAAAGATCATCCCTCTCATCCCTACTCTTCAACATCTACATACAGCCAATCTGTAACATCATCCAATCATTCAACATTCTTTACCACATCTATGCGGACAACATCTTACTATACACTTCGTTCATCACTGACAACCCAGACTACGCGTCCATAGTTGAGTGCTTCAACACAGTCTCAGACTGGCTCATGACACGCAGCCTGAAGGTCAACACCAATAAGACAGAGGTCTTATTCATATCAAAGGACCCCACATTTACACCACCACCTTCCCTCAAAGTGAAAGATTTTGACCTTATAACCAAGCAAGAGGTCTGCTATCTGGGAGTAACAATCGACCAACGCCTATCATGGGAGACCCACACTCAAAATTTCACTAAATCTGTATACCATAAACTAAGAACCCTCCGACACCTACATCCTCTCCTCGAAACCTCGGACTTCCGCTCGGTGGCCCAAGCTCTCATCCTCCCTCATCTAGACTATTCCAACATCATCCTTCATGGTATGCCGAAGCACACCCTGCAGCCTCTACAACTTGCCATGAACACAGCTGCCCATACAATCTTAGCTGCATCCAGATACGACCACATTACTCCCATCCTAATTCAGCTCCACTGGCTCCCCATAGCAAGTCGCCTGACCTACAAAGCAATGTTACTCACTTTCAAGGCCAGGAATGCAATGTCAGCGACCTCACTCTCAGAACTGATACAAAGAACGCCAGAGACTAGGTCCAGGAGAACATGCTCGGTAAACTCCCTCGCAACCCCCTCAACAGTAAGGACCTGTACCAAATCAACCAAGAACCGAGCTTTCTCCCTATTTGCACCAACACAGTGGAATGCCCTACCTGCAACGATATGTGCGATGCCAGATCTCACAACTTTTAGGAAGGCTTTGAAGACTCACCTCTTCCAACTTACGTATGATCACCCACCCTAGATCAGTCATACAAATGAAAACTGCCGATGGCACATGACCGTAGGCATGTGCCATCAAATAAGACTGTAACCCCTTGCCATCCTGTTCCACCCTGTCTCACCCCTGTTCTACTCATGTCTGCCCTGTTCTACCCATGTCTGTACCCGCCAGGGTTGTCCTAATTTAGATTGTGAGCGCGTAAGAGCAGGGACTGTCTTGTTTGTTCATATGTAAACCGCACTGATTTTAAATAGCGCGGTATATAAAACCAAATAAATAAATAATACAGGCCAAGCTCACAGGTCCCCCCATTATTGAGCATTGCTCTGATACATCCCATGCATCTGGACTGGACTGGAGGGATGATAAGGAAGATGAAATTAGATCTGACCTGCTAATTTTCTTTCCTTAAATCTCTCCAGTCCAGTCCAGAACCTACCCATTCTGTTCATGGTGAGCCAGGATGTGAAGAGGTTTCTGTCCAGTGATTTTTCACATTTGCTTGTTGGTAATTTAATTTGTTGAATTAGCAGTTCTCGGGTTTATGGGGAGTTCATGTCACTTAATTCCTCTGTAATCTAAAATGTAAATAATTTGCAAGTTGATTAATTCTTGTCTTGGTGGAATCTGTTTGGTTATTAGATTACTGGAGCTATCAGTTCTTCATGGATCCTTATTGTGTGACATTATCAAATCAGTGGTTCTCATTCTCCACCTGCTAATGATAGGACATAACCCATGCGTCTGGACTGGAGAAACTCAAGGAAAGAAAATCAGCAGTATGGTCTAATTTCACCCTTTCACTCTTATATTTCTCTCTCTCCTCCCCTTTATTTTTAAGTTACTCCCAGATCTACCTCTCTGCAAGTGAAATCTCTCCGGCATATCCAAGACCAGATCTCTGCCTACTTATCTGACAGTAGTGCCTGGATGTCTCACCACCATCTGAAATTGAACATAGCCAAAACTGAGCTCCTTATCTTTCCCCCTAAGCCTACTTCCCCACTTCTTCCTTTCTCTATTTTTGTGGATAACACTCTACTACTCTGTTTCTTGGACTTACAACCTTGGGGTCATCTTTGACTCCTCTTTTTCTTTCTCCACACACATCCAACAGATAGCTTAAACCTGTCGCTTCTTTCTCTATAATATTAGCAAATTTCATCCCTTCCTTTCTGACCACACTACTAAGAGCTTCATCCATTCTCTAGTCACCCCATCTAGACTATTACAACCTCCTCTTTGCTGCTCTTCCTCTGAATCATCTAGCCCCACTTCAATCTGTTCAAAACTCAGCTGCACGGCTAATCTTCTGCCAAAGTCATTATGCTCATGTCACCCCCTCTTCTCAAGTCACCTCACAGGCTCTCTATCCATTTCCACATCCAGTTCAAACTTCTACTACTGGCCTAGAAGTGCCTTCATTTGGCCTCTCCTACCTATCTTTCCTCTCTTATCTCTCCCTGCACTCCTCCTCGGGAACTCTGCTCTTCTGGAAGATGCCTTCTATCTGTGCCCTTCGCTTCCACTGCCAACTCCAGACTTCGATCTTTCTACTTTGCTGCTCCTTATGCCTGGAAAAAAACTACCTGAGTCAGTACGTCAGGCTCCATCTCTGGCCCTGTTCAAATCCAGGCTTAAAAATCACTTCTTTGAGACTGCTTTTGGATCCTGATCTCCCTAGTCTTCTGTTCACCTCCTATGTGTTTCCTTGCCATTCCCCTAGATATATGATAGTCCCTACTTGTTGTGTTGTTTGTCTTGATTAGACTGTAAGCTCTTATGAGCAGGGACTGTCTCTTACATGTCTCTGTACAGCGCTGTATACGCCTTGTAGCGATATACAAATGATAAGTAGTAGTAGTTGTACTGTTTTTCATCTTGGCCCTCAGGAACCTCAGTCTTTATCACCTCAAAGAAATATTCAAAATGAACATCCTTTCCACCATATTAATTGTTAGAACAGTGGGATTAGAAAGAGGGAAGCCAGGGTTCAAATTCCACTGTTGCTTCTTGTGATCTTGAGCAAGTCACTTAATCCTGCTTTGCCTCAAGTACGAACTTAGCGTGGAAGCCCTCTGGGTTTAGGAAAAATACCTAATGTATCTGAATGTAACTCACCTTGAGCTACTCTTGAAAATGATGTGAGTTAAAGCTAAGGGCCCAATTTTCATCTGGGCGGTTCTATGCGCCATATGCGGCCCCGGCATTGAAAATCTAGGTCTCACCGCACAACTCGGAAGCCGCAGCAGCTAGCTGGGTAGCAGCAATTTTCGATGCTACCCGCTTAGCCCTCTGGACCTTAAAGATAGGCGAGGTTTTTTCTCGCCTATCTTTCAGGCACAGGGGCTAAGCGGGTAGCATCGAAAATTGCTGCTACCCGGTTTGCCCTTTCCTCTGCCACTGCTCCGCCCCAGAATGCCCCTAACGCCTCAATGCTAACCACATAGCATTTGGGTGTGTTAGGGACTTATCCAGGATTTTGTAGGTGCCTTTCGAAAATCCCAGATATGGCATTTATACAGGTAAATAGGGCAGTTATCCGTGTAAATGCCTTCAAAAATCAGGCCCATAATCCCTTCACTATTTAGCCAAAGGACATTGGCTGTGTTTGCTGGATCACAAGAATACTTATACACATACACTAATTCACCCCAAATGTAGGCAATACTTTCACATCACCCTGCAGAACAACCATTATCAGTGCAAGGTCCTTCCATTTGCACCAAGTATATTTTAGATGTGGCAGTCCACTTACACAAGAAAGGCCATCTGGCTTTCCATATCTTGATGATTGTCTTCTAGCAGTCCCATCACCAGATCTGGTCATCCCCATAAGGGACAGAGCCCTTACACCTTCTTCTATCCCTTGGCTTCCTCATAAATTTTGACACGTTAATCCTTTTGCCCACTTACAAAGATAATTTCCATTTATAGAAGTACTTCTGGACACAGAATAAGAAAACTCCATTCTGCAAAGGCTTGTTCAATCTGTTCAACTTCAAGGCTTCCTTTTGTGTTACAGTCAGAACCTACTTAGAAATGAAAGCCACAGTGCATGTAATCCCTCATGCACACTTCAAAATTAGAAAGCCTCAAGGGGACCTCAGGCTTCAGTGAATCAAAAGTCCCAGCCTTTATCTTCCAATATACAATAAGCCCTTTTGCCTCACTTCCACTTTAAGTCATGTTACAGTGCTGCACCATAGAAGCCAACCTTATTTATTTTAAAACCTTTATTAACCGCCATTTGCTACAACATTCAAGACGGTTTATATCAGTACATAAAACACAACTCACCCCACTCTCCACCCTCAACATTCCCAAGGGGCTCCTTTTTAAACCTCGGGAGCATCACTGAGTACTTACCACACAGATGCTTCTCGCACAGGTTTGGGAGCCCACCTTGTTCCTCAGCTAATGCAGAGCATGTGGTCAAAAGCTGAACGACTGATCCATATCAGTTATCTAGAGTTAAGAGCAAAATTTTGCTACCTTTGTGTTCACCCATTTTCTATGCAGTCAGTCCAAACAGGCAGTCAGGTAATAAAGTTTTATGTCAACAAGGAGACATATCAAGAGGCAGCACAAATATGATAAAGGGGATGGAAGGATACCCCTACGAGGAAAAGCTTAAAATGTTAGGATGCTTCTACTTGGAAAAAAGACAGCTGAGGGGAGCTATATTAGAAGTCTATATAAAAGTGAACAGAGTGGAACGGCTAAACTTAGATCGATTGTTTACGCCTTCAAAAAGTAGAAAGACTAAGGGACACACAATGAAGCTACAATGTAGCACATTTAAGACTAATTGGAGAAAATATTTTTTCACCCAATGTGTAATCAAACTTTGGAATTCATTCCGGGAGGATGTAGTAAAAGCTGTTTATTTAGCTGGGTTTGGACAAGTTCCTAGAGAAAAAGTCCATGACCTAAGAGGACCAGAGAAATCCACTGCTTACCCCTAGGATAAACAGCATGGAATTTGTGTTCTTTATTGGGAGCCTGACTAGGTTTGCCAACTGGCTCCAGATGCGCCCGACAGGTTTGATCCAGTCCTGGGTTTACCTCATTGCATGCAGGAATATGTAGTTAAGTTTCTTCATTGCACTCCATAAGAAAAGGAAAACTACAAGTCACTGCATGCAATGGGATAAACCCAGGACTGGATCAAGCCTGTCGGGCGCATCTGGAGCCAGTTGGCAACCCTAAACTTGACAGGTACTTGTGACCTAGATTGTCCACTGCTGGAAACAGGATTCTGGGCTAGATGGACCCTTGATCTTATCCAGTATGGCATATCTTATGTTCTTATGGGATTTTGCAGTCCTCAATCATATAGCCATCCCAGCCACCTATATCTCTTGGAACTAAAACCACCTATCAGAGAGACTCAGCAGAGTATTTCCACCTCATGATTAGATTCCCAAACTCTATTAAACATATTTCTTAGCTGGGGCACTCCTCAAATAGACTTGGTTGCCAGTAGCAGGAATGCCAAAGCTACTATTCCATATGCCCATCTACAACTCATCTTGCACAGCGTGCTCTAGTCATACACTGGACTTGGTCTCTCCTCTGTGCTCATCTACACATCCACATAATAACCAAAACTCTCATTCTGTGCAGGCTCAAAATATTTCCAGCCTTAATAATGCGAGACAGGGGTGCTCTCTTGTATTTCAGCTTCAAGTCCCTGACTCTGAAAGACACAACCTCAATTCCCTGGCTCTAACAGCACAGACGTTGAGCACTGCCTAGCAGCCTCCTTGGGACTGCTATCTCCTATTTAAGATATTTTAGTGGCAACAAGAAAACCTTACACAAGACAATAATATACTTTCAAATAGAAGGGGGTTTTCCATCGATACTCTACAAATGGCCTTTCGATGTCCACCAAATACCAAACTCCATGAGGCACTTAGGGCTGTGATGCAGCCATTAGTGATAGGTACTGTGGATTATTCTGATGTATTATATGTGGAGTGGCCAAAGAAAACGATGAAGAGGTTGCAGATTTCGCAGAATGCTGCAGCAAGGGTAGTAGTGGGTGCTAAGTACCGAGATAGCACAAAAAACAATATTGCAGCAATTGCACTGGCTCCCTAGTAGGGAGTGTTTGATTTTTAAACTATTGTTATTGGTATTTAAGATTTTATATAATTTAAAGGCCCAATTACCAGAGGGATAGTTTAAAGTGGTATATACCAGGTTGGAGCCCTCAGAGGAGTGACGGGCCACCCCCAGGAGGTAGGTGATGTGTTGAGTTTAAATATGTTTTTATTTACATATATTTTTACTTTTATGTTTTGGTTTTCATTTATGTTTTTTATTCATGCTATAAGTGTACCTCTTACCTCTGTAGATCGTTTGTTGAGATATGTCCCTGAAGCAGGCGGTTAGCCAAAACATGTTGGGCTAGTTTTTAGAGTTTCTGATTGGGCAATTTAGGCATATTAATGTATTTGGGAATCTATGTTTTATCTTTTTATGGTTTTTATGTGAGTGTATTAAAATTATATTTATTGTGTACTCTGTTTTGCCTTTTATCATCTCTCTCCCCTTCCATCTGTTCAACACTCTGCTACGTAGATAATCTTCCGACAGCTCATCATGCTCATATTACCCCTCTTCTCAAGTCTCTTCATTGGCTCCCTATCCATTTCTGCATCCCATTCAAATTTCTCCTGCTGACATATAAGTGCATTCACTCAGCTGCTCTTCACTGTCTTTCCTCTCTTATCTCTCCCTACACCCCTCCTCGAACTCCGCTCTTCTGGTAAATCACTTCTATTTGTGCCCTTCTTTCCTACTGCTAACTCCAGACTTCACTTCTTTCACCTTGCTGCACCTTACGCCTGGAACAAACTACCTGAGTCTGTGCGTCAGGTGGCCTCTCTGACCCTTTTCAAATCCAGGCTGAAAACTCATCCGCTTTCGGATCTTGACTCACCTGATCTCCTTGTGTTTCCTTACCATTCCTCCTAGATGTATCGCTGTCTACACCTACTGTGTTGTCTGTCTTGACAAGATTGTAAGCTCTGATGAGCAGGGACTGTCTCTTACATGTCTGTGCAGTGCTGCATACGTCGTGTAGTGTTATACAAATGCTCAGTAGTAGTAGTAGTAGTAGTTATCACCACTTTTGTTTTTTTGTTTTTTTGGCGTGGTGTATAGCACCTCTCTTTTTCATTTTTTCTCATGAAACAACATTTGAGTTAATGGAATACTCCTCACCGAAGAACCTAATATGGAAATTACTTTTTCTAATGGCAGTCACTTAGCTAGAAGAAGAGCTTTATATACAATTTTATTGTAGTAAAGTATGATGAAATTGTGTATAAGGCTCATACATAACTAAGGCTTGAAGTTCATTGAACTCACCCTAAGTTACTGCAAAGGTAATCACACCTTTTTCACATTAATGAGAAATATTACTGCCTACCTTCTATCATAAGCCTCATAAGCACCAGTGTGAGAAGACTCTCCATACTCTGACTGTAAATGGGTTCTCGTTTACTGTCTTAAAAGAACAGATATCGTCAGAAAGTCTAAACAGTTTTTCATTTCCTTCACTCTCAACTGACTTGGTACTTCTGTGGAAACCATACTCTACACTAGCTAATTGATAGCGTCCTGTATTCTGTTCTGTTATGATCAGTCTGTTATCCCCTTAACCAGTACAGTCAAGTTTTATCAAATCAGAGCCACTTCTGCTACCATAGAACTCTTGAAATCTGCTTTGCTAGCTGGCATCTGCAAAGCAGCTATTTGGTCCTCGCTCCATACTTTCATTTCGCGCTACTACCTGGACTAGTCTTAAATCAGAGGCACTGGATTCCTTAAAGCAGGGCTGAGCAATCTGTCTTTGTAACCTAACTCTGAATGGGCTACTCTTCAACAATGAGATTCTATCAAGAATACTGCAGCAACTCCAAATTTGGGAGTCACCCACTCGCGTGCTTAATTCAATCCTGCTTGTCGATGCAGAAAGCAAAGGTGCTTAGCTATGACAGATCTTCTGCAGAGATAGCACGTATACAATCACACCCTCCTTCTTGAGAGTTGATCATGAGCTCTAAACTAACTAAAGAGACTGAGTGGGCCATGGAAAAGAATGCAAATTCTCAGAACTTCCACTAGTCTGACCTCTGTTAAAACTGTTCTATCTTGATGTCTACTGCTGACATCATCCAGTTGTTTGCCTGATTAAGCTTGTTGTCTACAGAAAACACCTGATGCAGGTGAGCAACTTTGCTATATTTGGCATGTAGAAAATGCTATTCTAGAAATCTGAGCCTTCTCCAACTGGCCAAATTTAGATTAATCATGTCCAAGTCAGTGCTTCTAGCTTTTACAATTCAAACCAAGCTAGTTGCAGAAGGCTGGAGGAAGGATAGTGAAAATGTTCTAACCAATAAGATCAGAATGTTTTCACTTCCTTTAGACCCTGCATAGGATGTAACTACTCTTCCTGGACCTATATTACTCCAGCATATGTCCAGAGCGAGGTGAACAAATAGGATTTTATTGGAGAATGTAAAGGAATACCAATCACCCGACACGGGCGTGTTTCGGCAAAGCCTTCATCAGGAGTACAACAATTCTAAATAAAACACATATATCAACAGATTAAAATATTGTTACATGAATAATCATATGAAATAAAATCATTAAAAATAACATAAAGGGAATTAAAAGAAATAAAACATAAGGAAGAGGGTTTAACTTAAAATAAAAGCAGAGAGAGAGGTCACGTGATGTGGTGAGCCGGGAGGCTAGTTGTTTTCTTGGATCCGGGACTCCCCACTGAGAATATCTTTAATACTGACCTGATCTCCCTTCATTTTTGCTTACCTGGGTGTGAAGGGCTGTTGCTTTGTCTGCTCCTATTTCCTGGACGCTGGACAATTGATGACGGTGAATTCTGCCCGAAAAGAGAAGGGGCATCTGACAGAGGGCAAAATGGTGGATCCAGCTCCTTCCAGCCTTCATGCCGAACATGACTCTAGCATGGTAGAGAAAGTCTTGGCAGCTGTTGTTCAAACCCTTGAAGAGCGTTTCCATGATCTCTCTGATCAAATCTCGAAGGTGACTGTTGGTCTCTGAGTTCACCGATAAATTGGGGCTGGTAGAGCAATGGATCTCTGCTCTTGAGGATACCACCATGACACAGGCCTCTACTTTCGTCGTCTGAAAGACCAGTTGTGGCAGCAGTCAGAGAAATTAGATGATCTAGAGAACCACGGCAGGCAAAAAAATCTGAGGTTCATAAGCATCGGGGAGTCCAATCAATAACTCAATGCACCAAGTCAACATCCAGCAGGGCCTACAAATTTTATGCACCAATGATCTGGAATAACCTCCCCCACAACATCCGAGCAATCCCAGACATATTCCAATTCAGGAAGGCTTTGAAACACTACCTCTTCCTCCTGCATTACCCAGAAACCAATAGAAGCTCAGCACCAACTGCTGAAACCACCCAAATCTCCATTGTCTGAAACCAAAATGAGCACATGACCAGTCTGCGAATTGTATATACTGTTATTGTATATAGTTACCCTGTTAACCAAGTTGAATTTCCTGTTCATATGTAAACACAAAGTACTATTGGAAATGTGTGTTTTCATTGTTTCTTGTAAACCGCGCTGATGCTGAATAGCGCGGTATAAAAAAGACTATAAATAAATAAAATAAATAAATAAATAAATGGTGGATGCAGAGTTTAGATGATTTTTGGAGACCTGGGTCCCATTCAGTCTCCATCTTGAGGGCCAGTCAGGGAAAATTCTTATTGAACATACTCAATCTTTGGGAACCTGGAGAGAAAATGATCCCCATTCTTGGGTTGTCATTGCATGGTTTCTTAATTATCACCAGAAGGAGCCGGTGCTCCAGGCAGCCGGGATCAGTGAAATATTTTTTAACACAATGGATGATTCTGTTTTATATTTAAAAGCCATATTTATGTATATGGTTTCTCCTTTTTATGTACAATGGTTATTTGTTTATTTTTTTATTTTTTATTTTTTTAAGCTCTTATACTTTGTTTCACGCCATCATTATCTTAAGTTTCCATGGTTCATTTATGCTGCTTTTAGAGTAGGAATTCACCCATTTATATGATTTAAATGTTCTCTGCTTTTATTTTATGTTAAACCCCATGTATCAATGTTTTAATCTGTTGATATATATGTTTTATTTAGAACTGTTGTACCCCTGACAACGTTTTTGCTGAATTATGTCAGGTGATTGATATTCCTTTACATTCTCCAATAAAATCCTATTTGTTCACCTCACTCTGGACTTGTACGTTGGACTTTTGCGAGTATGTTGTGCTTTGTTGTTTGGACTTCCCTATATTATCCCAGTTCATGCAGACTTACAGGATAGGAGTCATGCCAATAACCAGCATAGAGAGTGAACCTGTAGCCTGCTTTTTTGTAGGTATATCATGGGATTTGTGAGCAAGGAGAAGGAGCGAGTCTTGCTGAAGGACAAGATGCCTGGAACATTTTTACTAAGGTTTAGTGAAAGCAACCTGGGAGGTATTACCTTTACCTGGGTGGACCACTCAGAAAATGGCAAGTCCAATTTTTATTGTTACCAAAGGGATGTGTTTCACGCTTCACAAACTACAACTCTGCTGTAATTGAAATAAAAATACCGTAATCTGAATGAATATGTTAGAGGCCTGTATAATTGTGTTGTAGTCACTCTTTAGTCACAGACTGTAAAAGATAGCAATGTGGAGCTCATAGAGCATTAATCCATAGAAGATAAGTGAAGAAAATTAGGGATGAGGTTAAGTCTAATCCATTGCTGAACAGACCATATCATGAGGGTACTTTTGTAAGACACGGCTGGATTTCTACATGTGCTTATGTGCGTAAATCATGGTATTTTAGTGATTTATGCACATAAGTGACCACTTACATGCGAAGTTTAGTCGGTCGCCTTTCTGGAAATACACCTCATGGATCAATGGTGCGTACTCTCACTGTGGCAACGCACGGGGATGCAGTTTGGACAGAATATGACCACAGCACAAATTTACAGTCATACATTATAGAATATGGCCCAACACGCGTAATGTACATGCAGTCATTTACACCTGCAGTGACTGTGGTTTCTTTTATGAATGTTCACGGCCACTTAGGCTAGTATTTTATAAAGTCAAATCCAGGCAGATTTGACTTTAGAGAATAGATATAAATCTATCTGCCACTTCCAGAATTACCTCCCGTGTCTAACATTTTAGGTGCAGTAGATCCTGCCTTGAAGCAGGAGATAGACTAGACGAATTTTAATCTGGCTGAAGATAGATTCATAGTGATGTAGAATGTCATATCACATAATAACCAGAAGACCTGTCTAGTCTGCCAGTTTTTCTGGAAATACCACCAATCTCCCTATATTGATGAGAGAAGGGGAAGTGTTCTCTTTACGACTAGATGGCAGAAGATTTTAGCTAGCTCTTCTAAAGTACTGGCACTGAATGCTGAAGGGGCAGTTCTGAGCAGTCCACCCAGCTGTCAAGCCCAAGGATGATTTCCCACCTGCATACAGTTCATTCCAGCTAATTTTGGAAATCAGTCAACAATATATGCAGGTTACAAAAGATCTGTGGATCCTTGCACTTGCTATTTCTGCAATTCACCTGTGGGCACTGAAATTCTGCGTATATTTTCTTTTCCCCTGACTTCTTCACACTTGGATTGGTAAATTGTTGTCATGAGTAATTCTAATCACCTACTCAAACTAGAGGTTTATTTTTAGCCTCTCTGAAGTGTACAGTTTTCCTCCTATCATGACTTTAAGAGAGTAAGAGACCAATCTGGTGGGTATTCAGTCTCAGGCTCATTCCATCCCAGACATACAGCCCCTCTGTTGACCAGTTTGAACCGGACGTACAGTGGAGGTTGCGATTCTGATCCTGCGGGGCACATCTAGCCCCGCAGTACCAGAATCATGAACAGCTCTGTACTTGCAGGCCAGGACTGCAATTCAGCCCGGCCTGCATGTACAGGAAAAGCCTGACTAACTCGGTCAGGGCTTTACAATGGAGTTGCAGTGCCATGGCGTCCAGTTGGCATTGCACTGTGACTCCATTGTAAAGCCGTAATCCCAGCTACCAGCTTAACAAAGACTTTCCCCACAGCCCAACCCCGATCTGGCTTTCTAAGGCTAGGATCGGACTGCAAGGAATGTCCTCAGGCCCACCTGTCCCATCCGTGCCCCAGGCCTGCAAAAAAAAAAAAAGTCCAGGGAAGTTATTTCACCTTGGAGGTGGAAAAACCTCCCCACACAAGTCGCCGGCCCTGGACGTACAGGGCCGACATAGAATTGGCCCTGTATGTCCAGGGCCTGCAACCACTCACCGCCCGTCCTAACTCCACCCCCAATCCGCCCCTTCCCCGCCAGTGTCTAACTTCCCTGTACAACCGGCGGGGAACTTAGACTCCGGTGGGGAGGGCACGTTGAGACAGAATCGAGCTCCAGAATCTGCCTACTGCCATAAATTTTACTTAAGAACTTCAGCTCTACATAGAATCAATTTATAAAGACCATTTTTTCAGAGTCCTAATATTCACTGCCTTAATATGATATCTGCATATTGTTTTACTTCATGAAACCATGACTTTGAGTTAATTGAATATTAATCACTTTTTATTTTTATAATTCTGCAGGAGAAGTCAGGTTTCATTCAGTGGAACCATATAATAAAGGTCGTTTAACTGCTTTGCCATTTCCTGACATTCTGCGAGATTACAAAGTTATTGAGGCAGAGAGTGTTCCAGAAAATCCACTGAAGTATCTGTACCCAGACATCCCCAAAGATAAAGCCTTTGGCAAACATTACAACAGCCAGCCAAATGAAGGTTGGATCAACACTCCTTTTTTTGTTTTTAACATCTTTCTTAGTGATATTGCAGAAGGACTGTAGGGTAAGGTTTGCCTCTTTGCGGGTGACACCAAAATCTGCACTAGAGTAGACACCTAGGAAGGTGTAGATAACATGAGGAGGGATCTAGCTAAGCTTGAAGAATGGTCTAGAATTTGGCAGCTGAGATTTAATGTTAAAATATGCAAGGTCATGCATTTTGGCTGCAGCAATCCAAGGGAGCAATGTAGTATATGAGGTGAAGTACTTCTGTCCAGAAAAGAAGAGCGGGACCTAGGCGTGATTGTGTCTGATGATCTTAAAGTAGTTAAACAGGTAGAAAAGGCAACGGCAAAAGCTAGAAGGATGCTTGGGTGCATACGGAGAGGAATGGCTAGCAGAAAAAGGAGGTGGTAGTGCCTCTGTATAAGTCTTTGGTGCGACCTCATTTGGAGTATTGTGTGCAAATCTGGAGACCGCACCTTCAAAAGGATATAAACAGGATGGGGTCAGTACAGAGGGTGGCTATTAAAATGGTTAATGGTCTTCATTATAAAGCATATGAGAACAGACTTAAGGATCTTAATATGTATACTTTAGAGGAAAGGCGGAATAGAGATGATATGACTGAGATGTTTAAATACCTCCATGCCATAAATGCACAGGAGGAGAGCCTCTTTCAATTGAAAGCAAGTTCTCCTACGAGGGGACATAGGATGAGGGTGAAAGGGGATAGATTCAGGAGTAATATGTGGAACTATTTCTTTACGGAAAGAGTGGTAGATGTGTGGAATAGTCTTCCAGTAGAGTGGTAGAGATGAGGACAGTATCTGAATTCAAAAAAGCATGGGACAAACACAGAGGATCTCTAAAGGAAAAAAGAGGTCTGTTGTAGTGGTTGATATGGAAGGGCAGACTAGATAGGCCATGTGGTCTTTTTCTGCCGTCATGTTTCTATGTTTATTGTTTATTTTTTATAATGTATATTCAAAATTAACATAGGTATAGCTCATTTCCAAATAAGAAACGTACATCTTTCATGTTATAAAACAAACCCTTCATACGAAATGTTAAATATTTCCAGTATGTATATAGCTTTTCTTAATGACCAAATCACTTTGTTACATATGCTTATAATATTGTAGACCATTCAGATTTCCTGCTTAATTTCATAAATTTTATGTTCATCTCCCTAATGAAAAAACACTTTTGAAGCAATGTGAACAGTTTGAAAATTGTGCCCTTCTTATAATATCACTGATGATGATCCCAACTGAGGACTGAAATGCTGGATCATCAACTCTATGTATTAATTATGTTGGACTCTTGTGATTTTTATACTCCTCTAGGATCTCAGAGTTCTTTCACCAGTTGTACCAACATGGCACAATGTAACCAAGAAAGACGGAGGCTAGCAAATAACAGATACTACTTAGGGAAGGAAGAAAAAGCACACGATATTCAGTTGCATGCAGCAGAAGACCATGACCAGAACACACAAACGCAAAGAAACAATGGAGAGGGATAGACTGAAGAAGGAGGCATTATGTTAAAAGTGTCCCAAATGACAAAGACAGGACAGTTGAACCTAGTAAATGCAACACCAGCATGTCGGTCACAAAAACACTACGTGAAAAGACACAGACATGCATACACATCTGAATCCATGATGGTCAACATCACCCAAGTGACTTTACATGGCAGAAAAAGGATTATCAGGCTCATACATAGAGAAATGAAGCAGCCAATGCAGTCCACTGATCAGAGCAGGGCGGGCATAAAGTGCTTCATTATGTGTGTCTTATATGTAGTTTTGCTGCTATTTGGTCTCCAGCACATCTCCAACACCCATTTTGAATTGCAAATATTTTTATTCAAATGTCTGCCTCAATAGATATCGCCAGTGTATTTTTGCTAGCAAAAAAAGGTGACGGTACTCATATGCAGGGCTCTTTCATTAATACATAAGGACCATTTGATCAATACAATAACAGCAGCTATGGATGCCACTCTATCAACAATGAGCCACCTGACAGCTATCCAGAGGGTCGCCATGAGTCAACACCGACTCGATGGCACTTAACAGCAACATGGGGCAACTTTAGCAGGCAAAGAAAAAGGTGCTAGTACTCTAAACCACCAAGTACACCCTCAAGAAACGCCCTGGATAGCATTTCTGTTTTGGGGTTTTTTGCAATAGCAAATGATTGAAATTGAACCCTCTGTGCATCTACTAAAGCAATCCAGCTGTCTTTTGAACATAAAGGGCCCGATTCTGTCCCGCACGTCCATCCCCTTTGTACTTCTGGTCTGAACCGGACGTACAGCGATTCTGTCCGGCCTGCACATGCAGGACTGCACCCGGCTAACTCAGTCAGGGTATTTAAATGGAGCCACAGCGCCATGGCGTCATGTTGCCATGGCACCACAGCTCCATTTGAAAGCCGCGATGCCGGCTGCAGACCAAAACTGCCAATTCCCCGCAGCCTGACCCCTGATCCAGCCTCCGAAGGCCAGGGTCAGGCTGCGTGGAATGTCCCCTGCCCCCCCCCCCCAGCCCCTTCTGCGCCCTGAATTTAAAAAAAAAAGTCCAGGGGAGTTATTCCACTGAGGCTAAATGGGTAGCAGCGATTTTCAATGCTACCCACTTAGCTCCTGCGCCTTAAAGATAGGAACGGAAAACCCTTGCCTATCTTTAAGGCACAGAGGGCTAAGCAGGTAGCATCAAAAATCGTTGCTACCCGTTTAGACCTTTCCTCCTATCCCGGAACACCCCCAACATGCTCCAGTGCTAACCGTGTGGAGGCACATTCTGTATTGGCTGTCCATCCCCTGTGCGGCTGACCAGAAACGGGACGCCCAGAGTCAGACCTAATTCTGATCCCATGGGGGCTAGACATGCCAGTGGGATCAGAATCAGGTCTAAGGCCCAAATGTGTAGGCCAGACCCATTTCTGGTCGGCCTTCACGCATAGCAAATCCCTAACTAACTCAGTCAAGCTCCTGAATGGAGCCACGGTGCGATGGTGCCCCGTCACATGGCACCGTGGTTCAATTCAGGAGCCGCAAATGCCGGCCGCTGCTGACACTCTTCTTTCCCCACAGCTGGACCCTTGATATGGCCTCTCATGGCCAGGGTCTGGCTGCAGGAATCTTCCAGCATCCTCTACCTTTTTTTTCTGGCTCAGCGGCATGATCCCCCGACATCCAGGGGGAATTATTCCACCGGAGAGGTGGAATAAGTCCCCCATCCATGTTCACGGCCCCAGATGTATAGGACCGACCTCAGAATCGGTCCTGTATGTCTGGGGCTGCGGCCCACCCATGCCACGCCCTCACTCTGCCTCAGTACTTCCCCCTCCCGCCCCCACTAAGCCTCTCCAAAATGACCTGTTTGTACGGGGAAGCATTAGCCAGGGCGGCAGTGGAACAAATAGCAGAGTTGGACATCCAATCCGGCGTCTATCCCTGCTATTCGCGCCACTGAATGACCCCCATAGTAACTGGGTGCATAAGGGACTTATCCAGGATTTTTCAAAGGCACTACCTATGTAAGTGCCTTTGGAAAATCCAGAATAAGGCATTTACATGGGCAACTAGGGCAGTTACCCATGTAAATGCCTTCAAAAATGCCGCCCTAAGCATTTACCATATCTTAGTGGTGAGTAAAAGTGACATACTGTGCCACAAGAAAGTTGCAGAGCCTTTCATCAAAATGAGCCAGCTCTACCTTCATTGTCATCTCACTTTTTAATGGAACATTGAGACTCAAACACAAAAGAATTAGAAAATAAACTCCAATCAAAATATGAAACTCAGATAACAAGAAAAGAATAGAATCCCACTGTTTCCACAAAGATTCTATTACCTTAGACAAATCTGTTTTAACTAAAGCACAAGCAAAGCTGTCTCCTATACTCACAAGCCTAGAACTTTAACTTAACCACAAATTTTAGATTTTGCGACAAAACCTTAATCAATTCACATTTCTATGACAAATTCATAAGTCTGTTTCCTGTTGAGTTTCATTATTCATCAACTGCACATTAACCCTGCAGAATCTTTCCATTAGCAAAATGCATTGTGGTGACAGGAAATTAGGAAGTTATTTTACTTTTCATTGAAGATCTTTATCCATGATTTACAATGACAGTTCATTAAAAGCAGACATCACAAACAATATAATGTTTTGATAAAATCTGAAAAGGGAAACTGACAGCCTTGTCCTGGTTAAATTGTATTTATTTTCTTTTTATCTAGTCTCAAGACCAACAGAAAAAGGAGTAAAAGGTTATGTCCCAGCAGTGTTCATCCCCATATCTACCATGTATGTAATCTGATCTCAGAGAGAATATTCTTTGATTCTGGTATCTTCTCAGTGCATTTGTTTAGCTTAAATACTGTTGATGGAGGGATATCCAGCCCCGGCATTGAATATCAGGGTTACCCGCATTTGCCGCTCGCTGTGCCCTGGAACGACCCCAGAACATTGTGATGCTAACCGCGTAGCATTGGGGCACATAGCAGCAGCACCGGGGGCTAGATAGCAGCACTAACTCTGTCGGTGCCGCTGAATATTCAGCTCAGCGGCATTTACACCGTTTGCAGGTCCCCTCCCCCCATATTCCTTACTAAATCAGGCTATTCTGGCCTTTGCTGCTTTTTCGAACATATGGATTAATTTCCTCCCGTTCGTTGTCTGCCCAATAATGTTGCCACTCCTTCTGTAGGTACACATGAAATTTCTCATCCCTGTACAATTTGGGGTTCATCCTCCATATTCTCTCCCCTTGCTGTGTCCCACCCTCTCTGAGCCCCAGAGTGAGCCATACTGCCGCGTGGTCCAACAGAACCACATCTCCTATAGCAGCTGATTCTAGCCTCCTAAGCAAGGCTTCCCAGATCAATATTCTAAACACGCATAACTCTCATGAGCATTGGAGTAGAAAGTGAAATCCACTTCTCCTGGTGGAGGGTCCTTCAAACATCAATTAAGTTCAATTGTTCTATCAGGAAGTTGACACCATTTTGGCCACTGCCCCAAAATGATACCCTCGGCAGTTTACAATCCACCAGAGGATCCTTTGACAGATTGAATTCTCCTACAACAATCAACTATAACCGCCATACCCTAATAACCCTGTTATCCAAGTTTTATTACCTGTTCAATGTAAAACCAGACACCTTGTCACCATGGTAGTTATGTTATGATGTAAACCGCGCTGATGCCGAATAGCGCGGTATATAAGAAACTGTAATAAAATAAAATAAAATAAATAAATAAATAAACTTTGCCACAATGCTGAAAAAAAACTGATGATTACAAATGTTCAGTGCCATAGACATTACAAAACACCACTGGGAGTCCCTGTAGCTTCCCTAGCAAAATATGGTACCTTCCCTCTGGGTCTTGTACACTCTTATGGAGGTTAAAGGGCAACCTTTTATGCACCAGCATGGCCACCCCTCTTTGCCTGCTGTTGAAAGATGAGAATCCCACTTCCCCCACCCAATTCCTCTGCAGCATTCGGTGTTCAACCACATTCAAGTGGGTCTCTTGCAAGAATGTTACATCTACTTGTTCTTTTTTGAGATAACTGAGAACTTTTGTCTACTATATGGGTGAATGTATCCCATCCACACTGAGGATCAGAATCTTTATTTTATCCAATCCCCTTCCTGTGTAGGATGCATCTACACTCCCAGCTCCACTTCTCTGTACAATGTCCCAGAACCTCCCAGCTGAGCTCTGAGCCAGTGCTGTATCCCATGGTCCCACACAGACAACAGCTGATACTCAGAACCCCATCCCCTCATTGTACTGCCCCTCCCTCCCCCACTCCTCCCTCATGCCACTCAACAGTCACACACTCCATGATCCAAATCCAAACCCCAATACCAAACCCGTGCACACCCCAATACCAAACCCCTCTCACTCAGCCAGATACATCTTCTTAGCCCCCCCACCAGGATTAACCCCCGCCTACTCCTCCTCCCACACTACAGCAAATTAATCCCCATTCAATCATAGCACCGATGGTAATACCCCAAGTGTTGCAATATTCCCCTTGACAAAGCCATTCCTCCCCCTCCCAAGCTTCCAACCCTGCTCGATCTTGTTGAACCCCATGGTCAGAGGCCTGCCCCAAGCACAAACAACCACTTGTCCATACTCAAGTCCATCTCTGCACTCACTCCTGTAGAAGTCCATTGGTGTCTATTGCTTCACTGTGTCGCGCTGCCTAGCCAACTCGCATCCACCAGAGAAGTCATGTCATGCCGCCTTCACAAGGCTTGATCAGTCACAGGAGAGGAAGCCATGCTGACTCCACTAAGTTGTACCAGAAAGATTTCCCAGAGATTTTCCTGCTGAAAGACCTGGATCTATATGTTGAGAATCCCAAACCTGCTAAGTCCCGGAGTGGGCATCACTGGGAAAAGCTACGTTACCCACAGAATCCGGGGGCAGCTATTGGGGAGGGATCCAGGGAGGGACAGTCTAGGGAAGAAACCCCTGGGGATAGCTCAGGGCTCAACAATAGTGTCCCAAATACAATTGTCCCCTTCCCAGACTGGATGCTGGGGGAAGATCCAGGGAGCTTTAGGAGGGCCCAGCAAGAGAATGAGTCCTTAAAACATGCCCAAGAGCAGGTTTTGGAGGTGGATGAGGTTCCAATAGATAACAGAAAGTCACCTGGAAGAACCTTTCTCTATTTTGTGCTAAAGGGAGATTTATTATACAGAGTGGTCGAAGGGGCCTTAGAGGGGGAAGAGGTGGAACAGTTAATAGTTCCCTGGACCTGTCATCAGCAGGTGTTATGACTGACCCATAGCCATTTATTAGGGGGGCTCCTGAGCATGGAGAAAACACTAGAGCGTATTTTAGCCTGATTATTCTGGCTCTGGGTACATAAATAGGTGCAATTATATTGCCTGTCATGCCCTACCTGCCAATTTCATAACCCCGTCAGAGTCCAACCGGCCCCTCTAATGCCATTGCCCATCATTGAAACCCCTTTGAAAGAGTGACCATGAATCCTTGGAGCGAACCATCCAAGGCAACAAGTCTATTTTAGTCATACTGAACAACACTACCCGATACCCAGAGGCCATTGCTCTAAGGAATATGAAGACTACTACGATTGCAAATGCTCTCTGGGAAGTATTCTCACAGGTGGGAATACCCAATGAGATCCTTACAGATGAAGAAATACCCTTTGTATCCCAGGTGATCAAGCAAGTGTGTGCATTGGTGAAGGTCAAGATGCTGCAAGCATCAGTATATCACCCACAGACGGATGGCCTCGCTGAGCGATTCAATAAAACTCTAAAATAGATGTTTAAAAAGTTTGTTCAGGAGGACGGGAAGAATTGAAACATTCTCCTACCCTATTTGACGTTTGCCATCTGCGAGGTATCTCAGAGTTCCACAGGGTTTTTGTCTTTTGAGTTGTTCTTCGGAAGACAGCCAAGAGGCATTATAGACATGGTAAGGGAAACCTGGGAAGAAGAACCCTGTGCCAGGCATAAATTGGTTCAGTATGTTATACAAATGCAAGACTGGCTGAGGAAACCTGGAGAGATGGCCAAACTCAGTCTGGAAAAAACCTAAGCCGAGCAAACCAGGGGCTACAATTGGGTAGCCATGCTCTGCACTTTCCAACTGGGAGACAGAGATTTAATCTTATTGCCATCATCCAAGAGCAAGTTACTTTGTAAATAGCAGGAGCCGTATGAGGTGGAAGAGAAAGTGGAATCTGTTAACTACAAGATTGCCCAGCCAGATAAACAGAAGAAAGCCAAAATTTACCATATTAACCTATTGAAAATGTGGATTCCAGTGACGGCTATGGTGATACAAGGAGATGATTTTGGGACAGAAATTTTAGCCCCGTTGGATTCATCTCAAGTCCTGATTGGACATCAGCTCTCTGCTGCTCAGAGAAGAGATCTAGAAGGTTTGATCCACCGGAACCTAAAGGTGTTCTCCACCCACCCAGGATGAACCCACCTCATTTGTCATGATATCATTCCTGACTCTGGGGTGGATATCCGGCAATGACTTTATTGGATTCTTTAGGCCCGGCAACAGGCCAATGCCAATGAGCTGGAAGAAATGCTTAACCTGGGAGTTATAGAAGAGTCTATGAGTGACTGGTCATCACACATAGGCTTGGTCCCTAAATCCGACAGAATCAGGGCTGGCGCTACCCGGTAAGCAGGATAAGTGCTGCAGGGAGACGCTGATGACAGAGGGGGTGCTGGCACTAGCCCCCTCCCTCACCCAGCCCACTCCACTGTCTTCTGCCAAGCCCAGAAAGGAAGAGTTCTGTTGTAGATGGTACTTGCTGCTCCCTCAGGCACAATCTTCCTGTCTGGGCCGTGATTGTCTCTGCATCACAATCGCAGTCCAGACAGGAAGATCGTGCCTGTGGGAGCAGCAAGTTCCCATCGGCAGCAGAGCTCTGCAAGACTGCATTTGCAGCCCAAAAAGGAAGATTGTGCCCATGGGAGCAACAAGTCCTGCGGGCAGCAGAGCTCTGCATGCAAGGCCGCAAACACAAGAAGATCGTGCCCACGAGAGCAGCAAGTCCCACGGGCAGAAGAGCTGCTGACCAGATCGCGCTGGTTGCAGGTCCCGGGGAGGAATGAAAGGGCAGTTGTTAGAGGTCAGAGAGAGAGAGAGAGAGAGGCAAAGAAGTTGGATTACTTTTAAAGGGGCAGTGATTGACAGAAGATTGGGGGGGAGGGATGAGACTATGAAGGGGAAATGAAAAAGGGACAGAATCTGGGAAGGGGGACAGCAGGAGAGGGGCTAGAGGGTGGAGGGCTAGGGAGACAGAGGGAAATACTGGACACAGAGGGGGCACAGGGAAATGGAGGGGGGAAATGAACATGGAGAGAAAATGTTGGAGGCAGAGGGATATCACAGGAAAACAGATGGCAGATGCTGGACATGGGGGACATTGAGAGATGGAGGGGCACAGGGAGACGGAGGGGAAATGTAGATGCAGGGGTGGAATAGGGAGGCAGAAGGGACATGCTAAATGCTGGGGCTAGGGAGATCAAGAGGAAATATTTGACATGGGAAGGGGACATAAGGAGAATGGGCACAGGGACAAGCAAGGAGTGGAGATTTTTGAGATGCGGTGGGGATACTGGACATGGGGGGGGGGGGTTATAGGGAGCCTATGGGAAGATGCTGGACATGGGGGTGGAACAGAGGGAAATAGGGGAGATAAGGGCACAGGGGTAATAGGAAGAGAGCAGGGAGAAGATTGACATGGGGTAAGTAGGGTGAGAGAGACAGAGAAATGCTGGGTATGGGAGTAATAAGGAGAGGATGGTATGGAAATGGGAGATATTGGACACAGGGGGATAGGAATGGAGAGGGGAAAATGCTGGATACAAGGATAGGAAGGGAGGGGGCATAGAAGGAGAGAGAGAGAATGTAGATGCTGGATGGAGGGAAAGAGAGGGAGAAAGAAAGAAAGAGAGGGGAGGGTGATAGATGTTAGACATGGAGAGGAAAGAAGGAGTAAGCAAAAGACTAGGAATAATGGACCAGGGAAGAAGAGGTGGGGAATGGGAGGACTGGGGTGAGGGCTGAAAAGCAGTAGGCAGATGGAGTTAAAAAGAGGGGGATTGAGGACTGGATAGGAAGAAGGAGTAGTGAAATCTGAGTGGACAGAGAGAAAAATAAATGGAAGAAAGCTGAAAGGAAAAGATCAATATCTAAGATGGAAAGAACTGAAGAAAATAAAAGGAGAGACAAGAAATGGCAGATGGATTAGAGACCATAGAAAGAAAGCAGAAACCTCAGATTGGAACCAGCATCATCAGAGAATAAAAAGATCAAACAACCAAGGTGGAACAAAATAACTGTGTTTTTAATTTAATAATCAGACTTTGCGCTATCTTTGGGGCATGTTTACTAATGTGCATTAGGCTTTTACAGCTAACATCATGCGTTAGTGCTGCTAGTGCTGCATTAACTGCAAAAGCCATGTGTTATCTGCTGGGGGATGCATTTCCCCAGCAGATAATACTGCCAAACTGCAGGGATTGCGGATGCAGCTAACATCACCCTTTGAAGTGGCATTGGCTGCACCTGTGATGTCTGCCCAACTGCAGTTACTGTGCACTGTTGATGCCCGCAGTAATCACACGTTACAGGTACTCCCACTCTCTGTCCAGGTGCTCAGTTAATACACAATCTGCAGATAGTGCAGGAAAGCCCTGTGCTATCTGCATTTACTCAAGTTTGCTGATACTGCCCAGTGATAATCCCACATTATCACAGCAATAGCTACTAATGCATCTAGTAAACATGCCCCTTTATATTTCACACAGTACAGGAAAATGCATCTCTTTCTATTTCTCTGCTGTTGCACTGCATGCAGAGTCTGGCTTCTTGGGGTTTCAGTTTAATTTTTGTCTACATTTATTTTTAGGTTGTGATCACGTATTTTGTTTTTGGTGAGGGTCTGTGTTCTGAGTGTGTGTGTCTCAGGCCAGGTATTCTGTTAACATGGAGTCTGCACATAGGCATCTGTACTGTAGTAACGTGACTTGTTCAGCTTTTCAAATAGGTGTAAGGATGTTCTAGGGTCTGCTACAATATTTACAGTGCTGCTTTGTGTTGGGCAGGCTCCTTGTGTGAGTTTTGGAAGTTGCTGCTGATATGGTATGGTAGGGTTAGTTCACCATGTGCCTGGTACTGGGAAAAAACAGAATCAGATGTTTTAAATATATATATTGGATCCGATATTCAAAAGGCATTTACATGGTTTACAGCCAAGTAAACCATTTAAATGCCTTAAACGGGGATATTCGACTTACATGGTTAGTGCCGTTGAATATCCCTGACTATGTCCCCTATGCACCCCGATGCTATCCGGTTAGTATTGGAGCATGTTGGGGGTGTTCTGGAGCAGAGGCGGTGACTGCTGCTAACCGTGTAGAGGAAATACTGGACCGCTACACGGTTAGTGGTCCGCAGCTAAAACTAGGCCATGTTTGCTTAGCTCTAGCCACAGACCACTAACCGTGTAGCAGTCCAATATCACCGCTACATGGTTAGGCTCTGCGGCATTGCCCTTTTTGGCACACAACCCGGATATTCAATGCCATCACCGTAGCATTGAATATCCAGGATTAAAGGTGAGCGGGCAGGACTATGCGCCGTAGCGGCGCATAGCCCACCCAGAAGAAAATCGGGCCCATTTAGTTTATAGGTGAATGTCCTAGTACTGCTCTGCTTCCTTGTCAAGGGAGGGGTTTCTGTGGATGCAGAATATATATTCATAAAAAAAGCAAGAATCATAACACAATAATAACAAAATAAAATGAATTTTAATTGTATAATTTGGTATTATAAACTGCGCTCTGGTTCTCGCTTTTTCTTTTAGTTCCTTGGAGTGTGAACATCTTGCATTTCCTTTGTTTTTTTGCAGAATATATATCTACATTAATACCATTCTGGTCCAGTGTTGTGCAGTTTCAGATGCTATGTTGGGGTTGCCAAGCCCTTCTTGTTGTTTGTCATCATGCAAAAAGAGTTCAGAAAAGAGTTTTGGGGAAAAGGGGTGTGAGATATAGCCAGAATTAGTAGTAATGATGGAGGGGATGCCGATCTATAGGTTTCAGTGGGGGACCAGAAACCATAGCATCAGCCCTAGACGGAAACATCAGATTCTGCATTGACTTCCAGAGGGTTAATGCAGCTTCTAAACTGGAAGCATATCCCATGCCCAGAGTAGATGAGCTAATCGAGCAACTCGGTGGAGCACATTTTATATCAACCTTGGATCTGACCAAGGGATACTGGCAGGTGCACTTGACTCTGGCTGCCAAGGAGAAGACTACTTTTTGACATTGCAAGGTCTGTTCCTGTTTACAGTACAGCCCTTTGGATTACACGGGGCACCTGCCATGTTTCAACACCTAGTCGACTGCCTACTAAGACCACACAAGTTATGCAGCTGCAAACTTTTTCGACATCGTCATCTACACCAGAAACTGGACCACCCATCTAACCCAAGTACAAGCCATGTTGACCAGTCTGTGGAAGGATGGGTTGACAGCCAACTCTAAGAAATGTTTTCTGGGAGGTCGGGATGTTCAATACTTGGGATATTTAATTGGGAATGGGCAGATATGACTTCAACTACGGATGATGGGAACCATTGCCCAGGCCCCCACCCCAAAGTCAAAGAAAGAGGTTCGTGCCTTCCTTGGATTGATTGGCTTTACTGCCAGTTCATCCCTAATTTTGCAGAGATGGCAGAGCCATTAATCAATCTCCTCCAGAAGAGGGTTCCCAAACTGATTCAATAGTCACCAGACCTGGTCTTGGCCTTCCAGCTCCTCAAGAAGGCCTTGTGCACTGAACCCATTCTGATTAGCCCCAATTTCTCTCTACCATTTATTGTGCAAACTGATGCCTCAGAGGTGGGCCTCTAGCCCAGGAAGTCAGGGCTGAAGAACATCCTGTAGCATTCATGAGCAGGAAACGGCTTCCTCAGGAACAGTATTATGTGGTGATTGAGAAGGAAGCCCTGGCTGTCAAGTGGGTGCTTGAGACCTTCAAATACTACCTGCTCGGCCATCCATTTATGTGGTAATGGACCTTCAACCCCCTCAAGTGGCTAGTTCAACATAAGGAGTCCAACGGTCATATTATGCAGTGTTTTTTAAGTCTCCAACCCTACCAGTTTTGGGTCCACCATGGGGCTAGTCGGACTCCTCTGAATGCACACTTCCTTTCCCGGGTGGGGGTCCTGGGTGAGGCAGGCACTCAACATGGCATGGTTGAGCTGAGGGGGAGGGTGTGTGATGAGTCTATAGAATATTACCCATCCCTCTCCAAAGGGATTATCAACAGTCCACTTTAAGAGTCTTCAGCCCAGAGTTCATGGCTGGAAGGACGTGACGTACAGGGAGAGGTTAAGAACCCAGCAGGCTGCTGGAGGGAGAGAGACCCGTGGAGCCAGACGTCCTTCCAAGGCAAGCCGTACAGAGAAATTCTGAGGTAGGAACTTTAACTGGGGCTGGAGGAAGGGCCGAGAGAACCAGCTTGTGGAGGGTTAACAAGCTGGGACAGA
Organism: Ichthyophis bannanicus; assembly: GCA_033557465.1. Classification (NCBI taxonomy): domain Eukaryota; kingdom Metazoa; phylum Chordata; class Amphibia; order Gymnophiona; family Ichthyophiidae; genus Ichthyophis; species Ichthyophis bannanicus. The sequence goes on from CM066034.1 coordinate 918,273,473, forward strand.
AGTAAAGTCTTTTTGTTTTCCCCGAACCACTGTCTGTTCTGGGTTTTGCTTTGGGGAGGTTTAACAAGCTGAGAAGAAGTAAAACTGCTTTTGTTTTCCCTGATCTGCTGTCTGGCCTGTGTTGTACATAAAACCCCTTTCCACCGCACGCCACAGTTCCACAGTCCTCTATTTTATATCCCCTCCTAAATAAATGAGTCCAGTCATTGAAACAAGTTCTCAGCCTGGAACGATGCAGTAGGGCTTCTTTCAGAACTCTGCCATTGTGGGCCCCAAATCCAGCCACCGAGTGCTGCTGTTGCACAATGACAGACTCCCTTACTACAATGACTATCAACACATCCCCAGCCCAAGATGGCCTAGGGACTAGAACTCTTGACTCAAAAATTGGATTTGGGTCCTCTTTGTGGATTATTGCTGTCTTAAGCTAAAATGTCTTTGCATGAGAGTTTTTGCATGATTTTTAAAGAGGTAATTGGCACAAACATTTCAAACAGTTCTATCAGAACATTTCTAGAGGATTAACATCATGAGTGCTAGTCAGTCAGATTTCCCAGTATCTAACAGAACATTCAGTTTAACTTATAGCTCCTATTAAAATTCAGTTTCTTGTTTGCAGTCCACCAGATGAGTCCACATCCCCCTGCTTGCCATTAGATCTCCTTCCAATGTCTCCAAGTGTTTATGCTGTGTTGCGAGAACACCTGAGCCCGACGGAAATCGAAACTGCTGTATGTTGCCTGTTCTTAAATGTATATGTGCTTTTTCTCAAAATTGATTTACCAAATGAGGGCCAAATGCTAAGGCAGTTTTCAAAAGCCAGATGAGTATGTTGTCTGAAAATTTCCCACCTTGTATGCGAGTGTGTAAATTTTTACTTGTGAGTAACATAAGCAGCCTCAGTGGCAGAGCTAAGTTGAGGGAAGCAATGATGTGTGTAGTTTTGCATTTTCAAAATCATGGCACGTATCCACAGAAAAAGTAGGTACAAATCAATGGATATTTATTCCCTAGACAATTTTCAAAGGGAAATTGTGGGTATACTTTCCTTTTGAGAACTGGTACCAAAGTCCACAGGCAAAAGTATCCATGGATTTTGCAACTGCCCACACAGTTTTGAAAATTGCCCGATAAAAGAAAGCTGTCCATCCAGATATTGCTCAGCATTTCAAAAGTCCGTAGGAGAGATGGAAATGCTCATTTTCGTAACTTGCAAAATCAAATACTTGAACGCTTTGAAGCAATGCCCTTGAAATCACTGTAAGCCCTTGGATGCAGTCATGTTTGGACCACAGTCAGTGATTACCTTATATGGAATAAAGTTCAGTTAGTTCACAGTATCATTTGTGACCTCAGATGGTGCACTTCATCAGAAGTGGATCTAACTGGCCGATGCAGGAACCCTACGCTAGAGCCTAGTGCTTAAAGCTGTACCGCAGGGTTTCATATCGTACGTTTAATGCTTACTCTTTGCACTGGCGTGCAATATGCAAATAACCCAGTGTGCAAAAAGTAAGCATTAAACTGGGAGAGCAAGCCAAGTGCATGTGCACAGAAGTCGGCGCAAGTTTAGCATGCTGTACTGGACAAACGAGTCATCTGAAGTGAAGTTTAACACTTCACCTGAGATGATCCAAGTATCAGTGAAAGTCCCCAATGCCATTGACACACTGTCATGGGGGTCAGTGGCCCCCCCAGACGCCCCCCCCCTTGACAGAAACAAACCCCTGGTGGCCCGGTGGTCCCAGTCCTCTCCCACTCAAACAAACAAATCTCTTGTAGCCCAGCAGTCCCAATTCCCTTTACCCAAATAAACAAATTCCTGGTGGCCCAATGGCCCCCACCCCCTCCAAACAAACAAATCCCTAGTGGCCCAATGGCCCTGAACCGCCCCCACCCCAGTACCTTAAATCATGAGCTGGAAGTATTGCCCACATGCTCTCACCCCTGTGCCTCATCTTGTAAAATGTCAGCACCAGGCAGGCTCAGAGTGCCACATAAGGAAATAAAATGCCTTATGTGGCAGAATGACCCCCCCCCCCCCCCTCACCTGCATATGCCAAGTGTGTTTTTCTTGGTGTTTTTTAGCGCTAGCTTGCTTTCTGCATCAGAAAGCAAGCCTAGTATGAGAAAAGCGCCGAGAAAATGCCACACTAAGCTTTTATGCATCGGCTCCCAAGTGAGCATTGGTTAGTTTGTGACTCTCATTAAAATGGCTGCTGACAGGGAATCAAGGAAGTTTAAAGAATCTGCCTAAAGAATTTCAAATGCTATGACTCAAGTAAAAGAGGGAACTTGCTGTGTATACTGCTGAAATACTCCACAGTACACAGAAGGTATAGCTTTCTTTTAACTGAGAGAGAGGTGGTCACCAATATGATCTTTTGAATGAAGTGGCACATCTAATTGGAAGCTCGTTTGTCACTTTCAACAAAGTTTAATATGTTATATAGAAATTGTAAAACTATTGTTATCAATTTCTTGAAGCTGCATACAGTAAGGATGTGTATTAGTTAGTGTGCATTCAGTCAGGGCTGGTGCAAGGACTGGAGGCGCCCTAGGTGGGTCCTCCATCCCGCCACCACCCCTCTCCGGGGTCTGCAGTGTTGGCAATGTCTATGAAACCGCAACACAGTGCTTACCTTAGGACTCTGCTGCTGTGGCGCAGTTTATCTTTTACTAGTAACCGCTTCCGCCCCCCTCCAACACAAACAAACGTCTGTTTATGCAAACATCTGTTTATGCAAACTGCATCAGAGGGGTGCAGAAGCGGCAACTAGTAAAAGACTGAAACTATGGTGCAGCTCTAGAACCCTAAGGTAAGCACTGCATCAGAATTTTGTAGTCATGGCTGCCACTGCAGGCCCTGGAGAGGGGTGACAGTGGCAGCAATTGGCATCCCGGGAAGGCTGGCGCTCTAGGTGACCACCTAGTTCACCTAAGGGTAGCACCAGTCCTGCATTCAGTTCATTAGCATACCTTGAAACATGTAGTGTGCACTAAATGGAATTAGCATGCATTATAAAGTTCTAATGCATGTTAAATTTATTTTATTAAAACAAATGCGTGAAACAAACTGACAAAGTCCAAAAATCAGGAATAAAAGTGCAAATGAACTGATAACGGAATGAAATATTTCTCCCTGTAATATCCCTAACATACAGTATTATATAACTTACTTGAGTTTGGCGAGACAGGATATGCACCACAAGGTTGGAATTCACTAACTGGAATGGTGATGTTCAGCTTGGTCCCTGGGACTCACCCAGCCAATCCAGTATTCAAACTTTCCACAATGACTCTCAGTGAGAGATATTTGCACAAAGCAAAGGCAATGCATGCAAATATATCTCTTGCATATTTATAATGGATATACTGAACATTAGACTAGACAGGCAAATCCTGAAGACCCAGTGATTTAAGGCACTTTTTGTGACCTGATATGTGCTACCTAAAACAACTCCCACCATGGTCTTAGTGTAAAAAGGGAAACAAAGTCTCATTAACTGAATCCACACATAGACACAGGAAATAGTTGTGGACACTGATTTTATTATAAATGGGCAATGTAATGTATTTCTTTTAGGTGACTTATCTTCTTCTTATTTTGATTTCTGCTAGATGAGTTCTCCCTATACAGCCGAATGAAATCTTTGACTCCAGATGCCGTACAGAAGAAAAGGAAAACATCCTTGTGAAAATAACATTTGGCTCAGATAACAAAGACAATTGGTCACTGTTAGTCTGATAACCTTGTAAATAGATGTTTCCAGGAAATACTGTACTGTGTGCTAACAGAAGATGCTTCTCTGAAAGGCAATGCTCTGAGTGCAGGCGGCTGCAAAGCAGTAACGTGTTTACTGTACTTATGACCTATTTGAAAACGTTTTAGAAAAAATGAGCCAGCTGTTTTCATGGAAACAAAAAAAAAGCTTTGCAGGGAGCTTGTTAACTCTGTATAGATATGGTCTACAAACAAGTCTGGAGCAAGGTAGCAAAAGATAAAATTTATTGAAACCAAGGAAATACCAGTCACCCGACATGGCCGTGTTTCAGCAAAGCCTTCATCAGGGGTTCAAATATTCTAATAAACAAACAAAATAATCAAATTAAAACAGCATATACTTTGAGTAAAACATAATAGACATTATAAATGACTAGGATAAAAAGGGTTTTTTGTAAAAATATTATTAAGAACATTCAGGTTGCATAAATATAGACAAAAATATAAATAAAAAGTATATATAACAATCTAAGATGAAATTGCAATCCAAAGTGAGAGAAAGACCAAAAATGAAAACAACTAATAAACATTAAAAATATAATTAAATCAAGAAATTGGCCTATATAAAATGATAAAAATTGATAACAAATATTTAAAACTGAAATATGAGTCATATGAAAATCTATAATTAATGTTAATTTTATCTAAATGCATATGTCTAAGAAGCTTTAGTAAAACAATAAGGGGTAAATGTGGAAGACAAAAAGAGGCACAACTGTATACTTACGGTATGTAGAACACAAATCACAATGCAGATGACAATCTGAAATAGGCAATAAGAAGAATTGTCTATAACCTGAACAAGATTTGCAAGAGAAGGAATCAAACTCATGTGCATGAAAAATGGTTGAAACAGGCTTGATAAAAATTAATCTCCAGGAACGAGCAGGAATGCAGTCTTCACATATGGATATTGTCGATACCAACAGAGCCCGTACGGGAACCCTCCCCAGCGGCCAATAGGAAAACCCTTTGGAGCACTCCACTGCGCCTACATGTCTGCCCTTCCCGCCTTCCCACATTCTCTCCTCAGTTCTTCATTTTCCACGGAGCCAGCATGTTGTTTTCTTCCAGTCACCACAGAAAAATATTCTTTTTCAGTTTTTTATCTATGCTCTGCCTTCACGTTGACTCTTGTACCCTCCAGATACCGACCTCATATTTTTCTTGCTTTTCTTTTCTTTTTTTCCTTTTGTATTAGTGGTTTCGCCACTAATTTAAGCTTTGGCCTATTTTGTCTTCCCACGATGGAAAAACATTCCAGTGGCTTTAAAAAGTGACCAAATGCTCTGATACTAGCTCAGTCACCGACAAACATGACTGGTGTTTAAAATGTTTGAGTCCAGACCATTTACCAAAAGAATGTCTTTTGTGCCAACAAATGACTAAATGAGGCCTAAAGAACAGGGCAAACAATTATGATTCTCTATTTGCCTCGGACTCGATTTCTGTTGCTTCGGCATCATCAAGGACATCGGCCTCCTCTCTTGGTTTGTGGTTCTCTTCAAAGTCCAAACATAAGTCTAAGACTAAGGCATTGGCATTGAAGTCTAATACCGAGCATTTAGGTCAGTCTCTACATTGAGATGCAACAAAAGGTGCATCTGATACGGACCAGCCTACTAAACAGCCGCGGCAGGAGGATCAACCCTCCAAAGCATCACAAGGGCTCCAGGATGGTCCCGAGGCCTCGACCTCTGGAGAGCTACTGGTACTGTGCTCAAGAACAGTGGCTCAAAGCCACATACACAATTCCACCCAAGCATCGGTCTCCTCCCTCGATAAGTGTACCTTTGCTATAGAGAGGAACTTGGCAGCACTCCTGGCAGCCTCGGTACAGGTGGTATTGACAGCTTCAGCGACACAGGCACCGATTCTCTCCTCGAGACCGGTACCTCTTGGTCCCATGCCACCCCTCAAGCCTAGTTCGGGAGATCCTCTCCTTCCGATGCCACAGTTGGAACTGATCAGTATTGTCAGTTGGTTCCTGGTACTGATACAGCTCAGCAAGAGCATCAGCATCGAGCCTCGACATCGGCATGGGATCATTGATACTTTGACTTTCTTTTGGAATCAGACTCTTCCTCTTCCAGTTCTGAGGGCACATCAGAGGATTCCAGGGCCACTCGGGATATCCCTTTCGACCATTCCCCTCCTCATGAATGGCAATGATCCCCGCCAGAGGACATGTCCTTTCAGGATTTCATTAGGGACATGGTGGCAGGTCTCCAGATTACTGTGACATCAGAGATGGAACCAAGGGCAGAGGAATTGGAAATCCTCCAATACCCATCGGCGCCCAAGGTGGTGGCCACGTTACCGGTGCATCGAATCCTATAGGATTTAATGCTACATATGTAGGAGGCCTCATTAATGGTTCCACCTGTCAGCAAACAGCTTGATACCATATACCGAGTTCAACCATCTCCTGGCTTTCAAAAGCCTCAGTTACCACACCACTCCATGGTAGTGAAATTGGCCATGCGCCACATCAAGAGTTCAGAGATTCATTCCTCCATGCCTTCAGGCAAGGATGCTAGAGCTCTTGATGCCTTTGGGCGTCATTGTTTTCAGGCATGCATGCTCATGTTCAGAATCAATTCATACATGCTAAACATGGGCATGTATCTCAAAGATATCTTTCTGAGATTTTGAGAGTCTTGCTCCCCTCCTTCCTGATGATAAAGAAGATGTATTCTTGGCCTTAGCTAAACAAAATCAGGATACATTCAAGTTCTTTACAAGAGCATCTTCTAGCAGAGCCTCAGCCATATGCATTGGTGTTCACAGGATGACCTGGCTCCAGGCATCAGATCTCGAGCAATAATAGGTTCAAGATAAATTAGCCAATATTCCTTGTTCTGGAGAAAACCTCTTTGGAAAGGTTTGGAGAGAGAAGGCTGGTGAGCCTTAGGCCAATGATCTCACCCTCAAGAGACTCTCCAGAAAGACTTCTGACTGTTCCAGAAAGAAGGCCAATGTCAAGAAGTCTTTTCTAAAAAGAAGAGGTATTACCCTTCTTATCCATCTGAGGCTACATACCAATCTCAGCAGCAACAACAGAGATAACAAGGCCCTCATCATGCTAAAAAGCTAGGACAACTAAGACACAACCAGCTGTTCCAACACAGCCAGACCTGGGTTTTGACTCCTTTCTAGAGAGCATAAGAGTATAGCCACTCTGCCTCTGCAGGGCTCCCAACCCCTTCACATAGCTGGCAGACTTTGTTCTTACACCCACAGGTGGCATTTCATCACATCAGAACAATGGACTCCCTCCCCCCCCCCCCCCCCACCATCTCTACAAGAGATTATCTAGCAAATCCTTTGCAGACCAATCTCCTGTCAGCCATCCTGTTAGCTAAGGGTGCTGTTGAAAGAGTTCCCCCCCCCCACCCAAAAGTGCAGTGGTTTCTACTCTCCTTACTTCCTTAGTCCCAAGAGGGAGGGTTCAGACCCATTCTAGATCTCTGAGATCTCAACAAGTTCCTTGTTCGAGAAAAATTCAAGATGATTTCCCTTGGAACACTTCTGCCATACCTCCAGAGAAATAATTGGTTATGTTCTCTAGACCTCAAGGAGTGGAGGAGTAGCCTAGTGGTTGGGGCAAGGTACTTCAGGCCGGAAGGTCGGGGGTTCAAATCCCACTAGAGGACAGCAACCTTGGGCCGGAAGGACTGGGGTTTCTAGTCCCACAGGTGCTCCTTGTGGTCTTGGGCAAGCCACTTAACCCTCCATAGCCCATGTTCCCTGTAAAATAGTTATCTCCAAGTTATAATGCCCTGTTCAATGTAATTTCAGTTTGTTCAATGTAAACCGCACTGATGCAGAATAGCGTGGTATATAAGAGAATGTAAATAAATAAATAAGGAAGCATACACTCATTTGCTAATTCACCCTCTACACAGACATTATCTGTGGTTTCAGGTTCAAAAGAATCACTACAAGTATTGTGTGCTTCCCTTCAGGTTGGCATCTGCACCCAGAGTGTTCACAAAGTACATGGCAGTAGTAGCAGGCTACCTTTGTACTTTGGGGATCTTTGTCTTCTCCTACCTAGACGATTGGTTAATAAGGGGAGAATCCCCAGAAGAGGTAAAGCTATCTCTTCATTTCACCATCACGATGCTTCAAAATCTGGGGTTTGTTCTAAACTTTCCCAAATTTCACCTGGTGCCATCCCAGCAGCTCAGATTCATTGAAGCGCTTCTGGACATTCATCAGGCCTGAGTTTTCCTCCCACAGGATCACACTGTCCAGCTGGCCAATACTGTAAGAAGCAGCACGGTTGTCACCATTTAACAGATGCTGTGCCTTCTGGGTCACATGGTCCTCTACGGTCATGTCATTCCATATGCCCGGCTACAGATGTGACAGGTTCAATGGACACTATTGTCTCAATGGACCCAGGTGACCGGGTGACTCTCTGACAAAATTTGCATCACAACCCCAAAGGTCAACTCCTTTCAGTGGTGGTGCACCCCCCAAAAACTTACTTGGAGGGTCACCCTAACGACGGATGATTCCAAACTCAGGTGGGGAGGCACACCTGGACAGTCTCACTACTCAAGAGCAGTGGACACAACAGGAGTCTCAGATGCAGATCAATCTCCTCAAGCTTCATACTCTCATGAATGCCATTTTGGCTTTTCAACCCCAACTTTCTGTCAAACAGGTCTTAGTCCAGACGGACAATCAGGTAGCTATGTTCCATGTAAATAAGCAGGGTGGAACAGGCTCTTATCTCTTCTGGCAGGAAGCCCTTTACTTCTAGTTCTTCTCCATTGCACACCACATTCATCTCAGGACAGTGTATCTCCCCAGCAAACTCAACCTCCTGACGGACAGGCTCAGCCATATCCTTCATTCACACAAGTGGACTCTGAATCTGGAGATGGCTTCCTGGATCTTCCATCTGTGGGGGACCCCCCAGAATAGATCTTTTCGCCACACAGGAGAATGTACGACTGCTGATGTTCTGCTCGAGGCTTCCCTCTCTACGCAGTAAGGTGCCGGATGCCGCCTCCTTCATTGGGGCAGGGACCTGCTTTATGCATTCCCACCCACGCCCTTAATATCCAAGACCCTGTTCAAGTTTCAGGCCGACAGGAGCTCCATGATTCTAATAGCCCCTTACTGGCCCTGCCAGCCATGGTTTCCTCTGCTGCTTCATCTAGCACAGACTCCACCCCTCAGCTTGGGGCATGCACCCAACCTCCTCTCTCAGGAGCATGGGACGCTCCTCGATCCCAACCCACAGGCTCTCCGGCTCACGGCTTGGCTGCTGAAAGCATAGATTTGGATAACCTTGATCTTCTTCAGCAGGTCAAGGACATTTTGCTGGCATCACACAAGCCGTCTACAAGATGTTCTTGTGCCTTCAAGTGGCGGCAGTTCATCCTCTGGTGTACCCCAAAACATATTGATCCTTTAGCCTGTCCGATGGATTTGCTTCTACAGTATCTCCTTCACTTATCCACTACAGGACTTAACCATTGCGGCCTACCATAGGCCAGTGGACAGGCTGCCTATTTCATCGCACCCCTTGGTGCAATGCTTCATATGGGGGTCTGCTTCATGTGGGGGTCCATAAATGGCATGGGACATCAATGTAGTCTTAGTGCAGCTTCTAAGGCCTCCTTTTGAACCTTTAGCTACCACTGCTTTGAAATTACTTTCTTGGAAGGTCATCTTCCTCATTGCTCACACCTCTGCTCGCTGTATCAGTGAACTGCAGGCCTTAGTGTCAGATCCTCCATACACTCACTTCCACCATGACAAGGTGGTTCTCCGGACCCATCCACCCTTCCTTCCAAAGGTGGTCTCTCCTTTTCATATCAATCAGTCTGTGATGCTCCTGGTCTTCTTTCCCAGACCTCATGCCTCCAGAGCTGAAGCAGCGCTACACATGCTAGATTGAAAATGTGCTTTGGCTTTCTACTTGGACAGAACCAAGAATTTCAGGAAATCCTCTCAATTATATGTCTCCTTTGATCCAAGTCACCTTGGAGTCTAGTATCTAAACACACCCTATTTGGAATGCTCCCAAAGGCTTTCCTATTAGATGCTGGGGAGTGTTCCCATGCGGGCTCCATCGGTACCGACGATACCCTTACGTGAAGACTTATTCCTGCTGTTCCCAGAGATCACCTGTTACAGGTGAGTAACAATGCTTTTTTGAACATCCAACAAGTAAGAAAAAAAATTTTTCACTGACTTTACCAACTGTGCCACCGAAAACGGCATTTGTGTCATCACGTGCCCTTGAAGTATGTTGTATGTCGGTAAGACTAAGAGACAAATTCACACTCATATTGTGGAGCATAGAAGTTGTATTAAGAGGCAGGTTGCAGATAAGCCCTTAGTAATGCATTGGATGGATGAGACCCATCATGTTTCCGAGCTGAAGTATTTTGTAGTAAAGGTCGTGAAACCCATCTTGAGAGGTGGAGATATCAGCAAAGTTCTTCTACGTATGGAGCAGAAATTTATCTTCTGGTTAAATTTGATGACACCACATGGGCTCAGTATGGATATGGATTTTTCTGCCCTCAGCTGAGAGAAGTCTCATGAAAGGAGAGCATCACCTTGATGAGGCAGGTAGTGATCCCGTAGCTAGAACTTGTCCACCAGGAGATGTAACACCCTTTTGCAGCTAGGAGGTTTCTCAAGGGCCAGGTTCCCAAGATGGAAAGGTTAGGCAGCCATTATAGTGGGTGATTCAATCATTAGGCATGTAGATAGCTGGGTGGCTGGTGGACGTGAGGCTCGCCTGGTAACATGCCTGCCTGGTGAAAAGGTAGCAGACCTCATGCGCCACATAGACAAGGCTTTAGAGAGCGCTTGGGAGATGTCTGCTGTCTTCATACATGTTGGTACCAATGACATATGGGAGGGAGGTTCAGGAGGCCAAATTTAGGCTTTTAGGTAGGAAGTTGAAATCCAGAACTTCCAGGGTAGCATTCTCTGAACTGCTTCCCATGCCACGCACAGGACCCAAAAGGCAGACGGAGCTCCAATGCGTAGATGAGATAATGGTGCAAAGACGAGGGTTTTACATTTGTTACGAACTGGGCAACTTTCTGGGGAAGGGATGGGCTCTTCCGAAGGGATGGGCTCCACCTTAATTGGGATGGAGCCAGGCTGCTGGCATTAACATTTAAAAAAGAGATAGAGCAGCTTTTAACTAGATAATAGGGGAAAGCCAACTGTCACCCAAGAGCACATGATTTGGAAGAATATATCTTTGAAGAATACTAACAAAACAGGGAAGTTAGGACATTTGAACAGAGAGGTTCCAATAAAAATAAAAGTTACCCAAATGCCCTTAAGTACAGAGCTGAAAGATTTCAAATTACCCCTATCAACTGATAACCAGATTAATATGATTGAAATACCTCTAAAATACTTGTATGCAAATGCTAGAAGTCTAAAAAATAAGATGGGAGAGTTAGAATATGTAGCTCTAAATGAGATGTTAGATATGATTGGTATCTCAGAGACCTGGTGGAAGGAGGACAACCAATGGGATACTGTGATACAAACTATATCACAATGATTTTATTTTTTTGTGCCATCAAGTCAGTGTTGACTCATAATGACCCAGCTACCTCTGGGTTTTCTTGACAATGTATCACTGGAAGTAGATTGCCAGCCTTTTCTTCTGAGGCAATGGAGGGTAAAGTGACTTGCCCAAGGTCACAAGGTGTGCCAGTGGGAATCAAACCCTTGATCTTTTGGCTACTAAGGCAGTTGCTCTAACCACTAGGCTACACCTCCACATTGCAATGATAGATGATAGAATGATAGAAATTAGTAGAGGGGTTGCGCTCTATGTTAGAGAAGGCATTGAGTCACATAGGATTAAAGTTTTGCAGGAAACAAAATACGCTGTAGAATCTTTATGGATCGAAATTCCATGTAAAAAGGGGAAGCCAATGGCAATGGGGTGTACTACCGACCGCCTGACCAGAATGAACAGATGGATAATGAAATGCTGAAAGAAATCAGGGAAGCTAACAAAAGTTATAACACAGTAATAATGGGTGATTCCAATTACCTGGGTTTCGAATGGGTCAGTGTCACAGCAGGACATGCTAGGAAGAGAAAGTTTCTAGATGAAATAAAAGACTGCTTCTTGGAGCAGCTGGTTCATGAACCGACAAGAGGGGAAGCTATTTTGGACCTAGTCCTTAGTGGCATGCAGGATCTGGTGCAAGAGATGAGTGCTGGGGCCATTTGGCAATAATGATCACAGCATGATTGAGTTTGGTTTCATAAATGGAGGAAGGAAAGCAAGGAAAATCCACAGTACTTCCATTTAACTTTCAAAAGGGAGACAATGATAAAATGAGGAAAATAGTTAACAAAAGACTAAAAGGAGCAGATGCAAAGGCTAAAGATTTGCATAAAACGTGGGCATTGTTTAAAAATACTATCTTGGAAGCCCAGAACAGATGTATTCCACGCTTTAAGAAAAGTGGAAGGAAGGCCAAAAAATTGCCAGCATGGTTTAAAGGCGAAATCAGAGAGGTTGTTGTGGCCAAAAAAAGCATCTTTCAGGAATTGGAAAAAGGAGCCAAATGATGAAAACGGGAAACAACATAAACATTGCCAATTTAGATGCAAGACACTGATAAGGTAGGCAAAAAGAGAATTTGAAAAAAAGCTTGCCATGGAAACAAAATTACATAATCAAATGTTTTTCAAGTACATTCATAGCAAAATACCTGTGAGACAATCAGTTTGACCATTGGATGGTAGAGGAGTAAAAGGGGCGCTAAGTGAAGACAAGGCCATAGCGGAGAGACTGAATGAACTCTTTGCTTCGGTCTTTACTGAAAAAGATGTAGGGAATTTATCTGTGCCTGAAAGGTATATAAATATTGTGTATCGGAAGAATTGAAAGAAATATTGATAAACCGGGAAGATGTATTACAACTATTTGATAAACTGAAGAGTACCAAATCACATGGACAGGATGGTATACATCCAAGGCTATTGAAAGAGCTGAAATATGAGATTGCAGACCTACTATTAGTAATTTGTGAACTATCATTAACATCATCTGTAGTACCTGAAGAGTGGCGAATGGCCAATGTAATGCCAATATTTAAAAAGGGTTCCAAGGATGGTCTGGGAAACTACAGTCCTGTGAGTCTGACATCAGTACTGGGAAAAATGGAAGAAACCATTATAAAGAATAAAATTAGTGATCGTGTATATAGTCATGGTTTAATGGGAGAAAGCCAACATGGATTTAGCCAAGGAAAGTCTTGTCTTTCTAATCAGTTTTATTTTTTTGAAGGTGTGAATAAACAGGTAGAGAAAGGTAAGCTGGTTGATATAGTATATCTGGATCTTCAGAAAGCCTTTGACAAGGTCCCACATGAGAGACTCTTGGCAAAATTAAAAAGTCATGGGATTGGAAGCAGTGTAGTATTGTGGTTCAGAAACTGAGTGTCCTCTTGACACTCATTTTGGAGTTATGGAGAAAGTTCCTGCAACTTCCGTCACCGGGAAGGAGTCTCCAGCTGTGAGTACTTTCTCTTCCTCCTCCTCGACCTCGTTGGGTTTTACTCCTCCTAACCTGAGTAATAGTTCTGTTAATGCTCTCCCTGCTCTACATAAGAAGAGTGGGGGAACATTGGGACCTATTCCCCTGCCGGATTCTTTTCTACGTTTGGAATCTCTCTCTGACTGTAAATTTGTGTTACCTAAACCAGTTAGTTTCTTAGAAGTTTCTGAGAAACCTGAACCTCTGCAAGATATTTCACTTAAAGATATATGGGAAGTGTTGAAATGAAGTGAATTATCTTTGCAATCTTCTCTTTCTTTGATTTCTACTTTCTCTGTGGAGGTGATGGCTGCTCTTGACGAGCATGAGGTTACATTTTCTTTATGTGATAATCAATGTTCTAAACTTGAATCTCAGACCTCATTGGTCCAGTCTGCCCTTGCCTCCTCAGTACATGATTATCTTGCTTTGCATCGTCAGAGTGAATTTTGTGAGCATGCTTTTCGTTCAAAAAATTTGAGGTTTGTGAATTTTCCTTGTACTCATTTCTTGTCCTCTGGGATTTTGTTCTTCAAATATCTTAAGGATATCCTATTGCACCTTGATCCTGATTCAATTAAAATTTCAAAAATGTATTATTTGCCTAAGGGTGTGAAGGGGACACTTAAGGATGTTTGCTTGGATGGGCAGGAGATGGATCAATTAAGTGGGCCAAGTCTTGATTTGTCTGCTTATTTAGAGACATCATTGGAGGAAATTTCCTCAAGAGCAACTCTTTTTGTGACTTTTCTAATGGAGTCAGACAAAGACTTGGTCTTAAAGCTCTATTTAAAAAAAAAAAAAGCAGGTGAAATATTTTGGGCAGACTATACAGATTTTTCCTGATGTATCACGGGTTACTCGGAAGCGTAGGAAGGCCTTCCTGGAGCTGCGACCTTGAGTCCTGGCTCTGGGGTCCTCTTTTTATTTAAAGTTTCCCTGTAAATATAATTTGGTTTATCAAGGTGTGAGGTATGTCTTTTTTGAGCCTTCTCAATTGGAGATTTTCTTGCAGGGTAAGTGTTGAAATATTATAATTTGTTTCTTTCTGTTGGATTTTATTTCCTTTGCTGCTCCGGATATGATAAAAGGGGTTAAGTACTTTGTTTTGGGGTGATTCGGGGGGGGGGGGTTGGGGCTCACAGTTGATGTGGACTGTTTATTATGTACAAATGTATTATGGCATTGGTATATTTTTTTCCTTTTTTTATTGTAAAAGCATATGGCAGAGGGTAGGGCTAAATGGCCAATTTTCTCAATGGAGAAAAGTAAATAGTGGCGTATCCCAGGGATCTGTGCTGGGCCCACTGCTTTTTAAAAAATTCATAAATGACCTTGAAATGGAAATAATGAGTGAAGTGATCAAATTTGCAGATGACACAAAATTATTCAATGTTGTTAAAACCCAAGAGAATTGTGAAAAATTGCAAAAGGACTTTGATAAACTGGAAGACTGAGTGTCCAAATAGCAGATGAAATGTAATGTGAACAAATGCAAAGTTATGCATGTAGGAAAGAACAACCCAAACTTTGGTTACACGATGCAAGTTACCACCTTAGAAACCACCACCCAGAAAAAAGATTTAGGTGTCATCGTGGATAATACTTTGAAACCCTCCGCCCAGTATGCAGCAGCGGCCAAGAAAGCTAATAGAATACTAGGAATCATAAGGAAAGGAATGGAGAATAAAACTAACGATATTATAATGCCTCTGTATCATTCCATGGTTCGACCGCGCCTTGAATATTGTGTGCAATTCTGGTTACCATATCTTAAAAAGGATATAGTGGAATTTTAAAAGGTACAGAGAAGAGCCACCAAAATGATAAAGAGGAAGGAAGGATACCCCTATGAGGAAAAGCTTAAAAGGTTAGGTTGGAAAAGAGAAGGCTGAGGGGAGACATGATAGAAGTCTATAAATTAATGAGTGGAGTAGAACGGGTTAACGTAGATTGGTTGTTTATGCCATTAAAAAGTAGAAATACTAGAGGACATGCAATGAAGCTATAATGTAACCGATTTAAGACTAATAAGAGAAAATATTTTTTCACTCAATGCGTAATCAAACTGTGGAATTCGTTACCGGAGGATGTAATGAAAGCTATTAGTGTAGCTGGGTTTAAAAAAGGTTTGGGCAAGTTCCTGGAGGAAAGGTCCATAAACCACTATTAAAGAGGACTCGGGAAATCCACTGCTTACTCCAGGACAAGCATTGTGGAAGCTGTGGATTTGGACCTGGATTGACCACTGTTGGAAACAGGATACTGGGCTTGATGTACCTTGGTCTGACCCAGTATGGCATTTCTTATGTTCTTATGTTCATTTTTTATTATTTATTGCTTCTTTAAGTCTGTTTACTGTCATCACTTTTTTTTGCAGGTTTTAATTTAATGTATTTTTTATTTTGACAGGCTATTTTATTATGCAGTTTTTTTCATTCCTTTTTCCTCCCTCCCCTCATATTCCCCCTTCCCTCTTCTGTCCTTCTAACCCTTCCCCCTCCCTGTTCCCCCTCCTCCCCTTCCTTTTCCCCTCTTCCCCATTTCCTTTCCTCCTCCGTCCCTCTCCCCATTCCTCCCTCTTCCACCTCCTTCTCCCCATTTATCCCTCTTCCCCCTCCCTCCCTCTTCCCCCTACTCATTCCTCCCCTTCCTTTCCCCCTTCCTCCTTCCCTTCCCCCTTCTTCCTTCCCTGCTTTGCTCACCTCCTCTCCCCTCCCTGACCCCCTCCCTCCCCCTTTCTCCCCTCCCATTCCCATTCCCCTCCCCTTCTCCCTTCTCCTCCTTCCCCCTCCCCCTCCCCCTTCCCTTTCCCATTTTTTAATTTTTATTCATGTTTTTTTTATCTTTTATGCTTTTAATTTTATCTTTATTCTCCCCTTTTATGTTCTCCCAAGCCTTTACGCATTTTTATGGAATCTTTTTACATTTCAGCCTTTTCTGGTTTATTAAATTTGCTTTTTATTTTCATTATTTATTGGTTCTCATTATGACTCTGATTTTAATTGAGTCCATCTTTTAGAACCACCGACATGCAAAATAAGGTATCTCCTTATATTAAGAAAAGGGGTGCATACTTTCCTTCCTTACTACAAGATATATTGCCCCTTGCTTTCCAAATCCAGGTCCCTTTCAAGATCCTACTAAGCCATTACTTGTATCACTTGATTCAAGATGAGCATGACATACTTTTTGTAAAATACATTGTCCCGTTGCCTAATGCTCATTTAAGATCTCCGGGGTCTCCAGATATTCATATATATATCTTATTTTTATGGTTTTAATAGATCTTTATGGAATTTGTCCCTCTGTTTTTTAGATGCTTCTATTCTTTTTTTATGAGAACCCCACAATTGTTTTTATGGTTTCAATTATCTATTAACCTTCTTGCCATTCTTTGGTTTATAAACGCCAATCCTTTAAACTTTGATTCTCACGTTGTGTTGTGTTCTGATCCGATCTGCAGTATTGATTTACCATAGATTTAGTTATTTTACTAAGACTGCAATGCAAATATCTTTATTGTTTTTGGATGTGGTTATGATTTTAATTCATGAGTTTTTTTACCCATTTCCATTAATTGCTTTATGTGGTAACTATGACCACTCTTGGCCTTTGGTGCCAAATTTGAGTTAAAAGTGCAGGCTTAGTATTCCAGCCATTCTAATAATTGTTTGATGAACGGTGATACACCCATGGTGCATGGTGTCTAATCCTAGACCCCCGCGGTAACACTGTGATCTTCGGCACAAGGTAATTTTGGTCATGATCATATAGTCAGCAACCTTTACATTTTATAGCCATTTTTAGTGTTTTAAAATTTTAATTATTTAATCTTTTCACTCCTTATTTATGAGAGCCCTTCTATTTGTTTATGTATATTCAGACATAAGAGATTTTGTTCTGGACCTTGTAGTCATCATTTTTTTGCTATTTAGTCTAGGTGTTCCGTTGTTTAACTATCTAGCTACCACATTGACAAATTTCATTCATGACAGCTTTTGGTCTTTTGGTGCCAAATTTGACTTAAAAGTGCAGACCCAGTATGCTGGCCATTCTAACAGTTGTTTTGATGAATGGTGCTACGCTCACAGTGTAGAGCGTCTAATCTTAGACCACTGCAGTAACTCTGTGGTCTTTGGCGCAAGGTAATTTTGGTCATGATTAAATAGCAACCTTTACTTTTAATATTTATATAATCATGCCAGTTTTTATTTTTAATGTTTTAACTTTTTCTTCATGACAGCCTTTTTACATTTTGTATTGAGACATAAGAGATTCCAGTTCTGAACCCTGTAATTAATAATTTTTTGTCATTTGGGTGTCCTTTTGCTTTACAATCTAGTTAGTGCACAATGATCGTGTGGTATCCGTGACTCTCCTTACTAGTGGTGCCAAATTTTACCTTGATGATGTAGATTTGGGATGCCTGTCGTTCCAATATTTGTTTAAGGGGTCATTCCGTAACGCTATTCATCTGCCTATCCCGTCCTTGCCAAGCCTCTCCATACGAACAATGGGGAAGCTAGACAGGTGTGGGAAAGGGACAGTACAGAGGCGGAGTTAGGTGGGCAGTGGGCATTCTATGACCCTGGATAAACAGAGCCAATTCTGATGTCGGCCCTGTATGTCCGGGGCTGGGAGACTGAACGGGGAACTTATTCCATCTCTGAGGTGGAATAGGTTCCCCTAGATGACAGGGTACAGAAGGCCCAGGCAGCGGAAAAGATAGGAGGGAGTGCAGGAGATTCTCTGCAGCCCAACCCTGGCCTTGGGAGGCCAGATCGGGGTTCAGGTTGTGGGGAATGAAAACAGTCGTCGATGGCCAGGAATCACAGCTCCTAAATGGAGCCACGGTGCCTTGGCAACCAGACGCCATGGCGCCGCGGCTTCATTCAGGAGCCTTGATTGAGTTAGCCGGGCAGAGGCCTGTATGTGCAGGCTGACCGGAATTGAGTCTCGGCCTGCACATACAGGCCTAGACGGAATTCTGATCCCATGCAGGCTGGACGTGCCCCGCGGGATCAGAATCCTGTCTACCTCTGTGTGTCTGGTTCTGACCAGACGCACAGCAGACCAGGATGTCCAAAACAGAATGAGGCCTTTAGTGAATACCATATGCTGATGATGCCGGGCGTCTAACTTTGGATTCCCACGATACCATTGTGCCCTTGATGTAAAGTAGATTTAACCACAATTCACGATATGGTACTATACTGATGGTCTCTCACTTTATTATCTGAGGTATCCTTTCTGTTCTACTCTGGGTATTCCCTCCTCTCTCGTCGGCACTTATTTATCAGTTTTTTATCAAGTTGGTTTCAATCATTTTTCATGTGCACGAGTTTGATTTAAACTCAATAAATCCATTTGTGAGGAGGGTCCCAGTTTTCCTTCTCTTCCAAATCTTGTTCAAGTTATAGATGATTCTGCATATTATTTATTTCAGATCATCCTCTACATTGTGATTTGTGTTCTATATACCGTAAGTATACAGTTGTGCCTCTTTTTGTCTTCCACATTTACCCCTTATTGTTTTACCAAAACTCCTTATTTTAGATAACATTAACATAAATTTTAGATCTTCATATGATTCATATTTCAGTTTTATATGTTTCTTATTAATTTGTATGATTTTATATAGGCCAATTTTTTGATTTAATTATATTTTTAACATTTATTATTTAATTTTGTTTTTGGTCTTTCTCTCACTTTGGATTGTAATTTTATCTTAGATTGTTATATATACTTTTTATTTATATTTTTATATAAAATAAATTTATATTTATGCAACCTGAATGTTCTTAATAATGTTTTTACAAAAATCTTTTTATCCTGGTCATTTATAATGTCTATTATGTTTTACTCTATCTGTTGTGGTTTTAATTTGATTATTTTGATTATATATGTTTCTTAGAATGTTGTATCCCTGCCGAAGGCTTTCCCGAAACACAGCCATGTCAGGTGACTGGTATTCCCTTTGGTTTCAATACATTTATCATTTGCTACCTTGCTCCAGACTTGTTTGTTGAACTTCTTGCGAGTGTACTGTGCTTATACATCCGGACTGTAGATATGTTCTATAGCCAGGGAATGCACCTGAATCTGGTACATGCTGGCACCGATTAAAGAATTATTACCATCTGAGACAAATGAACTGGCTTTATAGTACTTCTTAAGAGCACGAATGTTGCTGAAGCAGATTCACTATTTCTCTTATTCACTCTCAGAAGAATATCACAGAATGCATTCACAGTAGTCCCAGGCTAATTATACCCCCCAGGTTGGTTCTGTAGTTTGACCTGGGTTAGTGAGTTCATTTTCAGTAGCTACAATATAATAAATGTACAGACAGAAGCACAGCAGGAAATACAAAGAACTTGGCATTAAAAAGTCAGACAAGGTTGCATACATTCTTCCTTTTTAGTTCAATTTATATAATGTAGATCAGTGCTTCACAAACTTCTATCCACTGTGAGCAGGACACTTAAATTTCACCTGACACCAATAAGCACTCTCCCCAGCCGCTAAAACGCACAGCATCTATTTGGCTGCTCATAGATTCCTGTGCTTTTGCTTTGGTAGCTGAAGACTCCATTGGCCAGTAGGGTCCTAAAGACACTAGGGAGAGGAAGCCAATGTACGATAGTGGCTAATGATGCCACCATTTCCCGTGACTTGGGGGGAGATGCCAATGCTTGATGTCAGCTGATGATGCTACCTCTTGTCCTATTTGGGCTGAAGCAACAACCATGCCTGTTGACATCATCTGTTTCCAGGATATGAGCCTGAAACTGGTCCATCCCGGTCCTGAGAAAATAATGATTACTGGCTCTCCTCCTCTCACTATGGGCGGTATTTTAGAAGCCCTATTCATGAGTTGGATGTCTGAAAACAGGCTCTTAAATGTGCAAAGCATGGAGATGTCCCCAGAGCCATTTCAGAAGCTGGATATAGAGATGTCCCCAGTGCGAGAACATCCATTTAGCACAGGGATGTGGGGGAGGTGTGATATTCCAGAACGATACAAGCATATCTCACCTTGGATGGTAAGATGTTCATGCCTATACCTGCCCCTGACCATGAATAAGTTGAAAAAAAGTACTCGTTTCATGGATGTAACCCTTCCAGTGAAAAGTGCATAATGCACTTTCATCACTACACGTATTATTTCTTGCCTGAAGAACTTGTGGGTAAATATGTACTCCAAACTTATAACTGGCTTGCCACCACACGTCTGATATGGCAGGCCAGGAAGAACAACTCTCATAGCATAGTTGCCCCCTTTCTGAAATACCCCTGCCAGCATGTCCAAGTACCCGGTTTTGTGGCTGTGCAATTCGAGCAAGTTCACATTTGTGAAATGGCCTACACCCGTGCATGTACCTGGCCTTGCATTCTGTATTGGGCCAGCACCAGAACTGGCTATTGGGATACTCATCTTTTGGGGCAGAGACGGAGCGATTTCAGAAGGCACTTATACGTGCCTCCCTTCACTGCTGCCACTCCCTCCCCCTGGACTTTTGAACGTTCTTCTCTGGATTGTACAGATTCTTCCTAGGAGGTCCCTTCTAAAATCCCACTTTACTTTTTTATTTGTGAGCTAAGGGCTCCAGTGTTATTAAATCTCTCTTTACCTCTTCTTCATTGAAGGCAGATCACAAGCACGGGCTGCATGTGCTCCTGCCCTTGAACCCTAGGCCCTCCTGGATCCTAGTCCAGTCAGATTCTTTGCAGTTTCTGAAGATTGGACTCATATGTGGCAGCAAGCATTTCTTTCCATTAAAAACCTGGCCCTCTTTATCTTGGCTCCTGGGGTTGTCCTCTGAATCTTCCTATTCACTCCCAGGATCAGGGGAAACCTTTTATTCTCCTTCTTGCAGAGGCCTTCTATTGTCCCTCGTTACTTAATGTACCTAAGCAGTACAGTGGTTAGTCAACCGATGAGTATGCACTGTGAGATGCGGTGGCCTAAACAACCCTTAACACTACACATGTACCAGTTCAATGGCTTTACCAGCAAGACTCCCAACTCCTGTAGTGGCAAAAGACAGGAAACTGCCCTAGGGCTGGATATTTATATCATTCAGTTTTCTTTCCAAGGTGAGGTCTCTTCCTACCATTATCTCACTGGTAAGGAGAGGCCTCCCAACTTCTGGAAAGCATAAAAAGATCATATACAATGATCTTGTAGGATCTCTAGAGATCTCTGCCCTCCAAACTGGCAGAACCTTAGGGGTCTCTACATTAGTACTTCTCAGCCAATTTTATTTTGCGGCACACTTTCTGAATTTGTTCAATGCTCAAGGCACACCAACCCCAAATTTGCATGATCCTCACTCCTTGCCTCTTCCCCTGTCAGGAGAGTAGCACGTTGCACCTATCTGGGTCTCATTCTGCTGTGTAAACATGTGAAGCCCTATGCTCAGACATCACTCTGAAGCCGACAAAAGATGCACATAGGGAAGAAGCACTGAGGGGGAAGGAGAGGAGAAAAGGCTGTCTGATTTCCGGTGGGTGACTCTGGAACACTTGTTCCCTGTAGTGCAAGTACTTCAATTTGATGGGAGGATGGGGGAGGGGAGTCTAATGCATTGTCTTACTTGGAAAATTGTAGTCATCTAGTCACATACTACACCTAAAAGCATGTCTTCAAGTTTTGTCATTACAAAATATGAGTCTTCAACTGTCCTGAATGAACCTGCTCTTGACTGATCTCTGAAGCTAAGAAGGGTTGGGCTTGGCTAGTACTTAGATAGGTGACCACCTTGGAATACCAGGAGCTGTAAGGCCTGGCATTCTACTTCCAGTTGCACCCTGTGAAGAAAACCCAGGGGGCTGGGTTACCAAGAGTTAATACTGATTTGATGGCACACCTTGTATTGTTTGCATTACAAGATATGTTTGGGTCAGATACAAAAGCCCCAGGGCTGGTGGGTAGGTCCTGCATTCAAGAGAATTAATTATGCACCAGGAAAAACATCATCAGATAACACAATCCACATATTTCCTTTTTTTTTAAATCTTTTATTTATGATATTTTCTTGAATACAACACAACCATTAAGGAAATGACAAATACATCAAATTGATCCACAGAATTAATGAAACCTCATAACAAATAACACATCAAGTGAGAGAAGCCAGCATATACAATATATAAAAAACTAAATAAAGAAATCAGGAGTTTGATACCCCACAATAGGGAGCTTATAAATGCAAATCCATTCCCTCTCACTATTTCCCTGCAGTTTCCCTTTCATTCAGAAAATTAGATAAAGATGAAACATCAGTGAATACATAGGTCTGCCCCTCGTAAGTTATAACACAGCGACAAGGAAATTTTAGAAAGAAACTAGCTCCTAATGCCACTACTCTGGTTTTAAAACTCAAAAACTGCTTACGACGAATTTGAGTATGACAATTTGAGTATCCGGAAAAACCTGGACAATCCACATATTTCCAACATATAAATATAAATTCTATATAGGAGATATATTAAAGTCAGAGACTTTAGCCTTATTCCAGAGAATCCAGTTTATTCAAGGAGCTGAACAGTTCTTAACTAGATCACTGCATTGCATACCCTATTCTAATCACTAAACTCAAAATATTTTTTTTACCTCTGTGACAGAAGATAAAGGGGCTGAAGTAGGGATTTTCCATTGCTATGCAGAGTCTGCTCCATTCACACTCTGTCCTCCACTCAGGGCCGGCCCTAGAGTTGGCCCAAAGTATTGGAGCCCTAAGCAAACTTCAAGCTCTACAACCTCTCTGGCTGTCAAAATCTATTATTTAGCTTTGAATGGCCTGCTTTTGCTGCCCTCCAGAGGTTGCTGCCCTGGGCAACTGCCTAATTTACCTAGTGGATAGGCCAGCCCTGCCTCCACTCCATGAATGACAAGAAGACAGGAACAGATTAGGGAGCAGATGCAGGCTCGCTTGAAATACTGCTGCTGCCCGCCTCCCCCTCCCGAGACAGAATCGGCATCAGCGGGTGGGGGGAGGGGCGGCGAGGCCAGGGTTTTTGCCTAGGGCGGCAGAAACCCTTGGACCAGCCCTGGTTACAGCTTCTTTTAGCTTCCAACTTGAATAATATAAATTCATATTAAAAGTAACCCCAAACAATGCTTACAATTCAAAATTCATGAGCTAAAATAGCTTATTTAACACTTAACATTATAAGAATTATCCAGGGATACAAAGAGAATGCAGGCCACGCTTACCTTTTACATTCTCCTGAAGTTCAAGTTCCTTGTGAAGGAGCAAATAGCATAAAGGGGAACCACTGCAAATTCCCTGCTTTCCTTGGAAAATAATGCCAAGGACAACTACAAAATGTTGGGTTCTAAGTTAGGAGTTACCAGACAAGAAAAAGATCTTGGAGTTATTGTAGATAACACATTGAAAGTTTCAGTTCAGTGTGCTGTGACTGCCAAAAATGAAAAATAGAATATTAGGGGTTATCTGAAAAGGGACAGAGAACAAAACTGAGAATATCATTAATCCTATGTCAAGGTCCCTGATCACTGTTCCCTCTAAGCTGTGCGCGTGTGCGCGCGCACACATCTCGCCGAGTGAGCGCACATACTTTACAACAGAGCGCACAAAAATTTTGGTTCTGATTCTGATAGAAAACAACACAGATGTCTTAAAATTTAAAAGTTGTGTATTTATGGTTTTCACAAGTTCTACAATATTTTCTAGTGCAATCAATGTGGTGTACATACTGTATTCTGATGTGTAGTCAAATTTTAAAGTATAGAACTCCGAGTGTCATTATGTGGCGCACAAAAATTTAACCTTCCTTCAAAAGCTGCACAGCTGATATTTTATGCGCACACAGCCTACAGAAAATTAGAGGGAACATTGTCCCTGATGTGTCCTCACCTTGAGTATCATGTGCAGCTCTGGTCACCCCATTTCAAAATGATATAGTGCAACTAGAAAAGGTTCAGAAAAAGGCAACACAAGCTATAAAAGGAATGGATGCCTCTTCTGTGAAGAAAGGCTAAACAGATTAGGACTTTTCATCTTGGAGAAAGGGGATGTGATACAAGCTTGAAAAATGATGAGTGGAGTGGAATGGTTAAATGAGGAACAATTGTTTATCCTGTGAAACTACAGAAAAACGAAAGGATACTCCATGAAACTAATGACCACTGAATTGAAAACAAATTGTAGAAAGGTTTTTTTCCTTTTCCACTGCAAAATTAAGCTGTGGAACCTGTTGCCAAAGGATGCGGTCAAGGTGACCAACATAGCAGAATTCACAATAGAATTGGATAAATTCCTGGAGAAACGTCCATGAAAAATTATTAACCAGGCAGATTTGGAAGAGTCATTGTGTATTCTAGGAAATGAACTATGAGAAATAGATCTACTTAGTGGGATCTATCGGGTACCTCTGACCTGGACTTGCCACTGTTGGAAATAGGATGCTTGGCTTGATGAACTTTGGTCTGACTCACACTGACTTTTCTTATGTTTTTATGTAAATTTTTAAAAACACCCTACTTTCTTTTCTTGCTGTGGGAACTTCCTCTCTCTATTCTCTGCAACGCAGAAACCAGGACATAACCCTATAAAATCTTCAAACAGTGAATAACAGAATGCAATCAGTAGAATTTAGTGGAAGTTGACCTGCATTCACGGCCGGCCCATCCATTAGGTGAGCTAGGCAGTCAGTTAGGGCATCTGACCCGGGTGGGCAGCTTTGTGCCGCTGCTTTGTTGCCTGCAGCAGGTCATGTGCTTCGGCACACATGACCTAACGCTTCTGATCCCCCTCCGACGCAACTTATTGTCAGAGGGAGATCAGAAGCAGCAGGGTATGTGTACTGAAGCACATGGCCTGCTGTGGGCAACAAAGCGGCGGCACAAAGCTGCCGCTTTTAAGACTACCGCGGCTTGGTGCAGGGGGAATGGCTTGGCCAGGGATTCTGGCAGAAGCAGCTTGACGCAAGGGGGGTGGCTTGGCACGGGGAGGGGGGGGGGTGCAATGTGGCTGGGTTTTCTGTTTGGTGTGGCAGAAACCCTTGGGCCAGCCCTGCTTGCATTTTACACACTATTACACCAGTAATGTTTTTACCAAAATCATCATCACACCCCCAAAATAAAGACCAAGGACAAATCAGGCTGGAAACGGTTATAGTATCCACAGAACCAAGATATCTAATAGCATAATGGTTAGAGTAGCAGCTTAAGAGCAGGGTGGGCCTTTGTGAACTGAGACTAGTCTCTTAATTCTCTACACTCTCTGGATGTTTTAAGGTGAAAACAAGCACTCTCCTGATGCCTATTCATGCCTGGAGCAGGTATAAACATGCAGGTGTCTGCAGCTGTATTTGCCGTTTCTGAGATGAAACAGGGGCGTGTAAGTCCATTGCTCCTCCATGCATATGCCTCAGCCACACCCCTATGCCTCCTTGAATGTCCCTGCACCAGAGATGTCTGCAGATGTCATTTGTAGAATGGCTAAGAACATAAGATATGCCATACTGGGTCAGAGCAAGGTCCATCAAGCCCAGTATCCTGTTTCCAACAGTGGCCAATCCAGGTCACAAGTACCTGGCAGGTACCCAAGTCCAGCTTCCACAATGCTCATCCTGGAGTAAACAGTGGATCTCCTGGGTCCTCTTTAATAATGGTTTATGGACCTTTCCTCCAGGAACTTGTCCAAGCCCTTTTTAAACCCATCTACACATCTTTTACTACATCTTTTACTACATCTTCCAGTAACGAATTCTAAAGCTGGAGACAGTGTCTCTGATTTTGATGTCTGCAGATGTCCAAATGACAATTAAGCCTTTTAAAATGACCCTCTTAAGGTATATTTGATGAACTGCCTCCATTGTATGGAAGGCATCACTTGATATACATCAAGCCTATTAGAAAAATGAGGTAATACTATAGGTTTGAAAAAAGGCACATCTCAGTGTTTAGAAACTATCAGCCTGCTTTTCCGCCAGGGCAGCCACATTTTTGAAGTTTAGGCCCCTGACCTTAACTTTATACATATATACAGTGGCACTATCTGTTTCAGGACCATTGCTGAATATGCATATAGGTGGTGACTGCTCCAGTGAGTATTTATTTAATTTAGGCCTGATACTCAGCAGATCTAAATTAAATGAATAACTTATCTGTTTAGGAGCTAAATATGGTTGATAAATGAGTTGTTGCAGTCTAAACCGGGCCCCTCTGGATAAAACCTGGGGGAGGGGCATATTCAGTGATGGCAATTCATCTAATTAAAGAACCTCGCCACCGCGCTTTAATTAAAGCTGGATATTCCGTGGCGGAACATATCCAGTTTCTGCTGGCGAATATCTGGGCTCACCAGACATCAGTGATGCTATCCAGTCAGCTGCAACATTCAGCCGCTAACCAAATAGCACTAATCGGTTAAATGTTGCTGAATAATCGGGCTGATCAGCTAAGACGTTTTGAATATGCCCTTCCCCCAGCTATTTAGCAAGTCAGTTTTACCCAGATAAGTGCTGAAAATATCTAGAGAAATTAGTTGTGTGTTTGCTTTGAATATTGGGCCTATCACACACAACCTGGGGTTAGTTATGTTATGGGGGAACAGTGGATCTTTAATGGGTCTTCAGAGTCACTTGCCAACATCATGATAATCACAAAACATGAGTTATCTTTCATTTATTACCAGCAGCTCCATACAAAACTAACAGTAAAATTGTAGACAGCCATAGTATTAGCACACACATGTCCAGATATCCCAAATATGCATGATTTGAATTGCAAGTTTGAGATGCCTCAAAAAAAGCCTCTTGCAGTTACAGGGGGAAATCCAGTATTGATTTAGGCTGACACAAACGGAGAAGGATGACTCCACCCCAGAGGCTCTGCCAGCTCTTACAGTAAAGTTGGTTCATTGTCTTACATGTAAGGGGGATTATCTAGTCACAGTCCAGTGTTTGGCCTTGTGATGTGATTATCTGTTTGCATGCTAGTGTTTTATCTTCGCACAAGATCATGTTTTATCTTGAAGGGATTATTTTCATTGTCCCCTTCTAAGACTGGCACAACATCCATTTACCATAGCGCAAACATTGTCATTTATGAGGTTTAATAATGCCAAAGGCACCGGGTGTTGATTCATAACTTCATAAATGCCTGTTTTTCTATGTTCCATTACTTGTTAAAGTCCCAATAAAGTGTACCTTAATATTAAACAAAAATAGTGCTTGATGTGTTCCAATTTCAAACAAGCTTCCTTAACCACATACTTGGAGTGGAGGAGTAGCCTAGTGGTTGGGGCAAGGTACTTCAGGCCGGAAGGTCAGGGGTTCAAATCCCACTAGAGGACAGCAACCTTGGGCTGGAAGGACTGCGGTTTCTAGTCCCACAGGTGCTCCTTGTGGTCTTGGGCAAGCCACTTAACCCTCCATAGCCCATGTTTCCTGTAAAATAGTTATCTCCAAGTTATAATGCCCTGTTCAATGTAATTTCAGTTTGTTCAATGTAAACTGCACTGATGCAGAATAGCACGGTATATAAGAGAATGTAAAATAAATAAATACATCTCTTACCAAGAGCAGAAGTGCAGTCTGCACTTTGGGGAAACTGCCTGCGGGGTTATCAACAGAGATGGGAAAAGGACACCTGTGGAAATAACTACAATTCTTTAGATTTATTTCAAACAGTAATGTCACCTCCTGTCTGAGAATAATGAATTAGGCTATGTTTAACTGAGAAAACAAAATATACATTCATTATCTCTAAGCAAAATTATCAATGTTTTTCCAACA
The DNA here is from genome assembly GCA_033557465.1 of Ichthyophis bannanicus. NCBI lineage: Eukaryota > Metazoa > Chordata > Amphibia > Gymnophiona > Ichthyophiidae > Ichthyophis > Ichthyophis bannanicus. The sequence goes on from CM066034.1 coordinate 918,301,588, forward strand.
TTTACAAATTTAAAGATGAAAAATTAAGCACTTAGAAATATGTGCTAACAGACTGAATTAACTAAAAACATGCACAATTCATTTATCTTTATCTACCACAATCTTGATTAGAACTCTGTGCCTTCTCTCTCTTTCTGAATTTACTTGTTTGTGCAGTTCGTGTCTTATAATATTCTTTATACTTGTCTGTTTTCAAGTCTGTTACTGGTGCTTGCTCTGCCTGCTTGCAACCCCAGGACTGGCGCTCTCACTAGGCAATCACCTAGGGTGGCACAATTTAAGGGACAACATCCACAGTGAAGCACTGAAGGAGAAATGGCTACAGGAGGCAGCCAACTCGGCCAACCCCTACTGTTGCTGACCGCTGCAATGAGTGCCTCTTCCCTCTCCCCTCCCTTTGGTCTGTCCTCTCCAATCTTCCAGACGTGGTTCTTTTCTTCATTGTAAAAGAAAATGAATCTGCTGAAGAGCTTTGCATTCAAGCGCACCGGAAGCCCCTGCCTGTCCTATCCCCTCTGACTCTTATTTCCTGCTGCCATGGGGATGGCACCAGCAGGAGTGTCCAGTGTGCTTGAGTGCAAGGCTCCTTGGAAGTTTTATTTTCTTTTTCGACACCAATTCAGTGAAGAAAAAACATTGCCTGGAAGGTTTGAGGTTGAAGGCTAAGAAGTAAGATGCTGAGCTATGGGGGGATGGAGGAGAGAGAAGAGAGATGCTAAACTTTGGTGAACGGGGGTGGAAGGGGGGGCAGTAAAGCATTGAGCCATCAGGAGACGGGGAGGGCATGTGGTGAAAGTTTGCCTAGAGCGGCAGCCCTGACAGAACATCAAACTTATTCCTGGTGCCCACTTCCTGCCTTGGACTCCACACCTGAATCCAGGACACCATGTCTGTTCCTGGTGCCTGCTCTGCCTGCTTGCTGCCAATTGGCCCCACCTCCTGCCCCCCCCCCCCCCCATACACAGGGTCAGTCCATCCACTAGGCAGCTGCCTAGATCGGCTGATCTCTGTGGGTGGTAGGCTATGTGCTTTGGCATACATGGCCTGCCCCCCCCCCCCCCGCGCCGAGCTGCACCACCCTTCCGCCCCCATGCTGAGCTGCACCCTTCTGCTGCTGATTCCAGCAGCACGGGGGGACTGCTCGGCTCCACAGCAAGCCATGTGTTTCAGCACACATGGCCTGCTGCTTCGGAACCCCCGAATTTATGTCAGAGAGGGGTCAGAAGCGGCAGGCCATGTATGCAGAAGCGGCAGTCTCAGCACGGGGGGAGGGGAATGGCGGCACAGCTTGGGGGAGGGGGTGGCATGGCCAGGGCTTCTTACCCAGTGGTAGTACAGGTAAATCACATTAAGGTATAGTATGTATTTCCCTGTCCCCAGAAGGCTTACAATCTGTTTGCACTTGAAGCAATGGAGGGTTAAGTGACTTGCCCAAGGCCACAAGGAATGTCAGTGGTATTTTGGGATTTGAATCCTAGTCTCTCTGGGTTCCAGACTGCTGCTCTAACTCTAGGCTACTCTTAGTGATATTTTCACCAAAGATTTGTTTTATGCACAAAATTGATCCATTTTGAGACATTAATCCTGTGAGAAGGATCCAAAATACTCTCCTCCACAAATTCCATCACACCTTTAATATTGAAGAACGTCCTTTTTTAAAAAAATTGCATTAATTAGATCTTTTCTTGCAGCATCACCATCATTTCTCAGCAGTTCTCTAGTCTAACAGAAAAGATTCCTACAGCTCAAGTATGTTGGACATGTGATGGAAGAGAAAAATAAAATGTAAAATGCACAAAACGCACCCCCAAAGCTATACCCAAAAGACAGTCGTACTAGACAGCTCCTCCAGTTTGTGTTCATGAGAAAAATGCAGGCAAGCCAATGTGTACTCTAAAATATCCTCAAACACTATATCCTTTTTCCTTGACAGCAGAGGAAAGCAAACCATTAATAAATTAGCCCTGCTGCAGGAAGTAAGAAATAAATAACATTTTCAATCTGCTGCTTCATTGTGAGGTCACAATCCAGTCTCCTGTTCCTCTCATCTTCACTTTCGTTTCTCGGTTTCCTACCAGTGCCTCCGCTGAGCAGCAGCCACCGTTTCCTAGAAAACACGTGGGTTCGCTATTCCCTTACCCTGTGCTTCCTCCCTCCGCCCCTACAGCTGTCAACTCTGGAGCTCTGATGCCCAAGCAAAGCCAGTTAGGCTACAGCTGCAGCCTGCTTTCATTTTGCAGACCCAGATGCCAGTGTTAGATCCGTTTCAAATGCCATCCTGGAAAAGAAATTAGAAAGTACAGGGTGGAAACCTCCTTAGGTTTTCTTAATCTGGGCATTATTCCTGACTTATCTTCTGATCGAAATTTTGTTTTGGGTTGTTAAAAAATAATAGAACAAATGATCAAATGATCTCCCCTGATACAAAAGCCGTGGGGGGGAGGGGGAGAGGAGGGGGATGCCAAGTTAAGAAAGATCCAAAAACAGAAACTGTGCAATGTAGCTGGATGAAAGCCTAAATAGGTGAAGAATGCATAGCGCAAAATATTTCAAATTGTAATTTAAATGTCCTCCTTATTGAAACGGTGCCCCTAGATCATGGGACCCAGAATGACATTTGGGCATTTACGAGTTCATGTGAGATATAAAAAAACGGACACATTAACGTCATTTGTATAGTTCTCCAGGAGTTCGCCGTGCTTCACACAGATGCTTAATAGGCAGTCCCTTCTCCCTTGAGCTTACAAGTTCGCTAAGATAAATAGACCACACCCACACAAAAACAAATAAGAGGTGAATTGTTAAAAAAACATAATGCCTTAATTGGGGGAAACACAAGTGGATTATACAGTATGTGGAATTAAGTAAGAGTTGACTTTTTCTCAGTACAGCTGCAAGGAATTAGGATCCCACTATTGCATAAGGCACCCAAGGAGACACTACACAGCGAAAGTTACCTGTTCAGGAAAAGGGCACGAATCACAAGAAAGGAGGCGGTTAGCCATGCAAGCATGGAACATGTGTTCAAGGTACCCCAGTGCATGCTGCAGGTAAATGGGCCTACCCACACAGCACACGGGGGAGGATATTCAGCATAACCATGTAACAGAGGCAGATGAAACCAGGGCAATGCCACCCAAGGGAAGCATGGCATCCAGCACACAGCCCCTGTGCAAAGGCAACTACCTGTGCAAGGTGCCAAGTGGACAAGGTACCATGTGCCCAGTGCTACACTAGGTGCTGCACATACCCATCCAGTGCACAGAAAAGGGACCTTGCTGATGCAGCAGCACAACACGGGCAAGGAAATGGGATGCCACAGCAGTGAATACAACATGGGCCTGTGCATCCATGTGGATGCAGGGGATACATGTCACCCTACACGGGTAGAGGGATAATCTGCCCTGCCAGTACAGGATCATCCTCTGGCTTGGCTATGAAACATCAGCTCTTGCAGGAAGGGACATATCTGCTTAGCATGCTGGAAACCTGCACATCAGGCACGCCTCTTCTTTCCCGCCGTGGGGGGGGGGGGGCACGTGCCTGATGTGCAAGTCACACAGGGTGCGATTTATACTCAGTATGGCCCTATATGGAGGGGTATAGAGCTCTGGCTGCGGAGGTGAGTAGGCACTGGGAGTTGCAAGGGCAGGGTGTATCCGAGAGGGGGGGGGGCAGAGGTGCAGGCCACAACCAACACACTGGCAGAGGGTTGACAGTGGGAATGTGCAGGCATGCAGAGATGTAGGGGCATAGCACAGGTAGGGGGCTCTGCACAGGGGCAGGGGCATGTGGCAGGTGTGTCCAGCCCTGCAAAGGGCACACAATGCCATCCCTGGCAGGCCAGAACAGTACAACTGAACACCCAAAGTGGATTTATGGTTTAGGCACTTGATATACCTTCACCCTGTGTATCAGAGTGGTTTACAAATTTAGGATAACAGGCACTTTTTATTCCCTCATCCCTGAACGGCTCACAATCTAAGTGTGCCTGAGGTAATGGATGGTTAAGTGGCTTGCCCACAAGGAGTGGCCATGGGATTAGAGACTCCAGTCCTTCTGGCCTGAGGTTGCTATTCCATATGTGGGAATTGAACCCCTGGCCCTCCAGCCTGAGGTAACTTGTCCCAACCACTGAGCCACTGAGCAGATGGGCAGCAAAGGTAATGGCACGGGCAACACACCACAGCAGAGGGATAGGATAAAAGAGTTATGTCCGCCTGCAGCTGTGTATGTTGTGCTATATCGATGCTGAAAATGAAGGTGCAGTTGTGTGCCATGGTCCACTACAACTGCCCATATGGGCCCCAAGACAGACGGTTTGCATAGTGAGGGGGGTCCACCCGATGCTGACTGTGGTCCTGCATGCACCCCACCTGAGTATCACAGCATATGCAGCTGCACAGTGCGTGGCTGGTATGGCATCTGTGCCCACTGTACATGACAGCCGGGATATGACATGCCAAGACATGGATTGATGTGGTCCATGTCCTCCATTCCACTTAATGGTATTGCTTTTAACCTTTCCCAGCATTCATGGCTTCACTGAAACAGCCGCCTGCATGAAGGAAAAGGCTCTTCATGCTGGCGGCTGTGCAGAGGGAACCGGGGCCTCACACGGGCTTCCCCGGCTTCCTCTGCAGCCGTCCATTGTGTGGGAATGGAGTTCGCGTGGGGCCCCCTGAAGCGTAGAGCCCTGTGCAAACAACATTCTCGCTCAATGGACCAGCCGGCCCTAGCTGGCAGTAACCCCTAGTCATCAGAGATGATTAGCATTCTGCAGACGATAGGTCAGTTACTGTGGGGGGCCCGTCAGTGACCAGGCCATGGGGGCGCTGTATGTGTACCCATGTGTGCTTGGAGGAGCCACCATGTGACCCATCTGCCCCATGTCCATGTGGTGCATGGTGACAGCCATCAAACTGCATGCTCTCCCTCTTCCCACAGCTGCCGGTCCAGAGCATCCACCAGCTTTTGCAGTGGAGAGGAAGCTGCAATATGGTGCACCCACCCAAGCAGCTGCAGGTGTCCATGACAGCACCTCCAGTACCTCAATGGAGGGGGAGGAGGAGGAGACAACAACAGAGGAAGACATGGGGCGGAGAAGGAAGCAGAGGGGGAGGAGGGAATGGAGTCTGAGCTGGAGAACGAGGAGGAGGAGGAGGAGGGGAGGAAGAGGTGGAGAATGGGTGCAGGGGACTGAGGGGGATGAGGTGGGGAGGGGACAGAGGTGGAGGAAGCAGAGGGGGTGGCAGGGGAGGGGGATGAGGATGGTGCAGAGAGGTGGATGGCAGAGGGGGCTGAGGTGGAGGGAGTCGAGGAGGAGTGAGAGGATGTAGAGGGAGAACAGGAGAGGGAGGGGGAGAAGGGGTCTGAGGATAAAGAGACCTGGGAATCAGAGATGGGGGAGGAGGAGGAGGGGAGCACATCCTCAGAAACTAGCACAGAGTCTGAAGGTTCCCCCATGTCAGACAAGGCTAGGAGGGAGGGGACCAGGATGCACCACCAGTGCCCTGTGTGACCAGGGATGGCAGTGGCAGCCAGCTGCTGGCTGCCCCAGCACATAAAGGTGGAGCCCCAGGAGGGGCTGCAGGTGTCTGCAGTGCCACCAGCCCCCCAAAGTGGCATGTCCACAGATGCAGGCCACATGGGGGCTGTGCAGCCATACCCTGGTGGGGCTGGTGCCACTGCAGTAACTGCGGCTGCAGGTACAGACCAGACACCCAGCCCAGACACTGTGGCTCAGGGTCCACACCCCGTGGGGCCTGCACCAGGCCCAGCCACTGCCACCATCGGGTCATAGTACTTGCCTGTAGCACAGAATAGACTGGTTATGGAGGTGTAGCTCCTCTACCAGGAGATGCACCTGTCCACCCAGGCAATGTGGAGGGCCTATGTGCCATAGCGGCAGCACTGGGGAGCCAGGGAGCGCTCCGCCAGGACCACAGGGGCCAGCTCCCAGGTAGGGAGGGTTGTGCCAGTGGCTGCCATGGCCACACAAGCAGCAAGGGGCATGACTGTGCCAACAGTTGTGGGTGGAGTATGCACAGGGCAGGCACAGGCAATGTATGGTGGTGTTGCTATAGTTGTAGTGTGTGTGGTGCGCGTTGACAGGCACCACTTACCTGTTTGTTATGCTGCATTTGTATAAATAAAAGGCTGTTTGTAATTCTGTATCTGAGCATGTTTTCACTGGAGTCAGGTGCAGAGGCAGGTGACTGGCATACACCCCAAAATTGTGAGTGTTTTGTCTGTTTGTCTCCACATATTTATCTATCTATTTGCCCTTCTTGGTGGGTTTCCTTACCTACTCCCTTGCTGTGTGCCCACTGTTCAGGAACAGCCTCCATTGCTGTAGAGTTTTAAACTATCTTTCTCTTAGTCTACCTGAGTTACTGCCCCCCCCCCCCTGCTGAGGCATTGTTGTAAACCTCCATTCCTGTTGTGCATGTGGGTTTGCTCAGACTGCCCTTGTGCTTCTTGAGAAGAGCAGTGCTTTCCTGAGCTCATCCAAAAGGTGATTTTTGCTGAATTTGCTGCTAAATTGTGAGTGTTTTGTCTGTTTGTCTCCACATATTTATCTATCTATTTGCCCTTCTTGGTGGGTTTCCTTACCTACTCCCTTGCTGTGTGCCCACTGTTCAGGAACAGCCTCCATTGCTGTAGAGTTTTAAACTATCTTTCTCTTAGTCTACCTGAGTTACTGCCCCTCCCCCCCCCCTGCTGAGGCATTGTTGTAAACCTCCATTCCTGTTGTGCATGTGGGTTTGCTCAGACTGCCCTTGTGCTTCTTGAGAAGAGCAGTGCTTTCCTGAGCTCATCCAAAAGGTGATTTTTGCTGAATTTGCTGCTAAATTGTGAGTGTTTTGTCTGTTTGTCTCCACATATTTATCTATCTATTTGCCCTTCTTGCTGGGTTTCCTTACCTACTCCCTTGCTGTGTGCCCACTGTTCAGGAACAGCCTCCATTGCTGTAGAGTTTTAAACTATCTTTCTCTTAGTCTACCTGAGTTACTGCCCCTCCCCCCCCCCCTGCTGAGGCATTGTTGTAAACCTCCATTCCTGTTGTGCATGTGGGTTTGCTCAGACCGCCCTTGTGCTTCTTGAGAAGAGCAGTGCTTTCCTGAGCTCATCCAAAAGGTGATTTTTGCTGAATTTGCTGCTAAATTGTGAGTGTTTTGTCTGTTTGTCTCCACATATTTATCTATCTATTTGCCCTTCTTGGTGGGTTTCCTTACCTACTCCCTTGCTGTGTGCCCACTGTTCAGGAACAGCCTACTGGCCAGAGACACTTAGGTTCCCGCCCACCCTACCCCTCACCCCACCCACCCCAGGGGCTACATTGCCTATATAGTGGTCACATACGTGCCATCTGTCGTTCCTAACTTGGGTAACGCCCACATCCTCAACTTTTCTTATTATTCTTCCTCTTCTGGGACTGCTTAAGCAACATGTCGTGTATTCAGTGCAATAACTGTGGTACTTTCATTCAAAGAAGAATCATTTGGAGCCTAAGAGCTTGTCCTATATGCCTAAAGTCAGCTGCCATGCATGAAGAACTGACTATACTAAGGAAAGACCTAGCAGCCATGCATAAAGAAGTTTCTCTACTGAGGGAGGAACTGGCTGCAATGAAGCGCACCTCTTCTAGGATACAAACTGAACAAAGTCCACCACCGCTCCCACAAAGAATCAAACACCCCAGGAACAAATGGATCACAGTGGGTTCCGGAAGATTACGACCTGTAATGCAGAGACATCCTACACATCAAGAGATATCCCTGCAAAATGCCTTCTCTGCCTTGGCTAATGAGGATGCCCAACCCAAGGAAACTGAAGGGCCCTTAAATGAGTCAGACAATGCCCAATCTCCTGCTAAAGCACCAAATATGAAGAAAACCTCACCAAACAGAAAACTATTACTACTTGGAGATTCCATCATCAGAGGCACCAACTTGGGAACACAGTTCAAAGGAGAGAAGATAGTCATGTGCCTACCAGGCTCTTCAGCCAGCAGGAATACAAACCAAGTTGTTGAAATACTTAGCGCAAAAAGTGAGCACTCCAAACCAGATGTTATTATCCACTTGGGCACAAATGACCTGGCTAGAAACAGTGCCTCTACAGCCCAAAAGGACTTCCAATCTCTGGGAGAGAAACTCAAGCCCATTGTTAACACTGTTGCATTCTCAGAAGTTCTACCTGTTCTTGGTAAGGGGACAAAAAGGCTGCATCGCATTAACAACTTTAATACATGGCTCCAGACCTGGTGCAAACAAGAAGGATTCAGATTTATTGGCAACTGGGACAATAGATGGACCAACAAGAGACTATACTGTGCTGATGGACTACATCTCTTTGTCGCAGGGAAAAGAAACCTAAGTGAAAAATTCAGGCAGTATGTGGATATGCATTTAAACTAGGAAAAGGGGGTGACGGATGTGGAAGGTCAACATCTGCATGCCACCCCCTGCAAAAGCAGAACAACATCAGAAACAGCCATACTCTTAAACCACACATCAAAAACAAGTGGGAAGAAATGGGCAGAATAAAATCAATGCAAAATACACACAAGCCAGGTAAATGCTGGAAAGCAATGAGCACAAATGCTCGAAGCTTAGCCAAAAAAATTCCAGACCTGGAAGCCCTAATGGTGGAAACGGATTTGGACATCGTGGCCGTTACGGAAACATGGTTTAATGAATCGCATGATTGGGATATAGCCATAGCTGGCTATAATCTATTCAGAAGAGACAGAGAAAATGGAAAAGGAGGAGGAGTAGCCTTGTATGTCAAAAGCAGTATTAAAGCTACTGAAATGCAGGGAACATGGGGAAAAGAAGAAGCGCTCTGGATTACGTTGGAAAGAGGAGATAGCACTATCATCCATATTGCTGTAGTCTACAGACCTCCGACTCAAATTGAAGAGAGAGATAACGAATTGATTATAGATATTGCCAAGATAGCAGCAAAGGGGGAAGCGATCATATTAGGTGACTTTAATCTACCTGATGTGGATTGGATTACTCCTTCTGCACATCTGGAAAGAAGCAAAAAAATTGTGGATGCTCTCCAAGATGCATTACTTAGACAAATGGTGATGGAACCAACCAGGGAAAGCTCAACGCTGGATGTAGTGCTTACCAACAGTGATAACGTGTCGAATGTCTGCGTGAGCGCCCCTGTGAGCAACAGCGACCATCACACGGTGTGGTTTGAGATAAAAGCCATGGTACAGGCCAATCATAGCAAGCTCAAAGTCCTAAACTTCAAAAACACTGACTTCAATAAAATGGCCGAGTACTTAAAGGAGGAGATGACGGGGTGGAAGAAGATAAGGGAAGTGGAATTGCAATGGACTAAACTAAAGGCGGCAATAAAAGGGGCAACAGATAAATATGTAAGAAAAATAAATAAAAACAAGAGGAGAAGGAAACCTATTTGGTTTTCCAAAGAGGTGGCTGCGCAAATAAAGGCAAAAAACACAGCTTTTTCAAAATTCAAAAGCTTGCAAACAGAAGAACACAGAAATGTATACAGGATCCAACTCAAAGAGTCTAAAAGAGTAATAAGGATAGCAAAATCAAAGGCAGAAGAAAAAATGGCTAAAGATGTTAAGGGTGGCAACAAAACTTTCTTCAGGTATATTCAGGAAAGGAAGAAGATCAGAGTTGGAATTGCAGGACTCAGAAGTGCTGGGAAAGGACTCGTGGAAAGTGACACTGAAAAAGCGAAATTGCTAAACAAATACTTCTGCTCTGTTTTTACTAAAGAAGATCCTGGAGATGGACCAGCTGTGACTCCCAAATATAAAAATAGGACTGAAGTAGATACCACACCATTCACAGAAGATGAGGTGTTAGAACAACTTGCTAAACTGAAAGTGGACAAAGCCATGGGACCGGATGGGATACATCCCAGGATACTGAAAGAGCTCAGAGAGGTTCTTGCAGGACCGTTAAAGGATGTCTTCAACAGATCCTTGGAAACAGGAGTGGTTCCTCAGGACTGGAGAATGGCTAATGTTGTACCTCTACACAAAAGTGGTGACAGGGAAGAAGTGTCAAATTACAGGCCCGTGAGCCTTACCTCGGTGGCAGGAAAAGTAATGGAGGCGCTCCTGAAAGAACGAATAGTGAACTTTCTCAAAACCAACAGGTTGCAAGATCCCAGGCAACATGGTTTTACCGAAGGACGGTCTTGCCAAACAAATCTGATTGAGTTCTTTGATTGGGTGACCAAGGAACTAGATCTGGGGCATGCAATGGATGTCATCTATCTGGATTTCAGCAAAGCCTTTGATACTGTTCCTCATAGGAGGCTTGTCAATAAACTCAGTAGCTTGGGGATGGGTCCCAAGATAGTAAACTGGATTAGAAATTGGTTGACTGACAGACAACAGAGGGTGATGGTACATGGAGCTCACTCGGATGAGAGGAAGGTGATTAGCGGGGTGCCTCAGGGTTCGGTCCTGGGCCCGGCACTGTTCAATGTATTTGTGAGTGATATTGCTGAAGGACTGAATGGAACAGTCTGTCTTTTTGCAGATGACACAAAAATTTGCAACAGAGTGGACTCCCCAGAGGGAGTGGATAACATGAGGAAAGATCTACAAAAGCTGGAAGACTGGTCTAATGCTTGGCAACTACGATTTAATGTGAAAAAGTGCAGTGTCATGCACTTGGGTAGCAGAAATCCAAGGGAAAAGTACACAATAGGGGGTGAGAGGTTGGTATACACGGTTCAGGAGAAAGACCTTGGTGTGATTATCTCTGATGATCTCAAGGTGGTAAAACAGTGCGACAAGGCGGTGGCAAAAGCCAGGAGGATGTTGGGCTGCATTCAAAGAGGGATTACCAGCAGAAAGGAAGAGGTACTTATGCCACTGTACAAGTCACTGGTGAGGCCTCACTTGGAATACTGTGTTCAGTTTTGGAGGCCATATCTTGCAAAAGATGTAAAAAGACTGGAAACTGTTCAGAGAAAGGCGACCAAAATGATTTGGAGCCTGCGTCAGAAGCCTTATGAGAAGAGACTTGAAGACCTAAATATGTACACTTTGGAGGAGAGGAGGGACAGGGGAGATATGATTCAGACCTTTAAATACTTAAAGAGAAATGATGAACAAACAAACCTCTTCCAAAGACGGGGAAGCTGTAAAACTAGAGGGCATAACATGAAGCTGCAAGGTGGTAAACTGAAAGGCAATGTCAGGAAATATTTCTTCACTGAAAGGGTGGTGGATGCTTGGAATGCCCTCCCGATGGAAGTGGTGAGGGCAAACACGGTGATGGAATTCAAAACGGCATGGGACAAACACAGTGGATCCCTTTACAGCAACAGGATAAAAGCAAAACAAACAGTACCATCTAACTTCTGAACTATCTAGCATCTGAACAAATAAGGGTGTCCTACATGGAGTGGTGGGTTCACCCCTAAACAGAAACAAAAACATGGGGAGGAGTGGCCTGCACAGAGCGACAGGTGCACCTACTCTTGCCATCTTGCTGGGCAGACTAGATGGACCATGCTGGTCTTTATCTGCCGTCACTTACTATGTTAATATGTTACTATGTTACCCCTGTTCTGTGTCAGCCCCGCAGATGTATGATAGTACGGCAGGTACTGGGCTGGCAGATGCAGAATGGTGGGTGGTGACAGTGCATGTACAAATGTTCAGGTACTGAGGGGGGGGGGAGAATGGGGCCATGTGCCCACCAGGTCGGCACTGCCCAGCTGGACACATGCCCCAGACCCTGCTATGTTTGCATCAGTGGCATAGGCCAATGGAATCTAATCTCTGGAGCTGCTGATCCAAGCATCATGACAGGCCACATTGCCACCACGGCGCTGACATGGACAAGCAATGGGGGTGGCAGTCACCCCAAACTCTGCTGTGATATGTGTGGTGCTCTGCTATCCATGGCTGCCAATTATAGATCCTCATCGGCCTGCACCCAGCTAGCACTGTTGGGGGCTCTGCCCACAGCAGCATACACTCTGCCCCTGGAATGTCAGTGTGTGTGGTTGTATGGGGCGCCTCAGTCCCTTGGAGTGGCTGACCGACCCATGACTGCAGACCTGGATGTGCAGGGCATGTGGGTCCACCAAAAACAGATAATATAATGGGGCATGGTGATCATGGCCCTACTCACACAGGGGGATATTGTATTTATCCGCGTATGCCCCACATGCCATCTTAACCACGTAACCTTTCTGAAATCCCCACTTATGCTGCTGCAAGGGTATGACAGCTTCCAGCACTGAGTGCTGACACACATATTGGTATGCTATGCAAGTAGCTCACATGGGCTTGGATGGGGGCATGGCCGGCATCGGCATCATACCCGCTGAATACAAAATGGACGTACGTGGGTATCTCATCACCGTGCCAGTACATGACCAGCAGCATGTCACAGGCAGGACGGGAGACACACAAGCATGCCAGAAAGGCAAATTTCAGCCCCTTGGAGACTTCCAGGCTGTGGGGCTTGTCCTGAGGCACCATGCCACCCTCTGTGGCTTCAAGGATGCCAGTACCCAACGAGGGCATGGCAGCACATCGCAAAGAGGGTGAATGTGGTGCACAACCACAACAGGGTCATGGAGGACCTGAAGAAGAAGTGGCAGGTGGTGCGACAAACAGCCAAGGAGAAAAGGGCAGTGAACAGCAAGCTGCCCCCGGACAGCCAGCACAAGCTCTCCCCCCTTGAGGAACAGGTCCTCCAGTTTGTCAACATCTCCAGGGTTGATGGCTACGATAGCTCTACACCTGCCACACAGGAGGGTGAGTCACACTGACAACACAGCTATCCTCCAGTCCCCACAGTGACACCAGAAATGCATGCTTGCACTGACCTGTGTTTCTTCTGCCCTCCCACAAACCAGACAGTGGCTGGACCATCCCAGCTGGTGGATAACCAAGCTACTGGCAAGACACACACTGCTGCTGGTGATGACCATGATGGTCTGGGTTGCAGTGCAAGCCAGGGGGTACTGGGGCAGCGAGTGTGGCAACAGGTGCAGCCTGCAGCAGATCTTGCATTCCCTATCCTGGAGGAGGCATCCAACAGTGGCCCAGATGATGTCGACCAGGAATTGCTTCAGGAGGGAATATGCATGCTGGAACTCACTGAGAGGATCCTGTATGAGTTCTGTACCATTCGAGGGGGGGGTGCAGGGCATACACCAGGAGCTGGAAGATGCACCTCAGGCTATGCATGAGCACTATGTGAGGATGCAACACCAATAGGAGGCACAGCTGTGTCTTCTGTGGGAGATGGCAGCCTATCAGGCTGCAATGGCAGGGTCATTTCACCAGCTGGTGGCGATACTGAGGGGGCAGGGGGAGGACTGTGGGCAGGTGGCTGGCCCATTGACACAGCCAGATGGCCGTGAGCAGCCTGAGCTGGGCCAGCACGATGGTGAGGGGGGATAATGCAGCCAGCACAACTTCAGACACAGCTCCATTGCGCAAGAGTGCCCGTGTCACAAAGCGCTCCTGGCCAAATCCGGAGTGGGGGGAGGGGGGAAGGGGGAAATGAAGATGCTGTGAACTTCTTGTGGGCAAATAAAGTCATATCAACACTGCTCAGTGTGTGTACCACTACCTAGAATGTTTCCCTAATGAGTCTGTTCCGTGTGTCGAATGCAAGCACCATCTGTTGTTGGGTCCCCACCTCTGCCATGCCCACATCGTCTGCTTCTGCAGTGTCACTATCACCTGCCACCTCTGGCTTGGGTTCGGGGATTCCACGCAGATATGCCAGATTGTGAAGTATACAGCATGCTTGGAATATTGTGCAGACCCTCTCTGGACTGTATAGCAGCTCGCCCCCATTCCGGTCAAGGCACCGGAATCTGCTTTTCAGGATCCCTATGGCTTATTCCATCACAGCCCTGGTCCTTTGCTGTGCAGCATTGTAGCACTCCTCCTGAGGGGTCTACAGATGCTGCAGTGGTGTGAGCAACCATGTCCTCAAGGGGTACCCACAGTCACCTGTGGGGGAGGGAGAGATGAACACATTAGCAGACCATACTGCTGCCCACCAATCACCTATCATTCCAGATAGAACAGGAGCAGGGAGAGGGGGGCCAGAGGGTGCATGGGGGTCAGGGACCAGCAGTCCTAGGGGGTGATTTGATGAGTCTGGATGTGACTGGGTGGCTCTCAGGGCTGCGGACTCTGTGAGTGCTATTCCAAGGGGCATGGTATGTGGTGTGTATGGGCACAGGGCCAGGTGGGTCACATGGGGGTATCCAGGGGTGGTGTGCCTTGCATAGTGCCTCTGTTCAGTATGCTATGGGCTATCTGTTGCTGGTGGCCCATGGTATTGGGGTGTGGCTTGAGGTGATGGGTTCGGCACAAGTGGCATCTACACGGTGTGCTGGGGTTCCTGCCTGCCCTGTCGGCATCCCCACTCCTACTATACCTCCCCACCCCCACCACAGTCCCTCCTCCCCCACCTACTTCCTCTCCCATGCACCACTCACTTCTACCCCCCTGCCTCCACCTCCAGTACCACCCACCTCCCCTCTATCATCTCCCTCATCAGCACATTCTTGTCCTTCAGTATACACACATGACATGGGCACCTGTGTGGGAATGTCTTAGCATTTGTCTGCCCCCATGAACCTCCAAACCTGCACACTCCCTACACAGGGCTGCATGCAGTACGCACCTTGCAACATGTTGGCTTACTGCTGTGTGCACTTACCAAGCAACCATCCCTCTCCAAGGTCGCCTGTGGGAGCTATGTGGCCCAGGCCTGACTATGCCAGGATAAATGCATCGCGGCATGAGCTAGGGAACCTGGCACACACAGGTTCTGATTCACTGATCTTCTGGGTCTTGTAGATGGTGTTTATGTGATTAGATCTTCGAGGCAGGGGGCTGATGAGTTGTGGAGGATTTTATAGATGATGGTTACAACTGTATTTTGTCCTTTGTCTGAATGGTAACCAATGAAGACTCTTGAGGGTTGGTATGATATGCTGTTGTCTTGATGTTCCTGTTAAAGAGTCTTGCTGTAGTGTTTTGCACTAATTGAAGTGGGTATAATGCTTGTTTTGTAAGTCTCTGGTAAAGCATATTGCCATAGTCAAGGTGGGGGGTTATGATGGACTGGAAGACTGTTCTGTAGTCATTGTATTCTAATATGGGTTGCAAGTGTTGGAGTGTTTTGAGTTTCAGGTATGCTGTTTCTGCAGACTTCTTGATATGGGCAAGCATGTTAAGGTTGTTGTTGTTGAGGGTTATGCCGAGGTATTGACTTCACTTTTCATCATAATTTCCGTATGTTTGAGAATGAGTTTCTCAAATGGGTTGAAGGAAGGGTCATTTGTGACTAGTAGTGCTTCAGTCTTGCTCTTGTTCACTACTAGGCCAAGTTCTGCCAGGAGGTTTGAAATGGCGGAAAAACAATTTGAGATGATGGAGAAGTCTGGGGTTAGAATGTGGAAGGGCATGTAGAACATAATGTCATCTGCATAAAGATGGAAATTCATGTTAAATTTTCTCAGTAAATTGCAAATAGGCTGAATGTAAATATTAAATAGCAGAGCTGATAAGGCTGAGCCCTGAGGTATGCCTTATTTTAGGATGAATTGTTTGTATTTATGAGACCTGACTTTTACTTGTAGCAGAGAGGTTCCAAAAAAGAGTAAAGTAGCCCAAATGCTCGAATATGCAGCAGACAGAGCTTAAAGATTCCAAATTACCCATGCCTATCAATAGCCAGATTAATATGAATAAAATACAGTCTTTAAAATGCTTGTATGCAAATGGTAGAAGTCTGAAAAATAAGATGGGAGAGTTAGAATATAAAGGGTGGCCCAAAAAAAGTGAGATCATCTCGTAAATTAAAAGCTTAAATAGTTTACTTATTTACCTTTTTTAGCTATATAAGGTCTTTATTTCGACAATTTCCGGTCGCCATCTTTTTTTTAAAATTTGTCAATCATTTACATCTGTCTTTTTAAATTTTTAAATAACTTATATGCTACGAGATGTTCTCACGTTTTTTGGGCCACCCTGTATAGCACTAAATGAGAGGTTAGATATGTTTGGAATCTCAGAGACATGATGGAAGGAGGACAACCAGTGGGACACTGTGATACCTGGGTACAAACTATATCGTAATGATAGAGCTGATCAAATTGGTGAAGAGGTTGTGCTCAATGTTAGTGAGGGCATTGAGTCAGAAAGGATTAAAGTTTTGCAGGAAACAAAATTCGCTTTAGAATCTCTATGGATTGAAATTCCATGCAAAAAGGGGAAGGCGATGGCAGTGGGGGTGTACTGTCAACCACCTAGCCAGAATGAACACATGGATGATGAAATGTTCAAAGAAATCAAGGAAGCTAACAAAAGTTACAGCACAGTAATAATAATGGGTGATTTCAATTACCCCGGTATCTATTGGGTCAGTGTCACGGCAGGACATGCTAGGGAGATAAAGTTCCTAGATGAAATAAATGACTGCTTCTTGGAGTAGCTGGCTCATGAACCAACCAGGGGGGAAGCCATATTGGACCTAGTCCTTAGTGGAACACCTGATCTGGTGCAAGAGATAAGGGTGTTGGGGCCACTTGGCAATAGTGATCATAGCATGATCGCGTTTCATTTAATTAGTGGAAGAGGGATGGTAAGGAAATCCACAGTACTACCTTTTAACTTTCAAAAGGGAGACCATGATAAAATGAGGAAAATAGTTAAGAAAAAACTAAAAGGAGTGGTTGCAAAGGTTAAAGACTTACATGAAGCTTGGGTGTTATTGAAAAATATTATCTTTGAAGCCCAGGCCAGCTGTATTCCACGCTTTAAGAAAAGTGGAAGGAAGTCCAAAAAACTGCCAGCATGGTTTAAAGGTGAGTTCAGAGAGGCTGTTGTTGCCAAAAAAGCATCTTTCAGGAAATGAAAAAAAGAGCCAAATGATGAAAACTGGAAACAGCACAAGCACTGGCAAGTTAAATGCATTGCAAGGCATTGATAAGGCAGACAAAGGGAGAATTTGAGAAGAAGCTTGCTGTGGAAGCAAAAATGCATAATAAAGACTTTTTCAAGAACATTCGTAGCAAAAAACCTGTGAGAGAGTCAGTTGGTCCATTAGATGATAGAGGGGTTAAAGGGGCACTAAGAGGCGACAAAGGCAATAGCAGAGAGACTGAATGAATTCTTTCCTTTGGTCTTTACTGAGGAAGATGTAGGAATTGTTACCCATGACTGAAGTGGTATTTAAAGGTGCGGAAGAATTAAAGGAAATATTGATACATCGGGAAGATGTATTACAACTATTTGATAAACTGAAGAGTAGCAAATCACCTGGACTGGATGATATACATCCAAGGGTGTTGAAAGAACTGAAATATGAGATTGCAGACCTGCTATTAGTAATCTGTGAACTATCATTAAAATCATCTGTAATACCTGAAGATTGGAGGACGGCCAACGTAACGCCAATTTTTGAAAAGGATTCCAGGGGTGATCTGGGAAACTACAGACCGGTGAGCCTGACATCAGTACTGGGAAAAATGGTAGAGACCATCATAAAGAACAAAATTGCTGAACATGTAGATAGTCATGGCTTAATGGGAGACAGCCAACATGGCTTTAGACAAGGAAGATCTTGTCTTACTAATCTGTTATGATTTTTTGAAGGTGTGAATAAACAGGTAGACAAAGTTGAGTTGGTTGATATAGTGTATTTGGACTTTCAGAAAGCCTTTGATGAGGTCCCTCATCAGAGACCTTTGGCAAAATTAAAGAGTCATGGGATAGGAGGCAGTGTACTATTGTGGATCAGGAACTAGTTAAAAGATAGAAAGCAGAGGGTAGGGCTAAATGGCCAATTTTCCCAATGGAGAAAGGTGCATAGTGATGTACCCAAGGGATCTGTGCTGGGTCCGCTGCTTTTTGACTTATTTATAAATGACCTGGAAAAGGGAATAACGAAGGTTATCAAATTTGCAGATGACACAAAACTATTTAAAGTTGTTAAATCCCATGAGAACTATGGAAATTGCAAGAGGATCTTGATAAATTGGAAGACTGGGCATCAAAATGGCAGATGAAATTTAATGTGGACAAGTGCAAAGTTATACACCTAGGGAAGAACAACCCAAACTATGGTTACACGATGCAAGGTTCCACATTAGGAACCACCACTCAGGAAAAAGATTTAGATGTCATTGTGGATAACATGCTATAACCCTCTGCCCAGCGTGCAGCGGTGGCCAAGAGAGCAAATAGAATGCTAGGTATCATAAGGAAAGGAATGGAAAATAAAACAAAGGATATTATAATGCCTCTGTATCGTTCCATGGTGCCACCGCACATTGAATATTGTGTGCAATTCTGGTCACCGTATCTTAAAAAGGATATAGCGTTATTAGAAAATGTTCAGAGAAGAGCCACCAAAATGGTAAATGGGATGGAAGGATATCCCTGTGAAGAGAGGCTAAAAAGGTTAGGGCTCTTTAACCTGGAAAAAGATGGCTGAGGGGAGATATGATAGAGGTCTATAAATTAATGAATGGAATGGAACTGGTAAACGTAGATCGATTGTTTACATTATCAGAATATAGAAAGATTAGGGGACATGCAATGAAGCTACAGGGTAAACTATTTAAGACGAATAAGAGAAAATATTTTTTCACTCAACGTGTAATCAAACTCTGGAATTTGTTACCGGAGGATGTAGTAAAGGCTGTTAGTGTAGCTGGGTTTAAAAAAGGTTTGGACAAGTTCCTGGAGGAAAGGTTCATAAACCATTATTAAAAAGGGACCTAATACAAGCATTGTGGAACCTGTGTCTTTTGGTGAAACTGCTAGGTACGTATGACCTAGATTGGCCACTGTTGGAAACAGGATACTAGGCTTGATGGACCTTGGTCTGACCCAGTATGGCATATCTTATGTTCTTATGTTCTTTATGTCTGTGAGGTAGGAGGTGAACCAGTCTATTTTTTTTTTTTTGTGGAGGCCTATGTCTCTGAGCCTTGTAATTAGGATGTTATGTGATAGGGAGTCAAATGCAGCGCTGATGTCTAGAAATATAATGAATCCTTGATGTAGCTTATCAAGGCTTCTGATTAATGTGTCGAATAGTGCTGTGAAGAGGGTATCTATACCGTATCAAGGGCAGAAACCATGTTGCTGAGGGACAAGAGAAGCATGGATGTCGCATGTTCTTGAAGTTGATGCTCTACATTCTTTTCAATTATCTTGGCCAGGAATGGTAAGCTGGTGATTGGTTGATATGAGTTGGGGTCAGCTTGGTCCATTGACGGTTTATTTCAGCTGGACTCTTAATGAAGTCTGTTTCAGTGCTTTTGGTAAGTATCCTTGGGAAAGAGAAGTTTGAACCATCTTTTTTTCCCATTTGATCATTTTATTAAATATTTAGTATCATTACAAACATCTTTTAACATGTATCAAACTACACATAACATTTATGTATCAAACTTCCCACAACATTTGTATTTATTAACAATTATATGTTCTATTTATTAATTCATATATTACTCTAAATACTCCTTATATCATTTCCTTTCTAACCACCCTTTTCCATCCTCCCCCGCTCATCCAGCCTCACCCATTATTGAATTAATATCCTCTCGCCTTTCACCCAATCACCATTTATCCTTCCAGTAAAATTTTATTTAAATTTTGTATAAAATCCCTCTCATATTTTCTCTAGCACTCCCACTCATTCTTCCTTCCATTTTTCCAACCACTTACACACACTCTTCCATTGTTCCACAACTTTCTCACCTGTCCCCGCCTCATCTCCGTCAATCTATGCATCAAACACATCTCTGCCACTCTTTTCACAAATCCTGCCTTATGTGGCATGGATTTCCCCTGCCAATGTTGTGCTATTTCATTTCTAGCAGCTATTATATAGTGATGTATCACTCCACTAACTCTTTTTGGAATGTCCACATCTAAATGATGTAGTAAACAAATCTCTGGCTTTCTTTTATTCGATATCCTGTCATGTTATATATCAACTCCAAAATCTCAATCCAAAAGTGCATATGTGATGGAATAGTAAGTGGATACAAACCATCTTTTGAATAACTGAGGAGAATTTGATTGGGAGGGATTTTATCCGTGTGGCTGGGCATGGGTCCAGGGGAGAGGTAGTTGTATTGATGGTTTTAATAAGGTCTGTGACTTCTCTCTGTGTTATTAATCTGAAGGAGTACCAGATGTGTACTTGTGATGGTTTATCTGGTTTGTGGAGAGGTTCTTTGGTTATGGGAGGTGTTGAAGATTGCTTGTTCGATAGATAATTGGCTATGGTCTGCGGGTCCAGCTGTTCTTTTGAGATCATGGGGTGTGAGGATGTTGGGTCTCTGGTGAGGATGGATACAATGGAGAATAATTCTTTTAGGTGGTTAAAAGATTTCATGATTATATTGGAGTAATATTCTTTTCTAGAGGAGATCAAACCTAAGCTTTCTTTAGAAGCTTAGATGACAAGACTTTGACTTTCATACTTTGGACACATCATGCAAAGAGAGAGATCATTAGAGAAAGACATTATGCTTGGCAAGATAGAAGGTCAACGCAAAAGAGGAAGGCCAGCAATGAGATGGATCGATACAATAACAGCAGCTACGGGTACCAGTCTGTCAACAATGAGTCGCCTGACTGAAGACCGAACACAATTTAGGATAGCTATCCAGAGGGTCGCCATGAGTCGACTCTGACTCGACGGCACTTAACAACAACAATATTCTTTTCTGATGTTATTAATGAGATTGCTGTATTCTAGTTGTTTGGTGGCATACTGCTGTTTTATGGTTGCAACTTGAGTTCTTTTCTATCTTCTCTCAATCTGTCAGAGCTCTCGTCTAGTTGTTCTGAGATTGAGCGAGAACCAGGGCTGGTGAACCATGCTAGGGTTGTTCTTGGGTCATCTTGGAGTAAAAGAGGTGGCTTTGTTAATTACTGTGTTCCAGGAGTGGATGAGCTTGTCTAAGTCTTGTTGGTCAGATTCTAGGAGCGGAGAGATGTCATCTAGAAAGGATTGTTTGTTGAATGCTTTGAAGCATCGTGTTTGTGACTGATGCTATTGGAGGAATGACATCTGAGTGTTGTTTGGGAGGATAAGGGATATCATAGCATGATCTGACCATGGGTGTTGAGATCCGCTCTGGGGAGATGTTTAGGTGCAAAGATAAGGTCTAGGATTGCTCCTCTTGAATGGACGGGCATATTAATATTTGTTGATGATGGAGGGCATCCATTGCATTGGTGAATGCACTTGCTTGCTTCATAGTGGTGGATGGGAGGTTTAGGTCTCTGAGAAGGAAGAAGAGTTTGTTATATGCAGCGTGTGTACACGCTTCTTCCAATGGGTCTGATAGGTCTTCTGTTTAAGCAGAGGGTGAACAGTATGTTAGGCAGATAGTGTGGTCATTATTGGTGATTGTGAGGAAGTCTAGTGTTTGCAGAGATCGAGAATTGATCGTGGTGAAATTTAGGTGCTCTTTTGCAAGAATTGGGACTCCTCCTCCTCTTCTCTCGTATCTGGGGCAGTTGTAGAGCCTGTAATTGGGAGGTAGCAACTGATTCAGTAGTACATTGTCGATTCTTGAGATCCAGCTTTCTGTAATGCACATGATGTCAGTGTTGCTAAGTTGTATGAAGTCTGAAATTGTATGGATCTTGTTCCGTATTGATCGTGTGTTGATGAGGGCACATTTGATTGGATAGCTTAAGCACTTCTGCTTGATGTTTAGCTTCTGTTGATGTATGATGTTAATTTCTAACAGTCTTCGTGGTGATTTTGTATGCTGTGCTTTGAGGCAAGGGTTTGGAATGGGGAGCTTTGGTCTATAATGAATTGGGATGCTGTTGGTGTAGGTGGATAGCACATGTGTAGTTGTTAGAGCAGCAGCAGTAAATTATAGTGTAGTGTTGAACTATGAGCTTGGTAGGTTACCTTGGAAGAAGTGATGTCTTTGTTTGTGTCTTTATGGCACTCTTTGACTATCCTGGGAGGAGTGGCATGCAGGGTGTATGCTGGCAGGTCTGTTCCTTAGGCAGCTTCTTTATGTGGTCCTTTTGTTCTCCTTTATTTGTACAGGTTTCCATGCTGTGAGAGTCGATCAGCCTTGTTGCTCTTTACTGTGGTTCTTATGCAGTCCACGCCAAAGGGCTTTCTGGTGAGGCCCTCAGGCGCAGACCCTCCAGGCATGGGCACGTCGGATGGTGCTTCTTTTTAAATTGTCCAACTGGCTGCTGTTCAAGGACCTGATTGGCCTTGGTGGGGGGAGCAGGAGGCGCCTGCTTCTCCCACTTCCACCCCTGACACTGATTGGATGCCTGCTGAGTGTTCTGTGTGCCAGATGGTACTTCTTTTCAAATTGTCCAGCTGGTTGCTGTGCAAGGCCCCAGTTGGCCTTGGTGGGGGCAGTGGGAGGTGCCTGATTAGATTAGAAATAGTCAACAGGTAACATCAGCTACTTAGTAGATCCTCTGAAACGTCTTCAGATCATGGCATGATGAATTCCCACTATCCTTTTTTGTGAAAAGCAAGCTGTAACCTTTTGAACCTTTATAAAGGTCAGGATGCCTAAACTTGTATATATTTACTCTGCAAGATGATTTACTCCTTACCCAATTATTTAAGCACCTGATTCTAATTGGCCGAGGGCACACAAGAGAGACAGTATAGTTCAAGTCAAAATTTTCTATTTCATAAGAAAAGACTGCTTTCAATGTTTCAGTTACACAAAAGTGTATCATGGTAAGAACCTGTAATTCTCAGTACTGCATTTGGAGTTCCCAGATTTGTTTTCGGCACTGTTTAATGACAGGATGTTTGTCCTTCAGTTATGGACAAAAACTTGCTTGTGTTCCACTGTGTTACAAATGGCAAGTATGGATGTTTAATCAACAAGCTGTATTTTATGTCAATTTCCCAAGGATTTTCTTTGTAGGGGTCTCTTCAAATGTGGCCCTGACTAAAGCTGTCAGACTCTGAGGGATGGGGTAGAAGAGAAAAGAGGAAAACCACAAAAGTCTATTTAGCTTTTTTTTTTTCATTTTATCTTGTAATTTTTCAATCCCTCCCTCCAGAGCAGGACTAGGGGATTTCCTTGTAGAACTCACCATACAAAAAAAGATAAGAGTCTGGCTTAATCTCAGTATTATTTATTTAGCAAGATTTTTATACCACCTTTCACCGGGTCAAAGCGGTTTACAATAAACAATTTGAAACTGGTTTACAGAGAACAGTTAGCTAGGAATGCATAATGATGTACATTTGAAAAGTTGAACATGGCTTACAAGGCTGAATAACTATGTGCAATGGATTTGAAGCACTTTGCTATGTACAGGCTGATTACATTCAAATGGCTACTGGGGGGGGGGGGAGGGGAGGGGGGTTCACAATGTGGTTGGTTATGTTATGTTATGTAAAAGCAACATAAACCCTTTCTAGTAACAGCTGTATTTTGAAGTAAAACTAAACCCTACAAAGGTTTCTCAAGATAGGACAAATCTACAATTCCTAATAGGACCAACAAGGTCCTACCTAGGAAAAAGTCAGCACTATAAATATTGCATCGGGTGATGACTAAATTACGGGCTCAATTACAAACATGGGGATCGCTTCCTTTGTCTCTTTCTGGGCGTATAGCTGCAATTAAGATGGTCGTCCTCCCCAGGATATTGTATTGGCTGCAAACCCTTCCGGTGTGGGTTTTGCGTCGTGACCTTATTCGGATTGAGGGGGAGATTAGAAAATTTTTATGGCAGGGGGCGAGAGCTCGTATCGCGTATCGAAGACTGCTGGGGGGCTGGCGTCAGGGCGGTATGGGACTTCCAGATTTGGGGGCATATGCGCTGGCCTGCCAGGCGCGACACCTGGGGGACTGGTTAGGGGGCACTGAGGTGTTTACCCCCCGGGCGTTGGAAGAGGCCTTTGCCGCCCCGCATTCATTACTGGCCGTTTTACATCAGGAGAACCGGATGCTCCCGGCATATATTACGGACAGCGTGTTCCTGGAAGCTGTTCGACGCGTTTGGCGACAGTTAAATGTGTTTTGGCAGCAGAGTTGGACGGTTTCGAGCTGGCTTCCTTTTCAGGGTAATCTTAACTTTGTCCCGGGAACGGACACCGTAGTTTTGCGCCGCTGGGCGGCGAAGGGCATCTGCAACGTCGGGCACGTTGTGGACTCTACAGGTCTGTGTAAATCTTTCTCAGTCTTACAGGCGGAATATGCCTTAGATCCGCACCACATCTTTTCCTATATACAGCTCTCGCACTATGTGTCATCCCTGCCGGCAGCGGAACTCCAGATAACCCAGTCAGCGCAGATCCTGGAATTTTTTGATTTGGGAGAGGATACTCCTCCCTCTATTCGGGTCCTGCGGGCTAGATTGGATAAGTACCGATCTTTGCCAGATTATCGATCGGTGGAATTGGCGTGGGCCAGCGAATTGGAATGTGAGATTCCCCCGGGCACCGTCCTTCGGGGTCTCAGACGGGTGGCCACTCTTGCGGAGGGGGTGCGGTGGAGAGAAATCCAGTTTAAGTCTCTGACTCGGGTACACTTCTCCCCGCAGAGGGCCTTCCGTTGCCACTTGGGGACGGATGGAAGCTGCCCGCGGTGCTCCGCCCCCATGGCAACCCTACTCCATGTGTGGTGGAGCTGCCGGCATATTCGTCCATATTGGGCCAAAATCTCCTCCTACATGCAGGGGCTATTGGGGCAAGTGGTGCGGTGGGATGTCCTCTTTGTTACCTTGGACTGCTTGGGCCGTACGTGTCCCAAGGGACGATGGGGACGGCTGCTACTGTGTAAGGCCTGCTTGGTGGCAAAGGGGCCTGTACTTCGCCGATGGCGGGAGAGCTGTCCGCCCACTTTTTGGGAATGGCGGAATGCGTTCCACCAGTTGATGTTAGCGGAGTGTAGGAGTGCCCGGGGTAGTCCTTGTCGCTGGTCAACCTTTCAAATGCTGTGGGATCCATACATTCAAAAATTGAGCCCGCGTAGCCGTAATGAGGTGTTACAATGGGCTGCAGCCGAGACCACTGTGCCTATGTGATGCTAAAGGGGTGGTACGCTCTGATATTGTGTTGCCACGGTGTGGCTTTGTTGGGAATGGACCATGTCTATGGAATGGGGGGTGGGGGGGTTTCCTGGTTGTGTTTAAATTTCATAAACCAAATGTAACACCGGTATCTACTTTTGGTTCTCTGACGTGGGGATAAGAGTTCCTCCTCACGCGGGGATTGACTGTTTGTTTTGATTGTATTTGTCTATTACTGGTGTTCAAAATAAAGTTTTGAAAAAAAAAAAAAATATTGCAGTGAGCTCTACAACATCAGTACCACTTATTAGGAAAATTGAACAAGCCAGATTTAGACAAATCCCTACACAGACACTCAGTGCTATCAATAATACTTGGCCTTTATCAAATAGACCCTCACAAAAGTACAGAATAAATTACCACAAAATAACAAAAGAAGTATGTAGACAAAAAATAAACAGGCTCCAAGAAGACAGACTCTACATGCAGTACACCAGAGAAATAGAAATAGTGCTACATTTTCAGCAGAACTGTGAAAAATATAAAGAGAGCAGACGTAAATTCCGAAACAGACACTTTCCATCCACCCCAGCCACATAGGAGAAGACACCGTTCTGTCAGTGTCACCAATCGAGGGGGTTGGGAAAAGCATAAACATAAACAATAAGGAAAATCTGCCCACACAGCCACTTTAAGTATCTGAAAAGGACAATAGAGAAAGCTAAATGGTGAAAACACCAGGACAAAAATTCAAGAAAGCATGGGACAAGCACAGACGTTTTCTGAGGAAAAGAAAGGGAATGTTGAGCTAAGCAGTTGATGAGGATGGGCTGACTGAATAGGCTGTACACAGGGCCGGTGCTACCATTCGTTGAACTGGCGGTCGCCTAGAGCACCGGCACTCCGGGGGGTGCCCATTGCCAGCACTGTCACCCCTCTCCAGGACAGACAGTGATGGCAGTAGCTGCAAACAGCTCCACAGATCTTACCTTCAAGCTTTGGTGCTGTGGGGCTCTTTGCTTTCAGCACTCTCAGATGCC
Organism: Ichthyophis bannanicus; assembly: GCA_033557465.1. NCBI lineage: Eukaryota > Metazoa > Chordata > Amphibia > Gymnophiona > Ichthyophiidae > Ichthyophis > Ichthyophis bannanicus. Next base: position 918,327,682 of record CM066034.1, read on the forward strand.
CAGTGCCAACTTCCCTTGCAAAGAGGAAGTTGTCATTGACAGTTGGAGAGGGGCAGAAGCAAACAGCCCCATAGCACTGAAGCTTGAAGATAAGCTCCATGGGGCTGTTTGCCGCTATAGTCATCACTGTCAGTTCCGGAGAGGGGCAACAGCAGCAGCAACGGGCGCCATGGGGGACGGGGGGCACAAGAGATGAGGATTGCCTAAGGCACCTCGTCTCCTTGCACCGGCCCTGGCTGTATGGTAGTGATTTCCAAACATGTATTAAATATAACCCCATTTTGACACTAAAATTCATGTGACCCCAGATGATGATTAAAACAAAATAGCAGACCTCTACTTACCTCCCTCAGCTACTTCCCTCCATGTATCCAAAACAGCAGCAACAGAGGTTTCCCGTCTAACAGGAAGCTCACACAAGAGTACAAGTTAGGGCAGGTGAACATTCACAGAGCACATGTTGACTGCCATTACTGAGCATAGGTCACAGTGGAGGTCAGCCTTGTTCCTGTGACTCCCATCCACTGATGATATAATCCCATTTGATGTGGTTCAGACCCACAGTTTGGGAAGCATTGCTGTAGTCCAACTTGTTCAAAATTATAATGTAAAAAGTTATAATGTAAAAGTTCAAATGTTCTAATGTAAAAGTTCCAAAAACTGTTTTATGTAACATGTTAAGTTATTTGTAAACCAACCCCAATCTCTGGAAGGGGCGGTATAGAAAACCGTAACAAATAAATAAATTGTCTTTTTCTGCTGTCATGTTCTCTGTTTCAAAACACAAGTAATTTCTGAAACTGAACGAAACAGTGTCTCACGTGAACTGACTTCTTTCAGACAAAAATACTGATAGCTGACCAAGGTGACTGAAGAGAAATAAAGCCTCCTGTTTTTGTTTAGGGAGTAATGCTCATTTGTTTGGGGGGCAAAGAGGCCAGGACCCCCATCTGCTAGGTGAAATCCTACTTTCTAATTGTGATGTTTATTCCTCCCTCCCTCCACGTGTTACTTTGGATGTTGTGATTGTTTTACTTTATATTTTCTTATCTGCAGGGTATGTGGTGGAAATGAGTATCAATACCTTTTTCATTGCCTGCTAAAATCGACCCATGGTCCTCATCTATTAATGAAAGAACCCTGCATATGAGTACCAGCACCATTTTTCTAGGAAAAATGCACAGCTTATCTGTAATGTTTTTCTGATATAAACACTTTGACCTGTAACTAGTATTAATTAACAAGTCTTGCCATTCTGTGTGGATTCATTTTGCTTCTTACTTGCAACTTACACCAATTTCTCTTTATTTATTTAGACAGATTTGTATACCACCTTATCCTTCATCAAAGTGGTCACATCACAATTGGAGGGTTACACTTAACATGAGGGTACTTAACAACATTTAGACAGCACAATTGGGGTTACATTTAACATTGTACAATGAACTCGTATGTCTAGTTGGTGTGAGTGGGTATCGAGTTGGCGGAGGTAGTTGCATTACCGTTCAGGTTGAGACCCCTGTCTTATGCTTAATCCTTTATGTGTTTTGAATAGAAATGCGTTCACAGTAGTGCCTTTATTTACAGTAGGTTATGTGCCCGGTTAGGAGCTCCGATGCATAGCACTAGCTGTTTCTTTGCTGGTACCAACTGTTCATGCCTGGGCCATTTCTAGTTTTCATTTGATGTAAGTAATACAGAGTTGCCAAGTTACCCAGTTCTAGGAGTGAGATTTTAAGCCAGTCCTGGATTTCTGACAATCTCATCCTGATGCATTATGGGATTTGCAGCACTAATTTCAATGGGTAAAATCAGGGACTTCAAATACCATACTGCATTGTAATGCATATTTAAAACCAAAACTGGCCAAAATCTCTCACTCCTGAAACTGGGTAATTTGGCTACTTGGGTAATAGTAATAAAAGGCATAATTTATTTATTTATTTATTTATTTATTACAGTTTCTTATATACCGCGCTATTTAGCATCAGTGCGGTTTACATTATAACTTAACGACCATAACAACAAGCTGTCAGGTTTACATCGAACAGGAGTATAAACATGGAAAACAGGGTCAACTATATACATAATCTATTTACATTGGAAGGATAGATAAAAGTCAGATAATGCATGTAGGTCTTTCCTAACTAAATTGGGTCAATTCCTGGAGGGTATATCTAGGATCAATTGCTGTCAGGTAAGTGTTGGAGGAACAAGTGGGTTTTGAGGGCCTTCCTGAACTGATATAGGCTGGCTATGGCCCTAATGTCAGGGGGTAGAGCATTCCAGCATTTGGGTACGTAACAGCTGAAAGACCTGTTTGTGGTTGATAAGTTGTACTTTGTCGAAGCCTTTGGTATTGCAAGCAAGTTTACAGCTGTTGATCTTCTGGATCTGTTGGGAGGGACAAAGTGGATAAGATGAGTGAGTGAGGAGGCTGAAATACCTTTGATTGCTTTGAAAGCTAATAGAAGGGTTTTGAAGGTGATTCTCCCATTGATTGGTAGCCAGTGCAGCTGTTTGAGAATGGGGGTCACGTGGTCATATCTGGATGCTCCGTAAAGGATCCTAGCTGCGGTGTTCATGGCCAACTGTAAGGGGGTTAATGTGGATTGGGGGAGACCTTGTAAGATGGAATTTGCAAAATCAAAGTGCGGCAGTATCAGCGCTTGATATATGGTTCGGAAGTCATCTGGGTCCAATAGGGAGCGTAGGTGCTTGAGAGAGCGTATTTTGAAGTAGACGGCTTTGACTATGTTGCTTATGTGGCTTTTCAAGTTAAGATGTTGATCCAAAGTAACTCCCAAATATTTTATTGCATCTTTGGTTCTCAAATCAGCTTCATTGACACTGACATGGGATGGGGGGGTAAAGTAGGTGTCTCTGGTGATGAATAGCACCTCCGTTTTTTTATGTTGGATGCGAAGGTTTTGTGTTTGGAGCCAAGTTGAAACTGCGTTGAAGCAGTCTGTGAGGGGGGTCAGGTCCATGTGAGTTGTGGAGAAGGGCATGTATAATAGGATATCGTCTGCATATATCAAACAATTCACGTTGAATGATCTTATGATATTGCAGATGGGCTGCATGTAGATATTGAAAAGTAATGAGGATAACGATGAGCCCTGGGGTACTCCTTGCTTTTGATGGAAATGTGTTGACTCCTCTGATCCTGATTTCACATATTGCCATCTGTCGTCAAGGTAAGATTTGCACCATTCTAGTGCACTGCTGCAGACTCCCTTCTCCTTCAGTCTTCCGAGGAGAATTTCGTGACTCACGGAGTCGAACGCCGCGGCAATGTCTAGAAATATGAGCACAAAACCTTGACGGATGTTGTCAATTCCAGTGATGATTTCATTGAAAAGACCAGTGAGTAGTGTCTCTACCCCATGATATTCTCTGAATCCGTGTTGGCAGCTATCTAAGGGGGAGGCAGCATCGATGTGGTCTTGAATTTGCCGTTGTGCTTCTTTCTCAATTATTTTGGCCAAGAGGGGGATGCTGGCTATTGGTCGGTAAGAGTCAGTTCTTTGTGGATCAAGCTTGGGGTTCTTCAATAGTGGTCTAATGGAAGTCTGCTTAAGTGAAGTGGGGAAATATGATGTAGTGAAGGATAGTTTCATTATTTTTGCAATGACAGGGCTGAACACATCACGTAGCTCCTTGATCCAAAAAGCTGGACATGGGTCAGTTTGTGCGGTGGAGGTGTTGAGAGATGCTATGGTGTCCTCGATACATTTAGTGGATGGTGTAGAAAATATGTTAAGTGGTGATAGGCCCATTGGTTCTTGATATGGGGCTGCTATCACTTTATTGGTTTGCACGATCTTGGATTGTAGATAATCCGCAAATTCCTGCGGGTGAATTTCGCTGTGCTGTATCGGGGAAGGTTCTTTTGAGAGGGAGTTTACTAGATTGAAAAGATCACGTGGCTTGTTCAGAGACCTCTTTAAGGTGTCAGTGTGATATTGTTTCATTTTGGTAGTGATTGATTCTCGGTGTATTGCAAGGTGGGTTCGGTAAGCGGTCTGATCTTCAGTTGAATGCGATCTGCGCCATCGGCGTTCAAGTTTACGTAGTTGCGTAAGGGATGCTCGCAACTCAGGAGAGAACCAGGGGGCGGAGCATCTTTTTGACCTTGCTGTAATCTTCGGGTTTGGGCGTTGTGAGATGGCAAGCAGGCTAGAGTTCCAGTAAGCGATTAGTTCATCAAGGTCTGGTGTAGTTTTGTTGATGAGTGATGGGGTCTCCGCCAGGATGTGTTCCCTATCGAAGGGGCGAAAGCATCTGGTGGTAGTTCGAGAGGATGTGTTCGAAGGTCGGCTTCTGTCTAGTTGGACATTGTTGATGGGTATCTGTATGATGATCAATTTGTGGTCGGACCAGGGTACTTCTATGACTGATATCGGAGGATAGTGGCTTTGGTCAATGACAGGGTGTGGAGCAAATACCATGTCAAGAATGTTCCCCTTTGTGTGTGTGGGTTCACCGATGATTTGTTTGAGACCTAGGTCAACCATTGCCTCAAGGAACGCATTTGCATGGCTTTGTGGTAAGGACGGGAGATTGAAATCGCCCATTAACCAATTTGGTTTATTGGGAGAGAGGGTGTTAGCTGCGAGGTCAATAATAGATGGAAGATCTTCTGGAGAAGTGGATGGTGATCTATATATCAGGTTAAGGGAACATTGTTGATTAGCAATGGAGAGGATGTCTAGGCTGTTTGTGCTGGAAGAGTCTAGAATGTGGAAGTTGAGCTCAGATTTGGAGATTATGAGTACACCTCCTCCTTTTTTGTTTTCCCTATGCCGCGTATGTATTGAGAAATTGGGGGGTAGTAGCTGGTGTAGGATGACGTTGTTCTGCCATAGTGCTAAATGATCAAACACTTACACAAAATCCCAGTTTATTATTAAAATAAACTAGTGCACAGTGGTGCTCTGCAGTTCCTTCTTCGTACTTATTAGTGGTGGTGGCTAATTTACATCTAATTCGCTAGCACTGTACAGTAATGGTATTAAACAAGAAAGCATGGAACAAGACAAAGCTGCCACGTTTCCCAGTTCCAGGGTGGAGACCTTTTTGCCAGTCCTGCTTTTGAACTTGCATCCCAAAGGAACATGGTATTATGACCGTTGCAATCGCTGGTGCAGGTCCAAGAACACATCTAGTAAAGTTGCTGGAAAGCCAGGACTGGCCTTCAAAATCCCCCCTGGAGCTAGAGAGCTTGGCAGCTCTCATGACAAGCACAGGGAAAAGTGCTTTCAAATATGATCGGTGATGTAAGTGCAGTAAATAACGTGGACATGAATAAATAACTGAAATATTGCAACAAGATGGGAAAATAGACAGGTTGGGCTTTTTGCTAGAACCTTCCAGTATTCTGATAGGCATACTGTACGAGTATATGTTTTATTTTTCTCATTGGTGCAAGAATCAGACAGGCTGCTAGCTGGCATCTGCTGTCTATGGTCTTCCCTTCCTAAATAGGTAATGTATGGGGCAACAGAAAACTGTTGCACGAATAGAAAATAAAAGACCGAGATTGAATGGGGGAAGGGATAGAAGCAAGATCTGCTAGGACTTGTAAACAACTTAAAGGCTTTGAGGGCTTCATGTTAGGTCACAGAACTAGAAACGGAAGGTTGAGTGCAGAGATGTAAAATTAGAAAGCTTAAGATATCGTTTCCTGACAATACATAATGTTTCTTGTAGATGGATTAAGTAGCTTATATATTGCTTATTATAAAAGGATTAATTGAATTCTCTATACAATCACTTTCTTTCTCACTCCCTCTTTTTTTTTCTCTTTCTTCCTTCAGTCTCTCTTTTCTCTTATCTACTGAAAAACCTCACTTTCCAAGTGGGATGGTGCTGTTCAGCTTCTGTTGTTTAGATCTAGGGGTGTTGCTAAGTAACTCCAGATTTGCCTGACAGGGTTTTTCCAGTCCCAGATTGCCCCATTGCCTGCATGGGTTTGTAATATTGATTTTCTTAGGGAATGCAATTGGAAAATTAGAACTCAAAGCTCCTGTGGGCATTAAGGTCAGGTGTACATTCCTGGATCATCGGAGTAGTCTCAGATAGGTTTGGGATAGCATGCAGTGCTATCCCATCTGCCCAAGACTGATGCTTCCATGCCTGGTAACATGCCTGGTACTCGTACCCTGCATGCGATTGCTGAGGGCAGGAAGCATCACATGCAACACTGAACTGAACTGCTAGAGCTCAGGGCGGGGAGGGGAGCATCTCATGGGGCTCTTACTGTCCTGGAATCTGTTAACATGGGGAGAAGGAGAACCAGAAAAAAGAGATATGCCTGGGCCTGGGAAGGGCAGAACAGGGAATGGATCCAAGCCTGTGTAGCAGATGAAAAATCACAAACTGAAAAGTAAGCTGTGCTTATCATCAAAGGGAGGTCACCTGCTGAAAGGGAAGAAAGGAGGGCTGGAGAAGCCAAGCCTGCAGAGGAAGGGAAAGGCCCAGGCCTAGACTAACCTTCAGTTTTATGCTCCCCCATCCACATTTCACGTTCACGTTCCTAGCCGTCCCTCAGATTTTGACAAGTAAACTCAACAATCAGAATCACCCCAATGCCACCTCTCCCAGAACTATACTCTAAAAAGGCATGATTGGACATCATACTTTGAAATATGTATGCGTGTTGAGGGAAATTTCTAGAACCTATTTACTTGGTTAAATGGTTTTTCCAGGGGGCAGTTTCTCCAAATGGGATAGTTTTGCGCATACCATGACAGTCATGAACCTCACTCCTAAGCCAGAGTATGTGCAGTATGATCCAAGTTATCAGTGTCCCCAAATTTAAGTTACAATGGAAACTGCTTTGACTGAAATGATAAAGTGGTATTAAAAAACCCTGTTAAATAAATAAATGAATAAAACTCAATCTCTCTAATTTACTGCTAACACTCACTGTAGTACTTGCATTGCGTCAAAGAGAGCTTCCTTCTGGAGTTCATAAGGCGAAACATGTATGGGTAGTTCGTCAAGATGTGATTGGAAGTTCTTCTTTATTAGGCTTGTTGATCCAAATACAATGGGAAATATTTCTGTATTCGTCTGCCACATTTTCTTGGTCTCTGATTGCATTTCATGGTACTTCAGGATGTGATTCACAGAATAATCATTTGGACTTCAGGATGTGATTCACAGAATAATCACTTGGAACCGACACCTCTATTATCAATGTCATTCTGGTGGTTTTCTCCTTTACCACTATGTCCAGAAATGCGTACAGTATTTGAAAATTATTATCTTTTCTGATAAAAGTATACGTGATGGTTCTTTGAGTTAATGCAAGGGTCCTCAATCCAGTTCTCGGGACACACCTGGCCAGTAAGATTTTCAGGATAACTACAATGAATATGCATGAGGGTGATTTGCATGCACTGCTTCCATTCTATGCAAATCTTTCTCATGCATATTCATTGTGGTTGTCCTGAAAACCTAACTGGCTACTTGTGTCCCAAGGACTGAGCTGAGAACCCCTGAATTAGTGTGACTGTCGGGACCTATTGTTTGCATTCATCACAGGTGCTATTCACTGTCCCCAAAGTTACTACCCTAGGCACAGCCTCGTCATGACTAATAGGGGCGTTGGCTAGGAAGCGGTAAGTGGAACATACTGGGGAGTGGAGGGAAACCGAAGGTTGGGTCAGGAAAAGTAGGGAACACAGCAGTCAGAGAACTATTATAACACCTGCCTCGTGCAAGAAGGGAAGAAACAAAAAGTGCAGGAGCTAGGAAGGAAAGTGGAAAGACGATAAGGAGCTGGGAAGAAGAAGACATTAAAACAATATAAGAGGAAAGAGCAGTGCTTATCAAGCTTTCTGTGGCTACAACCTTACAGAGTTGCCAAGTTACCCAGTTCCAGGAGTGAGATTTTAAGCAAGTCTTGGATTTCTGAGAATTTCATTCTGATGTCTTGTGGGACCTGCAGCACTGATTCCAAGGGGTAAAATCAGGGACTACAACTGTAATGCATATTTAAAACAAGAACTGGGACTAAATCTCACTCCTGGAACTGGGTTACTTGGCAGCTCTGACCTCGTTTTCACAGCGCATGACCTCTGGAGGCCTACCTTTAGTCTGTACTGCTGCTCCAGCCCCTCCTACAGTGCTTCCGTCAATGCAGCCATCATCCACCACCTTCTGTGGAGCCCATGTGGGTTGACAGGAGGCATGTCCCAGTGACATCTTTTTTTTGCCCATTTAAGCTGCAACCCCAAATGTGGACTTTCTGACCCCAGAGTTGCCAAGTTTCCCAATTCCGGGAGTGAGATTTCTTTCCAATTTGGGTTTTAAATCTGCATTGGAATGCAGTATAGTATTTGTAGTCCCTGATTTTACTCTTTGGAATCAGTGCTGCGGTCACATTGGAATGAGATTGCCAGAAATCCAGAACTGGCTTATAATCTCATTCCTGGAAATGGGTAATTTAGCAACTCTGCAGACCATGTTTAACAGTTAAGAACGGAGGAGCTAACGTGGACGCGGGGAAGACTCATGTGCAGGGCCAGCCCAAGGGTTTCTGCCGTGCCAGGCATCCCCTGCCGAGCTGCCCCGCCGCCCCCCTTGCTGCTGCTGATTCCATCTTGGGGAGGATGGCAAGTGGCAGTAGTGCCAGTATTTTAAAAATGGCAGCTTTGTGCAGCTTTCTTGCCCACAGCAGGCCATGTGTTTTGACACACATGACCTGTCGCTTCTGATCCCCCTCCTACGCAACTTACAGTCGGAGGGGGATCAGAAGTGGCAGGTCATATGTGCCAAAGCACATGGCCTGCCGCAGGCAATGAAGCGGTGGTACAAAACCGCCCACCTAGATTGGCCGCTCTAGGCAACCACCTACCTCACCTAGTGGACAGGACGACCCTTCTCATGTGGCCCAACTATCAAAATCAGAACCTAGAGAAGTACTTAAAAGTCCCACCAATCATTCTTTTCCCCAACCCCAGTTCATACCCACATCTCACTTTCCCTCTCTCCCTCTGCAGCCTGTGCATCCACACTCACTCTCTTCCTCCATCCCATATCACCTTTCTTTTCAATCAGTTCTCTTCAGACTCTGTTTCTTCTTTCCTTCAGCTCATCACCAGATTATTTCTCCGCCAGTCAGTCCTCAATATTTTATCTCTCAACCTCCTTATCCAGTACTTCCCAAACTGTGGGTTGTGACTTCAAAACGGTGTCCCAGAGTTGCCGAAGTACCCAGTTCCAGGAGTGAGGTTTTGAAGCCAGTCCTGGATTTCTGACAATCTCTTCATGATGCATTTTGGGACCTGCGGCACTGGTTCCAAAGGATAAAAATCAGGGACTACAAATACCAACAGGAAAACTTCACTTGAAAGGGCTGACAGCACAACATCACGGACAGGCTTTTCATCTTACTAGTTTGTACAGTTTGCTTTTATTTCAACCCCTTCATGTATTACTTTGGTAACAGATGCCTAAACCATCTTATGCATCTAAATCTGTCTCAGGTTGTGCCCTGGAGTTTTGCCGTTGTCTATAACGGGGACCGTAGCCGCAGCTCTACCCAAAAGCGGGGGGCTGACGGCTTATGGAACAGCCGCCCTCGAGCACCAAGGCACCGCGGCCCACCCCCACACGCTAATTGGTTACAGTATTGGGGCGGGGCGTTGCAGTGCGGAGCCCATTGGCTGAGGCGGTGACAGCAGTTACCTCTTCCTCGGGCAGGTTGGTTTCGGTTTTGTCGGGTTGGGGGAGTCCGGAAGGAAGCTCAGCTGTTACTGTGCTGCAGTCACGGAGAAAGCAGCAATCGGCGCTGATCGTTGCTGTCCTTAAGGTGAGCGGGGAAGCCATACTTTAAAAGTGCGAGTGCGAATCTTTTGCTAGACTTACTCATATTTTCTCTGAAAGTGCGTGTGAGCCGGGTTAATGCGATTCCAGTGCACTGTGGGTATTAATCATGTGCAGTGCAGTCTATTTCTGGGTAGGTAGTATTTAAAATATAGAGCATGTTATTGGTAGAGGAGTAGCCTAGCGTTTAGAGCAGCAGCCTGGTGCCTAAGGGTGTGCATACACTGAATGATCAGAACATGTACTGCAACCTGCGGCAGAACTCTAGCTAATTGAGATACAGAGCGTGCATTCTCTGAAATAAGCTGCTCGTAGTGCGATCCACTTCGTTCGCGAGTACGTATTAACCAGGGAAGTGTTCGCAGCAAAAGCCGACAAAGTTTGGATCCGAACCAGCACGAAGCGAATGCACGTAGTGTGCACGCAGGATGATCGTGAGCCAGTTGCAAACAGGTACCAATTAGAGAAATATGTTGCAAACTAGATTGCATTGCCTGTATATGCGGCCTAAGAGATCAGCGTTCGATTCCCACTACTTGTGACACTGGGCAAATCACTTTACCCTCCATTGCCTCTGAAAAAGGCGATCTACTTGGGCTGCTGGGTGACCAGGAGTCCGCACTAACTTGATGGCACTTAAAAAAAAACAATTATGAACCACTTTTATGAAGTTCTTTAGAGGCAAAAATGTGCTTTAAAAGCCCTTTGGACTAAATGCAGGATTCTTTTGGACAGGTTGATGCCATCTGATTGTAATTTTATTTTTATTGCATTTGAGAGGAATCGATAGCAATTGAACTGGAAAAATGTTGACATGACTGAAAAAGCAAAAATAAATAAATAAATAAATAAAAAATAAACCTATTTATGAATAGAAGAAACTTAAATCTAGATTGTAATTTTATTTATTTAATGTATTTTAAAAATGTGTCACTTTTTCTGAAAATCTTGTTCGGGGAGATATACACAATAAAATATCATAAAAATAGATAAAAAGTAATAAATGCAGGAGTCAATGTTTATAGGCAGCCAGTAAAACCTACAACATCATTGAGTACCTTTTTTAAAGCATATGCAGATAGTGCTGAGGTGGAAATTCATCTAACCACCTCGGCATTATGTATAGAGTAAAGGCATGAAGCAAGGATGGCAGTCAGAAACTACTCATATATTGGCAGTGCTAGTGGTGGTGGCAGGCAAGCAATACTTGTATTCAGCATCGTTAACTATACATGCTAACTCAAAGGTTGGTCGTAGTGTTTAAATTAACACGCTCACCCCTGCTACTGAAAATTTGACCCAAAAGACAATAATAGTCATAAAAACAACAGCATAGATAAATGATCCATTTGGTGTACATATTGAAACAACATGTAACCAGAGTTCGGGTATAGTGAATCAGGAGGGGAGCCACTTTAGAATAATAGACACTGATGCACGTGAATAGCACATGTTGAAAACAAAAGGAATTTGATATAGTCCTGTTATTCTGCAGGAGGGTCAGTTGGAGCATCAACAGATGCTCTTCCAGCTGTTCATCTTTTATTGTGTTTCTGCTCAGTTCATCATGTTTCTCTAAATGACTAACATGCATTGTTCTCTTTTTCTGCCCTGTCTAGATACCAAATATTGGCATCACTGACCTGGTGCACAGTGTAAACTAGTAACTACATAACCAGCTGTATATTGAAATCTTGTAGCAATACTCTATATTCACACCCATAAAAATCTAGTTCAAGGTAGAAAATATAAAGATAGATCCTTCTCTAAATCAAATTTGATTTATTGACAAGTCCAACTTGAAAAGTGCCTATTTGATTAAGCCAGATCTACTCAAATCCGGTCCTGGAGATCCGCAACCCTGCAGGTTTTTGGGATATCCCTAATGAATATGCATGAGAGATATATGCATTAGAGAGAGCCTGCCAACCTGACTGGTTTGTGGCCCTCCAGGGCTGGATTTGGAGACCCTTGCCTTACACCTCTGTCATTTAAGATTGTGAGCGGGCAAGGTGCAGATGCCCAAGACATCAAAAAGGTTAGATAGAATGTGTCACATTCTTCTTCGATTCTCACCACCACCAAAAAGTTGTAATATTTTGGTGGTGGTGAGAAGCGAGGAGGAATGTGGCACATTCTATCTAACCTTTTTGATGTCTTGGACATCTGCACCTTGCCCGCTCACAATCTTAAATGACAGAGGTGTAAGGCAGGGGTCTCCAAATCCAGCCCTGGAGGGCCACAAACCAGTCAGGTTGGCAGGCTCTCTCTAATGCATATATCTCTCATGCATATTCATTAGGGATATCCCAAAAACCTGCAGGGTTGCGGACCTCCAGGACTGGATTTGAGTAGCTCTGGATTAAGCCTTCAAGCCAGGCAGATCTTTTGATCATTTACCTGGTGACCAGACTCATTCATTTTCTTTCAGTAGAAGTGGAGCTGTGATGCTGGCTCTTGGCACTCTTGTGTAATGAGTAAACAAAATATTTGACTGGTTGTAGCATAGTAACATTGTAGATCATTGCTGGAAAAGACTAGTTGTTCAGTCCACTGAGCTAACCTGTCCACACTTTGTTCTGCTGGAATTCTGCACACAGTAATTGCATTTTTTGAGAGATTTCTTTCTGCATTGTATTTTAAATTAAGCAACACACAATAACAATATGCTTTGCTATTTTGACAAACAAAGCTTGCAGAATTTTGCATACTTCAGATCTGACACACAGAGAATTGTATTTTTGTTTGCAGGAGTAACACTGTAAGGGTATGTTTCAACCCCCAGTCATACAATGTGACTGCTTTCAAGATATCTTGTTTTATGCAGAACAGTTTCCATTGTCTTCCTCATCTGGGTAGATGAGCATACTGATTCTTCACTTGAGTCACATCCAGCGCCCCTCCTATTCCAAATCTAAGCTTTGTGATCATCTAAAAGCTATGAAAACTAGTGTGTCTATCGCTTGAACATCTGGCCTCCTATGTCCCTTACACAGGCAGGTCTGTTAAATAGACTATGTAAGTACCTGCATTTCTGCTGGGACTAATAGTCATACTATGACACTGCAGACCCACTACTTAATCCAATCAATAATGAACCTCTGTAAGTAAACCAAAATGTTTCATTGTGGGCTTGAAACACAACTGATTTGTGTTGCAAGTACCCAACCACTGTTTGATGTGATATGGAAGTTTGGCTAGCGAGTCATTTTGGGAGTTAATTAGAGCTACTCGTGGACAGAATACTTTTGGACTATCCAGTTTGAGAGGCTTTCACGATGGCCTTTCAGGCGGTTAGCAGCTCCGGATCCCTTTACACTCAGCTAAGTGTTATTACTTCCTTACACTGACTGTTCTGCTGGTTGCAGATTTGTTGAAAGAAGAGAACGCTTAATTCTACAACAAGTAGTTTCTGGTTTATGCAGGGGCTGGTCCTTTAGGGCTAGTTATAGCCTCAGGCATTCATAGGTCATACAGACCTTTTAAATAAATGTTGAATAAAAAGGAGGGTCTGCTATTCGAGAGTGTGTTACACCCTCACAGCAGGCGATCCGACAAAAAATATTGATTTGTGGGTAAGATTCCCGGTGGAGAACATGGTATGACAATAATTACGGGAAATAGTGAGTGACCACTACTTAATCCAACATCCAGCACCACTCTAGATATCTTGTATCTTATCAGCAAGCTTTCTGACAATCTAAACAGCTACCAAAACCAGCAAATCTGGAAATGCACAGAGGGGACAGGATTAGATTGTCCGTCTTTTAAGAAAATTAATGGGAAATCCCAAACTCTGATCCCATAGCTTGCAACTTTAGCTGGTTATTTCTCCATTGTCCTGTAGAAGGCAGCCATGATGAGTGAGCGATACCAATGCAAGCTGTTACACAGAGCAAGATCAAGTGGGAGGGAGAAGACCCGTCAAAGGATATGAAGACTCCCACGTGCTGTGTACTGATGAATAAGATCACTGTAAGGAGAGCATTACCTTATTGTGGCAGGACCTGTCCTCTAGGTGATGCAGTATCCTAGGCGTGTGCCTAGTTGAGAAGGATTGAGACATATTAGGAATGTAGGTGGCTAGTGGGTATGAGGATTGCTTGGTAACTTGCCTACCTGGTGCAGATTTTAGTGAGCTCTGGAAAGGAGACGGCTGTCATGATATGGGTGAGTACCAATGACATAGGAAGATGTAGGAGGGAGATTCTGGAAGCCAAATTTAGACTGTTGGGTAAGAAATACAAATATAGACTTGTTGCATTCTGAGAAATACTCCCTATTTCACATGCAAGACCCTAGAGGCAGGCTGAGCTCTGGAGTCCCATTGTGAGGATGAGACAATGGTACTGGGAAGAAGACTTTGTTTATTAGGAATTGGGGAATGTTTTGGGGAAGGACAGGTTATTCTGATGGTATAGGCTCCACTGCTATGAAGATGTGACATGCACACCAATGAATAGACTGCATCTCTGTACAAAGGTGTTGCTATATCCTTTATACTAACGTGATCCCCTCAATACAGTATTCTTCATGAGAAGATATTTGGGAGGTAATTGCCTACTGGTATATTCTTAAGATAAGTGCAGCCTTACTATGAAATGAATATTTACATGAATTTTGCACTATTGATGATATGCTTTTACATTATAAGGAGTGGAGGAGTAGCCTAGTGGTTAGAGCTGCTACTGCTGTTCTCTGTCACGGGGGCTATCAGTTCTCCCACAAGCCTTGTTCCACTGGCTGGGGTGGTGGTGTTGGGCTTCTACTTTCTCCCGCTTGCCAATTCCAACCCCTCCTCCTGCCTCAATCTCACTCCTTTCTCTCCTTTGAAGTCCACTTCCTTCGCCTCTTCATACCACTTCCTCTCCGAGTAGCTGTTATTTATCGCCCTCCTGACAAGTCTATTTCTACCTTCCTTACCGACTTCGACTCCTGGCTTTCCGCCTTTCTCGATTCCTCTTTCCCCACTCTTATTCTTGGGGATTTTAACATTCACGTTGATAACCCCTCTGATCCCCATGCTTTAAAACTCCTCGCCCTTACCTCCTCGTTTGACCTCCAACTTTGTTCCACTGCCCCCACCTACCTGCACGGCCACTGCCTTGACCTGATATTCTTCTCTAATTCCTCTCCATCGAACTTCCGTAACTCAATTCTTCCCTTATCTGACCATCACCTGTTAAGCTTTAATCTTCAGCTCCTGCTGCCTCAACCTCGTCCTGTCTCCTCCAACCTATTTAGAAACCTTCATACGATTGACCCCTTGACTCTCTCCTCCACCATTTCTCCATCTCTTTCTTATTTATTTATTTAACTTTCTTATATACCGCACTATTTAGCATCAGCGCGGTTCACAGAGAACATAAAAGACCAGAACAACAGGCTGTTCGGTATTACATATAACAGGAGTATCAATTTGGAAAACATGGGGGAACTATATACATAGAATATATAATCTGTTAAATCGATTACATGATAGAGCTGTTTACATAAGTTAGCAGGAGTGCTAGGATCAGGAGAAAACCGTGGTTAAATTTGTGGTGGGACTATTATCTTGCACTTCATATAGGATAGTACCTGATAAATAGGTTAAATTTAAGGGCCTTTCTGAACTGGGTTAGGTTGGTTATTGCATGGATGTCAGGTGGTAGGGAGTTCCAGCATTTTGGAGCGCAAAACATGAAAGCTCTGTTCGCAGTTGATCGGCTGCATGTTGTTATGGCTTTTGGTGTTATTAGAGAGTTTAGTGCTACTTTCTTCCATTATATCTTCCAAATCCGTCAACGAGGCAGTAACCTCCTACAATGCTGCACTCTCCTCGGCTCTGGATGCTCTTGCCCCACCCACCCAACGTCCTGTGAGACGTTCTGCACCCCAGCCCTGGCTCTCTTCCACTATCCGCTATATACGCACCTGTACCTGTTCTGCTGAACGTGCTTGGCTCAAATACCACTCCCCGGAAGACTTTCTACACTTCAAAATTCATGCTTGGCTCCTTCTAGTCAGCCATAGCTCTTGCCAAACAAGAATACTACATCCATCTGACCAACTCTCTTGCCTCTAATCCTCGCCATCTCTTTAATATCCTCAGTTTTCTCTTCAAGGTGCCCCGCCCTCCCTTCCTGCCCAAACCCTGTCCGACTACTTCCATGACAAAATCCACAAAATCACCCTCCAATTCCCCACTTCATCTACCTCCCCAATTCTCCCCACCCATCCCTGCTATCTCCACTACCCTCTCTTCCTTCCCTGTGATCTCTGAAGAGGAAACCACACTCCTTCTCTCTCTTCCTCCAAACCCACCACCTGTTACTCTGATCCTATCCCCACCCACCTCCTAAGCCCCCATCTTCCCCACCATTGTCCCTTCCATCTCTCATATTCTCAACCTTTCGCTCTCCAACTTTCCCCGCAGACTTCAAACATGCTGTGGTCACACCTCTCCTCAAGAAACCCTCACTCGATCCCATCTGTCCTTCTAACTATCGACCCATCTCCCTCCTTCCCTTCATATCTAAATTACTTGAACGTGCAGTCCACCGCCGCTGCCTTGACTTCCTCTCCTCTCATGCCCTCCTGGATCCTTTACAGTCCGGCTTCCATCCCTTACACTCTACTGAAATGGCTCTTACCAAAGTCTCCAATGACTTGTTCCTGGCTAAATGTAATGGCCTCTACTCTGTCCTGCTACTTTTGACACTGTTGACCACAACCTTCTCCTCGATACTCTTTCCTTGCTTGGTTTCAGGGGCTCGATACTATCCTGGTTCTCCTCATACCTCTCCCATCGCTCTTTCAGGGTATGCTATGGTGGCTCCTCCTCCTCTCCTGCCCCGCTTCCAGTTGGCATACTCCAGGGATCCGTCCTGGGTCCGCTCCTCTTCTCTCTCTATACCCAATCCCTTGGTGCGCTTATCTCTTCCCATGGCTTCCAGTACCATCTCTATGCCGATGACGCCCAAATCTACCTCTCGATGCCTGAAATCTCTCCAGCAATCCAGACCAAGATCTCTGCCTGTCTTTCTGACATTGCTGCCTGGATGTCTCACCGCCGCTTGAAATTGAACATGGCCAAAACTGAACTCCTTATCTTTCCCCCCAATACCTCCCCTCCTCTCCCTCCTTTCTCAGTCTCTGTCGATAACTCTATAATCCTTACTGTTTCCTCGGCCCGCAATCTGGGGGTTATCTGACTCTGCCGTTTCTTTCTCTACAACATTAGCAAAATCCGCCCTTTCCTTTCTGAACACACTACTAAAACGCTCATCCACTCCTTAATCACCTCTCGCCTCGACTACTGCAACCTGCTCCTTGCTGGTCTCCCTATGAGCCATCTCTTTCCCCTTCAATCTATTCAACACGCTGCCGCTCGACTAATTTTCTGCCAGCCTCGCCATGCCCACATTACTCCTCTCCTCAAGTCACTTCACTTGCTCCCTATCCGTTTCTGCATTCAGTTCAAACTTCTCCTCCTGACCTATAAATGCATTCACTCTGCGGCCCCTCAATACTTTTCAACTCGTATCTCTCCTTACATCCCCTCTCGAGAACTTCGCTCTTCTAACAAACTACTTCTATCCAGGCCCTCCACTCGCACTGCTAACTCCAGACTTCGCTCCTTTCACCTTGCAGCAACTTACGCCTGGAACAACCTGTGTCAATACGCCAGGCACCCTCCCTAGCCCTCTTCAAATCCAGGCTGAAAACCTACCTCTTCACTGTCGCTTTCAGATCTTGACTTCTGTCCTTTGTCTGTCTAGATTGTACATGCCATGCTTTGTATTTTTTGCCCTGAATAGACTGTTGCTCTGTGTTTTTTTTTATTTTTTTTTGTCTTAACTAGATTGTAAGCTCTAACGAGCAGGGCCTGTCTCCTACATGTGTGTACAGCGCTGCGTGCGACTAGTAGCGCTTTATAAATGCTCAATAGTAGAGCACTGGCTTGGTAACCAAGAAACCAGGATTTGATTTCTACTAGCACTCCTTGTGGCCTTGGGCAAGTTACCAAACCCTCCATTGCCTCAGAAGAAAAGCCTGGCTCTTAAATTAGAACCTCAAATGTGTAAGAAAACACACCAACTTTAGTGCTCCCCACATTTAAATAATTGTGAGTATATAACTTCAAACAACTTAAAACAGTCATAGCCTTTAAAAACGGAATCAATTCGTAGGCAGAAGAACAACAAGATAAGCGGCTAAAAGTACTTATCTGTACTGCCTTAAGGCGAAGTCACTTGTGAATCCCAACAAACTTTGTAGAAACAGCTTCTTGAAAAATTCGCAGCCTGAAGAAAATCGAGCACAGCACTGCGTTTAGGGCAGCTTCTTCATAATGCCCTGTTTCAACGCTCTAATCGCTGCGATACAAAGATGGCTCCCAAAACTTCTAGGACGCCAAGGCATGCTCAGTCAGATGTTATGCCACACCCCCAAAAAGGAACCAATTCATAAAGATTTTGAGAACCAATCACTACTCATTACATCACAGGAGGCTTGCCCAATCAAGTTCTTGAGGCCATTCGTAAAATCTGTGAAATCCAAAATTGTTCCAAAAGTTGTAAACGTTATTCACGATTTACCCCCTTCCCCCCCCCCCCCGTGGATTCGATGGTACAAAATCAAGAATTCTCCAAAACATGTCTGTAAATATGTTGATGATCAAGACAATGTTGGACCACAGGGGCAGTAACAACTTTCATTCTGATCCAAGATGCATTTTCATGTAATCGAACTGGAAGGATCGGTAGTATAACATAAACCACAAAAGACGTGGAACAAGTGGTATGCCATTTTGCTTTGTGAATAAAGTCAGAATTAGGAATATGCCATTCCCTACTAGTAATGGAACGGCTACAGCAATCCACAGTTTGCACAAGAAAAATGACCCAATTCTCCATGTTTATTAAAAGATATTCTATCCAAAGGGGAAGAAGTAATACCAACCAAATCCTGAAGGTTGGAACCCCTTGTATAAGCTATTTGTAATATCTTTTGGAAGCAAGGATGTAATTGCAAAACATGCCAATGTTTAGATTTTTTTTTTAATTTTATTTGTATGTGACATAAATGGTAGCACTCCTACAAATTTCTCTGTCTGGGTAGAAATATCACGTGGCCTTATAGATTCAATGTGATCAAGAGAAGGGATAAGCCAGTCACGATGAATAAATCTTGCTCTAGTATATGCCCATTTAATCACATTAACTGGATAGCCTCTTTGTAGCAAACGGTTTGATAAATCTTTTGGCTTGATCCAAATAGTCATGTAGATTCGTACATATACGCCGCAGATGCAAAAATTGTCCAAATGGAAGACCCTTTTTCAAAGAAATGGGATGAAAACTTGAAAATTTCAATAAAGTATTTTTCTGCACCGGTTTTTGAAACAGCGTAGTATGACGCGCATTGTCCTGTTTCATTATAATAACATCCAAAAATTCTAACCTCCAAAAGTGATGGTGCATGGTGAATTTCAAATGAGTTCTTAGAGAATTCAACCAGTCCAAAAAAAGAAACGGATGTTCTTCCGTACTTTTCCAAAGGAAAAATATGTCATCTAGGAATCTAACCCACAAGCTTATGTATGCAAACTAATGTGAAGAATACATCAGAAGACTCAAAATCTGCCAAATATAATGTCGCCACAGAAGGGGCCACTGTTGCTCCCATGGCAACTCCATGAATTTGATGATAATATTACTGCTCATATTGGAAATAATTTCTTGTCAAAACTAATTGAAGTTGCTGAAAAAATGAACAAGGGATCCTACCCGGTAACACAATATCCAAGTCAGAAATAACTCTAAGAGCTTGATGTTGATCTATATTTGTGTACAATGCCACAACATCTAGAGAAACCAGCCAAAAATTATCCACTGGATCTATGACAGAATTAAGTTTTGACATGAAATGAGTAGTGTCCTTTATGAAAGAGGTCACTTTCTGGGCACATGGTTGCAAAAACACATCATAAAATTTGGAAAGTGGTTCTAACACTGAACCACGGCAGGACACAATAGGTCGCCCTGGTGGGGGGGTTGACAATGATATATGAATTTTTGGCACAGTGTATATAATAGGTGTTAATGGATGCAATGGGGTTAAAAATTTAAACTCACGTTTAGTAATCCAACCATGAGACAAAGCCTCTTGCATAATCTGTCGAATTTCTTGCTGTAGACCAATAGTTGGGTTTATAGATAATTTTACTATAATATTTATTATCATTCAACTGATCGAGCAGATTAGAACGGTATTGAATTAATGATTGGACTACAGTAGCACCCCTTTTGTCTGCTCTACAAATGACCAAGTCATGATTGTTCTTTAGATCTTTCAACGCTTGCCATTGATCACCTGAAAGATTATGAAATCGTGATTTAAGGTTAGTCAATTCCAAATTGGCCATATCTTTGAGAACCAATTTTTATATGCCATAATAAGAGGATCTTTTATCCCTGGAGGAAGCCATTTAGACGGTGCTCGGACTACTGAAATATCTGGGCCCATAGCATGCAATGCACAAAAATGAGCTACTTGCAATTTTCTAAAAAAACGATGCAAAGCCAAATGCATTTGAAAAGGCTTATAATGGGCCACTGGGACAAATGATAATCCCAAATACATCACTGCAAGAATCTGTATTGAAAGAGGATACGAGGATATATTTGACTGTTGTTTGGAACGGGTCCAGGTCGTCCAGACCTTGAATGCGATCCGATTGAAAATTGTCCTGAGGTCTCCGCCCTCGACCTCGACCACGGAAGCGGCCTCGATTTAAAAAAAAAAAAAAAAAAAACCCTGTTCCTGGGGGTAAGAATGATTTTCCGAAGTGTTCTGCACAAAAATATTGTCAGAAGAACCCCCTTGTTCAGAATCCTCTGAGGAAGTGTCAAAAGTAACTCTTTTCTGTTGTGTAGGACTCTTCTTCATCCAAGTATATACTTGATACAACTCATAATCCTTTTTGTCATGATTAAATTTCTTAATCTTGGTAGACTTCAAATAGTCACAAAACTGATCAAGGTGAGTCTGCAGATCTTCCTTTTGCGTTTGAAAGCGGTCTATAGATGTCACTGATCGAATCGTGCCTTCTAAGACCGTCACATCTTGTTGCAATTTATCGGCTTCTGTATTTAACCTCTCTCCTAGTAGCGCAATCAGATCCAAACTACATTTGTTCAGAATACTATTCCACTTAGTAAAAAATATTTCATCATCCGTAAACATTTTCGGGGATTTTAAAACTCGTAGGCCCCGAGGACTCATCTTGGATTTTAAATATTGAATCATTGTAGCTTCATGTAATTGTATCCTTAGTTTCTTATTCAGATTTAAAAGATCCAAAAATGAAGAAGACCCAGACAGGTTTTCAGAATCATCAAATAAAGCTGGTCTTTGAACCAGCGCCTGAATCTGTGCATCCGAGAAAGCAAAAGTAGCTTGATTGGCTCTCGGAAGGGGTTCCTTAATAGCCTCTTTAAGAGAAGATGATAGATCAGTGGCCATAATAACTGTTATAATGGGTGAACCAAATTACAAAAATAACAACTCTATGAAATACCCACAAACAAAAATAGAGTTAGAAAAAGAGAGACAGAATCGCTGAGCCTAAATAAATAAATGTTGGAAGATTAGCCTTGAAGGGCAGCCCCTCTCTTAGCTTTCCTTCCATTTAATCAAATTAGTGGCTCTTAAATTAGAACCTCAAATGTGTAAGAAAACACACCAACTTTAGTGCTCCCCACATTAAATAATTGTGAGTATACAACTTCAACAGTCATAGTCTTTAAAAACTGAATCAATTCGTAGGCAGAAGAACAGGATAAGCGGCTAAAAGTACTTATCTGTATTGCCTTAAAGCAGCGATTAGAGCTTTGAAACGGCATTATGAAGAAGCTGCCCTAAACGCAGTGCTGTGTTCAATTTTCTTCAGGCTGCAAATTTTTTCAAGAAGCTGTTTCTATGAAGTTCGTTGGGATTCACGAGTGACTTCGCTTTAAGGCACAATGCCAAGAAAACCCGGTGCTGCTGGGTCACCAGGAGTCAACACTAACTCAAAGGCACACATTGTATTACATTACAAAGCACAGCCATGTTATGATTATATTTTGGCAACACTGCATGACCCCAGTGTTTTGTCTATGTGTGTGAAATCAAAGCTGAAATTTAGTTTCAATATCGTCCTGCTAGACCAGTCAAGACAAGTGGATTGTATTCCCCTACCAGCAGATTGGTGGAGACAAAGAACCAATGAAAAGCCCAGGATTTCAATGACATCACTCTTATGTCTGTATTCACCTCAGCCATCAATTTCTTTATCTTTAGCAGATGGTGGATGTATTTTCTCCCCTCTGCAGAAAATCTGAAGACTGAGAGGAAAAGATTGATTAAGCGCTCATGAACGATCATCTTGAGGGTGACTCTCTCACTTGAGTGTGATGTGGGAAGCTCCATTAGACTGCAGACTTTTTGGTAGCCATAGAAGAAGGGAACGTTTGGTTCAGTTCCACATGCTTATCATAAGAGCCTGTTGAACAGCCAGAAATTGGAAGGATGTGGAAGAGTGCAGCAGCCTCGCATAGCCTCAGTGCCCCCTCCCTCCCTCCTCTGTCCCCCATGCTCTCTCCCGAAGATTGCAGAAGACTCTGGGAGGGATTGGCCTGTCAGCTACCTTAAACGCAGTGCTGCAAAGCCAGTAAAACCGTTTTCGGGGGAGCAAAACTGAGCCCGGCATGGATTCTCTGCCTGGGGCTCTGAGGTGGTGAGTGCCAAGGCGTTAACTCGTCAGTGTCCTCGTTGGGGGCTACTGATTCCGTCTTCTTGGGACACAATTCAGGGTAGACTGCTGGTGACCATTTGCGGTTTGGGGGTTTCCTGCCATTTTCTGCATGCGCTAATAACTTTTTCTCCTATTGTGCACCTGGTGGTCTTGTGATCTTGTGTGCACATTCTGCTTAAGCGGCTCCAGCGCACATTCCTACCCTAGCACCTGTAATGTGTACAACTGTAAAAGCACAGTTATGCATGGCCGCAGTAAAAGTGTAGTTAACACATGCCTTTGGGCCACCGCAGCCTTAGTGTGCGCTGTTGTGATACCTTAACTCTCTCTGTCATCCAGGAAACGACCTGTGGCAAGTGAGGTGCCTATTCTGGACTCTGTTCCTCTTTCATGGCAGCTTCTGAGTTGTCCCTGGAGAGCCTCTCTGCCTCTCTTTGCTGGGGGATGCAGTTAGTCCGGTCTTGCCTACCTAGGGGCAGGAGGTGACGGATGGCACTATGGGTAATGATAGCCAGCCAGCTGGAGGATCTGGCCTCTGTGCTGTGAGCCGCTCTTCGTCCTGGGGGGTAGGGGTCTGTGGTGGCTGTGCCCCCTGGTGTTGAAGGATCATTTCTGAGAGGAGAGCTTCCAGACTCTGGATTGTCCTCCTGGGAATTCTTTTCCTTTTTTGCAGCAGGTCTGGTCCTTCTGGCATGGAAATTCAGATCCTGCGGCCTTCGGGCTCCCGGGTCCAGTCTCATGTGGGGCAGGTGAGAGTGGAAGCCTTATTCAATTGCTTTTGGCTAAGTGTCCCCAGTAAGGGGGCACTCCCTGGAGATGGGGAACAGCTGGGAGCTGTTCGAGATTTTGACTATGATTTATTTATTTATTTAACATTTTTTATATACCGTCTTTCTACGAATCAAGACGGTTTACATATAACAATAAAGGCAGTATATTTCAACTGTTTACAAGGAACGAATAACTGGATACAGAGTAAGCAACATGAAGAACTAAATTATAATATACAGTTAATTGCAGTGAACAGTGATCAACTATTTACATATATACATATGTATGTGGACAGCTACGGATGGGAGCACTGTAAGGTTAATGGAATAAGGGCAGGGAGGTAAAAGTAAGGAGTTTGGTATTAGGGTGGGAGAGAGAAATGCTCAAGGAAAAGATGGGTCTTTAACTTTTTCCGGAATTCAATGTGGCTCACACAGTTGCGCAGCTCATGCGGAAGGGTGTTCCAAAGGGATGGAGCATAGAGGGAAAAGGTCCTGTCACAAGTGGATTGTTTACAGTGTTTTTTAGTTGAGGGTATAGACAATAAATTATTAGTGATAGAGCGGTGCTTTCTAGTAGTGTTGGAGAAGGTAAGGAGAGGGGAGATTTAGATTCAGATGGCTCGGTACTGGGCTCTGATGTGGATGAAGTACTCTCACCTTCAGAAGATTGTGAAAAGGCCGGCGTGATCTGCCTATTTTGGAAAGAGAAGTTGGTGCCTTTGACTGTCAGGGTCTCATCTGCCTTGAACTTGACGGATGCTTCTGGCTTGGAGCAGGAGCCAAAGGTGCACCCGCTTCAAGGGATGCAGAAATCCACTACTGTCTTCCCATTCCCAGATGTGATCAAGGATATGATGCAGTCTCAGTGGGACTCTCCCAACTCCCCCCCCCCCCAAGGGGTTAAGGGTATATAAGAAGATCTGCACTGTTCCAGAGAAGGAGTGCATTGAGTGGTTTGGTATTCCCAAGGTGGATGTGCAGGTCACGGTTATCAGACAAACTACTATTCCTGTGGAATGTGGATAGGCCTTGAAGGATTTTCTTTACCGTAAGGTGGATTCAATGTTGAAGAGCCAGTTCGCCATGGCAGTTGCTATTCTTCAGCTGGTGGTATTTGCCAGCCTGATATCTCTAGCTAGAAGAGGGTGAGATTCTGGAGGAGGAACAGGCCCAGACTGTTGGGGTCTTCCACAGAGAAGAGTTACCGGCGCTGATTGGCGAGTCCCTGAAGGCTCTTAATATCTCCACAGACCTCTTGGAAGAGGAGGAATCAGTGGAGGATCCACTGATTCAGGCGGTACAAAAGACACAGAAGGTCTTGCCGGTTCACCAGGTAGTTAAACAGATGATCCAGGATGAGTGGAACCAACCAGAGGACGGTCTGCATGGGTCACGCCTGTACCCGTTGCCGGAGCAGGAGAGAGAATTGCTCCAGTCCCCGAGGTTTGACACTGCGGTGTCGGCAGTGACCAAGAAGACCACTATCCCAGTCGAGGGCAGTGTGGCTCTCAAGGACACCCAGGATAGGAAACTGGATACTTTGTTGAA
The DNA here is from genome assembly GCA_033557465.1 of Ichthyophis bannanicus. Lineage (NCBI taxonomy): Eukaryota > Metazoa > Chordata > Amphibia > Gymnophiona > Ichthyophiidae > Ichthyophis > Ichthyophis bannanicus. Next base: position 918,352,627 of record CM066034.1, read on the forward strand.
ACAAGCATTTGACATCAATGCCTTGGCTCTCCAGGCGTCGGTATGTGGGGCCTGGGTGGCTAGGGCCTGCCTCCGTTGGTCGCAGCAGATTCAACAGCCAGGCAACCTGTCCGGGAACTCGGCAGGGGAGGCTGCAAGGATTGAGTCAGGAGCAGCCTATCTCACAGACTAGCACTACGATCTCATCAGGGGTCTGTCGGAAAGTATGGCATCGGTGGTGGCAGCCCATTGCTACCTCTGGCTCCAGAATTGGGCAGCTGATGGTTCTTCCAAGGCCCGACTCAGCAGTCTTCCCTTTAAGAGGAAGCTGCTGTTTGGTCAGGACCTGGACAAGTTGGTAAAGGAGTTGGGGGATTCTAAGGGAATCAGGTTCACGGAAGATAACGGAAACAGAGTCGCAACCCCACTCCCATAAGAACCCATCCTCGGGAGATCTGGAGGTTTCAGACAACCCGTTTGGCACCTTATCAGAGGGGGCGTTTTCCCTCGAAAGGGCCAGGGGTTTCAAGGAGCGGGTAGGGGATTTAGTGCCTCCTTCTCCTCAGGACCTAGGAAAACACAATGAAGCGAGTGGGCCCAGGTGGGGGTACTGCCAGTGGGGGGGGTCAGCTGGGGCAGGTTTACTCCACCTGGGCCCGGATCACATCGATCAATGTGGCAAAGTTTGTTTCTGTTTTAATAACATTTTCTGAGTTGCTTACTGCTTGGGAAGTGTCATACTGTCGTCTTCAGTGCTTTAACAGAAGCTATATGAAGTGATGACATCACTGAAAGTTGCTCAAGTCTGTCTCCACTTACAGGCAAGGGAGCATAACCCATTTGTCTGGACTAGTCTAGCAGGATTCAAGGAAAGTAAATTTATCAGATATGTAAAAATGTATCCTTAATAAGGCAGGCCTAAAAAGAATTTCAAAAGAAGCTTCTTGGAGAGGCAAAAACTACTAAACATTTTCAAGTACAATCAAAGCAAGAAGTCTGTGAGGGAGTCTGTTGGATGACTAGATGACCAAGGGGTAATAGTGACACTTGGGGACCATAGCAGAAAAACTAAGGAGGCCTTGTACTAAAATGCACAAAATGGTTAATGCATATTAATGGTTAATATGATAAATGTTAGCACAGGGCGTGGTAACTGTTACTATGCAGGCATGACAACTACTCCATGCTAATATCCTGTGGTAACTGCAAATCATGTGTTGGGTTGAGGAATCGGCAGATTAGTGGCAGAGAATAGGCATGGAGAACACATTGCTGCTAGCGTGGGGAAATATAGTGTGTGCTGTCAGTAGTGCAATTAGTGCAGGTGCATGTAACACCTCAATGGGTGGCGTAAAATGCCTCTGTGTTAATTTTGCAGCATGTTAGGATAAGCATCTGTGCAGTAACTGTTGGGAATAGGCTGGCCATAGCCCTAACAGTTACCTTGGAGGCTTTGCACTTACTGCATGTTAGTTTTAGTGCTAACTGCATGATAAGTGGAAAAAAACCTAATGCAGTTTTAATAAAAGGACCCCTAAGTGAGTTCTTTGCTTCAGTCTTTAGTAAAGAAGCTATCTGGGAGATATCTGCACTAGAAGCACTCTTGAACAGTGATGATTTAGAGGAACTGAAGCAAATAGCTGTGAAACTGGAAGGTATAATAGAGCAAATTGACAACTAAAGAGTAACAAATCTCCAGGACCAGATTGTATCCACCCATGAGTTCTGAAAGAATTTTGAATGTGAAATTTAATGTTACACTCTACCATTAAAAATTAGCTACAGTACATGAGGATTGGAGGATGACCAGTATAATTCCTATTTTTAAAAAGGGCTTCAGGACTGATCTGGGACAATAAATATCAGGAAGCCCAACTTAAGTGCTGGGCAAAATGGTAGAAGCTATTCTGAAAAACAAAATCACTGGCTGAATGGATAGGTGTGGATTACTGGGGCAGAGCCACATGAATTTAGCAAGGGGAAGTCTTGCCTTACTAATCTAATATAATGTTTTTGAAGATGTTAATAAAGAGCAGCTATAGTGTGTCTGAATTTTCAGAAGGCATCCAATAGTCTTTCTTGAGAGATTTTGTGGAAAATTTAGTCGTGGGTTAGGAAGCAATGTCCTATTGTAGATTGTTTCTCATCTTTTAACCAGTTAGCAGACTATGGGGACCATTTTAAAAGCCTTAGTTGCAATTTGGATGTCCAAAAATGTGCATGCAGGCGTCCCATTTTACAAATGGGTTTTAAAGATGTTTCCAGTACAGGGACGGCCAAGTAGGCAAGGGACATGGTGGAAGCATGTCTGGGATGGTGTGATGGACTTGGAGATCCCTGTTTTGATTTCAGAAATATTGGGGACATCTGCAATCCCATCCAAGTTTTAGACCTGCTCCAGGCACAAATAGGCATTGGGAAAGTGCTCATTTGGTTGTAAAACATCCAGAGGGTGTGGAAAAGATGGCATGCAACTATCTCCAGTACTCTGCATAATCACAATGATAGTAGCAGTGAGAGTCGAACCCTGGCTTCCCTGGTTCTAGCCTACTACTCTAACCATTAGGCTATTCCTAGATATCACCGGTCTTGAATACTATTCTGGGGACGTCTGTGTAGACGCCCTGGAAGACATCCATATTATACATATCCATGTTTGTGAAATTTGTGCTTGGACATCCTAAATTACACTTGGATACCTTCAAGGGACTAAATGGTGAGCTTTCCCACTGGAGAAAGATAAACAGTGGCGTACTTCAGGGATCTGCATTGGGACTGGTGCTTTTTAACATTTATAAATAATCTGGAAAAAGGAATGATAAATGATTAAATTTTCAGATGAGACAAAATATTCAAAATTGTTAACTTTATTTCGAGGGCTTGCTATACCATTTAGAGACAGGAGCCATCAAAGTGAAATTGCAGGAGAATCTTGTTAGACATGGCAGGTGAAACTGAATATGGATAAATGTGAAGTGATGCACATAGGGAAAACTAATCCTAAGAATAGCTACACAATGGTGGTTTCCATGTTAGGACTTACCACACAAGGAAAGGATCTTGGAGTCACTGTGGACGATAGATTGAAATCCTCATCTCAGTGTGGTCAATACAGCAAAACGTTAGGAAAGCAGTGGAGAATAAAATGGAGAATATCATAATTTCTCTGTATTGAATCATAGTGTGGAACACTTGAGTATTTGCACAGCTCTGGTTATTCCATCTCAGAAATGATATAGCAGACCTAGAAAATGTACAGAGACAAAAAATGTAATTAAGGCTAAACGGGTTAAGGTTCTTCAGCTTGGAAGAGATGGCTGAGAAGAGATATGTTAGAAGTTTATGAAATCATGAGGGCAGTAGAAAAGGTAAATAGATTTGTTTTGTATTTTGTTTTTCAGTCTGTTCATAACCAAACTGTAGAGTGTTTGTTTATTACCAGAGAATGTGGTCAGTGCAGCTAGTATAGCTGGGCTTCAAAGGGGATTTAGACAAGTTGCTGGATGAAAAGTCCAGAAACTATAATTACCAAGTAGACTTGGGAAAGACACCACTTATTCCTGGGAGGAAGCAACAAGGAATAAATGTATTCTTTGTGATTCTGCCAGGTACTTGGGATGTGGATTGAGCGCTGTCAGACAGGATTCTGGGTTCTGTAGTCCCTTGGTCTGACTCAGTATGGAACATAAGAACATAAGATATGCCATACTGGGTCAAACCAAGGTCCATCAAGCCCAGTATCCTGTTTCCAACAGTGGCCAATCTAGGTCATATGTACCTAGCAGTTTCCCCAAGAGACACAAGTTCCACAATGCTTGTACTGGGTCAAGCATTGATATCTTCGGTCACTTCTTAATAAAGGTTTATGGACCTTTCCTCCAGGAACTTGTCCAAACCTTTTTTAAACCCAGCTACACTAACAGCCTTTACTACATCCTCCGGTAACAAATTCCAGAGTTTGATTACACGTTGAGTGAAAAAATATTTTCTTTTATTAGTCTTAAATAGTTTACCCTGTAGCTTCATTGCATGTCCCCTAGTCTTTCTATATACTGATAACGTAAACAATCGATCTATGTTTACCTGTTCCACTCCGTTCCTTAATTTATAGACTTCTATCATATCTCCCCTCAGCCGTCTCTTTTCCAGGTTAAAGAGCCCTAACCTTTTTAGACTTTCTTCATAGGAGTATCCTTCCATCCCCTTCACCATTTTGGTGGCTCTTCTCTGAACCTTTTCTAAAATCGCTATATCCTTTTTAAGATCCTTTTGCCCTCTCCACCTTCGGAAGGCCATCTGCTCTCCTCAATCGGAGGATCGAGCCAGCCGGGACATCAGCCCACCTCCGGTACATGTGCTGACCAATCGGGTCAGCTGAGGCTCTTCTTAAGCGAGCGCTGATCGAGCGCATCGCTCCTTTTGCCCTCTCCACCTTCGGAAGGCCATCTGCTCTCCTCAATCGGAGGATCGAGCCAGCCGGGACATCAGCCCACCTCCGGTACATGTGCTGACCAATCGGGTCAGCTGAGGCTCTTCTTAAGCGAGCGCTGATCGAGCGCATCGCTCCTTTTGCCCTCTCCACCTTCGGAAGGCCATCTGCTCTCCTCAATCGGAGGATCGAGCCAGCCGGGACATCAGCCCACCTCCGGTACATGTGCTGACCAATCGGGTCAGCTGAGGCTCTTCTTAAGCGAGCGCTGATCGAGCGCATCGCTCCTTTTGCCCTCTCCACCTTCGGAAGGCCATCTGCTCTCCTCAATCGGAGGATCGAGCCAGCCGGGACATCAGCCCACCTCCGGTACATGTGCTGACCAATCGGGTCAGCTGAGGCTCTTCTTAAGCGAGCGCTGATCGAGCGCATCGCTCCTTTTGCCCTCTCCACCTTCGGAAGGCCATCTGCTCTCCTCAATCGGAGGATCGAGCCAGCCGGGACATCAGCCCACCTCCGGTACATGTGCTGACCAATCGGGTCAGCTGAGGCTCTTCATAAGCTCTCCCAGGAGGGATTGAGCTCTACACCAGGACAGCGCCGCCCAGCAGAGTGTTGCCTGACCAATCGGGTCCTTCCCAGGCTCATTTAAAGGAGTGTGCCTTACAGGCGTGCCTGCACCGGAGGGCCTCGCCAGAGGGCCCTTTGGCGTGGCCCTTAGGCGGTGGCACGTTGAAGAACACCAAGAACAAGAAGAAATACCTCTAATTTGGACCCATTTCCACGCTGTTGTGATCCCTTTTCCTGAACCGCAAGTAGTACCAATCACCATAATATTTGTAATATCTAGCCAGTAAACCTGTTGTCTGTTGATGATCACACATTCACTAGCACTAATGCTGACAGCCATTACCAAGCGTCACATATAAAGAAATCACCATAGTGAGAAATATATACCTTATGAGTTTATTATTGTTGCCAATACTCCATTCACATACATCAGTGCTAATTGTATACTATTGCTAGTATCACTTAACTGCTATCACTTAACTGCTAGATATTATTTCTGTTACCAACAATACATTTTCATGTAGCAGCGCTAATCCTATTACCATTGTTAGTATTGTACATCTACTTCTATCAATGCATTTTACATTTACATGTATTCTACATTGCTAGATCTTACATTTACATGTAACAGCTCTAATTGTATACTATCGCTAGTATCACTTAACCACTAGAGTCTATCTTGTTGTCAAACCCACTTTTCATGCATCAGTGATAATCTTATTACTGACAACTGTGTCATACCTCATTACTGTTGGCAGAATTTCACCCTTACTCAAAAGTGTTAACTTATTACTGTTGGCAGTATATTATTCTGTTTAGTTCCTTGCTGAATGTTACATGGTCTTATATTCTGCTGACAACTGTTACATTGTCTCATTTTCCACTGACTGACACATTACCTCATTGTTTGCTCGATGCTGTACTGTCCCTGTCTTGCCACATTGCCACATTGTTCCAAATACATACTCATCGCCAGACAGTAAGTTTATACACTGCCAATAGCTAGCACAATAGTCAAGCCAGCACAATAGTCAATACCGGTCCCACTAATTACCCAGCAACAAACAGTTCACATACTATTTCACAAAGGCATCACAAAATGCACCCATTCCTAGCCTTGGCATGTCTACACCTAGCCTCCTTGCTCCCCCTTACATCCCACGCCATTCACACAAGCACTAACCACATCCCAATACTCCGCAGTGAAGGGAAAAGATGGACGGAGAATCACCAACACCCCCCAAGAGAACCCAAGGACGCACATCACTCACATTTATTACACATCCCACTTCAACATCTCAAGAAGTCAAATCTGGACCGTCAGCAACACCATCAAGCCCTAAAGTGTGCACTCATCAACGCAAGGTCAATACGTACAAAATGGCCAATAATCACCGATCTGATCACAACCCATGATCTTGATATCATCATGATCACAGAAACTTGGCTATCAGAATGTGACAACGCAATCATCAACCAGATGATACCCACAGGTTTCTCAGTCCACACATGCCATAGAACCAATCAGAGAGGAGGAGGAACACTCATCCTTGTCAAAACTTGCCTAGGCTTCCAGATGTGCAACTCAACCAGCACAGCCCACCTGGACTCCCTCACCATAACAAATGACACCTGCACGATCAACCTACTCTACCGGGCACCAACACCAGCCTCAGAAGATCTTGCAACGATTATGGGCCTCGCCTGCAACTCAAACAAACCACGATCCCAGAACTGGATCCTAGGTGATTTCAACTTGCCTACGCTACAGGAATCGCAAGCCTCTGCTTTCCTAGAAGCGTTACAAGAACTAGGCTACGATCAGCTAGTCAATAATCCCACCCACGTCAAGGGAAACAAACTTGACCTGATCTTTGCCCCACAGACAGATAAAGATACCACCCAACCAATGCCACCAACCATAACGCCTGTGCCATGGTCTGACCACAGCCTAATCCAATTCCAGATACCTATTAACACACACAATAAAAACTCAAACAAGAACAACACTGTCCACGAAACCTCTTTGAAGCGCTTCCGCCCCTTCAATAAAGAAGAGCTTCGAGAGAAGATCCTCCCACTCCTCAACAACATACCACACGACCTAGATGCATTGGTGTCCACCTGGGATGAGAGCCTCAAGACCATCGCATGTCTACCAGCCACAAATAAAACAACAACAAAGAAACGAGAGCATGCACCATGGTATACCAGAGAACTCCGAGACTCACTCAAGTGCCTGCGCAGGCTCGAGAGAAGATGGCGCCGATCCCACTCTACTGAAGCACAAGATACCTACATCGCTCACCTAAAATCACACCGCGATGAATTAACAAAAAGCGGAAACAATACCATTCCGACATCTTGAAGCGGTCACTAAACAAGCCACACGATCTCTTCAATATAGTGAAATCTCTCATAAGAGAACCTCCTGCAGACCAGTCACAGATGCCACACCCCCAGGCATACTCCAACTACTTACAGTCAAAAATGATCCGGACTACTACATCTGCAACCAACTACCTACAACTTGAAGTCACCCAGGTTGGTGCAAGCTCGAACTCCGCGGAAAAACAGCTCTCAGCACAACTTGCCCCAACCATCACCACTATCCGACTTTGAAAAAATATCACGCAGAGAGGTTGAAGACACGATCGCTGCAATCAACCCCACTACTGCACCCAATGACCCATGCCCTGCTTTATGGATAAAAGAGTTACGATGTGACTTAAGCCAATATCTGAGCGAATTAATAAACCAATCTCTTACATCCGGATCATTTCCACAAAGTCTGAAACAAACATCAATCAGACCACTGCTCAAAAATAACAAGATGGACCCAACGAAAGTGGAATCATACAGACCAATTTCAAGTATCCCTATGCTTGCCAAAATAATCAAAAAGTTAGTACAGCGCCAAATCCAACAGCATATTGATACTGAAGCCCCACTGGATCCTTCCCAGCATGGGTTCAGAGAAGCACATGGGGTTGAAACCCTCCTCACCAACCTATTTGACCATCTAGTCTCTGGAACTGACAAAATGCATCAAGGATTCGCCCTCATATTCCTCGACATTGCAGCGGCTTTCGACTCGGTGAACCATGAGATCCTCATACAACGTCTCAGCGAGAAAGGAATTCAGGGAACAGCCCTAAAGTGGTGCAAGTCATACCTGACTAATAGATGGCAACATGTAAGGTCAGGCTCCACAACCTCTGAACCATTTTTTCAGAACCAGGGTGTACCACAGGGCTCGTCACTATCTGCATTGATGTTTAACATCTACATGCAGCCCATATGTGCCCTAGCACGTTCATTCAAGGTCAACTGTCTAGCCTACGCAGATGACATCCTACTATACATCCCATTCAGGACCAACCATCCAGACCTCTCCCCGCTAACAAGATGTTTTGAGGCAACAGCAGAATGGTTCAGCACACAAAACATGAGAATCAACTACAGTAAAACAGATGTCCTTTTCATCTCAAGAAACCAGGACTTCACCCCTCCACTCTCTTTAAAGGTCGGCAACACAGAGCTGAAAACCAAACCCACAATCCGCTACCTTGGCGTTACACTGGATCAACAACTGGATCTGAAAACCCACATAAGAAACACAGTAAAAACAGTATACATGAAAATAAGGACCCTAAAACATCTCCGACCGCTGCTTGACTTCAGCGACTACCGTTCGATCTATCAGGCATTAATATTACCACATTTCGACTATGCCAACGTAATTCTACACGGTCTCCCTCAAGCAACACTGGCTCCTCTCCAGCTTGCAATGAACACTGCGGCAAGAGTACTAACAGGGGCTTCACGGAGAGAGCACATAACGCCAGTACTGATGAACCTCCATTGGCTACCAGTTCAAGCAAGAATCCGCCACAAAGTTCTAACCTTAACTTTCAAAGCCGCAAACACCCTGACCTCCACATCCCTCAGCAAGATGATACATAAAGTACCACAGAACAGAAACAGAAGACCCATGATGCAAAACACACTAGAGGTCCCAAAAGTAATAACAAAATGCACAAAAGCAACGACAAATAGGGCCTTTACGATTTACGCACCCAGAGCATGGAACGCGCTCCCCACCTCTATTCGAAACATCACTCACCTAATTGACTTCAGGAAGGCACTAAAGCAGCACCTATTCACCACATACTACCCTGAATCCAGCACTAGTAATCATACATATGCCCCCTCAGACAATCACTCATTGCAATTAAACAATCAGACTCAGCATGAAAAAGGATAATCAACTGATCGATCAGAAGATACCCACTGAAATGGAATCAGGACCCCCAGTGTAAATAAGATGTAGATATGTTATACAATGTACATAGTTCCCCCCAGTTACTTCCAAGTTGATCTCCTGTTTATTGTAAATGCAACTCAGGGTTCCTGTGTTGTATGGTTGATGTTGGATGTAAACCGCTCTGATCTAGAATAGAGCGGTATAGAAGAACTGTTAAATAAATAAATAAATAAATAAATAAGATACGGCGACCAGAATTGCACACAATATTCAAGGTGCGGTCTCACCATGGAACGATATAGAGGCATTATAATATCTTTTGTTTTATTTTCCATTCCTTTCCTTATCATACCTAGCATTCTATTTACTCTCTTGGCCGCCGCTGCACACTGGGCCGAGGGTTTTAACATGGTATCCACAATGACGCCTAAATCTTTTTCTTGGGTGGTGGTTCCTAATGTGGAACCTTGCATCGTGTAACCATAGTTTGGGTTGTTCTTCCCTAGGTGCATAACCTTGCACTTGTCCACATTAAATTTCATCTGCCATTTTGATGCCCAGTCTTCCAATTTATCAAGATCCTCTTGCAATTTTTCACAATCCTCTTGGGTTTTAACAACTTTAAATAGTTTTGTGTCATCTGCAAATTTGATAACCTCACTCGTTATTCCACTTTCCAGGTCATTTATGAATATGTCAAAAAGCAGCGGACCCAGCACAGATCCCTGGGGTACACCACTATTCACCTTTCTCCATTGAGAAAATTGGCCATTTAGCCCTACCCTCTGCTTTCTATCTTTTAACCAGTTCCTGATCCACAATAGTACACTGCCTCCTATCCCATGACTCTTTAGTTTTGCCAAAAGTCTCTGATGAGGGACCTTGTCAAAGGCTTTCTGAAAGTCCAGATACACAATATCAACCGACTCACCTTTGTCCACCTGTTTATTCACTCCTTCAAAAAACATAACAGATTAGTAAGACAAGATCTTCCTTGTCTAAAGCCATGTTGGCTGTCTCCCATTAGGTTGTGACTATCTACATGCTGAGTAATTTTATTCTTTATGATGGTTTCTACCATTTTTCCTGGTACTGATGTCAGGCTCACCGGTCTGTAGTTTCCCGGATCACCCCTGGAACCCTTTTTAAAAATTGGTGTTACATTGGCGATCCTCCAATCTTCAGGTATTAGAGATGATTTTAATGATAGTTCACAGATTACTGATAGCAGGTCTGCAATCTCATATTTCAGTTCTTTCAACACCCTTGGATGTATACAATCCGGCCCAGGTGATTTGCTACTCTTCAGTTTATCTAATAGTTGTAAGACATCTTCCCGATGTATCGATATTTCCTTCAATTCTTCCGCACCTTTAAATACCACTTCAGTCATGGGTAACATCCCTACATCTTCCTCAGTAAAGACCGAAGCAAAGAATTCATTCAGTCTCTCCGCTATCGCCTTGTCGCCTCTTAGTGCTCCTTTAACCCCTTTATCATCTAATGGACCAACTGACTCTCTCACAGGTTTTTTGCTACGAATATACTTGAAAAGGTCTTTATTTTGCGTTTTTGCTTCCGCAGCAAGCTTCTTCTCAAATTCTCTCTTTGCCTGCCTTATCAATGCCTTGCATTTGACTTGCCAGTGCTTGTGCTGTTTCCAGTTTTCGTCATTGGGCTCTTTTTTCCATTTCCTGAAAGATGCTTTTTTGGCAACAACAGCCTCTCTGACCTCACCTTTAAACCATGCTGGCAGTTTTTTGGATTTCCTTCCACTTTTCTTAAAGCGTAGAATACAGATGGTCTGGGCTTCCAAGATAGTATTTTTTAACAACACCCAAGTTTGATGTACGTCTTTAACCTTTGCAACTGCTCCTTTTAGTTTTTTCTTAACTGTTTTCCTCATTTTATCATAGTCTCCCTTTCGAAAGTTAAAAGGTAGTACTGTGGATTTCCTTACTATCCCTCCTCCACTAATTAAATCAAAGGCGATCATGCCATGATCACTATTGCCAAGTGGCCCCAACACCCTTATCTCTTGCACTAGATCTGGTGTTCCACTAAGGACTAGGGGGCTTGTTTACAAAGCCGCGGTAGTGGTTCGCGATCGCGATCGCAGCCGCGGCCCCATTGAAATAAATTGGGCCGCGGCTCCGATTCCGATCGCAAACCGCTACCGCGGCTTTGTAAACAAGCCCCTAGGTCTAATATGGCTTCCCCTCTGGTCGGTTCATGAACCAGCTGCTCCAAGAAGCAGTCATTTATTTCATCTAGGAACTTTCTCCCTAGCATGTCCTGACGTGACACTGACCCAGTCGATAACGGGGTAATTGAAATCACCCATTATTATTACTGTGCTGTAACTTTTGTTAGCTTCCTTGATTTTGTTGAGCATTTCATCATCCATTTGCTCATTCTGGCCAGGTGCTCGATAGTACACCCCCACTGCCATTGCCTTCCCTCTTTTATATGGAATTTCAATCCATATAGATTCTACAGCAGATTTTGTTTCCTGCAAAACTTTAATCCTTTCTGAGTCAATGCCCTCTCTAACATAGAGCGCAACCCCTCCACCAATTTGATCAGCTCTATCATTACGATATAGTTTGTACCCAGGTATCACAGTGTCCCACTGGTTGTCCTCCTTCCACCATGTCTCTGATATTCCAATCATATCTAACCTTTCATTTAGTGCTATATATTCTAACTCTCCCAGCTTATTCTTTAGACTTCTAGCATTTGCATACAAGCATTTTAGAGAATGTATTTTATTCATGTTAATTTGGCTATTGTTAGACATGGGTAAATTGGGATCTTTAAGCTCTGTCTGCTCCATACTTGAGGCATTTGGGCTACTTTACTTTTTTGTGGAACCTCTCTGCTTTTGGTAGTATCCTTCAAGGATACATTCTTCCGAACCATCCGCTCTTGGGCGACTGTCGGCTTTCCCCTAATATCTAGTTTAAAAGCTGCTCTATCTCCTTTTTAAAAGTTAATGCCAGCAGCCTGGGCCCATCCCTTCGGAAGAGCCCCTCCTTTCCCCAGAATGTTCCCCAGTTCCTAACAAATCCAAAACCCTCATCTCTGCACCATTGTCTCATCCACGCATTGAGACTCCGGAGCTCTGCCTGCCTTTTGGGTCCTGCGCGTGGAACAGGAAGCATTTCGGAGAATGCTACCCTGGAAGTTCTGGATTTCAACTTGCTACCTAAAAGCCTAAATTTTGCCTCCAGAACCTCCCTACCACATTTTCCTATGTCATTGGTACCGACATGTACCAAGACAGCAGACTCCTCCCGCACTATCTAAGACCTTATCTAGGTGGCGCGTGAGGTCCGCTACCTTCGCACCAGGCAGGTATGTTACCAGGCGATCCTCACGTCCACCAGCCACCCAGCTATCTACATGCCTAATGATCGAATCACCAACTATAACGGCTGTCCTAACCCTTCCCTCATGGGCACATGGCCCTGGAGAAACTTCCTCGGTGCGAGACGGTTTTACATCACCTGGAGGACAGGTCCTAGTTACAGGATCACTTCCTGCCACACCAGGGTGATGCTCTCCTGTCACGTGACTTCTCTCCTCCATGGCAACATGGGTGCTGCCAGACTGGAGGTGGGACTTCAGGACTATATCCCTGTAGATCTCGTCTATGTACCTCTCTGTCTGTCTTATGTTTTCCAAGTCTGCTACTTTAGCCTCTAGAGAACGGACTTGTTCCCTGAGAGCAAAGAGCTCCTTGCCCCTAGTGCACACGTAAGACCCCTCACCAACTGGGAGAAAATCATACATGTGACACTCAATGTAAAAGACTGGAAAGCCCCCATCCCGCTGCTGGACTGCTGTCTGCATCTTAGTTTTAAGTTTGTGCCTAGATCTTTAAGTTCTTACTTACTAGGGGTTGCTATGGGTATTTATACCAATATAACTGTACCTAATACATTTAATATACCTTGTCCTAGCTACAAGATCACTTCCTGCCACACCAGGGTGATGCTCTCCTGTCACATGACCTCTCTCCCAGTACAAACCGTGGATTGCAAAGGAAGAATTTATTTTATTGATCGATTCCAGCCATTGGCCCAATTTGACACAGGCCATGTTTCGTTGAGCCTTCCTCAGGGTCTAAAATGGCTAAAATATACAACATACAATCATTAAAAACATACGGTAAAAATAATTTTAACACTCAAATATGACGCTTTTTTTTAAATTACTTTTTAGATATATTTATTAAAATGCGAGTGGGGTTTTTTTTGTTTTTTTAATAAAAAAAAATTATTGATATGGGCAACCCCCCCTCCACCACCCCCTTTGCGGTTTGATTTTTAATAGGAAAGGTTTATTCCTTTGGTAATACTTCCTCAGCAATTCATCATAGATTACAATTCTGTTACGTCCATTCATTCCACTGCTGCTGTTCACTTTGGTGCTCCCTTATGATCTACGTTATCTTCCTTCCCATAGTGGTATAGATCGTTCTGGACATATATTTTTTTGTCACACCCTTTTTGAGTTTGTTTTACAATATATATTTCTAAATGAATATATTTAAGTACGATTTTTAGGATTTTACATGTTTTATTGGTTTTAATTTTTATTTATTTATTTAATGTGTTTATTCATTTTCTTATTACAATTATACATGTTCCCTTGCTCCGATTTAAATATTACGCTGTACATGAAAGTTTTATACATGTGTTAATTCACATTTACGATTTAGAACATGTCAATGATGTTCATGTCTTGGTCTTTGTGTCATATTTGAGTGTATTTTTTACCGTATGTTTTTATGATTGTATGTTGTATTTTTTAGACATTTTATCCCCTGAGGAAGGCTCAGCGAAACACGGCCTGTGTCAAATTGGGCCAATGGCTGGAATCGATCGATTTTAAAATAAATTCTTCCTTTGCAATTCACAGTTTGTACTGGGTTTATTTGTTGCACGTGGATCCGTGCTCTTTTGTTGGACACATGACCTCTCTCCTCCATGGCAACAGGGATGCTGCCAGACTGGAGGTGGAACTTCATTACTGTATCCCTGTAGGTCTCGTCTTTTTGTATCTCTCTGTCTTCCTTATGTCCTCAGTCTGCTACTCTAGCCTCCAGAGATTGGACTCGTTCCCTGAGAGTAAAGAGCTCCTTGCACTTAGTGCACACATAAGACCCCTCATCAACTGGGAGAAAATCTTACATGTGACACTCGTTGCAAAAGACTGGAAAACCCCCATCTTGCTGCTGGACTGCTGTCTGCATCTTCGTTTTAAGGTTGTGTTTAGGTATTTAAGTTCTTTATCTACTAAGGGTTGGTGGGGATACTTATACTAATAAAACTACACCTAATACCTTTAATGTACTTTGTTCACCTGAAGCTTAATTACTCTCGGGTCCTTTTAATGTATGCCTGATGAGGACAAACATCTGCACCTGAGAGTGAATATGGCACCTCCTTTCCTTTGAGAGGTTTATGCTCCTATAAAGCTACAATTATCCCAGGGGTGGGTGGGTGGGTGTTGGGGAGGGAGGGAGGGAGGGAAAAAGACATTAAAAGCTGGCTGCTACACAATAACCTGTCCTGTGTTTCTAAGGTAATCTGTGACTAATTTCCAGGTGGGGTCCCACAAATCCTTGCTTGGATAGAGGGAGTCTTGGGTTCTAAATTTAATCAGAAAGTTCTCTGCTGTATTTTAAATTTAAACTGAAAGCCCTTTGCTGCTACTAGGCCCTGACTGATTTAACAAATACACTGGGTTCACAGATTTAAACAGCTTTTAATCCAAAGAATTTCTTTTTCCCCAAGATTTAGAAAAATTCCAGAAGCAAATACTTAGAACTGCAGATCTCTCTCCAGAAGTAGCGGTCCCCTTCTATAGTCTTTCAACTTTGTAACTATGTCCAAACGGAAGGGTCCCGTGACTTCTCAGATATCTGTGTCTTGGTACATGCAGATCTTCCTTTTCTTAGCTCTTCTAAGAGGTTTTGAACTGCAAAATTTTAGGCTGAAGCCAAATGCAAGTGCCTTTGTTCAACTGAGATGCACAGCGTCCCCAATTTTGTGATCAAGTCCACTAAGCCTGCTAGCCAGGAAGGTCTGTAGTCTACTGTACGGAGCTCATCTAAACCATACACCTGCTCCTTCAGCAGTGCTTGCTCAAATATTAGGCTAGGACAAAGGAGCAATGTCAGCCAGGGCAACACCCTCCTTTTGGGTCACTAACTTTCACTGTGAGCAGCTAGTAAGCAGTCGAACATTGCAGGCAAACCTTGCCTTTGCCAGACAAACAACCTACTCCACTGCCTGATAGCAGAGACATGGTACTATCGCTCTGCATTTCACCTCTTCAGATCTGCTCCTGGGACGAACAGCAGTCACCAGCTTGCCAGAATGGCAGCTTCAAGGAATTCCCTGTTATCATAATTATCCACTTGTATGCCTGCATCTTCTTTTTCTTCTGAGTAGTTTTTTTTCTTTATTCCAGAGAAAGCACAGCATAATATGCCACACTGTTTTCCTTAAGCAAAATGGCTAGTCCTTTCAACAGTACAGCACTTGGAACATAAAAACCCCATTCCACTTTGTCAATGCTTTTTCTGCATAGACAGTAAAACAAGGACTGAATTTTGTCCCTGCTAGCGAGCCAAATGAAATTCAGTAATGTGCAGATATCCCTGGAATGAAGCCAGATAGATCAGCATTAATTAAATGTGGAAAATGCATCTGCAGCCTGGTAGCAAGCAGTTTGGCCATTTCCTTGACGTCCAAATTAATAAGGGAACATAAGATATGCCATACTGGATCAGACCGAGGTCCATCAAGCCCAGTATCCTGTTTCCAACAGTGGTCAATCTAGGTCACAAGTACCTAGCAATTTCTCCAGAAGCCTCAGGTTCCACAGTGCTTGTAATGGGAAAAGCAGTGGATTTTCCAGGTCCCATTTAATAAAGGTTTGGACAGGTTCCTTGAGGAAAGGTCCATAAACCATTTTTAAACCCAGCTACACTTTTTTACTACATGCTCTGGTAACGAATTCCGGAATTTGATTATGCATTGAGTGAAAAAATATTTTCTCTTATTAGTCTTATATGGGTTACACTGTAGCTTCATTGTATGTCCCCCAGTCTTTCTACATTTTGATGGCGTAAAATCCTGTTCCACTCCATTCATTTATAGATCTCTATCATATCTCCTCTCAGCCACCTCTTTTCCAGGTTGAAGAGCCCTAACCTTTTTAGCCTCTCCTCATAGGGGTATTCTTCCATCCCCTTTTACCATTTTCTAATTCTGCTATATCCCTTTTTAAGATACGGCAACCAGAATTGCACACAATATTCAAGGTGCAGTCGCACCATGGTACGATAAAGAGGCATTTATAATATCCTTTTGTTTTATTCTCCAGTCCTTTCCTTATGATTCCTAGCATTCTATTTGCTTTCTTGGCCACCAATGCACACTGGGCAGAGGGTTTCAACGTGTTCTTCACGATGACGTCTAAATCCTTTTTTCCTGGGTGGTGGTTCCTGATGTAGAACCTTGCATTGTGTAACTATAGTTTGGGTTATTCTTTCCTAGGTGCATAACTTTGCACTTGCCCACAGTAAATTTCATCTGCCATTTGGATGCCCAGTCTTCCAGTTTATCAAGGTCCTCTTGCAATTTTTCACAATCCTCATGGGTTTTAACAACTTTGAATAATTTTGTGTCATCTGCAAATTTGATGACCTGGAATAACAAGTGAGGTAATCTATGAATATGTTAAAAAGCAATGGACCCAGCACTGATCTCTGGGCTACTCCACTATGCTTTCTCCATTGGGGAAAATTGGCCATTTAGCTATGTACCCTCTGCTTTCTATCTTTTAACCAGTTCCTGATCCACAATACTACTCTGCCTATCCCATGACTTTTTAATTTCGCCAAAAGCCTCTCATGAGGGACCTTGTCAAAGGCTTTCTGAAAATCCAGATATACCACGTTGACTGACCTACCTTTGACTACCTGTTTATTTACATCTTCAAAAAATATAACAGATTAGTAAGACAATACCTTCCCTGGCTAAAGCCATGTTGGCTGTCTCCCATTAAACCATGACCATCTACATGTTCAGAAATTTTGTTCTTAATAATGGTTTCTCCCATTTTTCCCAGAACTGATGTCAGGCTCACCAATCTAGTTTCCCCGATCACCCCTGGAACTCTTTATCTTTATTCAGTTTTTAATATACCGCCTAATATTCAAGTATCTGAGCAGTTTTTACAATAGAATTAAGTGCTGCTTGGAAAAGGAAACAGAATGCCAGTGATTAGACAGCAAAGAGATAGAAGGGAAGGGGAGGGAACAAGCCATCAATGTGGGAGAGAGGCAGGAGGCGAAGCAGGAAGGGGAAGAACAAAGGTGGCAAAGAAAAGATGTGTTTTTAACATTGCTTTGAAACTGGTGAAAGAGGGTTCCATACAGAGGTTCAGGGGAAGGAAGTTCCAGAGTTCAGGGCCAAGAAAGAAAAAGGTGGACTTACGAGTGGATTCCAGATGCGCTTGAGATGGGGATGAGAGAAACATACAATTGGCGGTATTATCCTGAGTGAGCGTTGAGGGGCATGGAGGTGAACAAGATTAGAAAGTTATTGTGGAATCCCAGTATGAATTGATTTGTGGATGAAAGTAAGGATCTTGTACTGAATTCTGAAGGCCATGGGGAGCCAATGGAGGTGGATGAGCAGAGGTGTAATATGGTCTGAGCGAGAGGCGTGTGTGCGTATGCAAACTGCTGTGTTCTGTATGAGTTGTAACCTACATAGTTGATACTAAGAGAGGCCTGCTAGGGAGATATTACAGTAATCTGGGTGGGTCATAACAAGGGAAAGGAGCAATGTAGTCAGAGAGGAAATGGAAAGAAATGGGCAGACAACATGTGTCTGTCTCGGAAAGCAGAAGGAGCATCGGACAACAGTCGATGTGTTCATGAAAGGACAGAGTCCAGAGTAATACCAAGGTAACGCAAAGTGGGGACAAGAGGAATAGAGGAGGAGGAAAACATTGGTGCTAAGGAAGGGAAGGGACCGCCAAAGGTGAGCCAGATAGCCATGGTCTTGGTGAGGTTGACGTGAAGAAAGTTAGACATCCAGGAGTCAATGCAGGAGAGACGGGTATTGAGGAGGGACGATATTGGGGGAAGAGGGATTGGTATGGTGGGGAAGAATATCATCTGTGTAGTAGTACTTGGAAATGCCATGTTGTTGAATCAGGAGAGTTAAGGAGTCCAAGAAGATGTTGAACAGAAGGGGGGCTAGGACAGACCCTTGAGGGACACCACAGGATAATGGGGTGACTGGTGAAGAGGCTGAACCAGAGAGAACAGAAAAGGACCTAGAGGTAAGGAAGGAGCACACCAGTGAAGGACAGTGCTGGCGATTCCAACATCACGAAAATGGGTAAGTAGTGTACGGTGGCCTGCTAGGTCGAAGGCAGAGGAAAGGTCAAGTGAAACTGCTAGAGAAATGGAATCGTGGTCATTTGAGGTATTGGAGCTTGTTCAGGAAGGAGAGAAGAATGGTTTCTGTACTGTGGCCTGGCCGGAAACCTGACTGACGAGGGTGAAGTGCTAGGGTGACATCAAGGTTAGTAGACAGCTGGGTGAAAACAAATTTCTTCAGAAGTTTAGAGAGAAAGGGAAGATTTGAAATGGGACGTCAATTTGCAGGGACAGAGGGGTCCAGGGAAGCTTTTTTAAGAATGGGCCGAATCAGGGCATGCTTCCAGGGTGATGGAAAGGAACCGGAGGAGAGACTGGTGTTAAAGATGTTCAATATGAGAGGAACAAGAAATAAGGAGGGTTCAACCAGCCAGGGTGAGGGAATGGGGTCAGATTTGCAGGTGGTCTTATGGGAGACGGCAAGGAATTTGGTTAATTCAGTGGGAGTTATGAGCTGGAAGGAAAACCAGAAATGAGAGAGAGGGGGGCCATCCACGATGGATGGATGGGCAGGGGGAGGGGAATCGGAGGTGGTGGGTGTGAGGGGACTGGACAGGTGGGAAAGGTTAGGCATAGGACTTGGACTTTATTGTTGGAAATAGGTGGCTAATAGAGCGGGGTCAGGCGGGACACAGGATACGGAGGAATGGGAGGCTGAACGTGCGTAGTACGGAGTAGAGTTGGCGAGAGGAGTTGGAAGATGAGGAAATAGGATTGTTTAGCAGAATGTAGGAGAAGGCGATAGTGATGGTGACAGTAAGGGTAATGGGCTAGGGAGTCTGGTGAAGGGTGCTTGCGCCAGAGGCGCTCAGCACAGTGGAGGTAGGAACAATGGAGGAAAAGACCGGAATGATACCAGGGATGGTGATGCGACCAACAGGCTTGAAAGACGGGCTGGAGGGGCGCCAGCTTGTCAAGGGCAGCTAATAAGGTGCAGTTCCAGGTCTGAACCTAGAGATCCGCGGAGAGAGTGAAGAAATTGGCTGGGGAAAGTCTGTTGGAGGGAGGAAATTGCAGGAGAGTTTTGGGTTTGATGCAATGTGCCAACAGGGGGAAACTGGAAGGATTTCCCGGGGAGGGGGAGAGTGAGGTGATCTGCTAAAAGAAGACAGAGGGGGTCGGACCATGGAACCGGGAAAATTGAGAAGGCAGAGGGAGCAAAGGAGGAGCCTAAAGGAGAAATAATCAAATCGAGGGTGTGACCAGTGGAGTGGGTAGGGAAATGGACATGTTGCTGCAGGGATAGATTGACAAGGAGTGAATGGAAGGCGACATCCCAAGGTTTAGTGGGGCAGTCAAGATGCATATTAAAGTCGCCTAAGATCAAAATGTGGGGATATAGGAGGGAGGCCTCGGACAGGGTAAGGAAAAGAGAGTCCCAGAGATGCGGCTGCAAGGAGGGGGGGAGTAGATTAGAAGGAAATAGAGAAGGGGGAGGAGCCAAGATGGATTAGAAGAGATTCGGGGTAGTGAATTGCAGGGGAGGATAATTCCTGGATAGGAAGAACTGAGCGGAATATTGCTACCCCACCTCCCCTCCTGCCACGGCTGGGGGTTGAGAAGGTGGAATATCTTGGGGGAAGGCAGCGATTGAGGAGAGGCTCCTCGGTGTCCCCGAGTCAAGTCTCAGTGAGAAATAAGAAGTCAAGGGAGTACTGCCACACGAGGTTGTGGATGGGGATGGGCTTTGAACCTAGGGAACAGAGCCAGGTGCATGAGGGGAAGTAAGGAGAGAGGGGCAGGAGGAGTGGCTCAGTGGTTGGGACAGGCTACCTCAGGCCGGAGGGCCAGGGTTTCAATTCCCACATAGGGACAAGCAACTTCAGGCCGGAGGGACTGGGGTCTCTAGTCCCATGGCTATTCCTTATGGCCTTGGGCAAGCCACTTAACCCTCCATTGCCTCAGGTAGGCTTAGATTGTGAGCCCTTTGGGAATGAGGGAATAAAAAAAAAGTGCCTGTTAGTATATGTAAACTGCTCTGATACACGTAGTAAAGGGTGGTATATCAAGTGCCTAAACCATAAGCATGGGCTGTTGCAGAGGGCTGACAGGGAATAAGGTTAGAAGTATTCTTGCAAGAGGCCCTGGTAAAGCTGGGGTAAGGAGAGCTGGGCGCCAACCCCAGTGCACTGAGATAGCAGACATAGTGGCAAGAGTGAAAGGCACAGAACAACAGAAAGAGAACAGACAGGTGGAGAGCAGCAGGCCAGGAAGAGGGAGATACAGATACCTGGAGAGGGGTGGCAATTAGTAAGGAGCTCAGGGAGATGCCCCAACACTCGCCCCCATGTTAAACATTGGCGTTACACTGGCTATCCTCCAGTCTTCAGGAATTGCTGTTGATTTTAATGATAGTTCACAGATTAGTAATAGCAGGTCTACAATCTCATATTTCAGTTCTTTCAACACTCTTGGATGTATACCATCCGATCCAGGTGATTTGTTGTTCTTCAGTTTATCAAATAGTTATAATACATCTTTCCAGTTTATCGATATTTATTTCTTTGAATTCTTCTGCTTTAAATACCATTTCAGTCCTAGGTAACTTACCTACCTCTTCTTCAGTAAAGACCGAAGCAAAGAATGTATTCAGTCTCTCTGCTATGGCCTTGTTCCCTTTTAGTGCCCCTTTTACCCCTCTATCATCCGATGGTCCAACCGTTTTTTTTGCTACGAATGTACCTTAAAAAGATTTTTATTATGTGTGTTTTGCTTCCACAGCAAGCTTTTTTCAAATTCTCTCTTTGCCTTCCTTATCAATGCCTTGTATCTAACTTGCCAGTGCTTGTCGTCTTCCAGTTTTCGTCATTAGGCTCCTTTTTTTCCATTTCCTGAAAGATGCTTTTTTGGCTACAAGAGCCTCTCTTACCTCACCTTTAAACCATGCTAGCAGTTTTTTGGACTTCCACTTTTCTTAGAGCGTGGAATAGATCTGGTCTGGGCTTCCAATATAGTATTTTTAAACACCCATGCTTGGTATAAATCTTTGACCTTTGCACCTTCTCCTTTTAGTTTTTTTTTTTCTTTCCATTTTCCTCATTTTATCATAGCCTCCCTTTTGAAAGTTAAAAGGTAGTACTGTGGATTTCCTTGCTGTCCTTCCTCCATTTATTAAATCAAACTCAATCACGTTGTGATCACTATTGCCAAGTGGTCCCAACACGCTAATCTCTTGTTCCAGATCTTGTGTTCCACTAAGGACTAGGTCCAAGATGGCTTCCCCTCTTGTCAGTTCATGAACCAGCTGCTCCAAGAAGCAATCATTTTATTTCATTTAGAAACCTTATCTCTCTAGCATGTCCTGCCGTGACACTGTCGAGTCGATACCGGGGTAATTAAAATCGCCCATTATTATTACTGTGCTATACATATTGTTAGCGTCCCTGATTTCTTTGAGCATTTCATCATCCATTTGTTCATTCTGGCCAGGCTGTCAATAGTACACCCCCACTGCCATTGCTGTCCCCTTTTTACATGGAATTTCAATCCATAGAGATTCTACAGCAAATTTTGTTTCCTGCAAAACTTTAATCCTGTGTGACTCAATGCCCTCTCTAACATAGAGCGCAACCCCTCCACCAATTTGATCTACTCTATCATTGTGATATAATTTCTACCCAGGTATTACAGAGTTCCAGTGGTTGTCCTCCTTCCACAATGTCTCTGAGATACCAGTCATATCTAACTTCTCATTTAGTGCTATATGTTCTAACGCTCCCATCTTATTTTTTAGACTTCTAGGATTTTCATACAAGCATTTTAGAGACTCTATTTTATTCATATTAATCTGATTAGTGGTAGGCAGAGGTAATTTGGAATCTTTGGTCTGTCTGCTCTGTACTCAAGGGCATTTGGGTTACTTTTGTCTTTATTGGAATCTCTCTGTCGATATGCCCTATCTTTAGTCTTTTGCTAGTATCCTTCAAGGATGCAGCCTTCCGAACCATGCGCTTTTGGGCAACGGTCGGCTTTCCCCTATTATCTAGTTTAAAAGCCTCTTTGTCTTTTTTTAAAGGTTAATGCCAACATCCTGGCTCCATCCCAGTTAAGGTGGAGCCCATCCCTTCGGAAAAGCCCTTCCTTTCCCCAAAATGTTGCCCATTTTCTAATATCCAAAACCCTCTTCCTTGCACCATTGTCTCAGCCACGCATTGAGACTCCGTAGCTCTGCCTGCCTTTTGGGTCCTGCGTGTGGAATGGGAAGCATTTCAGAGAATGTTATCCTGGAAATTCTGAATTTCAGCTTCCTATCTAAAAGCCTAAATTTGGTCTCCAGAACCTCCCTACCACACTTTTCTATGTCATTGGAACCAACATGTGCCAAGACAGCAGACTCCTCCCCAGCACTATCTAAGACCTTGACTACGTGGCGCATGAGGTCTGCTACCTTTGCACCAGGCAGGCATGTTACCAAGCGATCCTCACGTCCACCAGCCACCCACATGACTAATGATCAAATCACCAACTATGACTGTCCTAACCCTTCCATCATGGGCAGATAGTCTTGGAGAAACTTGCTTGGTGCGAGAGGGTTTTACATCACCTGGAGGACAGGTTTTAGCTACAGGATCACTTCCTGCCACACTAGGGTGATGCTTTCCCACCACATGACCTCTCTCTTCCATGGCAACAGGGATTCTGTCAGACTGGAGGTGGGACTTCAGTACTATGTCCCTGTAGGTCTTGTCCTTAGGTCCTCCAAGTCTGCTATTCTAGCCTCCAGAGATCGGACTCTTTCCCTGAGAGCAAGAGCTCCTTGCACCTAGTGGACACATAAGATGTCTCACCAACTGGGAGAAAATCATACATGTGACATTCGATGCAAAAGACTGGAAAGCCCCCATCTCGCTGCTGGACTGCTATCTGTATCTTAGTTTTAAGGTTGTGTTTATGTATTTAAGTTGTTTACTTACGTAGATTTGATGGGGATACTTATACTAATAAAACTATATCTAATACATTTAATGGACTATTTTCACCTCAAGATTAATTAATATCAAGTCCTCAATGTAGGCCTCATGAGGATAAACGGCTGCATCAGAGAGTGAATATGGGCACAACCATCCCTTTAAGAAGTTTAAGAGCCTATAAAGCTATGATTATCTCAGGGGTGTATGGGAGTTTGGGAGGGAGGGAGGGAAAGAAGACCTATTAAAAGTTGGCTTGGTTCTAAGGTAAAGTCTTACCAATATCCTGGGTGATTCACACAACCCTTGTTTTGATAGAAGGGGCGTTTTAAATTGCCCCTTTGATCTGTTAATTGCCTTTAACACCTATTCAAGACAACTTCACAGATCTTTTTGCCTCCTAACTGGAAGGCCTCTTTGTAAAAGTCACTAGCAATAAGTTTATTTATTCCTACTCAGGACTATTCTACCTGTATGCTAAACTATGCTCTGATTTGATTTAGATAAAAAGTTCTCTAGAAGCAACTTTTTCAGTAACTATTTACTCTATTTAACTTTCTATGTTTAAGCTATACTCTGATTTGATTGATTTGAAAAGCTCTCTAGAAACAAATTTCATTGTCAGATTACTCTTAATTTACGTTCTGTGCTAAGCTATACTCTGCTTTGACTTAGTACCATCACAGAGCTTGTATTTAAGACCTGACTGACTCAGCAAAAACACTGAATTCTAAAATACACAGATCTAGAAGTTTTAACCAAATGAATTCCCTCCCCCACCCCACCCCAGGATTTAGAGTTTATTTCAGAAGATTAATACTCACAGGTGTAGATCTATTTCCTTGTAGCAGTCCCTTTTTGGTAGTCCTTCAAGATTGGAAACTGGTCTGTGGGAGATAGAAATAGTTGCATCTTTCCCAGATTTGACAAGAACTGTGTGATTCCCACCAAAGACATAGGGGAATGTCTACTAAACCGGGCTAATAGTTAATCCGGGCTATCTGCAACTAGGTCCCATGTTATTCCATGGGATCTAGTTGTAGATAGCCTGGATTAACCGTTAGCCTGGCTTAGTAGACATACCTCATAAATCAGGCAACCTTTCCCCTAGAACCAGCCCATTAAATAGGTTCACTAAAAAATCAGCTAACTCCTCAAACGTTTTTATAATATTTATGCAGCAAGTCCATCTAAGCCCCTTATTAGCCTCAAGAACCTCTAATCTGGTAACATCTCTATCCATTAGTTCTGCTGCTTCCTCCTGTAAACAATGCAAAGAGCACTTCTCCAGAATTCCCTAGCTTCAACTTCCCCCTTCCCCCCCAGACCTCCTTAAAGTAGAATATTTCATAGAACTCTAAACATTTCTCTGATTTTCTGTGATTAAAACTACAACTCGCCTTTATTTTTTATCTTAAGAATCTGTTGTTGATTTCTTCAGGCTTCCAATTTATTGCCAGAATACTACTAGCCTTAGCATCAAGCCCTACTAATTAACTTCTTACCCTCTCTATTTCCTTCAGTATTCGTTTTGATGGGGGGTTTTTTTTCATGTTGCTCTAGCAGAGCCCTTAACTAGCTGCATAATGATCCAATATTCCCTTCTCCCTCTTTTGATGTGCAGCCGTAAAACTAAAGTGACTCTTATTGCAACTTTTAGCCCATCCCAAATAGTCCCCTTAGGCATCTCTGCCTTTCATTAAATTCAGGTTATTCCCAAATAGCTTTACTAGTACTATACAACTATCCCTATTCTCCAGCAAAGATTCATTTAATCTCTAGAATCCCTGAATCTAGATTAGATTAAACTAATAAGAGTTTTATATATACTTGGGGCATGGTCTGACTATGTTATCTGTGCTATATCTCTGCCTTCTGTGCTCTGGGCAGTAGAGTGCTCTCCGTCCATATCATATCAATCCTGCTGTAAAATCCATGTGAGTAAAAAGTATAGACTACTACTACTACTACTACTACTTAGCACTTATATAGCACTACGCACGCAGCGCTGTACAGAATACATGCAAAGACAGTCCCTGCTCGTTAGAGCTCACAATCTAGTCAAGACAACACAGAGCAGTAGTCAAATTGGGGGAAAACAGGATATGGTGTTTACAATTTGTGCCAAAACAAAGTGTGGCATTTACAATTTAGTCATGACAAAGGATGGGAGTCAAGTCAAGACAAAGGCTAAGAGTCAGGATCTGAAAGCGACAGTGAAGAGGTGGGTTTTCAACCTGGACTTGAAGAGGGCCAGGGAGGGTGCCTGGCGTATAGACACAGGTAGGTTGTTCCAGGCGTATGGTGCAGCAAGGTGAAAGTGAAGTCGGGAGTTAGCGGTGCGAGTGAAGGGCCTAGATAGAAGTAATTTGTTAGAAGAGCGAAGTTCCTGAGAGGGGATGTAGGGAGGGATAAGAGATGAAAGGTAATGAGGGGCCATAGAGTGAGTGCATTTATAGGTCAGGAGGAGAAGTTTGAATTGGATGCGGAATTGGATAGGGAGCCAGTGAAGCGACTTGAGAAGAGGAATAATGTGGGTATGGCGAGGCTGGTGGAACATTAGTCAAGCAGCATAATTTTGAATAGATTGAAGGGGGAAGAGATGGCTTGCAGGGAGACCAGCAAGGAGTAGGTTGCTGTAGTCAAGGCGAGATAAGATTAAGGAGTGGACAAGCGTTTTAGTAGTGTGTTCAGAAAGGAAGGGGCGGATTTTGCTAATGTTGTAGAGAAAGAAGTGGCAGGTCTTAGCTACGAGCTGAATATGTGTGGAGAAGGTGAGAGAGGAATCAAAGATAACTCCCAGGTTGTGGGCCAAGGAAACAGGAAGAATCGTAGAGCCATCCACAGAGACCGAGAAAGGAGGGAGAGGAGGGAAGGAGTTGGGGGGGAAAGATAAGGAGTTCAGTCTTGGCCATGTTCAGTTCCAAGCGGCGGTGAGACATCCAGGCAGCGATGTCGGAAAGGCAAGCAGAGATCTTGGTCTGGATTGCTGGGGAGATATTAGGCATAGAGAGGTAGATTTGGGAGTCATCGACATAGAGATGGTACTGAAAGCCATGGGAGGAGATAAGCGCACCAAAGGATTGGGTATAGAGAGAGAAAAGGAGAGGGTCCAGGACGGATCCCTGGGGTACACCAACATGGAGCGGGGTGGGAGGGGAGGAGGAGCCACCAGAGCATACACTAAAGGAGCGATGGGAGAGGTAGGAGGAGAACCAGGATAGTACGGAGCTCTTGAAACCAAGCGAGGAGAGGGTGGCGAGGAGAAGTTTGTGGTCAACAGTGTCAAAGGCGGCAGAGAGGTCGAAGGATGAGGACAGAGTAGAGGCCCTTAGATTTAGCCAGGAACAAGTCGCTGGAGACTTTTGTAAGAGCCGTTTCAGTGGAATGTAAGGGACGGAAGCCAGATTGTAGAAGGTCCAGGAGGGCCTGAGAGGTGAGGAAGTCGAGGCAGCGGCGATGGACTGCTCATTCTAGTAGTTTAGATATGAAGGGAAGGAGGGAGATGGGTCAATAGTTAGGACAGGTGGGATTGAGTGAGGGTTTCTTGAGGAGAGGTGTGACCACGGCATGTTTGAAGTCTACGGGGACAGTTGTAGTGGAGAGTGAAAGGTTGAGAATAAAAGAGATGGGGTTTAGGAGGTGGGTGGGGATAGGATCAGAGGAACAGGTGGTGGGTTTGGAGGACGAAAGGAGGAGTGCGGTTTCCTCTTCGGAGATTGTAGGGAAGGAGGAGAGGATAGCAGAGGAAGTATGGATGGGGGGGGGGAAGAATTGGAGAAGGGGGGAGGTAGATGAGGAAGTGGGGAATTGGAGGGTAATCTTGTGGATTTTGTCATGGAAGTAGTCGGCCAGGGTTTGGGCAGAAAGGGAGGGCGGGACCAGGAGCGGGGGCACCTTGAGGAGAGAACTGAGGGTATTAAAGAGATGGTGAGGATCAGAGGTTAGAGAGTTAGTCAGATGGATGTAGTATTCTTGTTTAGCAAGTGCTATGGCTGACTGGAAGGTGCCAAGCATGAATTTGAAGTGTAGAAGGTCTTCTGGGGAACGGGATTTGATCCAAGCACATTCAGCAGAATGGGCACAGGTGCGTAAATAGCGAGTTGTGGATGAAAGCCAGGGCTGGGGTGTAGAACGTCTGATAGGACGTGGGGTGGGTGGGGCAAGAGTGTCCAGATTCTAGGAAAGTGCAGCATTATAGGAGGTTACTTCCTTGTCGACGGATTTAGAGGACATAATGGAGGAGAAAGATGGAGAAATGGTGGAGGCGAGAGTCAAGGGATCAATATTATGAAGGTTTCTAAATATGTCGGAGGAGACAGGACGAGGTTGAGGCAGCAGAAGCTGGATATTAAAGCTTAAAAGGTGATGGTCAGATGAGGGAAGGAGTGAGTTGCGGAGGTTTGAGGGAGAGGAATTAGAGAAGAGTATCGGGTTAAGGCAGTGGCCGTGCTGGTGGGTGGGGGCAGTAGAACAAAGTTGGAGGTCAAACGAAGAGGTGAGGGCGACGAGCTTTAAAGCATGGGGATCGGAGGGGTTATCGACGTGAATGTTAAAATCGCCAAGAATAAGAGTGGGGGAAGAGGGATCCAGAAAGACGGAAAGCCGGGAGTTGACGTCGGTAAGGAAGGTGGATGCGGATTTGTCGGGTGGGCGATAGATAACAGCTACTCGGAGGGGAAGTGGTGAGAAGAGGCGAATAGAGCGGACTTCAGAAGAGAGAAAGGAGTGAGACTGAGGCAGCAGGAGGGGTTAGAATTGGCAAGATGGAGAAAGTAGAAGCCCAACACTACCCCTGCGGCCTGTGGAACGAGGTGTATGGGAGAACTGGTAGCCCCCGTGACAGAGCAGCAGTAGATACGGTATCATCTGGGAGGAACCAGGTCTCAGTTAGGGCAAGAAGATGTAGACCGTTTAGAGATAAAAAAGATCATGAGTAAAAAGCAAGTTTTATTAGAGACTGTGCGTTCCATAAGGCACATGAGAACGGGAGAATGGAGGGGGAGAGGAGAGGGATGTGAATGAGGTTGGACAGGTTACGTGAGGATTTCTTTTCAGAGTAAGACAGAGGTCTATGGGAGTCGTTATGTGAGGATCTCTTGCCAGAGTAAGAGTAAGAGAGAGATCTAGAGGAGCCAGGGTAAGGGTGGGTATCTCTGGATGAGTGAGCCTTCCATGAGGCACATGAGGGAGGGGGAGTGGAAGGAGCATGAAGGGGGATATTGATGATATTGGACAGGTTACGTGAGGATCCCTTCTTAGAGTGAATCAGAATTCTAAAGGGGCCCGGGTTGGGGTTTGTATCTCTGGATGAGTGAGTGGTGTATTAGCGAGGGAGAGTGGAAGGGGAAAGGAGAGGGATATGGATGAGATTAGATAAGTTACGTGAGGAACTCTTCTTAGGGTGAGAAAAGTCGAGGGGGGCCAGGGTTGGGGTTGATATTACCTGATGAGAGAAGGAGTAGTAAAGAGCGTGGTAAAGAGGAAGCAGTACGGCGGAAGCGAGGGTGGGGTTGCCTTAAGGACAGAGGGGCTGGTTGAATGAGGGGGAGGGTGTGATGAAGCTGAAGAGCAGATGCTAGGTTAGAAGACAGAATTGAGGGAGAAGTGAGTAAGGATGAGGGGGAATAGGGAGGGGAGGAGTGAGGGTGCTGGTAGGAGGGGAGGAAGAGAAGGACAATGTGATGTGGGGCCATAGAAGAGGAGTAGTGGGGCTAGGCAGCGGATGTTATCTTAGAAGCAATGAGGTGGCAAGAGGGTTCTATACACTATGCAATATGCTGAGCAATAGCGACACAGGCTGAACAATGGAGACATTGAACACCATGTGTCTGTTGCCATAT
This sequence comes from Ichthyophis bannanicus, assembly GCA_033557465.1. Classification (NCBI taxonomy): domain Eukaryota; kingdom Metazoa; phylum Chordata; class Amphibia; order Gymnophiona; family Ichthyophiidae; genus Ichthyophis; species Ichthyophis bannanicus. Next base: position 918,382,094 of record CM066034.1, read on the forward strand.
AGCCACCATCCTCAATTTCTTAACCAATACAGTCGATTTTTGTCTGTTTTCTACTACCCACTGCCCCTTCTGTAATGTCCACTTGTGGGTTAACAGTTAAATTTAAAGTTCCCTCCCATAATTATTGCAACTATGCAAAACGCCTCAAACCTCTTTATAAACTCCTCATAGAACCTCCTCCCCTTGATTACCATTTTAAGCATAGATATTGACAAACACCAGTGCTGATCCATCAGCCGTCACATTCAGAAATAAATACCTGTCTTTATCTCTCGCCACCTCTTTTATCTCTAGCATTCTTTGGTATGATATTAGTGCACCCACTGCTCCCCTTTTTAGGAGAGACACAATTAGCTGCAGTAAACACATGTGAGTGATCTCTTTTTTTTTTTTTTTTTTTTTAAATGCATCTCTTGGACCAATGTAACATCTGCCTGTAACCACTTCCCTTCTTTATACATAATTCCTCTTTTTGCCAGGAATTTAAACCTTCTATATTCCTTGACATAAGTACTCCACACCTTCCCACAACCCACTGTGCCATCTAATTTCCCATTTCCTCCCCCCTTCAATACAAGAATCGCTCGCCAGCTACCTCCACCACGTGTGTGTCTGAGTCTGTTTCGTCTTCAGCAAAAGTAAAGTTTCTTATTTCTAACAGATTTTATTTATTTATTTAATGTTTTTCTATACCGCACTATTCGGCTTCAGCGCGGTTTACAAGGAACAGGTTTGTACAATGTGGAACAGCCAAACATTGAACTTACATAAAACAGGGGATTTAAACATGGATAACAGGTGAACTTTATACATTATGTACAAAAGAGGAATGTATCATAGCTGAGTTTATAATACAGGCCCTAAAGGGGATGGTTGAATGAAGTGGGAAGTTATCGTAGGAGATTGGTTAGGCGGCGTTGGATTGAGAGCTGTGGGGTCATGTGATACTGTCTAGGTGATGTTGTCGGAGTTACAGAAGTGTTGTAGAAATAGGTGGTGTTTGAGGGCTTTTCTGAACTGGGGGAGGTTGTTTATGGTCCGGATTTCTGTTGGGAGGGAGTTCCAACATGAGGGGGCAAACAAGGCAAAGGCACGCTTTGTAGTGGATTTGTTGCATTTTGTGATGGCTTTTGGAAGGAGGATGGTATTGCAGGAAGTGGCTCTTCTTCTTCTGTTGTCTGGTGAAGGTTGAATCAGATCTGACAGGGTAGTTGTGGTGATACAGTTAACTGCTTTAAACGTCATGGTTAGGATCTTAAATGTGATCCTATATTGGACGGGGAGCCAGTGAAGGCTCTTCAGAATAGGGGTGATATGGTCTCTACGAGACGCTCCATAGAGGGTTCTTGCTGCGGTGTTCATCGCAAGCTGCAAGGGGTTTATTGAGTTCTTTGGGAGGCCAAGTAGGATGGAGTTGGCGTAATCGAAGTGGGGCATTATTATGGCCTAGAAGACTGTTCTGAAGTCATTTGGTTCCAGAGTGTTCTTTATGAGGCGTAGTGTCTGTATTTTATGGTAGATTGTCCTGATGGTATTGTCTTTATGAGCATGCATGTCCAGGTGCTGATCAAGTGTTACGCCTAAGTATTTGATCGTTGTCTTGGGGTTGAGTTCTGCGTTGTTCACCTTGATTGATGAGGGGGGAGTGAATGACTGGTCTCTTCCGATGAATAAGACGTCTGTCTTTTTTAGATTTATTCTGAGCATTTGGTTGTGTAGCCAGTCTGTGACGGCGTTGAAGCAGGAGGAGAGCTGGTCAAGGTTTGGATGGTCTGTGTCTATTGGAGTGAACATTAAGACATCGTCAGCATATACTAGGCAGCTGATGTTAAAGGACCGGATAAGGCTGCAGATGGGCTGCATATAGATATTGAATAAAAGGGCTGAGAGGGATGAACCTTGCGGGACGCCTTTTTCTAGTGGGAAAGGGTCTGATAATGAGGAGCTGGAGCGGACATGTTGCCATCTGTTACTCAGGTATGAGGCGCACCATGTTAGAGCGTTGCCATGGATGCCCTTCTCAGCGAGGCGAGATAGGAGTATCTTGTGGTCCACCGAGTCGAAGGCGGCTGCGATGTCCAGAAAGATGAGGGCGAAACCCTTTCTGATGTTATCGAGCTCGATGGTAAGGGAGTTGAATAATGTGGTCAGAAGGGTATCCACTCCATGGGACTCTCTGAATCCATGCTGGCAGTAGTCAAGGAAGAGGAGCGTTGTTTTCAATGTGATGGGTCAGTTGCCATTGGACAGTCTTTTCCATGATTTTAGCTAGGAGCGGGATACTCGATATAGGCCTGTAGGAATCCATCTTTTTGGGGTCGAGCTTTTTGTTCTTCAGTAAGGGTCTTATTGAGGTTTGTTTCAGGTTCTGTGGGAATATCCCTGATGTGAAGGATGTTCCTATTAGTTTGGCGAGGAAAGGGCTGAGGTCTGATTTTAGCGCTTTTATCCATTGTGCCAGGCACGGGTCGCTCGGAGCCGTGGTGGTGTTCATGCATGTGATGGTATCTTGGATCTCCCTTGCTGTTGGGGGGGAGAAGGAGTTAAGAATGTGATGGTTGTCTGCTGTCTCATTTAGAGGGGAGGAGTCGGAAGGTAGCGAGCTTGGATCTTCCGGAGGGTGGTAGTTTGCAGGGAAAATGTGTTGGCTCGTCTTTGAGCGAAGGTAGTCCGCATATTCCTGGGGGTCAGGTAGATTTGTTTGGTTGGAGGAGGGCTCCTTTGCCAGGTTTTTGACCAGTTTGAATAGCTCTTGCGGTTTGTTTATGGCTCTCAGTAGGACATCTGAGTGGTATTGTTTCATTCTTGTGGATACGGCTGTTCTATGAGCGTCAAGGTGGGTGTTATAAGCTTCCTGGCTCTCAGTTGTCCTTAATCTGCGCCATCGTTTTTCAAGTTGACGCAACCGCCGGAGGGACACTGTAAGTTCAGGTGAATACCAAGGTGCTTTTTTCCTACCCCTGTAGTTTTTCTTGATAGTTGGGACGTTATTTACTGCGTTGAGGGACTTGTTCCATAATGTTATCATGTCATCGAGGTTGAGTTCGGGTGTTTCAAGGAGAGGGCGTACTCTCACAATGATCTCCTGCTTGTTGAATGGGTGGTAGCGTGTCTGAGCAGTGATGGTGTTATCGACTGGGGTAGGGGGGTAGTAGTTAGATCCATGAAGGGAAGGCAGCGAGAATCTGATTAGACTATGGTCAGACCATGGTACTGGGCTCAGCGAGAGATTGAACTTGTGAGAGGGGTAGTTGGCTATTTGAGGAGCAAATATCAAGTCGAGGATGTTTCCCTTGATATGCGTGGGGGAGTTAACTAGTTGGGTGTATCCTATTGCTCTGAGGGCATCAAGTAAGGCCTTGGCTTGGGTGTCTTGCAGTGCGGGGAGGTTAAAATCTCCTAACACCCAGTTTGCTGTACGGGGTTTGCTAGGATTGCATGCAAGGTCAACAATTACTGAGAGGTCATCAGGTATTGGGGAAGGTGCTCTATATAACAGGTTGATAGTGTGGTTCTTGTTAGCTATGGATATATAATCGAGATGGGGGGAACTGTTGGAGGTGATGGGCTGGAATTGTAGGCTTTCCTTAGTGAGGATGATTACTCCACCCCCTGTTCGGTCTGTCCTGTGACATGAGTGTATGGCAAAAGTAGGAGGGACGTGTTGATGGAGGAGGACAGAGTCTGAGGTCGACATCCACGTCTCTGTGATGCATAGGATGTCGAGATCCCATTTCTTGCGGATGGAGCGGGTGTTAATGAGTGCACACTTCAGGTTATGGGGGGGCTGTGGGTCTCAGGTTTGGGTGGGAGGGTCTGTTGGATGGCGACGTAGATAAGATGGGGGTGTAGGGCTTGCCCATGTTTTTCAGGTTGCATGTATGGAGGTGTATGATGTCTCCTCCATGCACTATGTAGAACAGGGATGGGGTTATAGGTGAGGGCTTGGGAGTGGTGTATGAGGGCAGGGAGCATGCAAAAAGCTGTAAGGATATGTAGTGGAGTTGATGCTGTGGGTGGGATCATGGTGCAAGTGTGGATCAGAAACTACTGACAACAGTATAGTGGTGATAGAGCAGAAACAAGTTGCAGTACAATGGTAGCTTATGCTAGTGGTAATGCTATTGGTAACAGTATAGTAATTAAGTATCAGTATGGCTGGTGGCGACAGTAAAATAACAATAGCAAGATTGTTGGCCGCAGTATGACAATTAGCTATCACTCAGGCTACTGACAATAGTATTATAGCAACTAACAAAAGTATAATAGCAACAGTGTAGTAATTAGGTATCAGTCAAGCTACTGACAATAGTATAATAGCAATATGGCTACTGGTAACAGAACAGTGGCGATTATTATTAGTAAGACTACAGTAGTGTAATAACAATGTAGCAGTGATATTGCGAGGTTATACTTGCGATGAAGCAGGAGAGAACAGTCACCTGGTGAAATCTGTTAGTTCGGGTCCTTGTGGCGTATTGTCTGCTTGCTGGTGTTATGTTGTACGTGAGAGTGTGGTTCTGATTATGCCGTTGGTGAGCGAGCTCAAGCTGCTAGAGGGCTGAGATATAGTTCAGGATTTTACCCGCCGTAGGATTGTGGGGGCCACGCCAAAGGGCCCTCTCGCGCGGCCCTCAGGCACGGGCCCGCCCGGTGGTGTTTTCTTATATTCCAGCAGCACTGCCCCGATTGGGCAGCGGAGGTGATGGGACATCCGGCGATGCAGCCCTGGACAACATGAGGCACAGTCCCTCCTGGGATCTGTGTAGGGCCGAAGAGGCAGATGTTCTCTGAATGCAGCAGTTCATATAAACCTTCCTCCTTGGGAGTTTTTTCCCTCATTCAACACTTCTATATAGAACTAAAAGGAGCCACTGGGTTAGGGCAGCACGGGAAGTATTGTGTATGGGCAGTAAAAAGCTTTTCCAGAGACTTCTAGAAACAGCAAAAATCCATCTTTTTGGTGCCAGGTATGTTCTCATGACTCATGTGCATGACTGCTGAATAGCTGTCTTCAGTCAACATCTGCTGCAGGCAGAAATTTTATGTTGCTGCTGACTAGAAGGGTGAAAACCCATTTCAGTATTTTTTGTAGAAGATGTAAATGGTTTTGAACTTGCCTCTTGAGGAGAGAAGTGATCAAAGAAATAATGTGAAATAAGTCCTGGTTTATGTAATTACCATTTTTTATATGTTGTGTGTGTGTGTGACAAAATAATACACGTGTTAATTTTTTTCTTCATTTTATTTTCATGAACAGAAATCTAATTGAAGACAAATAATCCAAATTGTTACAGTAAATAAAAACCAGGTAAGAGTTAATACAAATGCATTCCGTAGTGACTTATGATAAAGGAGCAGGAAAAGATGTTTTAACTGTGGGAGTTCAGCTATACTAGGCTTAAGAACCCTATGATGTACAACATTTGGTGTTTTAGATGTGGTGGTTCATTTTTTATTTTATTTATATTTAGTTCACACCTTTTCCAGTAGTTGTTCAAAGTGAGTTACATTCAGGTACAGTAGGTATATTTTGTTAATTGAGTTCCTTCAATATTGTTTTTAAGTCTTGATGTCTCTGTAAAAGATCTCTTGAGAAACGTTTCCTTTTTTAAATAAAAAAAAGCCTTTATCGCTTTACAACTGTATGTTGAAGAATCCACAGGCCTGCAGAGCTCAGTAGTGATCCTGGTTATGCCAACTAGAAATGCATTTCATTACAGAGATATGGACAGTCTGTTTGGTTTTTTTTTTTAGTGCCCTCAAGTTGGTGCTGACTCCTGGCACTCCAGCTGCCTCTGGGTTTTCTTGGCAATGTTTCACTGGAAGTAGATTGCCAGCCTTTTCTAAGAAGGTGCTTTATCCATCAGAATGGTATACTAAAATAGATCTCTGGGTACGGTTTCTAGACGATATATTCTTTCTTTGGAAAGACACAGAGGAAGCTTTACACAGTTTATTGGCTTGGCTTAACAGCCAAAAAGAAAAATTAGCCTTCACGTTGCATTTTCATACATACGAGTTAGAATTTTTGGATATTACAATTTTTAAGCGTGAAGCCAGGCTTTGCTCCACTTTGTACAGGAAGCCAGTACAAAGGAACACTCTTTTGGACTTTTCAAGTTTTCACCCCCCGGCTTTGAAACGGGGACTGCCTTACGGACAATTTCTTCGTCTCCGCCGGATTTGCAGCTCTCGGGATGAATTTGAAAGACATGCACAGGAGTTAAAAATACGGTTGTTATCAAGAGGGTATCCAAACTCCATAGTTCACCAGGCTCTTGTGAGAGCGCGAAATACCCATCGGGAATGACTGCGATTTCCAAAGAGACCTGAAGAGGAAGTTCATATTACGGGTATATTACCTTATATGATTCATATTCCCAAAATCCGTGCTATTCTTTTACGGCATTGGCATGTTTTGGCACTTCACCCTTGTTTTCAAAAGTCTTTGCGAATTGCCTATACCAGGGGTCCTAACATAGCTAACTTGATAAGTAAACCATGGATGAGTTCTGAATTATCTAATGATAATCTCCCACAGGGTCACTATAGATGTTTCAGGGGCTCAGCCTGTGCTCTTTGTCAACAGACCATTGAGGGGGCGGATTGGTTGATTCCGACAACTACTATAAAACAATGCTCCCGATGGTCCACAACTTGTAGTTCACTCTATGTAGTGTATATTCTGTTGTGCCCCTGTCCAAAGATCTATGTTGGTCGGACCATCCGTAAGATGAAATTGAGGTTACAAGAACATGCCTCGAGATTACGTAATTCTGTGCTTTCGGCACCAATTGTACAACACTGTTTGGATTTCAATCATTCATTTTCCGATTTACAATGGAGGATTATAGATCATGTTCCACAGCATCCCCGTGGAGGGGACAGAGAGCAAAAATTACAATTATTAGAACAAAGTTGGATTTTCCGATTAAAATCAGTGGAACCCAGGGGGCTAAACCTTGAACTTGATTGGGCTAGCCTACTATGATGTCATGGAGGTGGGGTTGAGCTTATTCTTTAAATGCCCAGCGCTGTTTTTTAGGATCTTGCTGAACAAGTTGAACTGAGATACCAGCTGGAAAGAACAAAGAAAATTCCTCCTTATCTGCCATTAAATTGCGGATTGAATGAGAGATGAGAATTTCCACGCTGGACTTCATTTTAGATAAGTAAAGTTTGGAGCGGAAAGTAAAGCGTTGATACAGGGCCGGAAGGGAAGAACGGCTCAAAACGCAGTACTGTGTTCGTTTGAATTCTGCATTTAAGTTATTTATAAGGTATTGGGTATATGTGTAGTAGCATAAGATAAGGTATGCAATTACTTCACATGGTTTTATACAGTGGTTAGGTTACCACATTGAGTGATTAAAAGGGAAGTTCTGCCTCAGGAGGGAGTAATCTCTCACGGCTAAAACTTCCGACAAAAACAAAAATAATTATATGATATGATTCAGTTACTGTGGGTTCACTCTAGCTTTGGTAATATACAATAGCCTTTTCTTTCAAGGCAATGGAGGGTAAAATGACTTGCCCAAGGAGTGCCAGTGGGAATTGAACCCTTGATCTTCTGGGTACCAGGCAGTTGCTCTAACCACTAGGCTACTCCTCCACTTAGGATCAGGACAGTGATAAAATGGGTCCTAAGATGAACAGCACAAAATATGTCACTTGAAAAATGACAATTCCAACAAACCTCTTGAAGAAACACATTTTAAAGTTTCAGTGTCTTCTGGAGACCTATTTGAAAGCATTTTCTTCATTTCAACAATGAGCGATTCCGCATGACCTTTTGCATTTCTGCTCAGTGTACCTGCGGTGCTCCATCCTTTATGCTTCATCCTTGCTCAGTCTTTATTCCTTGCCATGAATAGAAACAGGTGATCCACAGGGCAGGATGATGAGGCAGAAGTAGTTTGGAAATTTGACCCGCACGCTTGATTACACCAACCATTAAAGTGGGGTTTTTTTTACAGGATTTTTCTACTGATTGAGATAGACCTGGGAGTGAAAACTGTCAGGATTTCTTGGGAAAAGGTGTGGAAGATCTCAGTTAATCTCCCTCAGATTTGGCCAGTATTGCTTTAAATTAGTTCCTTATCCTGTTAGACCCTTTCAGATGAATGGGTTGTGCTCCCTTGCTAGCAGGTGGAGGCAGACTTGAACAACTTTCAGTGATATCATCACTTGGTATATCTTCTGGTACAGCACTGAGAGAAGCCAGTATGACACTTTCCAAGCAGTAAGCAAGATGGAAAAACTCAGAAAAAAAATCAAAAGATATAATTAAACACAAGCAGCTTTGCCACAAAGAGCGAGAGCAAATACTTGGCTCGCTTACCATGAGGAAACTGGAGTCCGACCATGAGAGTGACTAGGCCTTTTATGGCAGCTGAACCCCCAAACTTGCAGAAAGAGTCTTCCAGGCACTGATATATCCAATGTGACCAAAAGACAGCAGGCTTTCCAACATTCAATATGATTCTTCTAGTGCAAGTCCTGGACTGCTCTAACAGGATTCAAGGAAAGTAAATTATCAGGTATGTAAAATACATCCTTCTTGTCATCCTGCTAGACCAGAATGTACCCAAGTAGTCAGAACTCGGAGTGGGAGGAAAATGACAGTCATGACAGACTACCTCATTAAAGGTGTTTTTCTGAATAACCCCCATGAGCACCCTATAGAGTTTCACAAAGGTGATCAACCAAGACCAGGAAGCCTTACAAATATCCTCTGGGGAGACCAGAGCGGACTCTACCCAAGAGGGGTTGACCTATCAGGCAGGATTTTGATGGGCAGGTGGTACTGAGCCTTTATTAGCTGCCTTGCTAGATGTGTTAGATAAAGGGTCCTCTCTGCTTTATTCTATTTTTTTTTTTTTTGGGGGGGGGGGGGGGCTTTGACTGCTGCTTTCAATACAGTTCATCATAGCCTGTTAGTGTTTTTAAATGATTTGGATTGTTGTGGTTCGGTTTTGGTCTTTTTTACAGGGACATTCCCAGAAGGTGGTTTGGGGAAATAAATCTCTCTGGTAGGTACACTGTTTTTGGGGCTTCTCCAGGGGTTTGTTCTTTCCCCAGTGCTATTTAATTTGTTTCTGCAGCTTTTAGGAGCTTTATTGGAGTCTTGGGAATTGCAATTTTTTTTTCTTTGCTGATATTCAGATGTATGTGCCTATTGGTTCTAATTGACAGGAGGAGGTGGCTAATTGTAATGTTAACCTGTTTTAAAGTGGTTCAGTGGCTGGTGGAAAATAAAATGAAGATAAATATGGAGAGGTCAGTGGCTATGTGGTTGTATCAGAACCATGTGGATGCAGTTGTTTCAGTGGCCAGCTCTCAGGTCCACTTTTCTTCTGTGGTGCAGAACCTGGGGGTTTGGATGGATTTGGATTTAACTTTCTGATTATCATGTCTCTAAGTTGCGTCAAGTTTCTTTTAATCAAGTGTGGGTTGTGAAGCAGCACAAGCCATATTTGAGTTTGGAGCAGTTACGTCAGGTAGTCCAGGTGCTGGTTTGTCTCATATTGATTACATTAATATTTTGCAAGTTGGTCTCCCTAGAAAGTTCTTATGGCGTATTTAGGTTATTCAGAAAACCGTGGCCTGGATGTGGTCATGACGATGTAACTCACCCAACATCTCCTCCCCCATGCTGCAGCAACTTCACTGATTACTGGTATTCCAGCAAAGCTGGTTTAAGTTGTTGATGTTGTATTTTAAGACTGTATATGGTTTGGGCTCCTCTTTTTTTCTTTGCAGAGGATATGTTTTTCTGTGAGTCTGGTCAAAATTTATGTTCTCAGCATATCTGTTCGTTGAAGGTGCCTACAGTACATGAATTTCATCACCAGTAGGTGCAGAATAGATCTTTGTCTGTGATCAGGCCAATTATTTGGTACAAATTGCCAGTATCCATTTGTATGGAGAGAGCCTATTTGTGTTTATGGAGATTGGTTATGGGATGCTTATGGGCTTTAGCTTTTGGTATGGCTTGATTTTTATTTTTGTAGTGTGGTTTTGATTCTGCTTGTTTGTTTTATGTGGGTTTTAGTTGTTTTGATTTTATTGTAATATATATATGTTTGTGTTGTAAATTGCCTTGAGTCTTTTTGATAGCAGTTATTTATATAAATCGAATGAATAAATGGGATCAGCGTGCATTTTGCCTGGTGAGCACAATGGCCTCCATAGAACAGTGGGCAAGAGAGGATTTGACCTATGCTAAAACGTCTCCCACCAGTTGAACCTTTGTTCATTCTCCTCGTCGGTTTGAGGGGGTGAATTTGAAGATCCTTCTCTGTAAAGGAAGACAGGACCATAGTCTGGTCAGGATGATATAAAAGGGGGGGGGGAGCAGCCTTCTTGAAGGATGGACAGCATAGGCTTCAAAGTGAAAGAAGCCATTGAAAGAACCAGAATGGTATGCTGCAAGCCAAGGGCTGCAATATGGACACCACACAGAAGATGCTAGAGTCCCCCAGAAAGGAACCAAGCCATTAGGGAGGCCTAACACCTGGTCCCAAAGAAGGGTCCTTTCAGGGCCCTCAACCTTAAAAGCCCACTGAGACCCAACAGGACAACCAGGTGGACATAACTGCTTCACTCCTTCTGAAGGGGCCAGTACCGAGAACACCCCAAGGTATCTCTTAGACAACTTCTGTAGCAGAACAGGATCGCCACTTGAACCCTAAGAGTCCAGGGCAAAGCCCCAGTCCAGGTCAAACTGCTAAAGAGCTCTAAAATTGGTTAAGGGCCTAGAGACTCACTGGGTCCCAAGCAGGGAGGTTATTGCAATTTCCAAGCAGCTTATACTGACTAACATGCACCCTCAAGGGCCAGGTCTTAAGTGAGAAGACACTAGAAAACTGCCTTACCAGGTATCTCTGCCATATTTCTAATTGCAAGCCATTATCTTGAAGAGCAAGAGAGAGGTCATGTTGCTTGGATCAAGATTCTGTACAATACGGTATGTGAGGTCAATCCTGGGACACTAGGATCACCAGGTTCAGATAGGCCCTTAACCTGTGCAGTCAATGTCAGAGAGGATGCCACACAGCATCCCTTCTCTAGGCCACTCCTGTGGAAGGGCCACCAAACCTGCCATCTGCGGAACTTCTCTGTCTGAGATGGCTCCCAAACTGGCATTCACCTAAATGGCTGTTAAATGAAGTACTGGAGGTGCCCCATCTTCGTACTATGAGGTCACTTGTGGGAGAGGTGATGGACAAGGTGCATAAAACCTGTGTATATTTTTTGGGAACCTGACAGGTACCTGTGACCTGGAGTGGCCACTGTTGGGAAAACAAGATATTGAGTTTGATGGATCCTTGGTCTGACCCAGTATGGCATATCTTATGTTCTGTCACTTCTCCTGAACTCACGGCATTATAACACAGAAAATCAGACTGCACACTATCAAAGCTTATGATGTGTGAGGCACTAGGGCAGCCTGATGCTCCTCCATCCAACAGCATGGCTGTGAGAACCACTCTGGTCCCAGTAGAAGACGTGTGATGTCGGGGTAATGTCTGAGAATACAGAGCCTGCTACATTTATTAAAGGAGGCATGAGTCTCCCCAGGATCAAACTGATCACTGTGGCTTCCAGATGAAAGATTGCCTAGAGGTCTCCTGAGGGGAACAGTCCCTGGGCTAACTGGACCGGGCTTTACACCTCCAGCCCTTCTGGCTGGCAGCCAATATGACAAGCATCCCCTCTGATCCTTTTAACAGCACCCCGGCCATGAAGTTGGGGAACCAGCACTGGTATTTCAACTGCTCCGTGATCTCCCAGGGGAGAGGAAGGGCCTGGTTGAATGACAGGGAACATGGAGATCAGAAGATTAGGTGGTGCCTATGAATCGAGTGCATGTGCACCCTAGACCAAGGATCCAGTCTCAGGTTTGATGCTGTGTACCTGGAAGAGACTCAGGACATAAAACTGACCAAGAATCAAATGCTCTTAGTCAGCTGGGGCTTGAGCAAGCCCTCTGTCATGAGACAACTTAACTCTGAGTAGGAACAGATCCCAATCCTGGGAGTGAATCAAGTTGCTCTTGAGACAGCCAGTTCCTAATTCTGGCCTTTCCAGCCAGAGATCACCAGGCCTGTGTCACCTTTTGGTCTTCACCAGAGACACTAACCGGCCAGTCAGACCTCCCAGGCATGGGCAACTGCTGTTTGATTCTTATCCCCTCAGCCTGCTGTTCACCTCCTGTGTGTTTCCTTACCATTAAATATATCCTAGTCCTCAGTTGTGTTGTCTGTCTTGACTAGACTGTAAGCTTTGATGAGCAGGGATTGTCTCATACATGTGGTTGTACAGTTCTGTATACACCATGTAGCGCTACACATGTAACTGAACCCTCTGCATGCAGAGAGGCGCTGCTACCACCACTATTACCTTGGTAAAGATATGGGGCACTGCGCCTACGTCTAGTGAGGCCCAGACTTGAAGAGTGGCATATAATCTAGAAGTGGAGAAACAGCTAATGCTTTTCACAATGGGAATCTTACAATAAAGCCCCTTGGGCAACTAACACCACCAGCCCAGTAATACCAAAATTAGAAACGGTGGGTGCAAAAATAAAGAAAAACTTCCTAAGATCTCTAAGTGAATCTCATTTTGTCGGGCGCTGAACCCCAACCCAAAACAAAAATTTAAATTATGGGCTGGGAATCCATGTCCATTTTATTCTAACTTTTTGCGGCTGGCAAAAACCTTTTTTGCAGTTGGCAAAAACCTTTTTTTTAGCCTTACTTAACAATCAAATGATACTTAACTTCAACTGCATGGCAAAATGAATCCAGTCAAGGTGGGCAACATGACACAGTCCTACGTTTCGGGTCATTCCTTTAAAGACCCTGCTTCAGGTAACCCACTTGCTACCACCAAATACAGATATCGCCATTGAACAAATGAAGATCAAGGAAGTTACTTAAAACCGGCGTCTGATGTCATCCAAACACATGTTTACTGCTCAAGTAAATGCAAACGCCTCCTAAGTGGAAGAAAAATCATAGCAAACTGTGCCACTTAAGCTCCAGATTTAACCCCTTCGGTGCGATCGTGTCTAAAATAAAAATCCAACGTTGTTCAGCGTATTGTAAACGATACAGTCTGTTGCCTCCAGTAGTGGTAGGAGGAATATGGTCAATAACCCTCCAAGAAAAATGGGCAAAAGAGTGATCAAACTCCAAAGAAACTCAAACTCCAAACTCAAAATCAAACTCCAAACTCTGAAAGAAAAGGGAATCTGCAATACTGCACTTGCTTGGTGCAAGTCCTACCTAGATGGTAGGTGGCAATACGTTAAATCCGGTTCAGAAGAATCAAAACATTTCCATCAAACACAAGGTGTGCCTCAAGGATCTTCATTATCATCTCTATTATTTAACATATACATGCAGCCCATCTGCAATATCATTAGATCATTTAACGTGAGCTGTCTGATATACGCAGATGACATCCTCTTATATATGCCTTTCTCGACTGTGCAAATGGACCTTACACCACTTGTAGAATGCTTCAATGCAATATCAGACTGGCTACAATCACAAAACCTCCGTATCCAGCACAAGAAAACGGAGGTACTGTTCATCTCCAGAGATCCCAACTTTATTCCACCATCTCATGTAAGAGTCAAGGAAGCTGAACTACAAACCAAAGAAACAATAAAATACTTGGGGGTCACCTTAGACCAACATCTGAACATGAAAACTCATATAAGCAACATAGTCAAAGCTGTATATTTCAAAATCCGCTCACTCAGGCATCTGCGCTCCCTACTGGACCCAGATGATTTCCGGACCATATATCAAGCTCTGATCCTGCCGCATTTTGACTTTGCTAATTCCATTTTACAAGGTCTCCCTCATTCCACTTTACACCCTTTACAACTGGCCATGAATGCTGCAGCAAGAATCCTCCATGGTGCATCCAGAAGTGAACATGTTACTCCTATTCTGAAACAGCTTCACTGGCTACCAATACACGGAAGAATTATCTTCAAAACTTTACTTCTCTCATTCAAGGCCATCAACCGCATTTCCTCTACTGCACTTACTGATCTGATCCAAACCGTGCCACCCAACAGATCCAGAAGATCAACAGCGTCAAATCTACTATTAACACCGAAGATGTTGACCAAATGCAACTGTACAATGGCAAACAGAGCCTTCAGTCTTTACGTCCCCAAATGCTGGAATGCATTACCATCTGACATTCGAGCTATTGCAGACCTAACTAAATTCAGGAAGGCAATCAAGTTTCACCTATTCTGCCAATTCTACCCAGCCAGCAATGGAACCTAAAATACCCACCTAATAACACCCAATCTAAGCCTTTACCACAGTCCCAAGCTCCTTCCTGCAGATCAGACAAATTCCGTCCTAAAGTAAGCATTATGTTAAATATAACTCAGTGCAACTAAAATTTCATGTATATAATCCAACCCTGTTATTTAAGTGACCCCTCATGTATATAGTTTAACCCCATTATCCAAGTTGTTATTCCTGTTCTATGTAAAACCAAACAAATTGTGTTTAGGTTGTTTTTGTTATACTGTAAACCGCGCTGATACCGAATAGTGCGGTATATAAGCAACTGTAATAAATAAATAATAAATAAATAAATAAATAAATAAAGCATGTTGTACAAGAGGAGCCGAAAGGGTTTTGGTACGTATTCTCGAGGCACGTTAAGACGGGTTAACGTTCCGGCGCGTTAGCCCGGGTTCCCTAACGTTAAGGCGGGTTAACGTTCCCGGCTGCGGTAAGTCCCGCAGAGGGTGGAGAGAAGGGGTCAATGGGCGGGGAGAGGAGGACTCCACACTAACACGGGGAAATGAAGGGCTGAATCTTAATGCAACTGAAAACCTGGCGTTAGCACACATTTGCAAGAGAGAGAAACAATTTCAGTGTCAGCAATTTTCAGCATAGGCAGGCAAGAAACGTGATAGTAGTGCTCCATTTTCAGCAACAGCATAGTGCCCAAGTATGAAAGACCACTATGGTGACAGTACGAATGCGGCATAGGGGGCTGCAGGTGGGACATGTAGTAGGGGCAGCTGGGGCACAGGGCTGACCAGGCGGAAGCCTAGGTGACACATAGGAACATAGACATGAGAAATCAGCAAGACAGCCGCTGACCAAAGCAAAACACAAACCACAAGTACCCTGACCACCCTAGCCAATAGCTGCCAGAGCACACACCGGACATCCCCCCAGCCACCCGTCCCCCATGTGGACGGGGCAAAACGTTGGTAGGCTGTGATGGGGGGTAGGGTGCGGAAGGCCATGTATGCCCCTCACCCCTGACAGCACAACCCAGGCACCCGCCTACCTGTGCAGTGTATGGCCTGTGATGGCGCACCAACAACATATGCCCATGTCAGCACGACAGAGGAGGGTTGTGTGTGTCCGTGCTGGAGGGGGCAGTGGCACCTGCCTGCAGTGGTCCAAGGCCATGCTTTCTGCCAGTACGTAGTGTGCAGTGCAATATAAAAGGTCTGGCTGAGGAGACGTACAGGTAGCCCCAGGGACCAATGTGACCCTGTGGCAACACTGTGGCGCAGTACACACAGCCAGTGTGTCTCTAAGCAGAGGATCACAGATTCAGGTCCCAGCTGTGGGCCCTGCACAGCACATCCCAGAGAAGGTCCTGCTGAGGAGAAGGAAAGGTACATCCCCAATAATTTACCCCACTATGTATATAAACCAGAAACGGTCTGGCTGAGGAGATGTAAAGGTACACCACAATAATTTACCCCACTATGTAGATAAAACACAATGCCAGAAAAGGTTTGGCTGAGGAGACATACGGGTAGCCCCAAGTCCCATTGTAACCATGTGGCAACACTGTGGTGAAGCACACACAGCCAGTTTGTCCTGGATTTGAGAGCCACAGGTTCAAGTCCCAACTGTGGGCCCAGCACAGCACAACCCAATATTTTACCCCACGATGTAGATACACCATCAAAACGTGCAATCCCCACAGCAGCGGCCAACAGGGGCACAAATACCCACTCATCCAGGCTCCACTATCCAAATCCTCATGAAGAGTCAGGCTGTTGGCCCCAGCACAGAGCTGCAGGTAGCATCCCAGCACCATCACCACCTCCTGCACAGGTCAGAAATGTCGGCACTGTGAGCAGGGCAGGGTGGCGGGCAGGTTTGCCAAACACCCCTATCAGTGCACAGTGATACAGTAGGAGTGTGTGTGTATGTCTATCCATTGTATTGTGACTGCTCACCCTCCTCTGAGCCCCCAATGTGCAGATGTTAACAGCGTTATTATGCAAATATGCATAATGAGGAGCAAGGTTTTGTGGGTATGGGCAGGCGTCATCTGCACAGGTAGTAGGGCAATGGCTCAGTCATTGTAGTGGCCGAACACCACCTGCATGGACAGGGCGGCCAAAGCATGTCATGCTATGAGGCCAGTCCACCCTGATTGAGCAGCAACCATAGTATGTCTAGGTTCCCCCACAGTGCTCTATACCATCTGTCACCAGTGATATGTGTGTGATCCTAGTTCTGGTGTTCAATCACTGACATGCCTGCCTGGTGTGTGTGTGTTGCACATACCACATCTGGGTGCACATGTGTTCTCTGTGAGTCTGCACCAGGGACTGGCGAGTGGACTGTCTGCAGTTAGTTTGTGCATGGTTGGAACACCCTGTACGCTGCTGCAGGTGCAGTCCGAAAGGGCTGTCAGATGGTGAATGGCAGATGGTGGTATGTGGCAAGGGAGGATCCACAGGCCTACCACCACATCATGGCTGGTCTGCCACTGCTGCAGTCACATGTATGGGTCCTGCGCACTAGCCCTGGATGGCTGTCTATCGCCATCAGGACTGGGGTCACTGGTGCCACATCCAATCCCCAGGCTGCAGGCACTTGTCACTCCATGGCCTCTCTGACAATATGGGTGAGCGTGGGCCCTCGGGGGCACATAGTGTAGACCACTCTGACTGGTAGGGGCAGTGCTACATATCCCCCATGTGAGTCTAAACACCCCTACACCCTACTAACAGGTGTACATGGCAGCCAGACCCCAACACTGGGTACGCAGTGACATGGGTAAAGTCTGGTCCCAGAGGACCACATGTGACTGCGGAATACAGATGGGCACAGAGCTACTATCAGACGCACTGTTATAAACACCTGTCACACACTGGTAGGGATGGGGATGTGCAGCAGGGCCTATATCCAGCACCACGTATACTGTGGACCCAGTGCTGTGCGTCCACCTTTACCCTCAGGATGAACACAGAACCTGCCAAATGGCAGAGTCTGTAGCTACTCTGTGGCAGTATCACGCCCTGGCAGGCCGTTATACCAAGCTGCAGTAACAGAGGTGCAGACCCCATGTGGTGGTCAGCTGTATGGGGCTGTTCTGCATGTGCAATGCATCATGGGTGTTGGTGCAGCTACCCTATCCTGGTGCACACAGCTGATGGCCTGTCATGCGCTGGTACCCTGCCCTTCATTGTGCCTCTGTGTGCGTCCCCGCCTGTGCCTGATCTGCATGGCACCACCACTCTGCAGACGACCCACCATTGTAACTATCCTGCCATCACCGCCCCCACTGGGGGACACGTACACCCATCAACTGCCACCCACTGTCTCACAAGCATGTTACATTGCCAGAGCCCTGTGCTGTGGTAGAGTTGCCCACAACATGTTTGTCAACAGTACTGACAGCCACATGGTCTGCCCACAGATATGGCATGTTCAGGACCCCCAGCCTCCCTCCGTCAATCACCTGTGCAGTGCCGTACCCCCATGCCCACCCAGTGCCAGGGTGACATCTGTCCCAATGCCCATAGGTGATGCATGTCAAGCTGAGGCACCTAGCAGCCCATAGGGCACACTAACCTAGGGCACCCTAACATTGTTAGGGCACTGTAACCATTAGCGCCATATCCCAGAGAGCTCCCGAAGGTGACCTGTCCAGGGTGCCCAGTACCGCGCCATTCCTAGAGAGCCTAAGAAGGTGCCCTATATGGCGCCTCACAAGGCACCATACAAAGCACCTGAGGAGTAAAACGGCACCGTACAATATGGCGCATACTAAGGCACCATGTAAGGCGCAGAAACCACAAGAGCCCTAGAACGCGCCATTTTCCGGAGCGTGGTTTAGGGCACTGTATGACATGCCTTTGGGGTGAGGAGACCCATGATGCGCTCCGTAGCGTATCGATGCCAAGGTGCGCTGCAAGGCGCTGTTAGCAAAGTACGCCTAAAACGCGCATGAGGCCAAGCCTGACACGCTGTAACGTAAAGCGGCAATGCCCACAAGATCATGGTCAGTCGGAGCATCATAATGGTGTGTGTGTAGCGCAGTGGGAGGCAATATGTCTGACAACAATGTACTGGGGGTTCAAATCCCGGAAGAGAGGACCACAAGTCCAAACGGATAGGAATATGGCACAGCACACCAAGAAAGAACAGTTGTGTTCAGATATATAACAGGATACCAGAAACATAAACATATAGACCAACTTGCATCACAAACCGAGCAAGGAAGGCGTGTGACAAGGCGCGTGGGAACGCGCGTAGCAATGTCCGCACTACTCATGTGCGCTTTTACTGCATCATGGGAGAACTGGCCACATGCAGCATACAAGATGGTTGCCAAGTCAAGGAAGCCAGCTTTTTCCCATGCTTATGTCTATCTCCTAGCGGAGCAGATATGCAGCCACCAGGGGTGCCTTTTCCCAGGCTTCTCCCACCAGCAGGACCTCAGCAGGGTGAGGTGGGCCTGGGTGCACCTCACAAGGTGCTACAATATGGTGGCAGACTACCCACGTGAAGTAAATGCATGGGGACAGGCACACCAACCCAGGAGTGCAACACAATAGCCAGCAATCAACACACATATCAAACACGCACAGCAAGGGAAAAGGACATGTTTGTGGGTAAAACCAGGAGCAATGTAGGTCACACAGCTGATGTGTGCAGGTCTGCCCTATCCCCGGGATGCCCCAGGCCCCATTACAGAGGTGTGTTATCCATCCTGGTGTTATGGTGGTTGCTCCTGTTGCAGCTACATAGCTCTGCCCTACCTCCAGGATGCCCCAGGCCTCATTACAGAGGTGTGTAATCCTTCCTGGTGTTATGGTAGTTGCACCTGTTGCAGTTGCATAGCTCTGCCCTACCCCCAGGATGCCCCAGGCCTCATTACAGAGGTGTGTTATCCATTCTGCTGTTATGGTGGCTGCAGCTGCTGATGTGTGCAGGTCTGCCCTGTCTGCATGTGGTCCCTGGACCCCAGACGGCATGTGGCGGCACATCCCCAGGCCACACCCTGATGTGTCTGCCGCTGTGGCCAGGATGCAATGATGGGACACATGAACCATGCCCCCACCACTGCGCACTGTGGCACATGCCTATGCAGCCTCTGCATGTGTAGGACACATGTCGCAGCCAGGCCCCTGGGTGTAGGTGACATACCGACACATTGCATATGTGCGGGCTGGGGAAGTGCCCCCCTCCCGGTGCCCTGTGCACAGGGCACGCCACCATGCAGCCCTCATGGCATGCCGCCTGTGGGAACTGAACTCAAGTACCAGGAATTAGTATTGGAGGGCGCACACACTTCACTCAGTGTATAGCAATGCCACTGGGCTGGCCCCAAACTGTATGGATCTTTTTCTGAATGATTTTCCTGTACATCCAAAGCAAGTACAGAAAAGAAAATGGTGGGGATTGCTGGGGAAGGAAAGGGCATTTGGAAATGTTTATATTGTGAAGTTCTATTGAACAAAAGGAATCTGTTTGTGAAGACTGCTGTAGGTTGGGGGGAGGGAATGCTTCTGGTTGAGTTTCAGGTAAGAGGCAGAGATAAAGGGCATGCAAACTATTTCCAGATCATCATGGCAAATCTTTTGGATTTGGAAGTGGGGGAGTGGTAGGAGAGAAATTTGGCCAGCAACAGGAGTTCCAGAAAGCTTACAACGCTGCAGGAATTTACAGGATAATGATTCAGTTCACCTTGAGCTGTGACTATTTTCCTTTGTTTCTGCAAATCTCCAGATGAGTGTAGAGGCACTCTGAACCTTTTGTAGGAGAAAACTCTGGATCATAACCCTGAGACTCTTGTGCCCATTCAAATCTTTTGTCTGTTAGTAGGTCCAGCTTTAACAGACTTCTGTAACTACACATCTAATAGACAAAAGACAATGGTTTTTAACAAAAAAAAAATGCAAGGCCTTTTGCCTTTATGGAAATAATGCAAGCAGGGCTGGAAGTCTTGTCTGAAAGCTTGGCACCCATCCGGGAGAGAAGGGGGTGGTAGCTCACAAAAGCTACGTAGTCAGCAACTGTTTTAAGTTAGTCCGATTAAAAAGGAATCACCTCTTGTTATTTCATTTACTTTTCTTTCTTAATCTTTATTCTATGCATCCAAGTGGAACATGGTAACCACATAACTGTCTTAGGAATCGGGGTTTTTTGATTTTCACTTTTTTGCTCTTCTGTCGCTTTTTATGTGCTTATTCTGTTCTATTCAAAAATGTTTTGGTTTTTTGTTTTGTTTTTATCCTCCCTTCTGTCTTCACTGTTTTTCTCCTTCTCTCCTTGATCTCTTTCCAACTTCACTTGTCTTTCTCTTCTCACCAGCCTGCAGAGTTGGCCTTAGCACTAGGCACCTGCCAAGGGCAGCACAATTTTGCCAGTGGGGTTAGCACAGCAGCATAAGCAAACAATTTGCTCCGTAGAACAACCCAAAAGCACCTGAGCAGAGTGAATCAAAGTGCCACTGCGCAGCACAGGCAGTACACCACTGCAGCAGTCGTGATCTTCTATCCTCGGGTGCTCTGGTGACCAGTCTGACCACCGTAGTCTGGACCAACACTCGCCAACAAGCAGTTCAGCTACCTTATTCTGGGCCAGAGCAACTGTAAGCAGCCCCAGCCCCATCAAGCCAAGAACCGCCAACAGTGTTCTCTAACTTCTCCCCTGTAGCCCCTCTCCTCCCCCAGTGGGAAGTGGCATCACATGCAGCCACCAGAAGCACGGCTGGCATGTGGCTGCATGTCATGTGACTTCATGATTGTTGGCTCAGCTCTGGAGGACAGAACAGTGATGGTGGCAGCTGGCAGGCAATGAAGGTGAAGCGGTGAGTAGTCAATGGACACCCAGCACCACCAGGAAAATCTTTGGCTGAGGACAGAGGACCTACAGTGGATTGTAGATAGACTCTGAAGAGGCTGTACTGGCCATAGGTGGTGGTGATGGGAGGGAGGGGGGGAGATATAGATCATCCTTTGGCTTGGCCTGGCCCTGCCACCCTGGGCCCAATCTTGACTTTTCTCTCAAGCTATTATAAATTCACTGCAATTTGGCTTTCATCCTCTGCATTCTACAGAACCATAAAAACATAAGAAATGCTATACTGGGTCAGACCAAGGTCCACAAAGCCCAGTATCCTGTTTCTGACATTGGCCAGTCCAGATCACAAGTAAATATCAGGTTCCCAAAAAGGCACACAGGTTCCACAATGCTTTCCCGGGGTTAGCAGTGGATTTCCTGGGTCCTCTTAGTATATGGACCTTTTCCCCGGGAACTTGTCCAAACCTTTTTTTAAACCCAGCTACACTAATAGCTTTTACTACATCCTCCGGTAACGAATTCCAAAGTGAAAAAAATATTCTCTCTTATTACTTTTAAATGGGTTACATTGTAGCTTCATTGCATGTCCCCTAGTCTTTCTATTTTTTGATGCAGTAAACAACCGATCTACATTTATCTGTTCTACTCCTTTCGTTATTTTATAGACGTCTATCATATCTCCCCTCAGCCATTTTTTTTCCAAGTTGAAGAGCCCTAACCTTTTAATCCTTCCATCCCCTTTACCATGTTGGTGGCTCTTCTCTGTATCTTTTCTAATTCTGCTATATCTTTTTAAAGATATGGTGACCAGAATTGCAAATAACATTCAAGGTGAGGTCACACCATGAAATAATACAGAGGCATTATAATATCCTTGATTTTATTCTCCATTCCTTTCCTTATGATTCCTAACATTTTATTTGCTTTCTTGGCCACCGCCTCACACTGGCTAGAGGGTTTCAACGTATTATCCATGATGACACCTAAATCCTTTTCCTGGGTGGTGGTTCCTAATGTGGAACCTTGTATCGTGTAACCATAGTTTGGGTTGTTCTTTGCTAGGTGCATTACTTTGCACTTGCCCACATTACATTTCAGCTGCCATTTTGGACGTCCAGCCTTCCAATTTCTCAAGGCCCTCTTTCAATTTTTCACAATAATCTTATGTTTTAATAGCTTTGAATAATTTTGTGTCATCTGCAAATTTGATCACCTCACTCATTATTCCCATTTCCAGGTCATTTATGAATATATTAAAAGCAGTGTGCCCAGCACAAATCCCTGGGGTACTCTACTATTCATCTTTCTCCATTGAGAAAATTTGGCCATTTAGCCCTCCTCTCTGCTTTCTATCTTTTAACTAGTTCCTGATCCACAATAGTACACTACCTTCTATCCCATGACTTTTAAATTTGCCATGAGACTCTCATGAGGGTCCTTGTCAGAGGCTTTCTGAAAATCCAAATACACTATATCAGCTGGCTCACCTTTATCTACCTTTTATTCACACCTTCAAAAAGAATTATAACATATTAGTAAAATAAGATTTTCCTTGACTAAATCCATGTTGGCTTTCTCCCATTAAACTATGACTATCTACATGTTCAGTAATGTTATTCTTTATAATAGTTTATACCATTTTGCCCGGTACTGATGTCAGGCTCACCAGTCTGTAGTTTCACGAATCACCCCTGGAGCACTTTTTAAAAATTGGCATTACAGTGGCCATTTTCCAATCTTCAGGTACTACAGATGATTTTAATGATAGTTCACAGATTACTAATAGTTTGTCTGCAGTCTCCTATTTCAGTTCTTTTAGCACCCTTGGATGTATACCATCCAGTCAAGGTGATTTGCCACTTTTTAGTTTATCAAATAGTTGTAATACATCTTCCCTGGTTATCAAAATTTGTTTCAATTCTTCCGAAACATCACTTTGAAATACCATTTCAGGCATGAGTAACCTCCCTACATCTTCAGTAAAAACCAAAGTAAAGAATTCATTCAATCTCTCTGCTATGGCCTTGTTCTCCTTTAGCACCCCTTTTACCCCTCTACTCTCTCACAGATTTTTTCCTACGAATGTACTTGAAAAAGGTTTTATTGTATGTTTTTGCTTTTTTTTGTTTGTTTGCTTGTTTTTCAAATTCTCTTTGCCTGCCTTATCAATGCCTTGCATTTAACTTGCCAGTGATTATGTTGTTTCCCGTGTTTGTCATTTGGCTTTTTTTTTCCATTTCTTGAAAGATGCTCGTTTGGCTATAACAGCCTCTCTGACCTCACCTTTAAACCATGCTGGCAGTTTTTTTGGCCTTCCTTCCACCCTTCTTAAAGCGTGGAATACATGTGATCTGGGCTTCAAAGATAGTATTTTTAAACAACGCCCTGCTTGATGTAAACTTTTAAGCTTTGCAGCTGCTCCTTTTAGTTTTTTCTTATTCTTGTCTCCTTTTTGCAAGTTAAAAGGTAGTACTGTGGATTTCTTTGCCATCCTCCCTTCATTTATTAAATCAAATGCAATCATGCTATGATCACTATTGCCAAGTGGCCCTAACACTTTGTCTCTTGCACCAGATCCCGTGCCTCACTAAAGACTAGGTCCAAAATAGCTTCCCCTCTTGTTGGTTCATGAACCAGCTGCTCCAATTAGTAGTCATTTATTTCTTCCAGAAGCTTTATCTCCTTAGCATGTCCTGCTATGGCATTGACCCATTCAATACCTGGGTAATCACCCATTATTGTTATATTGTAATTTTTGTTAGCTTCCCTGATTTCTTTTAGCGTTTCATCATCCATCTTTTTATTCTATCAAGGCTGATGGTAGTACACCCCCACTGCCATTGCCTTCCCCTTTTTCATGGAATTTCTATCCATGGAGATTCTACAATGTGTTTCGTTTCCTGCAAAACATTTATCTTGTGTGACTCAACACCCTCTCTAACATAGAGCACAATCCCTCCACCAATTTAATCTGCCCTATCATTGCGATTTAGATTGTACCCAGTATCACGGCATCCCATTGGTTGTCCTCCTTCCACCAGATCTCTGAGATTCCAGTTATACCTAACCTTCCATTTAGTGCTGTATAGTCTAGCTCTCCTATCTTATTTTTTAGACTTCTAGCATTTGCATACAGGCATTTTAGAGGTTATATTTTATTTTTATTAACAATCTGGTTATCAGTTGACAAGGGTAATTTGGAATCTTTTATCTCTGTCTGCTCTGCACTTAAAGGCATCTAAGTTACTTTTATCTTTATTGGAACCTCCCTAACTTTATTCTTCTATTATCCTTCAAGGATACATCCTTCTGAACCATGCGCTCTTGGGCAACTGTCGGCTTTCCGCTATTATCTAGTTTAAAAGCTGCTCTATCTCCTTTTTAAGGGTTAATGCCAGAAGCCTTGTTCCACCCCAGTTAAGATGGAGCCCATCCTTTTGGAAAAGTTCCTTCCTTCCCCAGAATGTTGCCCAGTTCCTAACAAATCCAGAACTCTCTTCCTTGCACCATAGTCTCATCCATTCATTGAGATTCTAGAGCTCTACCTGCCTTTTGGGTCCTGCGCGTGGAACAGGAAGCATTTCTGAAAATGCCACCCTGGAAGTTCTGGATTTCAACTTCCTACCTAAATGCCTAAATTTGGCCTCCAGAACCTCCCTCCCCCACTTTTCTATGTCACTGGTATGAAAATGTACCAAGACAGCAGACTCCTTCCCAGCACTATCTAAAACCTTGTCTAAATGACATGTGAGGTCTGCTACCTTCGCACCAGGCAGGCATGTTACCAGGCAATCCTCACATCCACTATCCACCCAGCCATCTACATGCCTAATGATCAAATCACCAACTATAACAGCTGTCCTAACCCTTCCTTCATGGGCTCATGACCCTAGAGAAACCACTTCAGTGCAAGAGGGTTTTACATCACCTGGAGGACAGGTCCTATCTACAGGATCACTTCCTGCCACACCAAGGTGGTGGTCTTCTTTCATGTGACCTTTCTCCTCCATGGCAACAGAGAGGATGCCAGACTGGAGGTGGGACTTCAGTACTATGTCCCTGTAGGTCTCGTCTATATAACTTTATCTTCATTAGGACCTCCAAGTCTGCTACTCTAACTTTCAAAAATCAAACTCGTTCCCTGAGAGCAAAGAGTTCCTTGCACCTAGTGCACACTTAAGACCACTCACCAACTTGGAGAAAATCGTACATGTGGCATTCAATGCAAAAAACTAGATAGCAGTCCAGCAGCGAGATGGAAGCTATCTGCATCTTAGTTTTAAGGATTTGTTTAGATATTTAAGTTGTTTACTTAACGTTGCTAGGGATACTTGTACCAATTCAACTATACCTAATAAGTTTAAGGGACTTTGTTCACCTCTAGATTTGATTAATTTCAGGGCCTTAAGTAATCTATTCCTGATGATGATAACCAGTTGAACCTGAAAGTCAATTTGACCACCTCTTTACCTTTAATAGGTTTAAGAGCCTATAAATCTAACATAATTCCTGGGGTGGGAGGGAAAGAACATAAAAGCTGGCTTGCTACACAGTGCCCTGACCTGTGCTTATAAGGTAATTTTTTAACAATTTCCTGGGTGATTCACACAGCCCCTGGTTTGATAGAGGAAGCCTTTCAAACTGCCCCTTTGATCTGCCTCTTGGCTTTAACACATATTTCAAACAATGTCACAGTTCTCTTGCCTCCTAACTGGAAGGGCTGTTTGTAAAGGTCTCTAGAAACAATTTATTTCTAGTGGTTAGAGCACAAATGTCCTCGAGTATGGAGCAGACAGAGCTTAAAGATACCAAACTACCCATGCCTACCAATAACCAGATTAATATGAATAAAATACAGTTTTCTAAAATGCTTGTATGCAAATGTTAGAAGTCTAAAAAATAAGATGGGAGAGTTAGAATTCTGTCAAAAAGTCACTCAATACTTTGAGCAAATCTACCACGCCAACACTAACTTTCAGATCTCACACATCAAGATCTCTACCTAGGAAAAAGTAGGGCATTAACATTGCAGTGAGCCCTGGAACATCAGTATACCTACTGAGAAAGCTGAACTGTTGATAGGGATTCTTCTGAGAGAATTAATATAAACTGTGAAAAATAGCTCTGAATATTTCTGTCAGTATTAGAAGGGAGTGTTTATCAATAAGAGAGAGACACTCGAGCTTACATTTTGCAAGACAGGGAGCTTTTGTTTTGATTAAGCTGGGCAGTATGTCTGTGCTTTGACCTGTAACACATAGTAAACAAAGCTTGATGTAGAAACAAAATTGTACCATGTAGCAGTATTTTTCTTAATAAATGAAGTGCTATGACCTAGCTCAAATAGGAATCACGGGAACCTACACAAGTTTGCACACCTGTGAATTCTTCACTTAAGCTTAAGTCGTACTGTTTTGCATATGTGTGTTTCCTTATTTGCATTTGAATTTAGAGAATTGAAGTCAAAGAGCCGAGGTTAAATTTTGCTCCCTGATCAGGAGTAGCACACGCAAAGATATTCTTTCATGAACAAGATTGCCTTGCATCCTTACTCATCTGTAAATGATTGGGCTGATCTGGCTAGTTTGTATTGGCGGCTCGGCTAACCTACACTCGCCTCCCACAGTCACACTCCATGCTTGCATAGCAGGGCACAACAGCAATGAGTCATTGTGGATACCAATGCCAGATGGGTCTTAGGGGATTCAGTAAATATGCCAAACAACTAAAGGGGCTTGGCAGCCAACAGAAACACCAGCCTTACCCCTTCCCAATCTTCTTTTCCCTTACATGCTGTATCCAACAGCTTCCTTCTCTCATACCCATTGCTCTTCTCTCTGCTTTTGTCTCCTGTCTCTTCACCCCACATTCCCCTTTCCTGCATCCTGCTGTCTCCTTACCTCCTTTTTTTTACACCCACCCTCTCAACCCCCTACTACTTTCTCTTCCCCTCCTTTTGCCATGTCCACTCTCTTCCTGACCACACTCCATACTCCCTTCTGCCCCATCCTTTTGCTTTCCCCTTCATGTGCCCCAAACTTCCCTCATTCTGCCCAACAACTGTAACATCTTCATTTTAGTTATAAATAAATAAACAAACAATTACCACAGGCTCACCTGCCCCCAGACTCGACCACTCATCCAATTTTGGCCAACTCACCATCCCTCTCAAACTTGCAAAGGGAGCCCCCCAAGCAAGTTCTATGGCTCCAGCCATCACTGAAGGGATTCTTTGAGGGACATGGTAACTGCCACCCAATCCTGGAGGCGGCCCGTGGCTTGCCACCAGTGGGTGCTCAGGGTCCACTGAGATTGTCTCATCCGTAGATGGACCAATGGGGTCACATGCACTTTTGAGGCCATGTAGCTGAGCATATGCAGCATCCCCCAAGCTGTCATATGACACTTCTGTTGGACGGCGGCGACCATCTCCATGAGCCTCTGCAGGTGATCCATCTGAAGGAAGGCTCGGACCCGAGTGTTATCAAGGATGGCCCCAATGAATTCCAGCTGCTGAAGAGGTTGGAGGTGTGACTTGGGGTAGTTTATCACGAACCCCAGCCGCTGAAGCTTCTGAATGGTCAGGTGGACCGAATGCTGGACCCCATCCGTCTTGGAGCTCTTTATAAGCCAGTCGTCTAAGTAAAGGAAGACGAAGACTCCCAGGGTCCAGAAGTAAGCAGCGACTACTTCAAGACACTTTGTGAAGACCCTGGGAACCGATGCTAGTTCAAATGGAAGTGCTTGGTACTGGAAGTGCTGGCCAGCCAGCATGGATCAGAGGTACATTCTGTGAAGAGGATGTATTGGGATGTGTGTGTACGCATTCTTCAGATCCAAGGGGCATAGCCAATCGTCCTGGAGGAGGTAAGGAAGCAGCATCCCCAGGGAGGCCATTTTGAACTTTTCTCTTATTAAGAAGTGGTTGAGGTTCCGAAGATTCAGGATGGGCTGGAACCCTCCTGTCTTCTTAGGGACCAGGGAGTGCCAGGAGTAGAAGCCCCACATGACCTGAGCCGGAGGCACCAGTTCGATGGCCAGTTCGGCCAGTGGGATGGTGACTTCCTCCTGGAGGGAGACTGCGGTGGTGGGGATTCAGAGGTTACTCTCCTTGGAAGAAGTGAGGGGGTAGCTGGGCAAAGTGCAGCAGGTACCCACTCTGGATGATCTGCAGTACCCAGGTGTTTGTGGGCCATGGGATGGAGCTGAAGGTGACCTACCTGCCTGGAGAGCTCAATTCCCTGGCGGACCACCTCAGCAGGGTTCTCCAGCCACATTAATGGACCCTCACAGGAGAGTAGTGGACCGCATCTTTTGAGAGTGGGGCACTCCATCGATAGACCTCTTTGCCACACTGCACAATGCCCTGGTGGATCGATTCTGCTCCAGGATGGCTTCCAGCAACCAGCTGGCCTCTGATGCCTTCCTTCTGAACTGGGGAGTGGGGCTGCCTTACACATACACCCCAATCCCACTCATGGCGAAGATGTTGCTGAAGCTCCATGCAGACCGGGGTACTATGATACTCATCACTCTATGGTTTCCCCTGCTGCTTCAACTCTCTCTGTGGGAGCCTCTCTATTTGGGCTGCAACTCAGACCTCATTTCTCAGGAAGATGGGATCTTGCTACATCCCAGTGTAGGGTCAGGCTCGTCTCTGGCCCTCAGGGCTTGGATGCTAAGCTGGTTGTTCTCTCAGAACTTAACCTGCCCGGAAAGTGATGGACGATTGGTGAAGATTGTCGCTTTGTTGTGCTGACGGGGCACTGAATCCCTTTTCTTGCACAGTGGAAAGGCTCCTGGAGAATCTTCTACACCTTTCAAACTTTGGCCTCAAGTACAATTCAGTCCGGATCCACTTGAGTGCGATTGGGGCCTACCATCGCGGTTTGGAGGGCAAGCCCATCTCTGCTCAGTCACTGGTGGCCTGCTACATGCGGGGCTTCCTTCTTTCTAAACCTCTGATTAAGACCTGCTGGTGGCTTGGGACCTCAGTGTGGTGCTGGCTTAGCTACAGTTGGCTCCTTTTGAACTGCTGGCGTCTTGTCCGCTAAAACTCTTGATTTGGAAGATCATGTTCCTTGTGGCGGTCATCTCTGCTTGCCATATTAGTGAGCTTCAGGTCTTGGTGGCTCACACGCCATATACCAGGTTTCATCAGAATAGGGTAGTGCTGCAGATGCATCCGCGTTTCTTGCCCAAGATGGTCTCCTCTTTCCATCTTAATCGGTCAGTGGTCTTGCCCACATTTTTCCCCAGGCCTCACACCAGCAGAGTAGAGGCCACACTGCACATGTTGGACTGTACACATGCCCTGGCTTTCTATCTGGAGCTGACAGTACATCGGCATTCAACCCAGTTCATCTCTTTTGACCCAAGCAAACTGTGCGCTTCTGTCTCCAAACACATACTGTCCATTTGGGTGGCAGACTGCATTTCCTTTGCCTATGCTCATTCAGGTCTGAGCCTTGAGGTTCATGTTATGGCTCACAACATCTGAGCCATGGCTGCTTCCATGGCCAACTTGCACTTGGTCTCCACAGAGGAGATTTGCAGGGCTGCTACGTGGTCCTCCATCCACACCTTCACAGCCCAATAATGTCTGGATGGGGATTCCCAACATGACAGCAACTTTGGCCAAGCCGTACTCCGGTATCTGCTTGGGACTTAGAAGGGCTGGCAGGAAGGAGTTGAACCTGTCGGTCCAGGTTACCAAAAGAATCCTCCTGATATTGATGTATGCTATGGGCGCCGAGTCAGTCGAGTCCCCTAGGTGGACTATCCATGCTATTTCTTCGGGTTCTCCAATTTTTGTTGCCCTTCTTTGGATTGTTTTTTTGTTTTTGGGTAGCCGGTAGCTTTAGAGTCCCATAATGAGGACTTCCTGCTCATCCATGGAGAAAGCATAGTTACTCACCTGAAGCAGGGGTTCTCCATGGACAGCAGGAATAAGTCCTCACAACCCTTCCATCTCCCCGTGAAATTGTATTTTGGCTACTAACTTGGTTATCATACTGGAGATGAGATGGCGTCGCGGGAAGGCATGCCCAATGGAGCCTCCCAAAAGCTTTCTATGGAAGCTGGGGAGCGTTCCCGCATGGGGCTTTGTTGGGGATGTCACCTGTACTTGAGGACTTATTCCTACTGTCCATGGAGAACATCTGCTACAGTTGAGCAACTATGCTGTCTTGCTGAGCAGCCTTATTTGGATAGCTCCTGTTGGTGGTTTGGATAAGGGTTTTGAATATTTTGTATAAACAGCAGTATTCGGCCGCTACTTGGATACATTATACATTTAGCTGTAATGCCGGAAAAGCAGTTGTAACTGGGTGGTAAAGCTAAACATATATCATCTGTGCATGGCCGAATATCACTGCTTGTATGTATAGATATACATATAATCAGTTCGTCTGCGTATACTTCAGCGGTACTTATTAACTATAGAGCACATCTGAACATATATAACTTGAAGAGTCTCTAGATTAGATGTTCATATTATTTCCTGGACGGCCTGCTGAAAATTACCTCGTATTCATATAAACTGAGTATGTGCTTTTAGTTCGAAAGGATAGAAATGCAAGCATATGAAATTCAAGTTTTGCAGATGGTGGAAAGAGTGCTTAAGCAGAAGACTAATAAAAAGAACTCATGCAGTCATGAACAATGCAGCTCACTTAACATGAAGAGTGCCATGCTGGGCCAGAGCTGAGCCATCCAGCCCAGCAATCTGGCTTTCAAGGTGGAAGTGCCTCCAAAGATTTCATTCCTTGCTCACTCCTAAAAGTGAGAGCTGGCAATTCCAAAGTCCAGCAATACGAGGCCATTGGGTCAAGGTGCAAGCATACCTTTCAAAAGTGTTAAATCAAAGAGTTCAATGGAAAGTTGAGGAGCTTGTACTAGGAGACCCTGTGGGCCTGGGGGAGGGGAAGGGACTCAAGTCTTTCTTGCGGAAGGCTGCGGCGTTGGGACTTCAAAGTGTGATGAAGTCATGGTTCGATTCAAAACCACCGGCATACTGGACATGGCGAAACAATCTGCATAAGTTAATGCAGATGGAGATCATTGCTGCTCAGGGCTCAATCTCATGACACACAAAATTTATGATCATTTGGGAACCATACATTCAGTCTCTTCCCCCCAGGGGAGGCAGCATGGCACTAAACTGAGTTCTTATTTAAAGGGAGGGACGCATGTTACCTTTAGGTCTCTCTAATTGCCTAGAGGTCAAAACAACTCTGTACACTTAAGATCCCATTACCCCTGAACCTGATATAGTCATTGCTGGTGTTGAATTAGGGGATGGTGGGTGAGGGGAAGGGAGGGGAGGATGGGAGGGAGGAGGGACTATGCAAGGGAAGAAAATGGGAGAAATCTGTACAATATGTTATGTATGCAATTCCTCAGGCCGCCTAAGAATCACCGCTGGCCATGCACTGGTAATGTCTTTTTTGTTAATTATTGGCAGTACATAATAATAAAAAAACGATTTAAACATAAATAATATGTGGTGTTCAGATATATGCTTTTATGTTATGATACATAACATAAGGAGGGGAATATAGTACAGTTCAAAACAATAGCATGGTCACAGTAGGGTGTTATCTGCATGACTTCAAATTCCTTTTCCTGATTGGTAGCTCCTAATTTGGAGCCTGGTATTGTGTAATTATTTTTTCTTATGTACATTAATGTGAATAAATGCAAAGTGAATGTCATCTGCCATTTAGATGCCTGATCCCTTAGTCCCACAAAGTCTTCCCACAGTTCCTCACAGTCTGCTTGTGTTTAAACTGCTTTGAATGATTTTGTCATGAAAATGTTTTCTCCCATTTAGACAGGATGAATCAGTGGTTTCAGCTGCAGCAACTTGACTCTAAATTCTTAGAACAAGTTCACCAGCTTTATGATGACAGCTTTCCGATGGAGATACGACAGTATCTTGCACAGTGGCTAGAGAACCAGGATTGGTGAGAACCATTTGCTTTAAGTTGTCATTTTTTTCTCTTTTTAAACAAAGCTGTCCACTTACTAGTGAATAAATATCTTTCTGTTTTAGCCACTTGCATAGGTGATTTTTCCCCAAAATTAGAACCAATATATAAATCAGCAGTGCCACTCGCATGCGGTAAATATTCATCTTTCCACTTATAAGAGAGGACACTTTATGGTAGTGTGAGTGAGAAATTTCTGGGGGAAATGTTTTTCTAATACCACCCTACCTTGAGTGGGGAAATGTCCTGGTGGTTCTTTAAAGAAACAGAACAAAAGGTGAAGTGACCAGTCTAGAGCAATCTTCTTTATTGAATTACAATGGAAAGAGTGTTGCGGGTCCCAACATTGGACGTCGGTTTCAGCACCACTCTAAAATATAGCGCGGAATCTAACACTAAAAATGCCACACTACCCTAGTGGCGTGTGTTGGGGTGGAGATTTGGGTGGGATGAGGGTGTTCCGCTGCAGTGCTGCTAGCATTGGCGTTTCAAATCTGCACTGCCTCCTCTTGATATAGGTGGCACAGGTACAACTGCTGCCACCTCAGTGGGTGGTGGTAGTTGTTTCTACAGTCGTTTTACAATGGTGACCCGTAGTAAATGCGGGGGGATGGATTTAGCACAGTGCCTCAAGCTAGTAATGTTGCGCAAATCTGTGTTACCAGCATGGGACTTGGTAAACATGCCCCTTTGTATCGGTCTTTGGGTTTCATATCTCCTAGCCAAGGACATGTCATAATGCATGTTTTATCCACCAGGAAGGAAACAGCAAACTGCCACGTGGATGTGCGCAGAAAAACAATATAGAGACATGGGCAGCGTTTAAAACTCACAACTTTTATTGGTCCATATGTAACAAAGGGGGGGCCAAACCCAACACAGGCTGTGTTTCATATCGTACTTCTTCAAGGGTTGAGGCACACCATAAAAACTATAAAAACATCGTAATAAAATATAAAAAAAACCATATAAACTACTAAAAATAAGAAACATTAAAAATATACTAAAAGAATGAATAAGAAAACGTAAAATAAAACATGAAATGTTAAAATGAATCTAATAAACAAACCTTGTATGTTAACCACATAATAAAAGAATAATATATAATATAATAAATACATATGAATAAAAATAATAAAACATATTCTGAAAGTCATATGAATAACAAAAAAAAAAATCTTGTGAAAACACAAATACTATATAATAGTGTATGTGATCAAAAGGACATGTAGATCATAAACAAATAAAACACTAATACAATTGAATAAATAATTATAATAAAACCATAACTTAATATAAATAATATCCTAATATATCCATGAATTCTAAAGGAGAAATCCAAAGGATGATAATTAAAATAACCAATTAAATAAAATAAATAAAAATTGATGATGAATGAACTACTTATGGACACAAGAGAGCAGGAGTGAAAAGAGGACCAGTTACCTTAGGACCGTGAGGGAAATGCCAGCTGTTGAAAGAGGACACTGTAACTCTAGGTAATATCCCAGTTTCTGTTAGATCCAATAATAACTAATGAGAACAGAATCATAAAGGGGACCAATGAAGCATGCTTTAATTTAAAACAAATATAGATCATAAAATGCAACTGCAATTATGTGATGTAGATCATAATGCAATCGATCTGAATAATGGTTAGAAATAGTAAATAACACAACTGTTATACCTGGATGGTTAAAAGTGCACAAAGAATATACGTGTGTTGTGCATACTCCATATATGTAATATAATAATAGCATATATAACGTACCACATGCTGGTCAAAAAAACTCTAAAATATAAATGTATGCCGTAAATATGCTCAAAAAATCCTAAAAGGTGCGATGATACCATCTAGCCTTGAACAATGATAAATAATATATTCATGTGTCCCAGTGTAAATATACTCACTGCGGATTTGATCAGAATAAACAAATGTGGGGATCCAACTATGTATAAGTTTGTCAGCCGTGAAGGTCCATAAAACAATTACTGGAATCAAAGATAAAACCTGATTTAGAGGAGGGGGAACAAACCAGCTCAGAGGAATTTAAAAAGAAATAAAATCTTGTAAAGACTGCACATATTTTTTAACAGTACACTTTGCACCAATTCTCATAGTGAAATTGTGTGCTCTTTTGACCTTGAAATGTGGTGCTGGTATAAAGTGTGAGTGCTTACTGACATCGGCTTTTTTGTTTAGATAGGTATTTGCTGGAAAAGCAGTTATGAAAATCTTGGAAGTGCCATCATTTTTGCATAATTCCCCCCCCCCCCGACCTAAATATATACCTATGAACATCTCCTCTCAGTGTGTCCAGAAGTATGTGCGTTGCAGAGGAACACACTGACTATAGCCTCATTGAGAGCGGACAATTTGCAGCCAGCTGTTTAGCGCAGCTAAAAGTGTTTTTTACTCATACACATTGTTTGGAAAATTGTCCTCTGAATCGGAGCAAGGGATAACTGTATTGTAACTCTGAATGACATGATACCAGTTTTTGTTCATTTTACATTTTATCACAATTCATTTGTTGGCTGTGCTATTAAGGAACCTTGTGCAGGTGTATTTTAGGATAGCTTCAGCAGCTGACTGCCTGCCTACCCTGGACAGACTATAGATAAAAAACAGATGGAGAGAGCATGACAGTAGTAGCAAAGGTGCCTTTAGAAGTACTGTGTCCTCTGTTTATCATGCTCCACTAACTTAGTTTCTGGTAATTCCGCTGTGTTCATGTAACCCATCGTGCTTTTGCAATATGACTGCCTATACTTGCGGGTGCTGCTAAATCTACCAGGGTCTTGTTAAGAAAGGATCTTGCCATATCATCCCTCCAGTCCAGTCCCAACAAGCGGGTTGACTGTCCCCTCCAGCAGCTGGAGATTGAGCATGTCCAAACTCTGGTGATGTCAGACCAGATATACCACCTGCACCAACCTCCAAGCCCAGTAGCTCAGTCTCCAGTAGCTGGGGGAGAGTTCTGGCCCAGGTTCGGGCTGGACTTGTTAGGGAGTTAGCTATTTTTGGGCACCCTGTCTTTCATTGCTAAACAGAAGAGCATCAATGCACGAAAAAGAAAAAGGAAAATTTAGGAGGCAGCAAGACAGTCAAGCTGTAAATCTTCTACCTGGACTTAATCCTTCAGTGGGTGGCCCGGTGCCGACAGTGCTGAGAGCTGTCTGGGGTTACCAGGGAGTAGGCACCTTGAGGGACCGAGGCCGTTGAGTTGGTCCGGTCCTGCTTCGGGGGGATACACCGTGGGGAGCCCAGTCCCTTTCTCCTCCTGATTGGCCGTGATCCAGCACTGTCAGGGAGGCTGTTGTCGGTGGAGGTAGCCTCTTGGCTAAGGTTCTAGGGTCGGGCATCGGCCGTACAGTGCTCATTCTGGGCACCGCAGATTCCCTATTCGCGGGAGTGGAAGGGGTTTGGACCACATAGTCGAGCATTTGGGCCTTGTCAGGATGTTTGTGTCATGCGGTACTGCGGCCTGGTTGAGCCAGTTTTAGTGCAGTTGTGATTGGAGAGAGCCACGTGGGATGCTGCAAGTAAGATGCCATATGTGGCGTGTGCCAGTTTAGTCTCTTGGCAGCGGGTGTTTCTCAGGCATGTGAGAGGGAGACTAACACAGCAGAGGAGGCACTGTCAGAGGGAGTTAACGACAGAGGAGGTGCTCAGGGGTAAGACAGGTTCGGGGAAGGCCTCCAGGTTGGGTTCTTCGCCTGTGCTTTTGGCAGGAATGGAGGCTATCTTGAACTCAGTCAGTCAGAGGCAAATGGCGGTCAGACAGGAGGCACTCTTAGGGAGAGAGAGCCAGGGCTTCTGGAGGGGGTGCTTTCAGGGGAGAGGGATGAGCTTGCATCCTCTGAGCCCTTCTCTCTGGAATTTGTTTTGCTTCTTCACCGGGCCTTTTGCCTGTGGTAGGGGTCGGTGGGGCCAGGTGCAGGAGCAACGCAGAAGTGGAAATTGTGACCAGAGGGTTGGCTTGGGGGAGCCACTCGAGAAGTGGCTGTGCTTGGACATGGAACCGTGGAAGGACCCTCAGGGGGACCTCTCTGATACCTCGAAAGATCCCTTGGAGGGCACTTCGAGCCTGTTGGCCGGCCTGGCTGTGGAGGATCCTGAGGATCAGGAGGCCCGGCCAGAGAGGACCCCAGTGTGGTGCGTGTCTTCCAGAGGGAAGAAT
Organism: Ichthyophis bannanicus; assembly: GCA_033557465.1. Taxonomy (NCBI): domain Eukaryota; kingdom Metazoa; phylum Chordata; class Amphibia; order Gymnophiona; family Ichthyophiidae; genus Ichthyophis; species Ichthyophis bannanicus. The sequence goes on from CM066034.1 coordinate 918,418,391, forward strand.
TGCCAGCTCTTATTGTTCATTCTCTGGCGGCATTGAACATCATGGACCCGGAGCCGTTGGAGGACCCCTTACTGCAGGAAACCTTGAAGTCCCAAAATGCCTTCCCAGTCCATAGAGTTTTCTGTTGCATAATGGAGGCGGAATGGGAGATGTTGGAGACTGGCCTGTGGGGCAGTCGGGCCATGGGTCAGCTGTATCCATTGCCAAATTCGGACAGGGAGCAGCTTCGGGGGCCACGAGTGGAAATGAGTGTCTGCGGTCATGAAGAAAATGACTATCCCTGTCGAAGGGGGAGCAGCCCTGAAGGACCCTCAGGATAAGAAGCTTGAAACACTGCTGAAGCAAGCGTTTGATATCCATGCCCTGATCTTATAGACTTCCATTTGTGGGGCTTATATTTCCAGTGCGTGTCTTCATTGGGCTCATGGTCTGCCGGAGTTGGAGGGCCGGGTTCAACAGATTGAAGCAGAGGCAGCGTGATTGGAGTCAGGGACAGCATTCATGGCGGATGCCTTCTACGACCTCTTCTAAGGCTTCTTCTAAGGCTATGGCCTCGGCGATTGCAACCCACCGGCTCTTGTGATTATGAAATTGGGTGGCGGACCTTGCGTCAAAGCACAGACTCTGCCGCTTTCCCTTTAAGGGTAAGCTTCTGTTCGGGGAAGCACTGGAGAAGCTTGTTAAGGAGCTAGGGAAGTTCAAGGGTTCCAAGCTCCCTGAGGACAAGCCCAAGGCCCCTAATAGTCAGGTTCCCACTCGGGGGCAGCCGTGGGACATTTTGCGCTTTTGGATAGTGGGATTTGCGCCTTTTCAGAGGGTGCATTACCCCTAGCAGTAGTGCTCCCTTTTGAGGAGGCCGTGAGGTTGGCAGAGGATACGTTTTGGCCCCCTCCACGGCTGCCAAGAAGCCACAATGAGACGGGGGCTCCGTCAGTACCGACTATACCCATATGTGAAGACTTATTCTTGCTGTTCCCAGAGATCACCTGTTACGGGTAAGTAACTGTGCTATATCTGTGTATCTTCTGCCCATACATCTCTCTCTCTCTCTCTCTCTCTCTCTCTATATATATATATATATATATATATATATATATATATATATATATATCTAGTGAGATTTATCTTTTAGGTAGATATGTATCCACATACTTATCTATTTATCTGTTTGTTTGGGTTCAGATATCCATACATTCCTATATGATCCTGACAGATGGGCACTACCCCTATCAATGCTGTAACAGCATACTTAGGGTTCTACACATATAACCACTTCCTGTGGTAATTAACAAACTTTTTCCTTACCATAACCTTTCAGGGTTAGGTACCTCTGAAGCTCTCCATGTACCTTTTTCTTTCCTAATTGACCCCATTTAGGAAAAGCATTGCGGAGCTTCAGTTAATCTAAAGCTTAGTGCTTCCTAAGTCTGTCCTTACTTTCTTATTAGATACAAGGGTCTCCATACCCTTTCTCTCCTACATGGACTGATTCCATTGCCAGTCCAGTTGGGTCAGACTCATTTTTCTTTGGTCCTACGATTGTACTATTTTTGGACCAAAACAGCTTAAGCTTTCTCTAATAGTACCTTCTGCGTCTTCCGCAGAAGCTCTACCTCTTATACTACCCCAGTTTTCCCCTGGGGCTATTTCTCACCCTGAAGGGTTCTGACCTCCACTTGTTTTTGCTACTTTTATTACCTCTACTTCTCAGTGAGGTACTCCTTGAGGTTCTTCACTGGCTCTTCTAACAGATCCATATAAACCTCAGTAGACTTTTGCAATGCCAACAAGGGAGGCCCATATTACAATTTTTTACTACTAAATGCCCTCTATACAGGGTTTTCCCCTTTAGAAGCCCTATTCTAGCCCAGCTGTTCCACAGCTCTTTTTCTGTATTCAACTCCTACCCTCCATCCCCAGGATGCCTGAGGTCCTGAGGAATAGCATGGCTCTTTCTAGATTCGCAATATGCTAGGACTCCCTCTGGGCATCTCAGCTTGGGAGTCCCCATATGTGAAGACTCATTCCTGCTTGTTCCTGGAGATAGCACAGTTACTCACCTGTAACAGGTGATCTCTGGGAACAGCAGGAATAAGTCTTCACAACCCACCCACCTCCCCTAGGAGTTGCATTTCTCTATCTCTATCTTTCCCTTCCTTGCTCTCTCTCTCTCTCTCTCTCTTTGCCTCAGCTTTAAAACTCAACTGAGGAGAGGCAGTTGGGAAAGGCGGGAAGGCAGCACGCAGGCATGTTGGGATGCTTCCAAAAGCGTTCTGATTGGACGCTGGGAAGCGTTCCCGCACAGACTCCGGCGGTACCAACGTACCCATATGTGAAGACTTATTCCTGCTGTTCCCAGAGATCACCTGTTACAGGTAAGTAACTGTGCTTTCTTGAACAACTTTTTCCTAACAGGATCAGCAGTAGACTTGGATAGTCTATCCAAAGTGGAATTTTCAGCATCCATTTCATTGGCTTTTTCTTGCCAATCTTTACCAAACGGGTTCTCACCAATACAAGGGATATTTCCCAATTTATCTTGTACCCAGAGCTCTAAATCAGATGCTTGGAGCCAAGCAATTCTACGTGCACCTATGGCAATAGCCGAGGTCCTGCTTATACATTCAAAGCAGTCGAAGGCTGCACGGTTGGAGAATTTAGAGACATCTTGGGCATGTTTGATCCAAGTGAGAAACTCCTGTCTTTTATCGTCAGAGATGAAAGGACTTAAAGTCTGTAGGTGATCAGTAACTTCCTTTAGGAACATTCCCATGTAGAGACTATAGGAACTGATTCTTGCAGCAAGCATGGAAGCATGAAAGACTCTACGTCCAAAAGCATCCAGAGTTCTGCATTCACGTCCTGGAGGATTAGAGGCATGTCTTTTTGCACTTCTAATCCTTCTCATAGCAGATTCCACCACAATAAAGTGGTGAGGAAGCTGAGTTTTATGGAAACCAGGACAAGGAGGGACACGATACATAGTATCTAACCTACGAGAATGAGGAGAGGTGGTAAGAGGTGTTTCCCACATCCTCAACATGAGATCATAGAGAATCTCATGAATGGGTAGGGTAGCTGCCTCCTTAGGAGTTTTAGGATATTGTAAAATATCCAACTCCTTGGCCCTTGGCTCTGTCTCAGGGGCCACAGTGATGGAGAGGTCCCAAGCCACCTCTCGGATGAAGTCTTGGAAAGACATGTCCTCTGGAGGAGGCATCCTGCGTTTAGGGGAGGAGGACTCCTGTGGAAGCATCATCGCTGCATCGACAGAACTTTCAGAATCCTCAGATTCTTCTGAGGAATCGAAGTATCGCCTGTCTAGATGCTCCTGCAGAGCCCGATACCCATACCGAGCAAAATCGGTATCGGGAATAACCGGTACCGGGGAATCAGTACCGGCGGGCATCGAAGGACAGGGTACCGGCATAGCAGGCATCGATGCCGATGTCGATGCTATCAGTACCGGTTGCGATACCGAAGCCGGTGCCGGTACCGGTGGAGTTGTCTGTCGCGGTACCAAGGGCGTTGATGCCACAAGGAAAGCCGCTAGACTGCGTTCTATGGACAGAATTCTCTGGTCCATAGACGCTGCCAATGCCTGGAAATTGGTACCGGTGGAAACTGCCAGTACCCCAGAGCATGGCACCAGGAGATCTGTCGAGGCCGAGCCATCGAGAACATCCTGGAACCCCAATGATGGTGCTTTGGAAGCCGAAGCCTCCCGCCGGGGTAATTTTGCTGGTGCAGAATCCTCGAGGGCAACGCCAGAGGCATCTCGATGCTTAGAAGGAGATCTACCCTTTGAGGACCGGCTAGACTTATGTTTAGTTACCTGAGATCCACGGGAACAAGAAGCCCTGGAGGATGTCGATGCCACCAAAGCCGTATCAGAGGGAAACAGGGTACTGAGCTTAGCAGCTCGGTTCTGTCGACCCCTTTTAGACATCATAGCACAGGACACACAATCTGTGATGGAGTGGTCAGGACCTAAACATTTTAAACACCATTCATGGGTGTCAGTGACGGAAATGGTACCGCTACATTTTGCGCACTTTTTAAAACCTGAAGCAGGCTTTTCCCATATTAAGGAAATTTTTGGGGCCTAAGGCCCAAAAAAGACAGGTGTACCTGAAGAAAGGAAAAGAATGGATAAATTAATTTTTTTTTAAAAGAAAAGAAATACCGGTGGTACCGGTAGAGCGTCAGGGAAGGCAGATGCGACCACAAAAAGAAATAAAGAAATAAAAAAAAAAATAAGGAAATTCTTCTGCGGTGACAGAAACACAACCTGTTGGCTCCGCGGAAAAAGAACTGGAGAGAGGCAGGTGGGAAAGGCGGGAAGGCAGCACGCAGGCGCTGTGGGATGCTCCCAAAAGCTTTCTGATTGGACGCTGGGGAGCGTTCCCGTGCAGGCTCTGGCGGTACCGACGATACCCATATGTGATGACTAGATTCCTGCTTGTTCCTGGAGATTAAGGGCATAGCCTCCTCGCGCAAGTGACGTGCAGACTGCTAAACAAATGACGTCAAAAACACCAGAGGCTACATAGAAAGCCGAGAAACTGTCTCCAGCAATAATCAAACAACTGTTCTAAACCCCAAAGCCTAACACACCGATACTGGAGCAAAAACAAAACCACACAACAAAAATGTACCTCCCTCCCACCCTTCAAGAACAAAGATTCCATTCGATCTGTGCATTTAAACCAAAAGGGACAACCGCCCTAAGCCTCAAAATCCATTCTTGTTTTTGACGCTCTAGAAATTTAGCCGCATCAGAGCATCCAAAATCAAACCTAATCTGGTCAATACAAAAGCATCTAAGATCTGAAAACACATGACCCCTATCCAACAGGAGCCTCTGTACGACCACAACAGAGCCTACTTCTGTGTTCCCTCATGCGAACCCGGAATGGGCGAATAGTGTTACTCACATAAATTTAAACCGCAGGGGCAACGAATCAGATGTACTACATAGCTTGATCCACAAGACGTACTGCTCTTGATAAAATAAGTCTTCCCATTATGAAGAAAAAACTAGACTTTTTCAGAGATATCACAAATCGAGCAAGCACCGCACATCTGATGTCCCTGAGGAGTATTCAGTCAGGGTTTACAATCAGGCAGCACAGAAGGACTCAATAAATCCCCAATGTTGCGATTACGTTTCCAGACACACTGGAACATTTTATCTCTTAAATCTGGAACAACCTGCGCCACTGGAAAAAATTGTTTCACAATCTTCTGCAAGCGATAACTTAAAGGAGAAAATCTAGTAATGAAATGTATATAATGTGTCTCAGGTATAGCTTGAGATGCAGAATGGAGGAACAATAACAGATCTCTATTGTATTTCACCCTCTTATATGCCCTATCTATCACTGATGGGGGGTAGCCACGTGCTCGAAAATTACACTTCAAAACTCGAGCACAGCGCTTAAAATCGGTTAGATCAGAACAGTTCCGACGGAACCGTAAAAACTGTGAAAATGGTAAACCCTCCACTAATCTCCAAGGGTGAGCGCTGTCAAACTGTAGATAAGTGTTTCTATCTGCCTCTTTCCGATGTATCGTAGTCCTCCACCCAAAGGAATGTTTAACTACCCAAACAGCTAAAAAAGCAATCCGAGAGACATGATAAGAAATCATAAATTGTATCGCAGGATGACAATTATTCAGCCATTGATGAAATTGCAATAAATCATCAATAGACTCCTCCCACAGTAAAAAATTAAAAAAAAAATCATCAATGAACCGCTGCCAAACCTTGAGTTTAGACATGCTCAGTCTCCAGCTGCTGGAGGGAAGTATCATCCCGCTTGTTGGGACTGGACTGGAGGGAATCCAGAATAACAAATTAGCAGGTAAGAATGCTTGAGCAACCTCTTTAAAATATATTTGTAATAAACACTCGATAATGTGTATAAGGAAAATTCAATATTCATAAATTCCATAATTTAGAGGCATTCTCTAACGTCTCAGTTTTAGCATACATAATACTAGACTAACAAAATTAGCATTCATATTCACAAAAGAAGAAAGCTGAGCATTTAGTTGAGAAAGCATAGTTATTCACCTGTAACAGATGATCTCTGGGAACAGCTGGAATTTAGTCTTCACATATGGGTGACATCGGTACCAACGGAGCCTTCCAGCAGCCATTTGGAAAGCTTTTGGGAGCACTCGACTGTGCCTGCGCGACTGGCTTCCTGTCTTCCCAACTCCCTCTCTTCAGTTGAGTTTGTAGCTGAGAAAAGAGAGTAAATGAAACCCTAAAACTCCAAGGGGAGGAGGGTGGGTTGTGAAGACGCTGTTCCTGGAGATCATCTGTTACAGGTGAGTAACTACGCTATCTCCAGGAACAAGCAGGAATGTAGTCTTCACATATGGGCTCCCTAGCTCCCAGATGCCAGATGAAGTGACCTGAGAATCAGTGGAGGTTCTCCTTGGAGTAGGCATGATGAAGTCATGAAACCCACCTGGATTTCTGGTATCTTCAAAGTCTGGGATGGAGGGTACAAGTTGCATCTAAGTCTGAAAGAGGTGCTGGAATACAGCCTGACCAAACATGGCATCCTGATGAGAGTCCTTGTCCAGACAATAATGGGATAGAAGACTAAGTTGGTTCTTTTCAAATTTCGTCGATGGCTACTGAGCGTAGATTTGCCATTGAAGTGTCCATGGCACAAACATTGTGAGCAGTGACATACCCTTCCAGGGAGAGTCCTGCTTTGTCATAGGCAAATGAAATGCAGTCTGCTATCCATCTGGAGAGCGTACGCTTAGAAACGGGTAATCCCAGGTGACAGGGGTCAAATGAGATGAACAACTGTGAGGCTTTATGATAACCTTGAGTCCTTTGGAGATAAAAAAACAACGCATGCTTGCAGTCAAGAGTGTGCAGAGTTGCCTCCCCTCTAGACGTACTTCACCTTACAGAATACTCGTCCAAACAAAAAGCATATTGTAACCTCCTCAACAAACATAAAAAAGAATATCATACAAACCTCATCTTAAACTTTAATAACTCGTCCTAGAGAACTGTTCAGTGTAGTCAAATCACTCACATGGGACCCACCGCAACATCAGATCTTAGAGATTAGACCTCAAGATATTGCTACATTCCTCCAGAACAAGCAAACTCCTGTTAACGATCTTGCCCACAGTACTCACTCACCATCAAAAATACACTAATGTCATAGAGGTGGAAAACTTTTGAATTGGTCTCTATTGAACAACTTGATCACATCCTCACCTCCTTTAACACTACCACCTCCTCGCTTGATCCATGCCCAGTCTTATGGATCAAGATGGTCAGAAATGAACTTTCACCTACAGTACCATACTCATCGTAAATGTATCCCTTACCCAAGGTCAGATGCCTATCAACCTAAAAACCACATCAATAAGACCCATCATAAAAAAACACCTCACTTGACCCTAAACTACTGAGTTCCTATAGACCCATCGCCAGCATTCCCTTCCTAGCCAAAATAATTGAAAAAACAGTTCAGTTCCAGCTTCAGGAATACATTAACGCATTCGTCCCTCTTGACCCACAACATCATGGGTTCAGACCAAATCATAGTGTTGAAACTCTGCTTACAGGAGTGGAGGAGTGGCCTAGTGGTTGGGGCAAGGTACTTCAGGCCGGAAGGTCAGGGGTTCATATCCCACTAGAGGACAGCAACCTTGGGCCAGAAGGACTGGGGTTTCTAGTCCCACAGGTGCTCCTTGTGGTCTTGGGCAAGACACTTATTTATTTATTTACATTCTCTTATATTTTATTTATTTATTTATTACATTCTCTTATATACCGCGCTATTCTGCATCAGTGCGGTTTACATCGAACAAACTGAAATTACATTGAACAGGGCATTATAACTTGGAGATAACTATTTATCTCCAGGAACAAGCAGGAATGAGTCTTCACATATGGGTACGTCAGTACCGACGGAGCCTGCACGGGAATGCTCCCCAGCATCCAATCAGAAAGCTTTTGGGAGCATCCCTCGCGCCTGCGCACTGCCTTCCCGCCTTTCCAACTGCCTCTCCTCAGTTTTCGTTTTTCCGCGGAGCCGGCAGGACATACTCCTGTCACCGCAGAAAATTTTTCTTTTTTAAATTACTTTAGTTCCTTGTTTTCTTGTGGTCGTGGCTGTTTTTCCCGCCTCCACTGGTACCGCCGGTGGTTTTTTTTTCTTTTCTTTTTCTTAAACTCAGGGACTTTTTCCCTCAGTTTCTGTCTTAACTTTTTGGGCCTGTAAGGCCTCCCCATCATGGAGCCGCCTTCTCCTAAGAAGTACCTTAACTGTGGAAATACAGTTTTCTTTTTAGACTCCAATAACTGGTGTCTAACCTGTATGGGTCCTGACCCGTTCCCTCTGGAGCCATTAGGCTACAATTTTATGAGAAGAGATTTTCCATTTCGAGTTTCCCTCGATACCGAGTTCCCTTCCAGTGTCAGGGCACCGACCATTTCTTCTCTACAGGATCAGGTAACCCACAAACAGTCTGTTAAGACTAGCCAATCCTTGAGTGGTAGGTCTCATGCCAAGCATGATGACGGCTCCGGCCTTGCCCTCAAGACCCTATTGGCTTCAAAACCCCGGTGGGAGTCTTCGGTCTCCAAAGCATTTCAGGGGTTTCAGGTTGTTCCTGGGGCTCACCCCTCACAGGACATACCTGAGCCATGCTCGGTGGTGGCATCCGCTTCGAGCGGTACCGATACCCCGGCATCGGCACCGGTGTTGAGTGATTCACTCTTCGCCAGGAATCGTCATCTGGCGTCCTTGGTACCTTCGGGACCGATCGATACGTTCCAGATTGCCTTTCCAGTATCGACAGCATCGCCGATACCACCACCAACGTCGGTACCCTCTAGACATGCATCGATAGACTCGCTCCCTTCGATGCCGAGTCTGGAATCGATATCTAGTCTAGAAGACTGGGTACCGACATGTCTCGGAACCGACCCTTATCGATTCCGGATACGCAGTACCGAGGATATTCACCAAGGGTTTTCTGGTTGCCTCGGTACCACTTGAGCAGCCTCCGATGACTGCTTCGATGGCGTTATCGCCTCCGATTCCGGCACAGCTACCGGTATCGGTATCGATGTCGGTTCCTGCAGTTACATCGAGACCAGCCACTTCCATGCTTTTTTCTCCATCGATCCTTTCTATGCCTAGTTTGGAATCGATACCTGGCATGGACGATGCAGTACTGACTGCCTCAAATCGTGACTGCCAGTACCAGTATCCATCTAGTGGGGCTCTTTTTCTGCACCAGACCAGTACATCCTCTGGTGCCCAGGCTGCTCCTTCAACTTTAGCCTACCCAGGGATAGTTCCCATTGGAGATCCCTCTTTTCAGAAATTTCTCCTTGACATGGCAACATTCCTTGCTATTCCTATCCCTGGCTGTGATCCTACTCGAGGCTCTCCTGCAGAAAAGGAAAATATAATGCTTTCTTTACATCATTCTTTGCAGGATCTTCTTCTGAGAATATGGGAAACACCTTTAAGGGTTTCTTCACCTTCTTCAGCAACTGATGTTTTGTATCAGGTGCCCCCCTCTCCAGGGTTTCAAAAGACTCAACTTCCCCATCATTCCATTGTAGTGGAATCAGCAATGAGGAAGGTGAAAAGCAAGAAGAAGCATTCTTCTTATCCACCAGGTCGTGCATCTAGAGCACTTGATGCCTTTGGACGTCAAACCTTCCAAACATCTATGCTGGCAACAAGGATTATCTCTTATATTTTTTATATGAGTCTATCTCTCTCCAGGAGGTCACAAAGAAATTATCTCTTTTGACTCCTTTTCTATCAGAGCCCAAGGCTGCAGACTATTCCTTACTTCTTAGTCATAGCCAGAATCTCTCTTGGTTTCTTTCTCGTGCTTCTCTAAACTCTTTTGAGTCTGTTAGCAGAACCTCTGCTATAGCCATAGGAGCACGACGTAGAGCCTGGCTCCAGGCTTCAGACTTCAGCAGATGGGCACAACACACCCTGGGTAATTCTCCTTGTACTGGAGAAAATCTCTTCAATAGGGAGGCTTTACGTCAGGTTGCTCATTGCTCCACTGACTTCCCTGGTTCTGGGGACCATCCTAAGCCTTCTTCTTCCCCAGGAGATAGGAAATGTCCTACCAAACCTTCTTTCCCTAAGAAAAGAAGGTTTCACTCTCTTCTCCTGCCCATCATCCAGATGTACCCAAGCAGGGGACACCTCGTCCTGGTCTGAAGAATCCAATCTCTAGCCAGTCTGAGCATACCCAGCAACCATAGGTTCCTGAAGGTTGCAACCTACAGTTAACTTCTTAGCAGAAGTTTGTTCACGGTTTTTTTCTTTAAAGCTCTACACGTGGTTTCCTTCAGGATATGCTGAGCTGTCAGGATATTCTTGTCTATGGGTTACAGATTTCTCCTCTTCTTCCTACCAAGAAGAGAAGTTAACAACTATCCCATGATAGTTTCTGTCCCAACATGAACATTTTTTCCTTCAGCTGACTCACCATATGGTAAGTCACCCTTCAGCTCTTGTTTCTCTACCCTCTCATCCAGGGTTTCCCCTGAATGAGTGGTACCATACTGTACAGCTTCTCTAGCCTTTCATTCCAGTGTAGAGTTTTTTCCTTGAATAAATTCTCTGGCCAGCTTATCAGACAGGGACAGGAATATTTCCTCTCCCTTTGTCTGTTCTCTCTGTTTTACACAGGAAGATTCTCTCTGCTGTCTCTTTCAGCTGCTGTCCATGCAGAAGTTCCAGTGATTGAACTACTGGTACTTTCCCACAAGTTTCCAGTCTGTCTTCCACTACTTTCTGTCTAGCCTTAGTAGTGATTCCAAGATAGTGCTTCATCTATCTTGGATAATCCTAATCACTTCAGGCTTCTCACATTATCTTCTTTCTGGCCATCTCCTTTTCCTTGGATTTGGCAGCACAGCTGACCTACAGTCAGTTTTATCTCCTAATTCTCCTGCATAATGCTCTCTGCAATCTTCAGAGAAGCTTTCTACTATGGGCCCTTGCTAGAGAGCATTGGACTTTGTCTCTGATGGCTATTCTATATGGTAGAAAAGGCTTATCAGTCATTTTCCATGACTGTGAGGGTTCTCCACACCCTCTTGTCTCCTGTTATAATACAGGATATAAGCCTTTTCTGCGTGAATGTCCAAAGAGTTTTCCAATCCTGCAGGAATATGCTTTTTTTTTCCTTACAGCTTGTCCTCATGCTATCCTATTCCTCATGGACAGCACATATTCTACTAGTAACGCATAATATCCCTGTGTCCCTCCAGTGGGTCATCCTGGTATCTCCTTCTATGCGTTCTCTGTCCATTTACCATGTCAGAGTTCTACAGAACTCATGACTTGCTCTTTACAGACTGATATTATCCTCTGTTTTTTCACGCAACCATCCTGGTTATTTCACTGGATAGCATTCCTGCACTCTCTTATCCCGGACGAATAGATTCTCTATATATCTTCTCAAGTAGGTTCCACCTTCTTGTTATTAGATGAATCTTTCTCCTTCACATCTCTCATGTGAATGTTCTTATGGGGCTTAGTTGCAGACATGTATCTTCAGACATACATATTCATGTATGTATATATCTCTATATATTCCTATAGATACATATGTCTGTAAGCTGTGTGTGCATAGGTTATGCCCCTATAAATATAAATATGTATATGTATGTATGTGTATATATATATATATATATAATAATGTGTATCTGTCGAGATGCTTCTTATAAGTAGATATGTATTTACGAGGGCCGTTTTTTTTTCAACCTCCGATCGCTCCGTGCAGACGCTACGCGGGCAGCAGAAAGCGGGCATGCGCTGTAGGCGACTGCGCAGCTCTTGCACTACACACTCCGCCATTGTTGACATTCAGGCGTCAGTCGGCGTTGTGCTACAGCCACGTAAACATGTCCACCATGATTGATGCTCCCGCCAAGTGTGAATTGCGAAGTGTGATTCGTTTTCTACAGGCTGAAGGCCATAGTGCTGCAGAAATCCATCGGAGAGAATGAGTCGTGTGTATGGGGAAAACTTCATGAGTGATGGTGTTGTGCGTGAATGGTGTCGAAAGTTTAAAGATGGCCGTAATGATGTGCATGATGAAGGGGGCCAAGGACGCAAATCTGTCATTTCAGATGACCTGGTGCAACGAGTTGACAGAATGGTTAAAGAAAACCGCAGATTCACCATTACTGCTTTGTCTACGGAATTTCCAGAGGTTTCAAGGTCTGTTTTGTACTCTATTGTTACTGAACGGTTAGGCTACAAAAAACTTTGTGCACGTTGGGTCCCGAAAATGTTGATGGACGGCCACAAAGCGCTTTCAAACCAATGAGGACCTTCAAACCAACGTCATGGACTACTTGCATTCATTGGCGGCAACTTTCTTTGCAGAGGGTATTGAAAAGCTTGTCCACAGATATGACAAATGTCTCAATCTCTTCGGTGATTATGTCGAAAAGTAACCGTAAGTGTACCAATCTTTTGGTAATAACATTATTGTTTTATATGAACTTGTCTTTTATTTATAGCCTATCGGAGGTTGAAAAACAAACGGCCCTCGTACATACTATCTCCCTAACTGTCTATGTTATAAAGGTTTTTACCTTCCTAGAGGTTCCAGACAGTGGGCTTGCATATCTTCATACTGTCCCTCGGTATGTGGGGACTGTTATGCATACAACCACTACTGTGGTACTAACAGCTTCCACTTTACTCTAGGTCTCGCTATCCCTGAAGCATCATGCTTCAATATCTTTCCTATCTCTCACCAGCTAGGAAAGACAGTGTAGATCTTCAGTAGTTCTGAGGTTTCAGCCTTCACACAACTGTCCTCCTTGGGAATACGGGCTTTTTTTCATACCTCTTCTTCCCTCCAGGACGGGGCTAGTTGTCCAAATTGGTCAGTCTTCCTCTTTTACTCCTCAATGTTAATGACTCTGTAGCTAAAAGAGTTTTCAGCTTTTTCCCATAAAGCTTTCCACTGAAGACCTGCCGTTCTTATACTACCCCAGTTGACACCTGGGTCACCTGCCAATTCCAGATTTGGACCTTCACCCTCACTGCTGTGAGGTCACCTTGAGGATTCCTCTACTGAATCTCCAGTACACTCCATCACGCTCTCTACTTCCTACAATCCAGTAGGTAAGCTCCATATTGTGATTGTCCATTGAATAATTTTAATGGTACTTATCATACATACCAAGGACTCCTCTCCTGTAGTCCTTAGGTTCGCTGTTTTTTCTTACAGCTCCTCTCTTTTCAACTCCTACCCACCATCCCTCATGGGATGCCGGAGATCCATGTCTGGGAAGTGCAGTCCTGATCCAGGGACACGCTTTTATGGGATCTCTCCCCTGGCATCTATAGCTAGGGAGTCCCCATATGTGAAGACTCATTCCTGCTTGTTCCTGGAGATAGCACAGTTACTTACCTGTAACAGATGATCTCTGGGAACAGCAGGAATAAGTCTTCACAACCCACCCACCTCCCCTAGGAGTTGTATCTATCTATCTATCTTCTTTTCCTCTTTCTCTCCCTTTGTCTCAGCTATGAAACTCTACTGAGGAGAGGCAGTTGGAAAGGCGGGAAGGCAGTGCGCAGGCGCGAGGGATGCTCCCAAAAGCTTTCTGATTGGATGCTGGGGAGCATTCCCGTGCAGGCTCCGTCGGTACCGACATACCCATATGTGAAGACTTATTCCTGCTGTTCCCAGAGATCACCTGTTACAGGTAAGTAACTGTGCTTACAGGGAACATGGGCTATGGAGGGTTAAGTGGCTTGCCCAAGACCACAAGGAGCACCTGTGGGACTAGAAACCCCAGTCCTTCCAGCCCAAGTTTGCTGTCCTCTAGTGGGATTTGAACCCCCCGACCTTCCGGCCTGAAGTACCTTGCCCCAACCACTTAACCCTCCATAGCCCATGTTCCCTGTAAAATAGTTATCTCCAAGTTATAATGCCCTGTTCAATGTAATTTCAGTTTGTTCAATGTAAACCACACTGATGCAGACTAGCACAGTATATAAGAGAATGTAAATAAATAAATAAAAATCCCTAATGAACACTATAATCAAAGGAATAGAAAGACTGAACAAGGATTTATACTAATATTCATTGATGTATAAGCAGCCTTTGATTCCATAAATCCCAATAAACTCATTGAACAACTGATGGACACAGGAATATCAAATACACCTCTTGCATGGTTCTGATCCTATCTCATGGATCTCCAGCAACAAGTCAAGATGAGACACAAGACTTCTAACACATTCAAACATCTACATGGTATACCCCAAGGCTCCTTGCTTTCTGCACTGCTATTAAACCTTTACCTGAAACCAGTCTGCAGCATCATCCAACAGCACAACATACTGTACCACATATACGCAGATGACCTAATGTTATATGCCCCCTTCTCCACCAAAACCCTGTCCACACAGTTATCAAAAAATGCTTCAAAGCAGTCACGGGCTGGCTAGCTGACCACAAACTCTCAATAAATATAAGACCAAAATCCTGCATATAGCCCAAGACCCAACCTACACTTCAAGATCGTCAGCAAAAACATCAAAGTAAAATCAGAAGTCCAAATATCTTGGAGTTGCACTGGATCAAAGACTAAACTTCTAATCCCACATTAAGAAAATCACCTCAACAGTTTATCACAAAATGAGGATCCTTCACAATCTATGCCTGCTATTAGCCCCCCAAGCACTTCTGCATAGTATGTCAGGTAGTACTAACTCCCCACCTGGACTACTGCAACTCTATCTTTTTAGGCCTACCAAAACATGTGCTACACCCACTACAACTAGTCCAAAATACAGCAGCTTGCCTAATTACAAGAACACAGAGGCAAGGCCCATATTACCCCTATTCCCTTCATGCATCAAATATAAAGTATCCCAATCATCACTTTCAAGACAATTCATAACCAATCAGTGGATTATCTGCAAACTCTATTACAGAAGACCCCTGACACTAGATCAAGAAGGCAACCAAATCTGAATCTACTCAATATACCTATCCATAAAATGAAAAGCTCTCAGGCCACTTGCAACTGAACTTTCTCTATACATGGGCCTTTAATCTGGAATACACTCCCAAGCAACCTAAGAGCCATCAGCGAAATAACCGAATTCGGAAGGTTTCATAAAATATATGCCATGAAAATATAGAAAGACTAGGGGACATGCAATGAAGCTACAGTGTAACCTATTTAAGACTAATGAGTGAAAAAATATTGTCTCTTAATGCGTATCGAACTCTGGAATTTGTTACTGGAGGATGTAGTAAAAGCTGTTAGTAAGCTGGGTTTAAGAACAGTTTGGGCAAGTTCCTGGGGGAAAAATCCATAAACCATTATTAAAGGGGACCCAGAAAATCCACTGCTTGGCCCCAATACAAACCTTGTGGAACCTGTGTCCTTTGGGGAAGCTGCTAGGTACTTGTGACCTAGATTTTTTTATTTATTTATTTAACAGGTCTTATATACCGCTTTATCATATACATTCAAAGCGGTTTACAATGAACAGTTATAGCAACAAGCTTTACATTGAACAGGGTTATTCAACTTGAAGGTTACATTGGGGTAAACAAGCAATTGTCAGTTGCTAACTATATACAAGAATTCTAGCTGTATTTCAAGGTCCAGTTGCTGTTACTGTTGGCCACTACTGGAACTAGAATACTGGGCTTGATGGACCTTGGTCTGACCCAGTATGGCATATCTTACATTGTTATGAAAGAAACTAAAAACATACCTTTCAAGAATTCTTTGGAACAGACACCTAAATGACCTCCCCTGAATCCAATACTAATCCCCCAATCTCTGTAACCCCTTCTCCCCCAAACTTCTCCTAATAAACACCCCCAGTAATCTCGCGTCCCAAGAATTTTCCCACCACTAACACACTCATGTTTCCCCTAAGATCATTATCTCTAATTACCAACATTCTCTGTAACCAGTTCATGTTCACTGTAAACAGCTTTAATAATTTGAAAAGTGGTATTAAAGAAATGTTTAAATAAATAAATATGTAGTCGGTAAGACCTCACTTGGAATATTTGTGTTCAGTTTTGGAGACCATATCTCACAAAGGATATAAAAAGACTTGAAACATTCAGAGGAGGGTGACCAAAATGATTTGGAGCCTGCACCAGAAGACTTTTTTTTTTTTTATTTTATATTTAAGTTTCCAATACAACAATTGAAAAAGAAGACAAAAAGAAAAAAGGGGGGAAATACGAAATACACAAGAAAATAAACCACATATAATCCCAATAACATATTCATATTCATCCCATTTAGTTAGACCCCATACTTAACAAACCTCAAAATGGTTCCAAACTTAAGAAATTTAAACAAAGAAAAAGTGGGAAACCCCCACTATCATATGAGCATAGATCATATTAATGGCTGCCAGTACAGGAGCTACCCTGCCCCCCCCAGCCTCCCTCACCTGAAGAAAATCATAAGTTGTTTGGGCTCAAAAAAAAGAAATGTTTAGACTGATATAATACATCACATTTACAAGGATACCGCAATTTAAATTGAGCACCCAAGGCGACAGCTCTCTGGCGCAAAGCCAAAAAACCCCTTACGCCTCTTCTGGGTGTCCCGAGATAAATCTGGAAATACAAGTATTTTAGAGCCCAAAAACTGGAAGAAGAAATCCTGCGGAAATAAAGTCTAAGGACAGCATTGCGGTCGGATTCAAATGCAAACCTACTACCATAGTTGCTCTGCTTGTCACAACCTCTAGGGAACTCTCTAAGAAATCAGATAAGCCCATCGGGCCGTCCCCAACAGGGACCCCAGACCCCTCACCTTTAGACTCAGAGGAAATTACAACATATTGAGCTTTAACAATAGGGGGTAAATTATCCTGAGGCATCAGTAATACTTCCATAAGATATCTACGAACCAAAACTAAAGGGTCCAACAGAGGGGATCTGGGGAAATTCAAGAAGCGGAGATTATTCCTCCTCAATAAATTGTCCATATATTCAAACCGCCTCAAAGAAATTAAACGGTCCTTGGCAATAGTCTCACCCAAAACTTGTAATTCCCCAACACTGGACTCCAGCTGGGCAATTTTTACAGCCTGGGCCTCGCACTTCGTTTCCACCGCAGTACACCTCCCTTTCACCAACGGAAACTCTTGAGACAATGCCCCCACAACAGGAGCAAGGGAGCTCTGGAGGGAAGAGATAGCTTCCCATAAGCTATCTAAAGTTACTTTCGCTGGTTTCTTTAAGCCGCAAATTACCCCGGGGCTCCACAACCTCCGTCGAGCCAATCTTCCTCCGAGCTCCTCCTGAGCCCTCCTGGGCAGAATATACCTCCTCAACACCACCAGGACGCTCACCAGGACTCCCATTCAGAAGAGAAGAGGCGCCCCGCCCACGGAGCTGACCTCCCGACCCGGAGACACTTCAGCTACGATCTCCTCTTCCCGACTTCTACCGGGTCGCGGCGGCAACAGCTGGACGGGACTCAACTCCACACCGTCACTGCTCAGATCCGCCACACCACCAGGCGTTTAAATATTTAAAGGGCATTAATGAACAAGCTAACTTTGTTCGAAGAAGGGGAATCTGTAATACTAGAAGGCATAAATTGAAGCTGCAGGAGGTAAACGTAAAAGCAATGTCAGAAAATACTTTCACTGAAAGAGTGATGGATGACTCGAATGTCCTCCCGATGGAGGTGGTGGGGGCAAATACAGTGCTAGAATTCACAATGGCATGGGACAGACACAGTGGAATCCTTTATAGCAAGAGGATAAAATCAAAATAAACGTAACTATTTTTTATACTTCAACAAATAGAGAGGAGTGACCTGCACGGAGCGGCAGGTACACCTACTCTAGCTACCTTACTGGGCAGACTAAGATGGACCATACTGGTCTTTATCTGCCATCATATGCTATGTTACTATGTAACATGCACTGCCCATGATATTTCCTCATTCACAGCATAAAGTATGCATAGTCTAATGAACTTACTGTTTTCATACATTATCATAGCTTAAATAAACTGCTTAAACACTATTTCAAACTTGCACTTATCTGAGGAGATTTTTTCCTGACATTCCCTATCCTCCAACAAAGAGTCGTTCAGCCTCCAAACCATATACCAGATTCGGCTTAATGTTCACCGGGGCATGGTCTGACAGTGTTATAGAAGAATTTCTGCCTCTTCTACTTTGGAAATCAAAAATTCCTCCCCCCATCATATTGAACCTACTATGAGAATTTAAGTGGTTTTGAGAAAGTATAATCCCTCCTAGTCCCATTTTGCTCCCTCTATGCATCCACCAGGCCTAGGAGATCTACCATGTTAACCAATTGCCTCTTATGGGCTTGCCCCCACTGAGCCCCCCTCCCTCCCTTAAATTATCCCTTTTCGGATTCACTGTTAAGTTGAAATTCCCCTTTCCCTCTCCCCCCCCCCCTCCAAAATAATGGGAATTTGTTATAATTCTAAAAGACCCTTGAGAACTTCTTGAAAGTATTCCCCCTGCTTGCCACTATCACCTTCTTACCCCCCACCATCATACGAAGGGATAACATCTTTTTATCTCTATTCACCCTCTTCACCTGTTACCCTCCTACCCGAGATCATGATCTCCACCCCATTCTTAACGCAGATTAGCAGCAGAAATACCCTCTGGTATCCACAGGACTGCAAGAATTGTTCGTGGGACACCTTAAGATGGGTCTCCTGCACATACATTATATCTGCCTTCAACTGCACCCCCTTTTTTTCTAAATATTGCCATCTCTCCCTCCCCATCCCACCCCAGCTCACCTCCCTCCACCTATAGAGGTTTCATCCAGAAGAGTAGTACCTCCACCCTCTTGATTCACCCCTCAACATCTTCTTTGCCTACTCTGCCTTTTATATTCTTCACTAACCCCTTCCCCACCCTACATCCATCACACCTCCACCTCATTTAATCACCATCCTGTCCACCCCCACTGCAGCACTCCATCAAATCCATTAACCCTTCCACTCATCTCCTCAATTTCACTCTGCACTCTCCACGCAAAAAGCATTCCCCCCCCCCCCCACAACCACCCCATTTACCCCCAAAGAGCCTGGCCTAGTCCATAGACTACACAGTACTCCTCCTTTCACATTGTTCATGTCACATGAGTCTTTCTCTTCTTACTGCCTCCATTCTTAGCTTCAGTCCAACCTGGTTTCTTCACTACCATTTTTTGCCGTGCTGGTCCGGATAGTCCTTCACTTCCATCTTGCCTCTAACATTTTTTACCATCTCCTCCATAGTCCTAAATCTCAGTGTCTGACCATCTTTAGTGAATACCAAGCCAAATGGGTACAGCCAGAGGTATTTCAGAGACTCTTGGCACAGCCTGGCTGTAATCTCGCTGAATTCACACTTCCTTTATAATGTTCCTGCAGACAAGTCACCGTAGATAGACTTGATAACCCTTGCATTCAGATCAGAGCAAGGACCTCATCTTAGCAGCTATGTGCTCCTTGATCTCATAGTCGTGAACACAGATCACATAGTCACTAGGAAGATTACCCTGGGCGAGTGCCCAAATCCTGATGCGCTCTGCCCATTTTAGTGTCCAAAGTGCTTGCGTCCTCCCCCTCTCTGCTGAGTGGAGCTCCGCAAATCTCTGTTGCTAATGTCCTGCTGTGCAAAAATTCAGGCTCCATTGGATCCCCCCCTCCCCACCGAATTCTTAAATTACTTCTTGTACAATTTTCTAAGTCCTCAGTTTTAAGTTGAAGCTCCTCCTTTTCCGTCTCCTATGTACGCATCTGCTCCTGCACCACTTTTGCAACATTGCTCAGCTCATCGTTTTTTTCATCATGCTCCTCAAATCTACCAGCTCAGCTCAGCCATATTTGCTTTAATTTCTGCCACCATATCCCCCAGCTACACCCTGGCCAATGCAATCTCCATCTTAACTTCCTTGAACCACGCTTTCAGTTCGGCCTGGGATACCTGTGTGAGCGTTACTGCCATGGACTGCAGTGTTCCGGAGGCAGCTTCCTCCTCACCATCAGACTCGTATGCGGCTCTGCTCGCCATCTTTGAATCTGCATGGAGCTCATGCTTTGCTCCTGTATAGACAAAATCTTTTTAGATCGGCTGTCTTTTGCTGAGTCACCAGACTGGACCGCAGCCTTTTATCAACTTCTGCCTCTCTCCAGGCTCACCACTTTGCAGGGGCACAGTGATTACACCCCTTTTTTTGGGGAATGCCATTGATGCTCAGAGCTCAGGCTGCCATCGGGTACGGTGACATCACTTCCTCCATTCATATTCCTTTTCTCCATATTCCAATACATATACTGTATACTCGCCCATCTGTGCACACACAAATATCCTGTTCCATGCACACACAAACAGCCACACAATGTCACCAAAATGCACAAACAAATTCAAACTGTCTCTCAAATGCAAACAGAAATGGACACATGTGAGAGGCCTAAATCTGTCACACATATATACAAAGCCTCTGTCGCACACAGAAACATCATTCCTTCTTGCCTCTCATGCACACAAAATTGATATCTTTTTTACCCACAATCTAATTTTTGTTCACATACATAGTTCACATATAGACATAACGGCAGCTTTTGATACTGTCCACCACAAAACACTCATAGAACGACTGGCTTCAATTGGGATTTCAGGAACCCCTCTACGATGGTTTAGCTCTTACATAACCGACAGAATGCAGCAGGTTCATTACAATAACGAAAAAGCGCAAGCTTTCCCACAAACCCAAGGAATACCACAAGGATCTGCACTATCCGCCCTACTCTTTAACTTATACCTAAAACCTGTCTGTACGATCTTCCAGGAGCACAAAATCAACTACCACATCTATGCGGATGACGTGATGCTATATACTCAAGTAGATGTAAATAACCCAAAGTACAACCACCTTGAAGAATGCCTACATGATCTGCAAAACTGGCTGCAACATAATAACATGTCAATAAACCACAAAAAAATAGAAATAATGTGTATATCAAAAAAAAACAGATTTCACAACTCCCAACACAATCACATTAAATAACCACACGTACAACATAAAGAGTGAAATAAAATACCTTGGGGTGACTCTTGACAATAACTTAAAGATGGAAAAACTCTTGCGGTTAACAAACCGGGCCATCTTTCATAAATTAAGGGTCATCCAACCGCTGCGCAACCTCATTGACGATGCAGATTTGAGAACTGTAGTGCAAGCGCTCATCACACCACACCTGGACTACTGTAACGCCATCCTACAGGGTCTCCCGAAGAACACATTAAACATTCTGCAAATGGCACAAAATGTCACAGCCAGGATTATTAAGAAGATGAACCTTTCGGAGCACATAACACCGACTTTAATGGAATTGCACTGGCTCCCCATAACGGCCCGCGCAAAATACAAAATATTGATAACCACTTTCAAGATCATTCATAACGTTGCGCCTACTTACCTATCTAACCTCATCAGCAGACAATCTAGCAACAGATCCAGAAGAACCAACAACTTAGATTCATTCACCGTCCCAACCAACATAAGACACATGAAAGCCTGCACAAGCAGCAGGGCATTCACCTTCTCTGCCCCATACTTTGGAATCAGTTACCAAGTCACATGCGATCAAACAGTGACCTAACCGACTTTAGAAAAAAATTAAAAACACACCTCTTCCAAGAGTACTACAACCTGGTATAACCCAAGCCCACCAGCTATCATACTCCATATTCCCATACATTTGCATCATTTCAGCACTATTGTATATAGATATATTTGCTCCCCCCAAATCGAAATGTATATTTCTTGATTTCTGACCTAATGTATATAATTCTGTGTGTCATAATTATGTAACCACTGTTTTTAGCTTGAATAACTTGTAACCGTTTGTGTGAAATCACCGCAGCTGATCACTGGAAGCTGCGGTATACAAATGTTTCCCAGATAAATAAATAGTTGGGTTGGTATTCAAAGGGCATTATCCAGATAATGGCAACAGTTATCTGGATAATTCCCCTAGGTGGCATTTTACAGAAGGTGCTGCGGAAAATCCTTAAAGGTTGCCTCATCATTGTACGGATAGTGCCGGAGCAGTGTGTAGGCAGAGTGCCAGGTTCTGTAGATGGTGGTATTTAGTCTGTTATCCAGATAGTGGACTGGAGTATCTCTGCTATCTGGATAGCAGTGCTGAATACACATATTTTCTGTATTTAAATGCTGTGCCCAACATTAAAATCGAAAATGCTGACTGCAGAATTTAAATATTGACCAGCGTCTTGCCATGTCTGTCACACACACTTGAACAGATTTTGAAAATTTGCACGCGGTGTAAGGAATGCTTTTAGAAATGTGTACACTCAATGGAGTACTCCTTTTCCAAGCTGCTTATGTTTGTAAAAGGTTACGTTTTCTGACCTTGAAATCATCAGCTTCCAGGACTTCCAGATCTTTAAATCTCCAGGAACAAGCAGGAATGAGTCTTCACATATGGGTACGTCGGTACCGATGGAGCCTGCGTGGGAATGCTCCCAGCTTCCCAAAAAGGAAAGCTTTTGGGAGCATCCCACTGCGCCTGCGCGCTGCCTTCCCGCCTTTCCTGACCAGCTCTCCTCAGTTCTTTGCCGCAGAGCCAGCAGGTCGAGCCCTCTCACCGCTGAAGAAGTTCTTTATTTTATTTTATTTCTTTGGTCGCGTGTCTGCCTTCCCCGACCCCGGACCGGTACCGCCGGTCTTTTCTTTCTTCTTTCAAAAAACAAAAAACAAAAAAAAAAAAAAAATATATATATATATATATATATATTTTTTTTTTTTCCCTCACTTAGTGTAATTATTCTTCTAGGCCTCAGGGCCCAAAGTAATATTTCCCTCATGGAAAAACCAGCCTCCGGGTTCAAGAAATGCACTAAGTGTAGCGGTACTATTTCTGTTACAGATACCCATGAATGGTGCCTTAAATGTTTGGGTCCTGAACACTCCATTCCGGATTGTCCGTCCTGCTCCCTAATGTCTAAACGGGGTTTACAGAACCGAGCAGCTAAGCTCCATGTGCTGTTTCCCGCTGATGCAGCGTCGGTAGCATCGACCTCCTCCCGGTCTTCTTCTCCTGATGGATCTCAGGTAACCAAACATAAGTCTAGCAGGTCCTCGAAGGGTAGATCTCCCTCTAAGCATCGAGATGCCTCTGGGCTTGCCCTCGAGGATCCTGCACCAGCCAAACAACCCCGGCGGGAAGCTCCGGCTTCCAAAGCTCCTCCTATGGGGTTACAGGTTGACATCGATGGCATGGCCTCGACCGATCACCTGTTAGAATGCTCTAGGGTACAGGCACAATCTCCCGGTACCGATCTCCAGGCATTCATGGCGTCGATGGATCAGAATGTTCTGTCCATGCAGCAGGCTATTTCAGCCTTCATTCAAGCTGCGACGCCGACGGTACCGCAACGAGCTCCGTTGTCAGTATCGGCTCCAGTACCGGCACCAGCGCCGATACCGGTACCGACCGCATCGACATCGACTAGGACAGCGGTTCCTTGTCCAGGGCTGTTTCTCGGTACCGATCCGGTTCCGAAAACGCCCGATGTCGATACCGCTCGATACGCGTATCGAGCGCTGGAAGAGCACCCTGACAGGCGGTACTTCGATTCCTCTGGTGATTCTGATTCATCAGATGAATCACCTGAAGTATCCATAGCCCTTCCTGAAGAGCCTTCTTCTCCAAAAAGAAGAATGTCTCCTCCAGAGGACTTGTCCTTTCAAGAATTCATAAGAGAAGTAGCTAAAGGACTTTCTATCTCAGTAGCCTCTGAATCAGAGCCTAGAGCAAAAAAATTGGATATTTTATGATACCCTAAGGCTCCTAGAGAGGCAGTCACCTTACCAATTCATGAGATTCTTTATGAACACATGATTGATTTATGGGAGACTCCTCTCACTCTCTCTCCTCATTCTCGCAGGTTGGACACTATGTGCCATGTCCCTCCCTGTCCTGGATTTCAAAAAACTCAGCTTCCTCACCATTCCATTGTGGTGCAGTCAGCTATGAAGAGGATAAAGAGTACAAAGAGACACTCTTCTGCTCCTCCAGGAAAAGAATGCAGAACCTTGGATGCTTTTGGTCGGAAAATCTTCCAGGCCAGTATGCTTATTGCCAGAATCAACTCATATAGCCTCTACATGGGTATGTTTCTGAAAGAGGTGGCAGAAAAGCTGCACACTTTCCTCCCTTTTATTCCAGAGGATAAAAGGGAAGAATTCCGCATGTGGCTTAAGCATACTCAAGACATCTCCAAGTTTTCCAACAGGGCAGCCTTTGACTCCTTTGAAGGTGCCAGTAGAGCCTCGGGCATTGCTATAGCTGCTCGCAGAATTGCTTGGCTCCAGGCTTCTGATTTAGAACCCTGGGTTCAAGATGGCTTAGGAAATCTGCCCTGTACAGGTGAAAATCTATTTGGCAAAGAGTGGCAGATAAAAGCCACTCAAATGGATGCAGAGAATTCTGCTCTGGATAGACTTTCAAAGTCTACCGCCATTCCTGCCAAGAAAAAGATTTTTAAAAAGTCTTTTTTTCAAAAAGGGCAGCTTTCCTTCCACTTCTGGCCAACAATCTTCTACAGGTCGCTTTACCGCTAAGCGTCAGCAACCTAAGCAGGCCAGGCCTAAGTCTATAGGGGCTGCTGCAACTCAGCAGTCCCAACCTCCTCAGGGTTTTTGACTTGATGCTAGAGAACTTAGCCTTTCTGGCTTTAAAACAGCCAGAACCTCTCACCATTCCAGGAAGGTTAGCTCATTTTGCTCCCAGATGGGAGCAAATCACATCAGAGCAGTGGACCCTCTCCATCATAAGAGAGGGCTACAAACTTCATTTCTCAGACCTTCCTCCCCACACCATGGTGAGACACTTCAATTCTCCCACATCTCTTCTCGACCTTCTAGGTCAGGAGATAACTACCCTTCTTGCCCAAGCGGCAATAGAAGACGTTCCTCTTCTTCAACAAGGGTCAGGGTTCTACTCCCCCTATTTTCTCATTCCAAAGAAGACAGGGGGATACAGACCCATTCTAGATCTCAGAGAATTGAACAAATTTCTATGCAAGGAGAAGTTCAAGATGCTTTCTCTGGGCACTCTCCTTCCATACCTTCAAAGTCAGGATTGGCTTTGTTCTCTAGATCTCAAGGATGCGTACACACATGTTCTCGTCCATCCATCTCACAGAAGATTCCTACGTTTTCTTTTCCAAGGAAAACATTACCAATACAGAGTGCTTCCTTTCGGTCTGGCCTCTGCCCCAAGAGTGTTCACCAAATGCATGGCAGTAGTTGCTGCATTTCTACGCACTCTGGGAATATTTGTCTTCCCATACCTGGACGACTGGCTCATTCGAGTCCCATCTCAGTCAGAGGCCCAGATTTCCTTAGACCGCACAAGGCGCATTCTGCAGTATTTGGGGCTTGTGGTAAACCTCCCAAAGTCTCAGCTCACCCCTACTCAGTCCCTAGAATTCATAGGGGCCTGGTTGGATATCACCACTGCAAGGGCCTACCTTCCTCAGACCCGTTGCCAGCGTCTAGTGAAGTTAGCCTCCCAGATTCAGTCAAAGAGCCACTTAACTGCCCGGGAGATGCTGCAACTGCTAGGCCACATGGCTTCCACAGTACATGTGGTACCCTATGCTTGCCTACACATGAGAGCAGCTCAATGGACCTTGTCCACCCAGTGGACTCAAGCATCAGGAGCTCTCTCGGACCAAATAGCAACCTCCAAACGTCTCTTTTGGTCTCTCCAATGGTGGATGTCCACTCAAAATCTGTTGCTGGGGTCCCCCTTCCAACAGTTGTTGCCCCAAGCAACCCTCACAACAGATGCCTCCCAAACAGGTTGGGGAGCTCATCTACAGGACCTCTCCACTCAAGGCACTTGGTCCCCTCAGGAGACCTCTCTTCATATCAACCACTTGGAGCTTCGAGCAGTTTTTCTAGCTCTCAAGGTCTTCCATACCCTCCTTAGCTACAAGACAGTCCTCATCCATACGGACAATCAAGTAGCTATGTTTTACATAAACAAGCAAGGAGGAACTGGCTCTCTGTCGCTTTGCAACGAAGCTCTAAGATTGTGGGCCTTCGCCAGAGAGCATCAAATCCATCTCCTGGCAGTATACCTCCCAGGAGTCCAAAACTCTTGGGCAGACAGACTCAGTCGAGTTCTGCTTCCACACGAATGGTCCCTGCACATGGATCAGGTACTCAGAATCTTCCAAGAATGGGGAACCCCGGACATAGACCTCTTTGCAAGTCCGTGGAATGCCAAACTTCCCCGGTTCTGTTCCAGAATTCCGTGTCAGGGAGTTCAGACCAAGGATGTCTTCCTCCTTCATTGGGGTCAGGTCTTCCTGTATGCCTTTCCACCCATTCCCTTGATTCCCAAGACTCTGTTCAAACTTCAGAGGGATCAAGGATCTATGATCCTCATAGCTCCACGCTGGCCACGCCAAGTGTGGTATCCTCTACTTCTGCATCTCTCCCAAGCCCCCTCCTTGGATTTGGGAGCTGCTCCAGACCTTCTGTTCCAGGAGGAAGGGACTTTGTGGCACCCAAACCCCAAGTCCCTTCACCTCAGAGCTTGGTTACTGAAGGCCTAGACCTTCAAGGCTTGAATCTTTCTCAGCAAGTGATGGATATTCTCCATGCTTCCAGAAAACCTTCCACCAGGCGTTCCTATGTTTTTAAATGGAAAAGATTTTCCATTTGGTGTGCTGAAAAGGGTCTTGACCCTCTAGCACTACCTTTAAATTCTCTGTTAGACTATGTCCTGCATCTTTCCGATGCAGGACTTAAGACAAATTCATTGAGAGTCCATTTGAGTGCTATTGCAGCATCCCTTAAGCCCATCAATGGACAACCTATTTCCTCTCATCCTCTCATTGCAAGATTTATGAGAGGCCTAACTTTAACTAAACCTCCCATTAGGCCTCCTCCGGTGGCATGGGACTTAAATTTGGTTCTTGGTCAGCTTATGAAGCCACCTTTTGAACCCTTAGCCACTACCTCCTTAAAATTTCTTTCCTGGAAGGTTCTTTTCCTCATTGCAGTCACTTCAGCTCGCCGCATCAGTGAACTGCAGGCCTTAGTGGCTAATCCACCTTATACAAGGTTCCATCATGATAAGGTAGTCCTTAGGACAAATCCACACTTTATGCCTAAAATGGTCTCATCTTTTCATCTTAATCAAGAGGTATATTTACCTGTCTTTTTTCCAGCTCCTCATGCATCCAGTGCAGAGAAGAGTCATCATACTCTGGATTGTAAAAGAGCTCTTGCTTTTTATTTACAAAGGACACAGCAACATAGAAAGTCTTCCCAGCTTTTTGTTGCTTTTGATCCTTCTCATTTAGGACTTCCAGTCTCTAAGTTAACACTGTCCAATTAGATTGCTCAGTGTATTTCTTTCGCCTACCAGAGTAAGAACCTTTCTCTGGAGAGCCATGTCACAGCTCATAATGTGAGGGCCATGGCCACCTCTATGGCTCATCTAAACTCTGTATCCATCGACCAGATCTGTCGAGCAGCCACCTGGGCCTCGGTTCATACGTTCACAGCCCATTACTGCTTGGACAAGGACTCCCGCTGGGATGCCTTGTTTGGTCAGGCTGTCCTGAAACACCTGTTCCATTCTTAAACAACTCCTACCCTCCTTCCCTGGATGGATGCCTGAGATCCATAGGAGGACGTAGGACCCTTCCCAGGGTCTCATATCCTTGGGGCATCTTAGCTAGGGAGTCCCCATATGTGAAGACTCATTCCTGCTTGTTCCTGGAGATAGCACAGTTACTTACCTGTAACAGGTGATCTCTGGGAACAGCAGGAATAAGTCTTCACAACCCTCCCACCTCCCCTAGGAGTTGTACCTTTTTTCTGTCTTTCCTTTCCTCTCTCTCTCTATTGTCTCAGCTTTAAACTCGAACTGAGGAGAGCTGGACAGGAAAGGCGGGAAGGCAGCGCGCAGGCGCAGTGGGATGCTCCCAAAAGCTTTCCTTTTTGGGAAGCTGGGGAGCGTTCCCGCGCAGGCTCCGTCGGTACCGACGTACCCATATGTGAAGACTTATTCCTGCTGTTTCCAGAGATCACCTGTTACAGGAAAGTAACTGTGCTTTCTCTGTCCAGCAGCGTCTGATATTTCTGGTTTAGGTTCATTGGCAAGTAACCAACGTTCCTTGTGCGGTCTTCCAGGGAGTATGCAGCAAGCAATGTGTCCTTTGCCACCTTGCGATTTCATGATCTCCTCTCACAGTTGGATGACCAGTACAGCCGTTTTGCACTGGAGAATAATTTTTTGCTACAACATAACATCCGGAAAAGCAAACGAAATCTACAGGTACATTTATTTATTTTTATTTTTTCCAATATGTACATATGAAAGTAGTTTTGATTAATGTTTCTTCTAGTTCAAATGTATAATGAACTAACAAAAATGCTTATGGAGCTGATGGAGTACAAAAAATTGGCGGAGAGTGCAGAAGAATAGTGGCATGTAATCAGTGCCCCCTTCCAGCCAAGCTTGCGGATGCAATTTGAAGAGTTTGTATTGTTTCTGGTGCTTTTCTTCTCGTGTTACACTTGCATAGCGGTGGAAAAACCCTTTTGTAATCAGCATCAAAGAAATTATATCTAGGGCTTTCTGGATTGAATTCCAAAAAAGTTTAGAAACTGCTTTCCAGTACAGATTAGGGGGGGGGGGTCCTTTTCCTAAAGGGCACTAGTTGGCAGTATGTGTCTGGCATACACTAAAAGCGCGCCTTGAGAATCCAGCTCACCCATCGGGGTCAGTTTTGCAAAACAAGGGTCAGCTTACTTTGGAGCAAGTTGAAGTTCGCCTATGCAAGGATAGCTCTGTAACTTCAGACTGCTCCGACAGTACTGGTCTGGAGTGGAGCACCAATGGTATTTCCCTTTGCCCTGAGGAAAGAGTGCCGTCCCCACAACCCGGAAGTGGCCCTGCAGGAAAGCGAGGTACCCTGCCCGCGGGCGTGGAGACGCTTGCGGTGCTCGGAGCTATGATGGTCTCACCTCTTGTGAGATCCTCTCCCGGGGAACCTGGCAAGGAGTTGGTGCAGAGAAGTATGCCAGGGAGTCATGACTCAGGGAAGGTTCTGGGCACTTCCGAAGGTTGGGATATTAGCCCTCTGATAACTTTGAATATTCTGTGGGACTCCATTAGGGCCCTGGACGCTTCTCTGAATGTTAATTTGGATAAACTTGATGCAAAGGTTGGTTCCCTTGTGGAGTTCATGGGGGTTCACAAGGAGGCTATTGCCCACCATGGTAGTGAGCTTGAGTGGCTGGAACAGCAAGTTGAAGGATTGGGAGAGAGAAAAGATGCTCGGATTAATGAGAGCTTTGTGTTATGGAGGAAGTTGGAGTATTCAGAGAATCAAACCCGAAGATTTCTGAACTTCCCACGTTTACCCTTGTTGAGTCCAGTGCAAATGGTGAAGAAGTATTTGATGGAAATTTTGGGGTTGGCATCTGATTATTTGCCACCTATTACCCGTGCATGTTATTTGTCATCGGCGAGTGGTATATCTGCTGTAGGAAACCCCAAAGAGCAACAAGATCAGCTGGACTTGACTGGGTTTCTGGAAAGTTCTTTGGAATTGGTGACTGCTCGCTGTACTATGGTGGTGACTTTCGCCTTTGAACATGACAGGAACTCTGTTTTGCGTCTTTACTTCAGGCATATAAATGAGCTTATCTTTGGCACTTCTATTCATCTTTTTCCTGAGATTTCTAAGGCCAACCAAGCAAGGTGTAGGGACTTCCTGGCTTTTTGGCTCAGAGTTCGTGCCTTGGGTGGTTCTTGGGCTTAAAATTTCCTTGTTTATGCTATATAAGTATTGAAGCAAAAAATTATTTTTGTTGAGCTAAAGCAGCTTTTGGATTTTCTAATTTCATGTGAAGGGAAGTTGAGGGCTTCTTCTAAGATCTTATAGTTGCGTTCTGGGTTTTTTTTTGTGAGTTTGCTTTTTTTTAACCTGAGATTATTTCTCTTATTGCCTCCAAATTTATTGTGGTCGTAGTTTTCCTTTTATTATTTCTTGTTTATGATTACTTTATGCCCGTTTTTTCCTTGTTTATCACAAGAAATATTACCGGTCTTTTCTTTTGTAAAATTTTCATAAATTGCTAATTTTAAAAAAAAATGCCTTGAACACATGTTGCCAGCTAGCACAGGGTCATGATAGCGTGGGCCGATTCGTGTGCTAACTGGGCATCTGTGTGAGTTAGGGGAAGGGTGAGCTCTGCACACTTAGCGCAGGACATACACCATGTGCTAAGTGCATCGCGCACGATTAGTGCAGATGAGCTGAGCTCCACCTATTAAGGTGGCGTTAGGTGAGCCCACACTAATGTGCTATGTATTAGGGGACAGAGCACTGCATTAACTGCCTGGAAAATGCTGTCTACACACCTGACAGTTATGGTAGTGGTGTTGCACCTAATGCACCATGATTTTGGAGCTATTGGCACATAAGGCACGACACCTTAACGCCCTTTAGTAAAAGACCCCCTAAATCTATAGAAGCGTGCTATCTCTAGAAAGGTAACAAAGACACTTCTAGAAGGGAAAATTACTGGAGGATACCATCTATTAAAACTTTTTGGAGTTCGTTGCTTCTAATTTTGTTTAAATATTACTTGTGCAGCAGGTAAAAAGGTTAAGAAAGCTGTGAGACCAGAATAACTCAACATATATTGCCTGGCTTTTTTTCCAGTTGAAATTCCCCCTTCTGATAATGGGCTAGATTAGTATAATAGCAAGTAAAGATAAGATGTACTACTTGTCAAGGGTGACAAGCCAGCTGGGTGAACAAGGATGGGAACTACTTTTCAAACATACCTTTAGAGTTCAAAAGCAGATAGAAATGGAGCAGATTGCAAGACCAATCTGTATGATGAAGTCAACCCCTCCTGGTGTTCATGAATGGTTTCAGAGCATGTTCAGAGCAGGGTGCAGAAGAATGCAGGACTTTTAGTATGTCGGGATGAATTTTAATTGTGGGGGAAAGGATACTGAAAATAACGGGTTGTTTGGTAACCTCAAGCCCCATCATGAACGTCTCTGCAGCTTCTAGTGGATTTTTTAGGTGCTTTTTCCAGGTGGAAAACATGTGGAGGGATCTAGAAAGCCTGAGGAATGATCTAGACTGTGGCAGCTAAGATGTAATGCTAAAAGAAAATGCATTTGAAAGAACGACTGGATAGGGGAGCTATGATATTCATTTAAATACTTCAATTCACAGGAGAGGGCCTCTTGCAATTGAAAGGAAGCTCTGGAAAGATACATCATGTTTTATGTTTGTTTTATTAAATTTGATATACCGCCTTTCTACATAAGTCAAGGCGGTGTACAATATGCAAACAAAGAGAGGTTCGCGGCCGAAGCCAGTGAAGGTAAGAAAAGAAGTTACAGTTTCAATTGACAGGAAAGTAGGAGAAAGAAGAAGAGAGGACAAGACAACACGAGACGAGAGAGACTGTATGTTATAGGGGAAACAGCTGGGTAGGGAGAGAGGTCAGACAAAAGGAGAGGGGAGGTCAAAGGCTAGTGCAAATAGGTGAGTCTTGAGATTGCGTTTAAAGGTAGGGTGATGGGTCTCTAGGCGTAGGGAGGAAGGGAGAGCATTCCAAAGAGCGGGACCGGCAAAGAAAAAGGCGGAAGAACGGGTGGATTGCAGGTGAGCATATGAGGGGGAGGGAAGAGTAAGGCGGTTGAGGTGGAACGACCGGGGTGTGTACCTGGGAGAGTGGAGGCTGATAAGGTCGGCAAGATACTGAGGAGTGCTGGTGTAGAGAACTTTATGAACCAGAGTGAGTAATTTGAAGTGAGTGCGGGCAGAAATGGGAAGCCAGTGAAGGTGTAAGAGGATAGGATGAGGATGAAAGGAGATAGACTCGGGAGTAATCTTGGGAAATATTTCTTTACAAGGAGGTTGCTGAATGTGTGGAGTGGCCAGAGGTGGCTGAAGGCAATCTCCTGCCTGAGGCGAGGGATGAGATGGTGCCCCACCCCCCCTGAAGACAAGGGAGGGGAGGCTTTTTCAAAACTGCAGTCAGGGACTGCACCAAATCAAAAAGTCAATTAGATAATGTGGAGGAAATAAAAAGATGTTCGCACACCACGGAACTAAAAGAGAAAGTGAGAACCACTGCACAGTTTATAATACCAAATTATAACTCATTTTTATTTTGTTATAAACTGTGTTTTGGTTGTTGCTTTATCTTTTTAAACATATGTTTCGCATTCACAGAACCCCCTCCCCTCAACAATGGATGCAGAGCAGAACTAGGACATCCACCCAGAAAACTCAGTATCTAATTTAAAAAAAAAAATCTGATTCTGGCCATCTCACTAACAAGCATTCTCCTGTACCAGACATATTGTGAACTGATAGGCGTGGAAGAATAGCCTAATGGTTAGGGCACTGGCTTAGGAACCAAGGGCCCGATTTTCAAAAGTCATCTACACAGTTTACAGCCCAGTAAACTGTGTAGATGCCCTAGTTGGGGATATTCAACAGCACTTACATGGTTAGTGTCATTGGATATAACTACCTAAGTCCCCTACATGCCCCGATGCTATCCGGTTAGCATCAAGGCATGTTGGGGACGTTCTGGGGCCGAGAATGATGCTAACCGAGCAGCAGTGATATTGGATGCTGCACAGTTAGGGAAATGCACCTTAAAGATAGGCGAGGAAAACTGCCTCTCTGCAGCTAGTCTATGGCCCCGCATAATCAAACTCTAGAATTTACTTACCGGAGGATCATAGTAAAAGCTGTTAGTTTAGCTGGGCTTTATAAAAGGTTTGGACAAGTTGCTGGAGGAAAGGTGCATAAACTATTATTAAAGAGGACCCAGGAAATCCACTGCTTGTCCCAAGAGAAGCATTGTGGAACCTGTGTACCCTTTTGGGAACCTACCAGGTACTTGTAACCTGGACTAGCCACGGTTAGAAACGGGATACTGGGCTTGATGGATCTTGGTCTGACCCAGTATGGCATTTCTTATGTTCATATGTTACCAGCACAAAGCTTAGGAAACACATTGCTAAATATGCCAAAAAAGAGGGACTCAACAGCACCATGTAGCACCTCCCACTTCCCCATAACATGAGTGACTTGGTGCCCCAACACAGCACTTCCCACCCTCTGAAAAAACAGGAAATGCAAAATACCCATATGCCAATGAACTAAAAAAGTGAGAATCACAGTACAGTTTATAATACAAAATTATAAAATTATAACTCATTTTATTTGGTTTTAAACTGCATTATAGTTCTCTTTCTTTTTGAATATATATTTTGCATCCACAGAAGCCTCTCCCTGGACAATTGGTGCAGAGCAGAGGTAGGACATTCACCCACAGAATTCAATATATTAAAAAACATTCTGATTCTGATCATTTCACTAACAAACATTCTCCAGTACCAGACATATTGTGAACTAATGTAAAACCCTACAAAAGTCACCAATGATCTATAAGGCCAAATCAACCATATCATACCAGCATAAACTTCCAAAGCTCATACAACAAGAGGCCTACCTGGATAAAAGCAGCACTATAAATACTGTAGCGGGCCCTAGAACATCCATACACCGATTGAAAAGCTAAACAAGTCAAATTACTACAGTACAGGTCCCTTTGTACAAACTCCATGTTAACAGAACTCCTGGCCTCAGTCACACACTCAGAACAGAGACCCCTCGCCAAGTACAGAATAAGTGAGGATAACCTAAAGTGAAAATAAAAATATATAGACAAAAATTAAACTGAACCCCAAGAAGCCAAACTCTGCATGCAGTGCAATACCAGAGAAATAAGAGACGCATTTCCCTGTACTGTGTAAAATTTAAAAATAGTGCAAAGTCCAGTCACTCGTTTGAAAATAAAATTATTTTTTCTACCTTCATTGTCTGACCGTTTTATACGCGGATCATGCTGGTCTTGATCTAAGGCTCCTGCTTTCTTCTGTCTTCCCTTAGCTCTCTTTCTTCTGGCCAGGCCTGCTCAAGAGTATCTCATGCCCTGAGCGAACTTTACCCCTCATCTCCTTACAGCCCAATGGTTACTTGCACACCCACCCTTATTTTCCCATGAACTTTCAACCATGTGCCCTGTATAAATAGCTGAGCCCTTGACATATTTTCTTAAGCGTCAACGACTCAGACCTCCCCTTCCCTTCCCACTTATCTCAACTGAAGTTACAGAGCAGGGGGAGGGGAGTGGGGAAAATCACGTCTCAATTCTATCAATGTTCCTTTGGGAATTGCTTTACTAAGCACTTTATCCCAATTATGTTTCTAATGAAAAAACTTAGTAAATCGGGATCCTTAACGCACTCCTACAGGCCACCTGCAGAAATAAACAACCAGCAGCCCTTCTTCCCCTTTACTCTTTCTCTGTAGATAGTCATGGCTTAATGGGAGACAGCCAACATGGCTTTAGACAAGGAAGATCTCGTCTTACTAATCTGTTATATTTTTTTGAAGGTGTGAATAAACAGGTAGACAAAGGTGAGTTGGTTGATATAGTGTATTTGGACTTTCAGAAAGCCTTTGACAAGGTCCCTCATCAGAGGCTTTTGGCAAAACTAAAGAGTCATGGGATAGGAGGTAGTGTACTACTGTGGATCAGGAACTGGTTAAAAGATAGAAAGCAGAGGGTAGGGCTAAATGGCCAATTTTCCCAATGGAGAAAGGTGAATAGTGGTGTACCCCAGGAATCTCTGCTGGGTCCGCTGCTTTCTGACACATTCATAAATGACCTGGAAAAGGGAATAACGAGTGAGGTTATCATATTTGCAGATGAGACAAAACTATTTAAAGTTGTTAAAACCCAAGAGGATTGTGGAAAATTGCAAGAAGATCTTGATAAATTGGAAGATTGGGCATCAAAGTGGCAGATGAAATTTAATGTGGACAAGTGCAAAGTTATGCACCTAGGGAAGAACAACCCAAACTATGGTTACACGATGCAAGGTTCCACATTAGGGACCACCACCCAGGAAAAAGATTTAGGCGTCATTGAGGATAACATGTTAAAACCCTCGGCCCAGTGTGCAGCGGCGGCCAAGAGAGCAAATAGAATGCTAGGTATCATAAGGAAAGGAACGTAAAATAAAACAAAGGATATTATAATGCCTCTATATCGTTCCATGGTGAGACCGCACCTTGAATATTGTGTGCAATTTTGGTCACCTTATCTTAAAAAGGATATAGCGTTATTAGAAAAGGTTCAGAGAAGAGCCACCAAAATGGTAAAGGGGATGGAGGGATACCCCTATGAAGAAAGGCTAAAAAGGTTAGGGCTCTTTAACCTGGAAAAGAGACGGCTGAGGGGAGATATGATAGAGGTCTATAAATTGATGAACGGAGTGGAACGGGTAAGCATAGATCGATTGTTTACGTTATCAGAATATAGAAAGACTAGGGGACATGCAGTGAAGCTACAGGGTATTTAAGACTAATAAAATAAAATACATTTTTTTTACTCAACGTGTAATCAAACCCTGGAATTTGTTACCGGAGGATGTAGTAAAGGCTGTTAGCATAGCTGGGTTTAAAAAAGGTTTGGACAAGTTCCTGGAGGAAAGGTCCATAAACCATTATTAAGAAGGGACCTAGGATATCAATGCTTGACCCAATACAAGCATTGTGGAACCTGTGTCTTTTGGGGAAACTGCTAGGTACGTATGACCTAGATTGGCCACTTTTGGAAACAGGATACTGGGCTTGATGGACCTTGGTCTGACTCAGTATGGCATATTTATTTATTTTTATTTATTTTTTGTTCTTATATACCACACTCTTAAAAATCAGCGCGGTTTACATAAAACGGATGTGCCGAATAGGCTCCTATTAGGCTCTTACAAAGAACAGGAAGTAAAACTTGGTTTCAACTGGGGGAACTATGTACATCAATTTCAGTTTATCTACAGAATGTACATGCGTTGACAGTAAGTCATGAGTTCCTAGTTGGTTGTGTGATAGGTGATGTTAGGTTGGTGGGTTGAGAGTAGTGCAAAAGAAAGAGGTGGTGTTTTAGTGCCTTTCTGAATTGGGCAAGATCTGTTATGGCTCTGATGGTAGTTGGATGTGCATTCCAACAGCTGGGAGCGTAGAACTTGAAGGCTCTGTTCTTTGTTGTCTTGGTGCATTTTGTTATTTCACTGGGTATCTGTAGGGTATTGGCGGTGCATGTTCTCCTTGCTCTGTTCACTGACATGGGGTGAACAAGGTCCGTTATGTCTGTGGGGGCTATTTTGTTGATGGCCTTGAAGGTTATAATGATTACTTTATAGGATAGCCGGCAGTAGATTGGTAGCCAGTGTAAGTCCTTAAGGATTGGGGTGATGTGATCGCTTCTGGCGGCTCCGCTCAGGACGTGTGCGGCAGCATTCATTGCCAACTGTAGGGGGTTTAAGGTGCTTTTGGGTAAGCCCTGCAGGATAACATTGGCATAATCAAAGTAGGGGGTCACCAGTGCCTGAAAAACTGATCTGAAGTCGTCAGGTTGCAATAGGGGTCGAACATGTCGTAGAGTTCGTATTTTGTGGTAGATTTGTTTGATGGTGTTGCTAATGTGTGCTTTGAAGTTGAGCTGCTGGTCTAAAGTAATGCCTAGGTAGTGGATGCTGGGTCTGCTCGAGATTTCTGCGTCTCTTGTCTTTAAAGTTGGCAGAGGCGAGAAGGACTGGTTTCTAGTAATAAATAGTACGTTCGTCTTGTTGAAATTGATCTTGAGGCTCTGCGAGTGGAGCCAGTCGGTTATGGCGTCAAAGCATTTTACCAGTTGCGAGAAGTCCAGATTCTCAATCGTGAATGGGGTAAAGAGTAGCACATCGTCCGCGTAGAGCAGACATGAGATGTTAAATGAGCGGATTATTTCGTATATGGGTTGCATATAAATGTTGAATAGGAGGGCAGAGAGAGACGAGCCCTGATGTACACTATGCTGTTGTTGGAAAGGTTGGGATGTTGTGGTTCCTGTCCGAACCTGCTGCCATCTGTTGATTAGATAAGATTTACACCATCACCATGCTGATTCACTTATCCCTTTATCATGGAGACGTATTAGGAGTTGCTCGTGGTTTACAGAATCAAATGCGGCAGCGATGTCTAAGAAAATTAAAGCATATCCTTGTTTGATATTGTCAATCCCGGTTATAAGCATGTTGAGTGTGGTGAGAAGCATTTCAACACCATGGGATTCCCTAAAGCCGTGTTGGCATGGGTCAAGGGGAGCTGTAGAGTCAACATGATCCTGTTTTTGCCGTTGGACAGCCTTCTCAATTATCTTTGCTAGCAGCGGGATAC
The DNA here is from genome assembly GCA_033557465.1 of Ichthyophis bannanicus. Classification (NCBI taxonomy): domain Eukaryota; kingdom Metazoa; phylum Chordata; class Amphibia; order Gymnophiona; family Ichthyophiidae; genus Ichthyophis; species Ichthyophis bannanicus. The sequence goes on from CM066034.1 coordinate 918,455,820, forward strand.
TCGATATAGGTCAGTATGATTCCACCTTCTGGGAGTTTAATTTGGAGTTCTTCAAGAGGGGTCTAATGGATGTCTGCTTAAGGCTTGAAGGGAATTGACCCGAAGAGAAGGAGAGGTCAATGATTTTAGCTATTGGGCTGAATTTGTTACGCAGTGACCTTATCCAGAAAGCTGGACAAGGGTCATTAGGGGCAGTGGTGGCATTGATGTTAGCTATGATGCTCTCGATGCTTGTATCCGTCGGTGTCGAAGGATACAAACATATCTTATGTTCTCTGCCTTCTCCCCAACTCTGTCACCCATTCTTAATTTTATCCCTTTCTTCCCCATCAATTTCCATCCTCTGTTAAATTCTACCACCCTAACTAGCTCTCACCATCCAGCAAGTCAGTTAGGCATCCTTCCAGTCAGCCTTCACCCACCAGGAAACCAGTCAGTGCCCCACAGCCGAGCTAACCCTTGCCGCCCAGCTAACCCTTGCCACCCAGCAAGCTAGACAGCCTTCCCCAGCCTCTGCCTTGCAAATCAGTCTACCACCCTCAAGCCCCAGCAAGCAAACCCTTCAGTCATTCTTCTCCCTGCTCCAGAAAGCAAGCCAATCGGCCACCGTCACACAGCCCCAGTAAGCAAACCAGTTAGCTACTTTGCCACCCATCCCCATTAAGCAGCCAGTCAGCCTCACCTACCCCCCAGCCCCAGTAAGCAAGCCAGTCAGCAACTCTCCACCCTACCCAGCCCTAGTAATCAAACCAGTCAGCCAGTTCACCCCCAGTCTCAGTAAACAAGCCAATTGCCCATTCCACCCAGCCCCATAAAACAGTCCAGTCAGCAACTTAACCCAAACCCAGCACCGGTAAGCAAACCAGTCAGCCACTTGATATCCCCCACCTCAGTAAACAAGCCAATCAGCCATTCCCCCCCAACCCCAGTAAGCAAGCCATTCAGTCATTCCCCCCCTCCAACTACGCCATCCCCCATCCTGCAAGGCATTTAGTGCTTCTTCTCTCCCCTATCTAGCACTCAGAGCCAGAGCTGAAAACTCACTCTGCTCTCCGTGGCCGCCATCCCGTGTGGCTCCGTGTAAATCTGAGCCAGGCAGTCTCCACTTCAGATCTCATAAGACCACTGTGACAGTTCTCCCCCCTCCATACACTTGCACCTCTCTTTCTTGGCTGATTTCATCCGGGTGCGGCACTCCAGCTGTTTTTATTTTAGATTTTGCCGCCTCTGGCCTGCCTCTGACTTCCCGCATAGAAAAGCAGGGGCAGGCCAGAGGCGGCAAAATCAAAAAGGAAAACCAAGCCCGAGTGCCGCTGCCATCCAAGTGCCACCTGAGGCGATTGTCTCAGGTGGCCTCATGGTAGAACCGCCCCTGGGAGTGGCCTTCCAGTTAGAACTGCGATAGGCCATATGCTAGAGTTTTTGATGCTCTCGTCTAGTAAACCATGGTTAGGCTGGGGTGGAGTATAAATGAGGTGCAGCAAGCTGTGATTTTCATATTGTGTTCCCTATTACCTTTTGTTTCAGGGGATTAATTTGAGAATTACTAATGTGCAGTTCTGTAACTTATCCCTTGTGTGTCTGGTCTGTGTTTAGCATGTTGTTTTTCATTGATTATTACGTCCCCTTCTTTTTAATCTGATGACATTTTCAGATCACCATGATGTCTCTCATTGACCAGAAAGGGCATATAAAGTGTAATAAACTTTAAACTTGGAACTAATTGGAAGGCTGCTGGTGATAGCTTCTGTAAAGGCCAGAGAAGGAGAAGAGGCAGAGACAAGTAGAGCAGCAAAGTAAAATGGTTTAGGAGGATGCATGGGTTTAATTCCCAATCCGTGAAATAGGGTAGAGGTTGTTGGGAGGAATACTGCTACAGGTGTTGATTAATGGATCAAAGGGCCAGTGTTTGGGGAGCCATTAGGAGGGCAGTGTGCACTGTGAAATGGTATGTAAGTTTGTTTTCTAAAGCTCATAGGCTGTAGTATGGGCCATGGAGAAGGACAACAGGTAGGTCTAGTGCAGGGGTCGGCAACCCGCGGCTCCGGAGCCGCATGCGGCTCTTTCTCACCTTTGCCGCGGCTCCGGAGCACACTGCCCGCCCGGTATTTATGGCGTTATGGGCTCCCTCCCTTCTTCTGCAGCCGCGGCTCCCTGCCTCTTAGGGAACCGCGGCTGTGCTTTTAAAATCATCTCGGAGCCCTTCCTGTCTTGACGGGCTCCGTGCAGCATTGTCCCGCCTCTAAAGGAAGTTTGGAGGCGGGACAATGCTGCACGGAGCCCGGCAAGACAGGAAGGGCTCCGAGATGATTTTAAAAGCACAGCCGCGGTTCCGTAAGAGGCAGGGAGCCGCGGCTGCAGAAGAAGGGAGGGAGCAGATATGGATGGAGGGAGGGGGGCTGACATGGAGGGATGGAGGGGGGCTGACATGGAGGGAGGGGGGCTGACATGGATGGATGGATGGAGGGAGGGGGGCTGTCATGGAGGGAGGGAGCTGATATGGATGGAGGGAGGGGGGCTGACATGGATGGAGGGAGGGGGGCTGACATGGATGGATGGAGGGAGGGGGGGATGACAGGGAGGGAGGCAGCTGATGTGGATGGAGGGAGGGGGGCTGACATGGAGGGATGGAGGGGGCTGACATGGAGGGAGGGAGCTGATATGGATGGATGGAGGGAGGGGGGGCTGTCATGGAGGGAGGGAGCTGATCTGGATGGAGCGCGGGGGGCGGACATGGAGGGATGGAGGGGGCTGACATGGAGGGAGGGAGCAGATATGGATGGATGGAGGGAGGGGGCTGACATGGAGGGAGGGAGCTGATATGGATGGAGGGAGGGAGCTGATATGGATGGACTCCGGGAGGGGGCTGACATGGAGGGAGGGAGCTGATATGGATGGAGGGAGGGGGGCTGACATGGAGGGAGGGAGCAGATATGGATGGATGGAGGGAGGGGGGCTGACATGGAGGGAGGGAGCAGATATGGATGGATGGAGGGAGGGGGGCTGACATGGAGGGAGGGAGCAGATATGGATGGATGGAGGGAGGGGGGCTGACATGGAGGGAGGGAGCTGATATGGATGGAGGGAGGGGCTGACATGGAGGGAGCAGATATGGATGTATGGTGGGAGGGCGGGGGCTGACATGGAGGGAGGGAGCAGATATGGAGGGAGGGAGCTGATATGGATGGATGGAGGGAGGGGGGCTGACATGGAGGGAGGGGGCTGACATGGAGGGAGGGAGCTGATATGGATGGATGGAGGGAGGGGGGCTGACATGGAGGGAGGGAGCTGATATGGATGGAGGGAGGGGGGCTGACATGGAGGGATGGAGGGGGCTGACATGGAGGGAGGGAGCTGATATGGATGGATGGAGGGAGGGGGGCTGACATGGAGGAAGGGAGCTGATAGGGATGGAGGGAGGGAGCTGATATGGATGGATGGAGGGAGGGGGGCTGACATGGAGGGAGGGAGCTGATATGGATGGAGGGAGGGGGCTGACATGGAGGGAGGGAGCAGATATGGATGGATGGAGGGAGGGGGGCTGACATGGAGGGAGGGAGGGAGCAGATATGGATGGATGGAGGGAGGGGGGCTGACATGGAGGGAGGGAGCTGATATGGATGGAGGGAGGGGGGCTGACATGGAGGGATGGAGGGGGCTGACATGGAGGGAGGGAGCTGATATGGATGGAGGGAGGGAGGGGGCTGACATGGAGGGATGGAGCACTGGTAATGGGGTTGAGGTGACGAGCACTGGAAATGAGCTGATTAGGGGAGGCTAGGACTGGTAATGAGCTGATGGGGGGTAGGACTGGTATTGGGCTGATTAGGGGAGGCTAGCACTGGTAATGGGGTTGAGGGGGGATTAGCACTGGAAGGTACTGGGAGTGAGGACTGGAAAGGGGCTGATATTGGGGAGGGTTACTGGGACTGGAAATAGGCTGATGGAAAGAAGTGAAGAAAACGAAAGAAGAGATAAGAAATGGCAGATGGACCATAGACCACAGAAAGAGAGCTAAGAGAAGACAGGAAAGCAGAAGCCTCAGATCGGGACCAGCATGATCAAAGAATAAATTGGTCAGACAACAAAGGTAGAAAAAATAATTTTATTTCATATTAGTGATTTGACTACAAAATCATCATAATTTTGAAATCAAATATTGTTACTTGTTGTTGTGATATTTTCTGGCGTTTTTTTTTTTTGGTGTGTGAAGGAAGAGGGGTAGTCTTATACGGCGAGTATAGGCCAAACACCTATATTTTAACAGGAAAAGTAGGGGGTCGTATATAGCATTAAGGTAAGAAACAATATATGCAGTGTTAGATTTGTTTTAAATGTCGCAATGGTTTTGCGGCTCCCAGTTTTTTTTTTCCCTTCGAAAACGGGTCCAAGTGGCTCTTTACGTCTTAAAGGTTGCAGACCCCTGGTCTAGTGAATGTTGTTTATGATTGCAGTTTGGTTTAAGTTGTGCGAGACAGCTGTATTGTTAATGTCCAAGCTTCTAATTAGAAGCACATAGTGAAGCGGCCATTTAAAGCTGGTGTATTATTTACATGTTTTTATTTACAATGTCCTTTCTCATCAATAAAAAAAAGGAAGGAACTGCAGAGGTCCTGGCCCAGAGGGCTAACATAGATTAAATTTGGTCCTTCTTACACCTGCAGTAACTGAATTCAAAAAAGCATGAGACAAACACAGAGGATCTCTAAAGGTAAAAAGGGGACTGTTGTCGTTGTTATGGAAGGACAGACTAGATAGGCCATGTGGTCTTTTTCTGTCATATTTCTATGTTTCTTCGTTTCTAGTATCATGTGTGGGCCTACCTACTCCATCACAGGAAGACCTGAATTTCCTAGTTCATTCAGGTTAATTCAGAGATTATTCTAAGAGTTTTACCTTATGACCATAACTGACTTATTTGCATAGAGCCCAATTACCATCGGGGCCCGTCTGGATGTCCAAAATCTGGACTGGCTGGATTGGCATCCGATTCTGAACCTACGGGAGCTATACATTCCCATGGGATCAGAATCGGGTTCAATGTTCCTGGACATACAGGAGGTACCCCGATTCTCTGCCGCTGCATGTCTAGCCTGTTCCCCGTACAACCCACCTAAGGCTCCTGCATGAAGCCTCTGTGCTGTGGCACCAGGACACCATGCAGGAGCCCCGATCAGCTGCAAGCATGGTAATCCACCCTTTCCCCACCTCCCAACCCCTGATTGAGCCTGTCACCTGGTCGGTGCTGGGCCCGATGTGCTGCCCTCCAACATCGGGGGAACTTATTCCACCTCCAAGGTGGAATAAGTCCCCGTCAAAGATGGCAATTCCATATGTATGGGGCCATGACCGCAATCGGCCCTGTATGTCCAGGGTCAAGGTCCCGCCTCCGCCCCACCCTCACTCCTCCTCCGGCCTCCCCCTCTTGTCCCCATCTAGAGCTCCCCGCACAATGCCAATGTTCTTAAACCAAATGTATTCAGGTCTGCCTCATAAAAATAGGGTTGTTTGCACTTCTTGAGTCTTTGGCTATCGTTACGCTATTGGTATTGATATGTCTGTACCAAACTGTATCTTCATTCAAATGATTTGATGCTTTAAGGATTTTCTGACATTAAATTTCCTACTCTTTGCTACAAACCTAGGATAATTTTCAGGAAGATCCATTGTATATGGCCATGATAATTAACAATTGTCTGAAGGAAGAGCGGAAAATATTGGAGAGCGCCCAAAGGCTTGAGCAGGTAGTTGTGTAAAGGAACTGTTTTTAATAAACATCTGACCACTTTCATTTATTTGTGCAGACTGTTTTATTTATTTATATTTCTTATATACCGCACTATTTGCAATCAGCGCGGTTCACATGGAACAGAAACATCCGACAACTTAAATATGTCTGGTCTTATCTAGGACAGGATACGTAACATTAAATAAAAGAAACAAAACCATCAGTGCACGCCCTATTGACTGGTGTTTAGTTTTGTTTTGTTTTGTAAAATAAGGGGTATGCGCTAATGATGTGCGTGTTAGTTCACGCTAAGCAGTTAATACACGACATGGTAACAGCTACCACATGCTAAAAACAGCCAGTGTGGTAAAAATGACACGTTAACCGCTTAGCATGTGACGGGACAGGGACTGGGTGGATTAGGTGTGTAAAGTGGGTGTTGACTGCACGTTGCAGTTAGCGTGGGGGTAATTTAATGCATGCTAATTGTCAGTGTTTGTTAGCACAGGTGCACTTTAATGCCACCTCAGTGGGTGGTGGTAAGTGCATCCCTGTTAATTTGAAATGCCGCTGCCATGTGTTAAGGAATTTTTCAGTGTGGTAATTGCTGGGAACACACTTGGCATGCTCCTGACATCATGAGGAATTGCACTTATAGTGCAATAGGAGCAAAAATGAAATGCACTTACTGCGCTTTAGTAAAGATGCCCCTAAATGTGTTAATTGCAAATTTCTTTGGTATAGTCCTACTGTAATCTAGTTGCCATTGGGATGTTTATTTTGATTTCTTTACCACTTTTTTGAAGAAATTCACCCAAGGTGGTGCATAGCAAGTATAAACTGGACATAGATAGTTTGCAATTACAATATTATAAGATATTCCTGTAATGGCACATATAAAAACATGGTAAAACATGTTTACCATCCTGTTTATCGGCACGTCTCCCAGCATTGCCTGTGCAGTCTTACCTGTTCACCATGTGACTGCTACACATATAATTGGCATCGTTGCAGTGTTCTGTACTGTGGCGCCTTGCGCCCAAAGAGCAGGATGTGCTCCTTGGGCAAGCTCCTTGCGGCAACTCATGGGGCTCCTTGACAGACCTCTCCAAAAAATCATTTTACTTTTGATGTCAAGTCATTGCACTTTTTTCTATCTCGGTATTTTATCCTCTTTACAATGACCATCTTCCCTGGGGCTGACGTTTCTCTGCACCTTTAAGATACTACATCTGCTCCAATGTAAAGAATCTAATACAGTGTTGTCCTTCCTCCTCAACCAGTTATCATTCTATCAATGCGGAGATGCCATCCAGTAGTAACCACTCCTGCAGCTTCCAAAAGGTCCTTCATAATCCTTTGCACCACCGCGGCACAATCCTGAAACTCTGCTTCCTCTAGAATCCCACAAAAATTCAGGTTATTCCACTGGGATTGGTTTTCAAGATCCTCCATTTTCTCTGTCAGCTCCTCCCTCAACCAGCTGATTCGTCAGGACCTTGGTAGCCTCGGCTGCTCCTCAACACGCTCCTCTATTTCCTCCACCCTCCTCCCAAGGTCACAGATATCATCTTGCAGGCCCTCAGTATTGCCCATGAGATCTCCCACAAACGGGAAATATCAGATTTGAAGTCCTGAAGCCAGGCTCTTACTTCAGCCTGGAAAGACAGTTCACTTGTCTCCCGTGGTGGGGACCTAACATGTTCAGCCACCTGGACTCCTGCTCCACCAGTCCTATCCATCTCTTTATCTGGCCCACACGCCACAGCGAGTGCCATTTTTATCTTGGGATCACCGTGGAGTTGCAGAGCTAGGGTAAGCAAACTTCAAATTGACATCCTTCTTTTTGCCTGCAGCCATTACGGGGAGCAATAGAGCCACTATCCACTCTGCGCTAGGAGATAATTGCCACAATTACTTGGGGTTGAATTCTATTCCAGACACAGACCTACTGGAGCTACAAATTAGGCAGCCATGCTGGGCAGTGACATCACCGATCTCTGAGCCTGCTCAGCTCTATTCTGATTCGGGTCATGGCTGCTAGCACCTTCGGGCCACGGTCGCTCTGATGATAAGCTTCCAGTGAACTAAGCCACTTGCACAAATCTCTCTCTTGGGCTCCCTTTTCTTTCTTCGCCCCGGAAGCCATACTCAACAGGTGCCCTTGATGACTGCCTTCAATCCGTCCCAAACCGTACCTAACTCCACCTAACTGCCTTATTGAAGAGAAGATATTCCTCTATCTCCTTTTGCACCCACCTAATATTTGTGCTTTCCTCTAGCAAGGCATCATTAAGACATCAGAATCCCATATAGTCTTCTCTTTTCCCCATATCTAAGGTCATCACTACCAGGGTATGGTCGGTCCATGTAATAGCGCCATGTTCTATTGTCTTCACGTTGTACATTAAATTCCCACTCAGCCATACCATGTCAGTCCTACTGTGTGTGGATGCGAGTAAAAGATGTAGCTGCGTTCTCCCAGGTGCCTTCTCCTCCAGACATCCTCCAGTCCTAACCTTTATTTCAGGTATAGCAGGCACGTTCACTCCTTTTTGCCCCCTATGGAAGCCCCCCCCCCCTCCCACACACACACACTGTTGTCCACCCTGGGGTTTACTGTTAAATGATAGTCTCCTCCCATTATGATAAGGATGTCCCCCAGGCCCTCCAGCATGGGTAACAGCTCATTTAAAAAACAATGCTTGTTTTTCATTCGGGCCATAGAGACAGACTGACCATCATCACCTTAGCCTCTTCCAGCTTTAGGTGAACTCCTATATACCTCCCCCCTTTATCTCTGACCACCCTGTCCACATCCCCTCTAATAGACTCACTTAGCGGTACAGCCCCCCCCCCCTCCGCCCCTTCTTAGGTGCTTCCCTTTGGGCCGCTAGAAGCACCCATGGATATCTCCTAGACTGTAACAGCCATTCTTGCCCTAATCGTAAGTATGTCTCTTGGGACACATAAGATGTTAGCATGAAGGTGCCCCCCCTTTTTCCAAAAGCCTCTGCTTAGACCATGACTTCAACCTTTAATATTAAGCGTGGCCACCATTAGACACCCTCCCACCCCATTATCTCCCCCTCCGCACTCTCTCCCCCTCCCTGCCAGCCCTCTCCCCTACTCCTGCCTCCCCCCATTCCCCTCAGCCTTTCTGACCATTTATTCAGAGGTTCTACCCTGTAATAGTGCTCACCGTGCCCAATTTCCCGCACCTCCCCCTCCCTCTTATACTGTTCCCTGACACCTGACATATTCAGTACTCATGTGCTCTCCTTTCCTTCACCATGCACTCCTCTCACCCAACTACCATACCCATTACATACAGCCATTGCATTCGCAGCCAGCCACCACATCCGTCGCCCTCCCCATTCACCTCCCACTCACCTACTAAGCAGTATGATAGTGTCCGACATAGACAAGGTCTCGCAAACTCTCATCTTCAAGTCTTCAACTTCTTCTGTAGCCCTCTCTTCTTGCTACTGTCTCCGGCCAACACAGTCCACCTTCCAGCGCTCACTCCATCCTGTCGCCTGCGCTCTGTTGGTACTGCGTTCTCCACTGGTGCTCCAGCTTCCCACAAGGCTTTCACTGCCTCTCCCATCAATCTCACATTCCACGTGTGTCCGTTCTTAGAAAAGGTTAGTCTGAATGGATACATCCACAGAAATTTCAATTGGGCCTGCTGGAGTGCCTTGGTGATATGTGCCATAGCTTTGCGTCACTGCAGGGTCCCACTTGCCAAATCAGCATATATGGCTACCTGGTAACCCTGCCAGTCAAATTTATTCAGACCCCGCATCTTCAAAGCAATCTGTTCTTTAAGGCTGTAATCCTGGAAACAAACCACTGTCTCTCTTGGGCATTGATGTGCTGTGGCCCCAGCACCATATGCGCTCTGTCCAACACAATTATTTCAAGGATCTCGTCCTCACATCCTCAATGCAGGGCTTCCCAGAATACCACACTCGCTACCTTTTTGCTGTCCATAAACTCGCTGTCCTCTGGGACCCCTCATATGCGTAAATTTGTTCTGCCGGATCCTATTTCTAGATTTTCTATTTTGAGACACATCTGCTCTTTTCATTCCTCTACGGCCAATAGCTTTTATGCCATGTCCTCATAATCCTCAGCCATTTGTTTCAGTTGGTCTTCGTGGTCTCCCATGCAGCGTCCCAGATCCACCATTTCCTCCTTAATTTCTCCAACAAAGGTCCCCAATTCAGCCTTTATAGCTGCCAGTTCAGACTTCAGCTCTCCAAACCATTCATGAAATTCAGCTCTGGTCACTTTGGCAAATGTAACCATCGTGCCTCATGTCCTTCCTCTTGCACTGCCTGCACGGAGCTCCCAGTATCCCCGGCTGCCATCTTACTGTCTCCGTGGCTCTCTGACCCTCCTCCCACATATGCAAAGTCCTTGAGGTCTGCCACTCTCCGTCGTGTTGTCATTTTCGGCCCAACCAGACTCCCCCACTGCTCTGATACACTTCCTTGCTCTGTTGCAAATCGCTAGTGAGGAGAAAGCTGCACTACGGAGCTTAGCTCTAAAGCTGTCAACACACCCAGCGATGTCACGTCCTCCGAATTTTAGTTTTGATGGCATTAGTTTGTAAAGCCTGTTCTTGGGCTGCCATTATCAAGCTGTTTCTTTTTTCAGTGCTCCAGATGTTAACCATTCCACGTTAGGGTCTCATTCACCTTTCCTTCAATATTTCTGATGTATTTCAGTGGCTTCTCTTTCCAAATGTCCAGTCTATTCTGGGTGACTTCTTTCTTGTATTCTATTTGTGTTTTCATTGTATTAAGGAGATGCTCTTTGCAAATTTCCACAAGCAATGCTTCTTTTTTTTAGTAACATAATCATTTAGACCACATTTTTTTCCTCAGTTTGCTTAATTTGCAAAAGGCCTTTACCACCTTTCTTATGTTGCAAATAGAATCTATCCACATCACTCCTAGGATACGGTGCATGGTGCATTGCCATCAAATTTCTTATTTTCTGATCAAGGTTATCCAATTCAGCTTGGGTCCAGTTAATTACTCCTGCAGTAAATCTAACTACAGGTACTGCCCAGGTATTTATCGCCTTAATAACATTTCCACCATTGAGTTTTGATTTTAGCATTTTCTGAACTCTCTTTATGTATGTAGTAAGAGCTAGTGTTCTTCTTTAATGCAGTCGTGGTGTTATTGGGTCAGTTTCAAAAGTAATAATAGCAGTAGTAATAACAAAGGCAAAATGGGATTTGCAAATCAAATGATCCTGTTCTATTTCTCAATGTCAGACCCAGGTGGGGAGCACACATAATGCTGTAATGCAGGACAAGCAGAAGGAGCTGGATATGAAAGTTAAAGATTTGAAGAACACAGTTCAAGTAAGTAGTGTTTGAAAACTCCAATATGGGGTTAAACATTATAGAAGTCCAATATCCAAAGGTGTTTTCCTTCCCCTTCCTGCCTTCTCTGTGGGATTAATCCTTGAGTATCTATTAGGGATGTGCATTCAATGGTGTGCATTCAGTTCCTTAAGTCACCTTAAAAATTTTAGTGCACACCAAATTGATTTCATATCATTATTTATTTTTATTTCTTTTATATACCGCGCTCTTTAGAATCAGTGCGGTTTACATGTATACTAACAGGTACTTTTTATTCCCTTGTCCCCGAAGGGCTCACAATCTAAGTGTACCTGAGGCAATGATTTAACATGTGTACAGTTGATTTCCAGATTGTCCTGCTAGACCATTGTCCCCATGCCAGCAGAGGTGGAGACGGAGAAGAAACTTCTAGTGGCATCATCCTGCTGCTAGACCTGGTGTAGCTAGGAGCATACTTTAGTATTTCTGTCATCAGCAGATGGTGGATGCAGGACTGGTGCAGCTGGGTTTTGGTAGTGGATTAACTCCTGGGCAGCCATCCTAAGGGGCTCCGAGGACCCAGGAGAGCTCGACAGAGGGTGTCTCCAGAGTGTATCTATGGGTATCCTGCTGGAGTTTCCTGCATGGAGAGGAAAAAATGATCCGTCCTTCCCATCAGTACCCTTGACCGGTTAAGTGTCTGAAATTCTGCCAGATCAAGCCCCTGTCTTCTCACAGGTTTCAGCCTCCCTTCCCCATCCCCTTAGAGAAGCCTCCGGTCCAAAGGCAAGAATGTATGTGAGGAGAGAGCAGAGCACCTGGAAGCGACTTGAGCCCAGCACTATCTTATGGCCATGAGCTCCATGGGGGTGTCCAGTTTTTGATTTATTTGTGCCTGCCTTTGTCAGCCACAGCCATGGAGGTGGCCCAACCTTCTTTTTGCGTGGTTTGTTGTTGGGTTCAGCAAGTGTCACTTTTTTTGTTTCCTTTTTTTCAGTGCTAATTTACCATTTTCTTGGTGCACATTCATCATCGTGACTGTGCACATAGAGGCACATTCTGTACTGTGTCTGGTCAGAACCGAATGCACAGAGGTAGACATGATTCTGATCCCATGGGGCACATCTTTGCCCCAGGGGATCAGAATCGCATCTAGGCCTGTACGTGCAGGCTGGGACCTGATTCCCATTGGCCTGCATGTACAGGCCTCTTTCCCGGGTAACCCAGTCAGGCTCCTGAATGGAGCCGCAGTGCCATGGCAACCGAACACCATGGTGCTGCGGCTCCATTCAGGAGCCGCAATCCCCGGTCGCTGATACATTTTCGTTTCCCTGCAGCCTGAACCCCAATCTAGCCTCCCATGGCCAGGGTCGAGCTGCAGGGCTTCTCCTGCACCCACCTCACCTTTTGTCCCCAGCCGGGCCTCCTGTCCCCCAATGTCTAGGGGGACTTATTCTACCTCTGAGGTGGAATTTATTTATTAGCTGCGCTTATATACCACTTTTCACCGGGTCAAAGCGGTTTACAAAATAGAGGGGGTACAGTAAAACACGTTATCACATATTTATATGGGGTTAGGGGTTGCCATCACCAGGGGGTTCAAACATATATACATTTCAGTTGCGCCCCATTCAATCTGCTGGCCCCGGACTTACAGGGCCGACTTCAGCATCATCCCTGTACGTCCAGGGCCGCAGACTGTCCACTGACCGCCTTAACTCTGCCTCTGCACTGCCCTTTCCCGCCCACATCTAAGCCTTCCCTTATAAACTCCTTGTTTGTACGGGGAGGCTTAATCGGGGACGAAAAGGGGGACGTCCATCCCCGCTATTCATGAGTCAGAATAGACAACTTATTGTATAATTGTGCTGCCGCATACGTGTGTAATCTACACATTCAAGTTACACGTGCATATGTACATGTTTAGAGAGTCCACGTGTAAAGTTACACATGTAAGTCTGATCAGTGCAGCTGTGCTAAGCATGGAGAAGACCACATGTTAGCACATAAAAGTGCTATCTGGGTTGCAGTAAACGCCGAGCTGGACTTACGGATCCCCTTTGCGAGTGCTGCATGAAGGATCAAGGTGAGTGGTTGGAAGTGGATCCAGCGGATCAGAGCGCTTCTCGGTTTAAGAACATAAGACATGCCATACTGGGTCAGACCGAGGTCCATCAAGCCCAGTATCCTGTTTCCAACAGTGGCCAATCTAGGTCATACGTATCTAGCAATATCCCCAAAAGACACAGGTTCCTCAATGCTTGTACTGGGTCAAGCATTGATATCCTGGGTCCCTTTTTAATAGTGGTTTATGGACCTTTCCTCCAGGAACTTGCCCAAACCTTTTTTAAACCCAGCTATACTAACAGCCCTTACTACATCCTCCGGTAACAGATTCCAGAGTTTGATTACACGTTGAGTGAAAAAATATTATCTCCAGGAACAAGCAGGAATAAGTCCTCACATATGGGTACCGACGGAGCCCGAGCGGGAAAGCTCCCCAGCTTCCCAGAAGGAAAGCTTTTGGGGCCTCCCACTGCGCATGCATGCTGCCTTCCCGCCTTCCTGACCAACTCTCCTCAGTTCTTCTTTTTCCGCGGAGCCAGCAGGTCTTGTTCCTGTCACCGCTGAAGAAGTTATTTTAATTTATTTCTTTGGCCGCGTGTCTGCCTTCCCCGATTCCAGACCGGTACCGCCGGTCTTTTTTTTTTTTTTTTTTTTTTTTTAAATAAAGGAAAAATCTTCTTTTTTTTTCCTCACTTGGTGTGTTAGTTCTGTGATTCACTAATTCTCCCTCATGGAGAAACAAGCCTCTGGGTTTAAAAAATGCACCAAGTGCAGCGGTACTATTTCAGTCACAGACACCCATGAATGGTGTCTTAAATGTTTGGGGCCTGACCATTCCATTCCGGATTGCCCATCCTGTTCTTTGATGTCTAAACGTGGCTTACAGAACCGGGCAGCCAAGTTTCACATGCTGTTTTCTACAGATACTCCAGCATCGACATCTTCCAGGTCTTCCTCTCCTGATGGATCTCAGGTAACCAAACATTCCTCTGGCAGGTCCTCAAAGGGCAAATCTCCCTCTAAGTATCGAGATACCCCTGGGCTTGACCCTGAGGACCCTGACCCAGCCAAACAACCCCGGCGGGAAGCTCCGGCTTCCAAAGCTCCTCCTATGGGGTTACAGGTTGACATCGATGGCACGGCCTCGACCGATCACCTGTTAGACTGTTCTGGGGTACCGGCTCAATCATCCGGTACCGACATCCAGACAGTCGTGGCATCCATGGATCATACAGTTCAATCCATGCAGCAGGCCATTTTGGCTTTTATTAAGGCTGCGACGCCCTCGGTACCGCACCCTGCGGTACCGACTCCGGTTCCGGTACCACAACCGATACCGGTACCCATGCCTTCCACATCGACCAGGATACCGATTCCGGTTCCCGGTTCCGGGGTTTTTTCCCGATACCGATCCGGTTCCGGGTACCCCCGATGTCGATACCGGTCGATACGCTTATCGATCCCTGGAAGCAAACAGACGATACTTTGAGTCTTCTGATGATCCTGATTCATCAGATGACTCTGCTGAAGTATCCCTTACTCTACCTGAGGAGCCCTCTTCTCCAAAGAGGAGAATGTCTCCTCCAGAGGATTTATCCTTTCAAGACTTCATCATTGAAGTAGCTAAAGGCCTTTCTATTTCTGTATCCTCTGAAAAAGAACCTAGAGCAAAAAAGTTAGACATTTTAGGATACTCTAAGGTTCCCAAAGAGGCAGTCTCTCTGCCCATCCATGAAATTCTTCAAGATCACATGATGGACTTATGGGAGACTCCTCTCACCCTATCTCCACATTCTCGTCGTCTGGACACCATGTATCGTGTCCCCCCTTCTCCTGGGTTTCAAAAAACTCAGCTCCCGCACCACTCCATTGTGGTGCAGTCAGCTATGAAAAGGATCAAGAGTACTAAAAGACACTCTTCTACTCCCCCAGGAAGAGAATGTAGGACTCTGGATGCTTTTGGAAGAAAAATCTTCCAAGCAAGTATGCTTATTGCCAGAATCAACTCATACAGCCTCTATATGGGCATGTTTCTGAAGGAAATTGCATTAAAAATACGCCATTTTCTCCCCTTTATCCCAGAGGATAGAAAGGAGGAGTTCCTTCTTCTGCTGAAGCATACCCAAGATATTTCAAAGTTCTCCAACAGAGCAGCCTTTGACTCCTTTGAAGGTGCTAGCAGAGCCTCGGGTATTGCCATAGCGGCTCGCAGAATTGCTTGGCTCCAGGCCTCTAACCTTGAACCCTGGGTCCAGGATGGGTTGGGAAATTTGCCCTGTACGGGTGAGAATCTGTTTGGTAAGGAGTGGCAAATCAAAGCAACTCAAATGGATGCAGAAAATGCTGCTTTAGATAGACTTTCTAAGTCTACCTCTACCCCTGTCAAGAAGAAATCTTTCAAAAAGCCTTTCTACAAGAAGGCCAGATTTGCCACAAATACTGGCCAACAATCTTCTGCAGCTCGCTTTGCTCCTAAGCGTCAGCAGCCTAAACAGGCCAGGGCAAAACCTGCAGGGGCTGCTACAGCCCAACAGTCCCAACCCCCTCAGGGTTTTTGACTTAAAACTAGAGAACTTAACTTTTCTGGCTCTAAAACATCCAGAACCTCTCATCATTCCAGGAAGGTTAACTCATTTTGCTCCCAGATGGGAGCAAATCACATCAGAGCAATGGACCCTCTCTATCATCAGAGAGGGCTACAAACTACATTTCTCCAACCTTCTTCCCCATACCATGGTAAGAAGTTTCAATTCTCCCCCATCTCTCCTAGACCTGTTGGGTCAGGAGGTGACCACTCTTCTCGCCCAAAAGGCAATAGAAGAGGTTCCTCTTCCTCAACAAGGGTCAGGTTTTTACTCCCCTTATTTTCTCATTCCCAAGAAAACAGGGGGGTACAGACCCATTTTGGATCTCAGAGAATTGAACAAATTTCTATACAGGGAGAAATTCAAGATGCTTTCTCTAGGCACTCTCCTTCCATACCTACAGAGTCAGGACTGGCTTTGTTCTCTAGATCTCAAGGATGCGTACACACATATACTCATCCATCCATCCCACAGAAAATTCCTACGGTTTCTGTTCCAGGGAAAACACTTCCAATACAGAGTACTTCCCTTCGGTCTAGCCTCTGCTCCAAGGGTATTTACCAAATGCATGGCTATAGTAGCTGCATTCCTACGCACCCTGGGAATGTTTGTCTTCCCATACCTGGACGACTGGCTCATCCGAGCTCAGTCTGAGGCTCAGACTTCCCTGGATCGCACCAGGCGAATTCTACAGTATCTGGGACTTGTGATCAATCTGCCAAAGTCCCAACTCACCCCTACTCAATCCCTAGAATTCATAGGGGCTTGGTTGGTTACCACCACCGCAAGGGCCTATCTACCTCAGGCCCGTTGCCAACGTCTAGTGCACTTAGCCTCTCAGACTCAGTCCAGAAGCCACTTGACTGCCAGAGAGATGCTACAACTATTAGGCCACATGGCCTCCACAGTGCATGTGGTGCCTTATGCTCGCCTACATATGAGAGCAGCTCAATGGACTTTATCCACCCAGTGGACTCAAGCATCAGGAGCTCTCTCAGACCAAATAGCAAACTCCAATCTCGTCTCTTTTGGTCTCTCCAATGGTGGATATCCACTCAAAATCTGTTGTTGGGGGGGCCCCCTTTCAACCATTGTTGCCCCAAGCAACCCTCACAACAGATGCCTCCCAAACAGGTTGTGGGGCTCATCTCCAAGATCTCTCCACTCAGGGCACTTGGTCTCCACAGGAGACCACCCTTCATATCAACCACTTGGAACTTCGAGCAATCTTTCTAGCTCTCAAAGTTTTTCATATCCTCCTCAGCAACATGACAGTCCTTATTCACACGGACAATCAAGTAGCCATGTTTTACATAAACAAACAAGGAGGGACTGGCTCTCTGTCGCTTTGCAACGAAGCTCTTAGATTATGGGCCTTCGCCAGAGCATCAAATCCATCTCCTGGCAGTATATCTTCCAGGAATCCAAAACTCTTGGGCAGACAGACTCAGTCGAGTTCTGCTTCCACACGAATGGTCCCTGCACATGGATCAGGTACTCAGAATCTTCCAGAAATGGGGAACCCCGGACATAGACCTCTTTGCAAGTCCGTGGAATGCCAAACTTCCCCGGTTCTGTTCCAGAATTCCGTGTCAGGGAGTTCAGACCAAAGATGCCTTCCTCCTGCATTGGGGTCAGGGTTTCCTGTATGCCTTTCCACCCATTCCCTTGATTCCCAAGACTCTGTTCAAACTTCAAAGGGATCAAGGGTCCATGATCCTCATAGATCCACGCTGGCCACGCCAAGTGTGGTACCCTCTACTTCTGCATCTCTCCCAAGCCCCCTCCCTGGACTTGGGAGCGGCTCCAGACCTTCTGTCTCAAGAGGAGGGGACTTTGTGGCACCCAAACCCCAAGTCCCTTCACCTCAGAGCTTGGTTACTGAAGGCCTAGACCTTCAACACTTCAATCTTTCGCAGCAAGTGAAGGATATCCTACATACCTCTAGGAAACCTTCCACTAGGCGTTCTTACGCTTTTAAATGGAAAAGATTTTCCATTTGGTGTGCTCAAAAGGGTCTTAACCCTCTGGCACTCCCATTGAATTCTCTTTTGGAATATCTCCAGCATCTTTCCAATGCAGGACTCAAAACAAAGTCAGTAAGAGTCCATTTGAGTGCTATTGCGGCATCACTTAAGCCCATCAATGGACAACCTGTTTCCTCTCATCCTCTTATTGCAAGATTCATGAGAGGCTTAACTTTAACTAAACCTCCCATTCGACCTCCTCCGGTGGCATGGGACTTAAACTTGGTTCTTGGTCAGCTTATGAAGCCACCTTTTGAACCCTTAGCCACTACCTCCTTGAAATTTCTTTCCTGGAAGGTTATTTTCCTCATTGCAGTCACTTCAGCTCGCCGCATCAGTGAACTGCAGGCCTTAGTGGCTAATCCACCTTACACAAGGTTCCATCATGATAAGGTAGTCCTTAGAACAAATCCTCACTTTATGCCTAAAGTGGTCTCACCTTTTCATCTTAATCAAGAGGTTTATTTACCTGTCTTTTTTCCAGCTCCTCATGCATCCAATGCAGAGAGGAACCTTCATACTCTAGACCAGTGATGGCTAACCTTTTTGAGCCCGAGTGCCCAAACTGCCGCACAAAACCAAAGAATTTCCTCAAAGTGCCAGCACGTCAATTAAACCTTAACAACAAGATTTTAGTATCTAAAAACTCTTTATAAAGTTGCCTGAACTATGTAACATCATTTGTAAAGGTTGGAATCTTTGTATTGTCAGAGAATCAATTTGATTCACAATCCTTTGGTTTTCATTTCAATTTATTGGCAATTTATAATGTTTTAATGATTTCATTCAATTTAATGAATTTAGGAAGAATTTGATTCAGTTACACAATATATTTTAAATGTATTATTCACATAACATGTCAAATGTATCCTGAGTAAAAAAAAGATAAACTTCTTAAAACTGTTAACTGTGTCAGGACTCGGTGTGTATTCCCAAAGAATCTATACATGAAAAAAATTAATGTGATGTTTGTTGTTGCATGCATGCTGATAACTTGTCAAAGAGATATCTTTCTACCTTTTGTGCATTTTTTTTCAGTTGCAATTGCTCCAGCCACTTTCTTCTGGTTTCTTCATGTTTTCTGCTAACTCTCCATCATCTGCTGTCCATTTGTCCTTTCTTCTCTCTTCTAGTTTTTTTTTCCATTCTCTCTCTCTACATCCGCTTTAACATACTAATCTTTCTCCTTTTGCTCTTTCCTCATTCCTATTTCATCCACTCAAATTTTACCCCTCCATCCTCAATCCCCACTTACTCTCCCAATACCCGGCCAATTGTAGATTTTTTATCCCTCCCGCACAAAATATTTTTCCCCTCTCCATTTTACTCTCCCAGCCCCATCCCATTCTAATCCTCCCCCAACATCAGCTCCCTTCTAGTTCCAGCCTCACCCAGCATCCATTCCCTTCTAGTCCCTGCATCAGCCCATTTCCAGTCCTAGTCCCTGCATCAGCCCATTTCCAGTCCTAGCCCCCCATCAGCCCATTTCCAGTCCTAGCAACCCCCCAACCCAATACCAGTCCTAGCCCCCCCCATCAACCCACTTCCAGTCCTAACCCCATCAACCCATTTCCAGTCAGCCCCCATAGCCCATTGCCAGTCCTAACCCCCCCATCAGCCCACAGCCCATTACCAGTCCTAACCCCATCAGCCCACCTCAAGTCCTAACCCCTCCCTATCAGCCCATTTCCTGTCCTAGCCCCCCCCCATAGCCCATTATCAGTCCTAACCCCCCCATAGCCCATTACCAGTCCTAACCCCATCAACCCACCTCAAGTCCTAAACCATCCCCTTCAGGCCTTCACTTGTCCTAGCCCCCCCCATAGCCCATCAGCACTCCTAACCCCCCCCAGCCCCCCCATAGCCCATCAGCACTCCTAACCCCCCCAGCCCCCCCATAGCCCATCAGAACTCCTAATCCCCCCCATAGCCCATCAGCACTCCTCCCCCCCCCCCCCCCCCATAGACCAACAGCACTCCTAACCCCCCCACCCCCCCCGCAATCCTACCCCCCCCCCCCCCAGCCCATCACCACTCCTAATCCCCCAGCCCAGCCCAGCCCAGCCGAGGGAATTTTTTTTTTTTTTAAAAGCTGTCTTCTCCCGCTGCCGGGGCCGCCGCGGCAGAATCGAGTGTGCCGCGGGGCCCCCCCTGCCCAGCACAGCCTGCCCTCCCCCTCTATCCGCTCTCTCGTCGCAGCTCACAGTGACACGCGCCGGCTTTCAGAGCGCGAAGGGATTAGTTTCCCTTTCGCGGCTCTGTTAAGCCCGCGGGGGCTGATGGGAACTTCCCATCAGCCCCCGCGGGCTTAACAGAGCAGCGAGGGAGAAACTCTTCCCTCGCTCTCTGAAAGCCGGCGCGTGTCACTGTGAGCTGCGACGAGAGAGCGGATAGAGGGGGAGGGCAGGCTGTGCTGGGCAGGGGGGGCCCGCGGCACACTCGATTCTGCCGCGGCGGCCCCGGCAGCGGGAGAAGACAGCTTTTTCTTTTTTTTTTTAAATTTTACTTGCGGACCTTCCCGCGTGCCAGCTGCAAGGCCTTCGCGTGCCACAGCTGGCACGCGTGCCATAGCTTCGCCATCGCTGCTCTAGACTGTAAAAGAGCTCTTGCCTTTTACCTCCACAGAACACAGCAACATCGAAAGTCTTCTCAGCTTTTTGTTGCTTTTGATCCTTCTCATTTAGGACTTCCAGTCTCCAAAAGAACACTCTCCAATTGGATTGCTCAGTGTATCTCTTTTGCTTACCAGAGTAAGAACCTTTCTCTGGAGGGCCATGTCACCGCTCACAACGTGAGGGCCATGGCCACCTCTATGGCTCATCTAAACTCTGTGTCCATTGACCAGATCTGTCGAGCAGCCACCTGGGCCTCAGTTCATACCTTTACAGCCCATTACTGTTTGGACGAGGACTCCCGCCGGGATGCCTTGTTTGGTCAGGCTGTCCTCAGACACCTGTTCCATTCTTGAACAACTCCAGCCCACCTTCCCTGAATGGATGCCTAAGATCCATAAGAAGATGAAGAACCTTCAGGGTCTCATACCCTTTAGGGGATCTCCCGGGCATCTTAGCTAGGGAGTCCCCATATGTGAGGACTTATTCCTGCTTGTTCCTGGAGATAGCACTGTTACTTACCTGTAACAGGTGATCTCTGGGAACAGCAGGAATTAGTCCTCAACCCACCCACCTCCCCTAGGAGTTGTATCTCTCTCTCTCTCTTCCTTTCCTCTCTCTATTGTCTCAGCTATAAACTCGAACTGAGGAGAGTTGGTCAGGAAGGCGGGAAGGCAGCGCGCATGCGCAGTGGGAGGCCCCAAAAGCTTTCCTTCTGGGAAGCTGGGGAGCTTTCCCGCTCGGGCTCCGTCGGTACCGACGTACCCATATGTGAGGACTAATTCCTGCTGTTCCCAGAGATCACCTGTTACAGGTAAGTAACTGCTTTCTCTTATTTGTCTTAAATAGTTTACCCTGTAGCTTCATTACATGTCCCCTAGTCTTTCTATATTCTGATAGCGTAAACAATTGATCCACGTTTATCCGTTCCACTCCATTCATTAATTTATAGACCTCTATCATATCTCCCCTCAGCCGTCTCTTTTCCAGGTTAAAGAGCCCTAACCTTTTTAGCCTCTCTTTATAGGAGTAGCCTTCCATCCCCTTCACCAATTTGGTGGCTCTTCTCTGTACTTTTTCTAATAACGCTATGTCCTTTTTAAGATATGGTGACCAGAATTGCACACAATATTCAAGGTGCGGTCGTACCATGGAGCGATACAGAGGCATTATAATATCCTTTGTTTTATTCTCCATCCCTTTCCTTATGATACCTAGCATTCTATTTGCTTTCTTGGCCGCCGCTGCACACTGGGCGGAGGGTTTTAACATGTTATCCACGATGACTCCTAAATCTTTTTCCTGGGTGGTGGTTTCTAATGTGGAGCCTTGCATCGTGTAACTATAGTGTGGGTTGTTCTTTCCTAGGTGCATAACTTTGCACTTGTCCACATTAAATTTCATCTGCCATTTGGATGCCCAGTCTTCCAATTTATCCAGATCCTCCTGCAGTTTTCCACAATCCTCTTGGGTTTTAACAGCTTTAAACAGTTTTGTGTCATCTGCAAATTTGATAACCTCACTAGTTATTCCCTTTTCCAGGTCATTTGTGAATATGTCAAAAAGTAGCGGACCCAGTACAAATCCCTGGGGTACTCCACTATTCACCTTTTTCCATTGGGAATATTGGCCATTTAGCCCTACCCTCTGCTTTCTATCTTTTAACCAGTTTCCTATCCACAATAGTACACTGCCTCCTATCCCATGACTTTTTAGCTTCGCCAAAAGTCTCTGATGGGGGACCTTGTCAAAAGCTTTCTGAAAGTCCAGATACACTATATCAACCGACTCACCTTTGTCTACCTGTTTATGCACACCTTCAAAAAAACATATCAGATTAGTAAGACAAGATCTTCCTTGTCTAAAGCCATGTTGGCTGTCTCCCATTAGGCCATGACTATCTACATGCTGTGTAATTTTGTTCTTTATGATGGTTTCTACCATTTTCCCTGGTACTGACGTCAGGCTCACCGGTCTGTAATTTCCCGGGTCACCCCTGGAACCCTTTTTAAAAATTGGTGTTACGTTGGCGACCCTCCAATCTTCAGGTCTTACAGATGATTTTAATGAAAGTTCACAGATTACCAATAGCAGGTCTGCAATCTCATATTTCAGTTCTTTCAACACTCTGGGATGTATACCATCCGGTCCAGGTGATTTGCTACTATTCAGTTTATCAAATAGTTGTAATATATCTTCCCGGTGTAGCGATATTTCTCTCAATTCCTCTGCAGTATCACCTTTAAATACCACTTCAGTCTTGGGTAACATCCCTACATCTTCCTCAGTAAAGACCGAAGCAAAGAATTCATTCAGTCTCTCTGCTATAGCCTTGTCTCCTCTTACTGCCCCTTTTACCCCTCTATCATCTAACGGTCCAATTGACTCTCTCACAGGCCTTTTGCTACGAATGTACTTGAAAAAGTCTTTATTTCGTGTTTTTGCTTCTGTAGCAAGTTTCTTCTCAAATTCCCGCTTTGCCTGCCTTATCAATGCTTTGCATTTAACTTGCCAGTGCTTGTGCTGTTTCCAGTTTTCATCATTTGGCTCTTTTTTCCATTTCCTGAAGGTTGCTTTTTTGGCAACAACAGCCTCTCTGACCTCACCTTTAAACCATGCTGGCAGTTTTTTGGACTTTCTTCCACTCTTCTTAATGCGTGGAATACAGCTGGTCTGGGCTTCGAGGATAGTAGTTTTAAATAATGCCCAAGCTTGCTGTAAGTCTTTAACCTTTGGAACCGCTCCTTTTAGTTTTTTCCTAACTATATTCCTCATTCTATCATAGTCTCCCTTTTGAAAGTTAAAAGGTAGTACTGTGGATTCCTTTACTATTTGTCCTCCAATAATTAAATCAAACATGATCATACTATGATCACTATTGCCAAGTGGTCCCAACACCCTTATTTCTTGCACCAGATCTGGTGTTCCACTAAGGACTAGGTCCAGTATGGCTTCCTCTCTGGTCGGTTCATGAACCAGCTGCTCCAAGAAGCAGTCATTTATTCCATCTAGAAACTTTATCTCTTTAGCTTGTCCTGCCGTGACACTGACCCAGTCGATACCGGGGTAATTGAAATCACCCATTATTACTACTCTGTTGTGACTTTTGTTAGCTTCCGTGATTTCTTTGAGCATTTCATCATCCATTTGTTCATTCTGGCCAGGCGGTCGATAGTATACTCCCACTGCCATCACCTTCCCCTTCATAAGTGGAATTTCAATCCATAGAGATTCTACAGCAAATTTTGTTCCCTGCAAAACTTTAATCCTTTCTGACTCAATGCCCTCTCTAACATAGAGCGCAACCCCTCTAGATTTAGAGTGAGGGAAAGCTATTGGGAGGCCAAGGTCATGTCCTTGCACAGTCCTGCGCGATCCTCCCCATCTCCTTCTGATTCTGCAGACAGGGCTGGGGAAAAACAAGTCATATGTGGATGGAGGAGCAGCTGAGGCCCTGCCCTCAGGTTCAGGATTTTCATTGCCAGACTTCTCATTCTTTCAGCAAGCATGGCTGTTCTGGCAAAGCACTGGTGGGGGGGGGGGGGGTCAGAGTAGTGAGACTCCATGGCCCAGCCCATTCTTATGGTCTTTGGCAAGGAACAGCAGGGTCCAGGTCTCAGATGTACAAAGAAAGTGTCCTCATTGATGGGAGGCCTCAGATGACTCATGTTTCTCCCTGGAGTTGGAGGTTAGCTTGGGAGAGGAGTCTGGGCTGGTGGATGAGGATTCTCCACTGGAAGAGGAAGATTCTCTTATTATCCACCTCTTCAAGAAAGCGATTGGCAGCCCTGATCCCTCAGGTGGCCACCTGTCTACAAATTTCAGACATTCCGGCTGGTGGTGTGGAATTGAAGGGACACCCCATCCTTCAGGGGGTCCTTAGATCTTCCAAGGTCTTCCCGTTTCCACAGATCCTTCTGGACATGGTTACTATGAAATGGGACTTGCCTGGCTCTCCAGTGAGTTACATGAGAGTCCTGAGGAAGCTATATGCCCCCCTTCAGCAGGATTTGGATAAGGGGTTGCACTTTTCCAAGGATAGACATACAGGTTGTTGCTGTCACAAGGCATACTACCATCCGGGTAGAGGGTGGGTCCACTCGCTTAAAGATGAACTGGATCGTAAGATGGAGGTACTCAAGACTGGGTTCTTAGCCACTCTCTTATCCTCCAGGCAGCAATCTATGGAGGCTTGATGGCTCAGGCCCTTCTCTAGTGGCTGCAGTTACCCCTGGAGGACAGGACCTCGGCTTGGTTGGAGTTCACTGTGGCCTATCTGGCTGATACCATGTATGATCTTGTCCTGCTAGCGACAGCGATATTGCACTGGCCATGGTGGCAAGAAAATGACTTTGGCTTCAGTATTTGGTGGCAGACACAGCCTCTAAGTCTCATTTGGCCAAGTTCACCTTTAAGGGAAATTTCCTGTTCGGCAAGGACCTCGAGAAGCATGTAAAGGACCTGGTAGAATCTGAGCCCTAATGTCTCCCAGAAGATAGGTCAAAGGGATTCTGGAGGCTTGTGCCTCCTTCATCTTCTTCTTCCTCTTAACATTTTCTTTGATTTTGGTTTGGACTCCCGAGATTCTTTGAACTCTTGGTGGTACCGGCCATGAAAGTTGGCCCTGTGATTCTCTAGTTCTTGAACCAGTACTCAGCCATTTCGTGGGGCCTAAAGACTTAGTGACTCTTCCTCCTCAAGGATCTGTCCCTCCCATCCAGCACAATGATGATCAGAGGGCTCATGCCAAGGTGCCTCCATTGGTTGGCCGTCTCTGTCTTTTCACTAGGAATGGGCCTGGATTACTACCAATCACTGGATGTTCAGTGTTATTCAGCATAGTTCTGTTATGGAGTGCAGTAAGTCTATTTTCAATGCCTTTGAAAATAGATGTGGTTCTGATACCAAGAATACTGTGATTGGGGCCATCCTGGAGAGGCTGGTGTGCCTTCAGGTGGTGTACCCTCCACCCAAAGGGACAACAGAAGGTGCTCCGTCTACTTCATCATGCCAAAAAAAGATGGTTCCATCTGGCCCATCCTCACTTTAAAAGGAGCCGATGCCTCCCTGAGGGTTTCTCACTTCTGGGTGGAAACCCTTTGGTCAGTCATTCAAGCAGTTCGCATTGGTGAGTAGCTCATCTTTCTATATCCCATTCGGGAGGACCAGCAAAGGGTTCTACGTTTTGCCAATCTGGGTGATCATTTTCAGTTCTGTTCCCTGTCCTTGGCCTCACCACAGCCCCAAGAACCTTCTTCAGGATCATGGTAGTCCCGTTTAAGGCGCTGTGGCGCAAGGGTATCTATGTATACCCTTATCTCAATGACTGGCTTGTTCGCACTGGATTGCAGTCTGAAGCAGTCGAGATGACAACGTGAGTAGTCCAGTTTCTAGAAGGCCTCGGCTAGATGATGAATTGAAGAAATAATCATCTGGAATCCTCTAAATGGTTTGAGTATCTCTGAGTCCTATTTGATACTCGTGCTGACAGTCTTCTTGACTGCTGAGAGAATATTCAAATTTCTGGCGCAGTTGGCGACCTTCTAGCAATAGTCTCAAATCTTGGGAGTCGGCTATCTTCAGCTTCTGGGCTCAATGGCGGCCACCCTAGAGTTGGTCCATGGGCAAAGGCTCACACGACGCTGCTTCAGAGGGCTCTTCTGTCATGTTGTTCGTCTCACTTGTAAGACTTCAAGATCAGGCTCAGTCTTCTGCTGTCAGTCTAGTCCAGTCTAGGTTTGTGGTCATAGTCCACCAATTGAACAAGGGCATGCCCCTGGACAATCTTCAATGGCTCATCCTGATGTCTGATGCCAACCTATTCGGTTGGGGAGCCCATTGCGAAGGACAGTTGACTCGGGGATGCTGGATCAGTCACGAGTCAACAAGTCCCATCAATCACCTTGAAGTAGATGCCATTTGTTTAGTCCTCTGGTACTTTCACCACCAGGTCAAGGGCCAAGCAATCTAGGTCTTCCTGGGCAATGCTATGGTGGTGGCATATGT
Organism: Ichthyophis bannanicus; assembly: GCA_033557465.1. Lineage (NCBI taxonomy): Eukaryota > Metazoa > Chordata > Amphibia > Gymnophiona > Ichthyophiidae > Ichthyophis > Ichthyophis bannanicus. The sequence continues at coordinate 918,482,210 of CM066034.1, forward strand.
CAACAACCAGAGTGGCACCAAATGTGTGGAAGTGACCCTGGAAAAAGCCCTTTCATTTCCATAGGCAGAGTCAAATCTTCTGGTTCTTTTGATGCAGCACATTGCAGGTATGGACAATGTAGAGGCAAGTATGGACAATGTAGAGGCAGATTTTCTCATTTGCCAAACCCTTGATCCATAGGAGTGGGAGCTAGCACCATCCATGTTCCAGTGGATCCTGGACTTGTGGGGCTGTCCTTGGATGGATCCAATGGTGACCTGATTCAACGCCAAAGTGGAGAGATTCTTCAATTGATGCAAGGAACTGGGCGCCAAGGGTTTTGCTGTCCTGGTTCAGCCTTGGCCTCTTGTTAAGGTGAGTGATTTGCTGGATAGAACATCATCCGGGACTTGTGATTTTGGTGGTTCTGGATTGTCCGTAGAGGCCTTGGTTTGTGGACCTGATGTAGCTCTTGGAGGGTCCACCTCTGTGCCTTCCATGGATCCAGGGTCTGTTGTGCCGAGGGCCCATCCTGATGGACGATCTGGCTAACTTCTCACCTATAGCGTGGCCCTTGAGGAGTGGCACATAATACACAGAGGCTATTCTCAGGCTGCGATTTTGACTCTTGAAGGCGAAGCGAGATTCTACCTGCTTTTCCTATGTGTGAGTATGGTGCATTTTTGAGGGCTAGTTTTGGGAGTGACACTTTCTCCCTCAGAAAGAGGAGTTGCCATCCTTGCTGACTTTTCTGCAGGACTGGTTTGAAAAGGGTCTGTCCCTCAGTTCGTTGAAGGTGCAGGTGGCAATCTTATCTTGCTTTTGAGGACCAGTAGCTGGTGGCTTCTCAGTGATGCATCTGGATGTGGCCTGTTTCCTTAGGAGGGTGCATCACTTGCATCGTCCTTTATGGTTTGTTGTCCAGATGTGAGATTTGGGGCTCATTCTTTGGACCCTGTTGTCTTCTCCCTTTGAAATGTTGAAACAGGCTACTCTTAAGGATCTGTTGCTCTGGACAGTCTTCTTGCAATCTGTTCGGCATGCCACATTTTGGAGTTACAGGCTCTCTCGTGCAGGGATCCTTACCTGTCCTATTCAGAGGACACTGGACCCGATTTTTCAAAAGGCATTTACACGGTTTACAGCCCAGTAAACTGTGTAAATGCCTTAAATTGGGATATTCAATGGTACTTACACAGTTAGTGCCATTTAATATCCTCTTCTAACTCCCCAACGTACCCTGATGCTATCTGGTTAGCACTGGGGTTTGTTAGGGACTTTCTAGGTTGAGCGGTTGCAGAAACTGTCTCTAACTGGGCAGAAGCGATATTGCATGCTGCTCAGTTAGCGACCTGCGATTAAAAGATAGGTGAGTAAAACCGTCGCCTGTCTTTAAGGTGCAGGAGCTAACCGGGCAGCATGCAATATCACTGCTGCCCAGTTAGCTACTGCAGCTTCTGTCTTTTGCGGCAATCCCCGGATATTCAATGCTGAAGCCACATATGACTGTATATCCGGGGTTAAGGGTCGGTGGGCAGAGCTATGTGCCATAGGGGGCGCATAACCTGCCCAACTCTGTATCGGGCCCACTGTGTCTATCTGGCTGATCCCCCTCCTTCTTACCTAAGTTGGTTTCAGCCTTTCATGTCAGGTGTCTATCTTCCGTCCTTTTCAGTGGATCAGTGTGAGGGGAAGGACGAGGATCTTCACTTAGTGGATCTATGCAGAATGCTTCTCGGATATCTCAAGGTCACTAGGTCTTTCTTTCCAAAAGTCACATAGATTGTGCCCTATGCAGGTCTGTGTAAGGGCAAAGCAGCTTCTAAGGCTACCTTGGCCCATTGGATAAATGAGGCTGTATCCTTCATTTATCTTTTGTAGAAGTTTTCTATCCCAGAGGGATTGTGGGTGCATTCTACTTGGACTCGGACCCCTTTCTGAACAGTGTGTAGTTCAGTCACCCTACTGACATTTGTAGGGTGATAACTTGCTCATTCCTCTCAACCCTTTGTCAAGTTTCACTGTTTGGACATCCAAGCCAAGGAGGATGCATCCTTTGGTACAGAGATTTTGAAGTTAGCTGCGTCTGCCTAGTGGAGTAGTAGCTTTGGCTCCTCCCACTTGTCTGGACTGGTCTAGCAGGACGATCTGGAAAGTGACTTTTTTTTTTTACTAGATAACAACCCTTTCTGAAGTCCTGCTAGACCACTTTCTAGTTTTTTCTGTTTCCATTTCTGCTGGCAGGGGGACACAACCCACTTCTCTGGACTGGTCTAGATGAACTCCAGGGAAGGACATTATCTGGTAAGTAAAATGTCACCTTCTTTGCATTAAAAGGTTCTAATGTGGGATGAATTTTTTTATTAATGTAGTGAATCTGTGAAACTAGCCAAAAATAAAAATAAGGGAAAATGCCAAATTTTCTGGAAATGAATACAAAATGTTTGCTTGGGGGCATTTTTAATATCTAGATTTGGGACGCTGGATTCTTGTTGCCGCATGAAAGACTTAGGTTGCTTGTTTTGTAATTGATGGTTTTGTAGGAGCCATTTTCATTATTTCAAAATCCCATTTGTGTACTGTATGAGAGTGGGAGTGACTTATTTTGTTCTCCAGTATAATGCAAACATTGGATCCTTTACATTTCTAGATCTTAAGCTGTAGTTCAAATGTTCAAGCTCCTAAGTTATGCAGTGCTGAGAAACTTTGTGAACACCTTAGGATGGTCAGTATATTATCACAGTTTTGTACTGAAAACACGATTAGATCCTAATTTAAACCATAATGAGAGCGAACCCCATTTAATACATAACTTAGACAAATAGGATATACAGTATTTTGCTAGTTAATTCAACAATATTTGAAATATGAGAACCTTCATTCAGCTTCCTGGATCAGCAATAATATCTCTCATCCTTAAATTTTTGGTTCCTTCTTCAATGGAGAACTGTTATGACATTTGAGGGTTTCCTTGCATGAAAGCTCACTTAAGGTCTTGCCACATGAGTTCATGGTTGACAGTTGCAATTAGTTCTTACTTTGGAAAGGAGTGTTTGTTTGGTTTTCACAAAATGTTTGCTGGTTGTGACCAAAAAGTTCAATTTTTGGACTCCTTGTTTAGAGAACATTATTCTAGGAATCTTGTGGGTCATCTAGAGGCTCTTTAAGGAACCTAAAATGGGCAACAATGTTCTTTTTAGAGAAAGTGGTTTCTTCTTAGCTATCCTCCCATGAACATCATTCTGGTTCATTTTCTCCCTGATGGTTGAAGCATGTGATCTCATGTCTGTCATAGCTAGAGAGAGCGGCTTTATTGTATCAGGACCTGGAAGGTGTCCTTGATAGAGCCATGAATTCTGCTTTATATCAAATTCTAGTGAAGAATGTTAAGCATCTGTCTGTGAGCCGAAGTAGAGCTGAAAGTGGATCCTGTAGCAAGAAAATATACTACAGAATGGTTAAAGAAGAAGAGACCTAAATTGACTGTTGTGGCAAGACCTGAAGCAAGGTTTTTTTTACAAGGAAACCTCCAAATGTCACATGTTGAAACAGTTCTCTATGGAAGAATGGGCCAGAATTCCTCAAGAGTAATGTGTAAGACTGAACAACAGTTACAGAGACCTTTAGTTGAAATTTTTGCTGCTCAAAGTGCCATCAGTTGCTGAAGAAAAGGATCACCTACTTTTCACACATGGGTACTCATTGTTGAATCTTTTTGTTGAATAAATAGTCAAAATACATCCTTTTAATCTGTTATTTATTCAGTCGGGTGGTGTATTTCTCTCATCATAAATTCTACCAAAATACCAGTCATCCTAGGGGATTTACAGATTTTTCTCAGCACTGTTTGTGAGTAGGATCACACTACTACCAAGCCATAGAAACAGTGCAGTAAGGGCGGAGGGAAGATATTGTGATAATTTAAGATTTGAATAGCAGCGTACTTGATAATGGTGAGCTTGTTACCATCTTGATCTCTTCTATTCTCACTATTTGCCCTCTATGCCTTCTCTGTCTTCATATCTATCTCTAGAATCAGCTGCCCTTTCTACTTCACTATTGTCTCCATTCTTTCTTTTTCTGTACCTACGTTTTATATCATCCCCTGTATTTTCTTTTGTTTCTTAATCCCATACCCACTTTTCCCCTCTATTCTCATTTTCTAGACAGTCATATCCCAAATCTCCAGGAACAAGCAGGAATGAGTCTTCACATATGGGTACGTCGGTACCGACTGAGTCAGCGCGAGAACGCTTCCCAGCGTCCAATCAAAGAGCTTTTGGAAGCATCCCACCACGCCTGCGAGCTGCCTTCCCGCCTTTCCCAACTGCCTCTCCTCAGTTTTTGTTTTTCCGCGGAGCTGGCAGGACGTCCTCCTGTCACCGCAGAAAATTCTGTTTTATTTCTTTATTTTTTCTTGTGGTCGCGGCTGTCTCCCCGACGCCACCGGTACCGCCAGTGTTTTCTTTTCTTTTTCTTGTGAAATTTTCCTTGTTCAAGGACTATTTCTCTTCATAGTGTCTTACGTTTCTCAGGCCTTTTGGCCTCTTCTTTTCCTTCATGGAACCGCCAGCCATTTTCTCCAGAAAATGTTCAGACTGTGGCGGCACAACTTTATTTTTAGACCCTCAAAGCCGGTGTCTAACCTGTTTGGGTCCTGACCTTTTTCCTCCGGGGCCTTTGGGCAACAATTTGGTGAGAAGAGGGTTTCAACATCGAGGTTTCCTCGACACCCGGTTCCCCTCCAACTTCAGGGCACCATCCCTTTCTTCTACATAAGATCAGGTAACCCACAAACAGTCTGTTAAGACTAGCCAGTCCTCGAGTGGTAGGTCTCATGCACAGCATGTAGACTGCTCCGGCCTTGCCCTCGAGGGCCCACTGGCTTCAAAACCCCGGCGGGAGTCTTCGGTCTCCAAAGCCTATAAGGGGTTTCAGGTTGTTCCTGGGGTTCACCCCTCATAGAACATACCTGACCCGTGTCCGGTGGTGGCATCCGCTTCGAGCAGTACCGATACCCTGGCTCGGGCACGAGTGTTGGATGAAACACTCCTCACCAGGGATTGTCATCTGGCGTCCTCGGTACCTTCGGGTCCGGTGGATACATCCCAGACTGACTTTCCGGTATCGGTACCGACACCGATACAAACACCGACGTCGGTACCCTCCAGACGTGCATCGATAGACTCGCTTCCTTCGATGCCGAGTCTAGAATCGATTTCCAGTCTGGAGGATTGGGTACCGACTCGCCTTGGTACCGGCTCCCCTCGGTACCAAAGGCTCAGTTCCGATGATTCGGATCCGCAACTCTCGGTTCCTCCGATGCCGTCTGAGTTGCCACCGGTTGGTTCTCATCCATCGGTATCAGACACGGTACCGAACCTGGTACCGATGTCCACATTACCTTTGCGGTCGGTGCCTGCTGTGCTTCCTTCATCAGGCTCATTGCCCTCGATACCGTGTTTGCAATCGATCTCTAGTCTGGAAGACTGGGTACCAACACGCATTGGTACCGACACCGATCGGTACCGCAGGCTTGGTACCAAGGATGGCTGCCGGAGGTCTTCGATTACCTCGGTACCGATTGAGCTGTCATCGATGGCTACGCTGATGTCTCTGTCGCCTTCGGCTCCGACATCGGTACCGGTGTTGGCATCACTACTGGTCTCCACAGTAGCATCGTGGCCAGCTCCTGCTCTGCTTCTTTCAACAGGATTGCTCCCTTCTATACCAGACTTGGAGTCGATATCTGGCATGGACGATAAGGTACTGACGGATGCTGCCCCTGACAGCCAGTACCAGCAATCATCCTTTAGGGATACCACCCTGCACCATGCAGGATCCGTTGGAGATCCCTCTTTTCAGACTTTTCTCCTGGAAATGGCAAGATCACTTGCCATTCCTATCCCTGGATATGATCCTGCACAAGGCTCTGTTCCTACCAAAGCAAAGGAAAACATAATGCTTCCTTTGCATCATTCCTTGCAGGATCTCCTTCTAGGTCTGTGGGAAGCACCTTTAAGGGTACCTCCACTTTCCAGAGCAACTGATCTCCTATATCAAGTGCCCCCCTCTCCAGGGTTTCAGAAGACTCAACTTCCTCATCATTCCATAGTAGTGGAATCAACACTGAGGCGAGTAAAGAGTAAGAAAAAGCACTCTTCTTATCCGCCAGGTCGTGAATCTAGGACACTAGATGCCTTTGGACGTCAAATCTTCCAGACATCTATGCTTTCTGCAAGAATTCTCTCATATATTTTTTATGAGTCTATCTCTTGAAGAGGTCACAAAGAAATTACATCTTTTGACTCCTTTCCTTCCAGATTCCAAGAGTCCAGACTATTCCTCACTGCTTAAGCATATCCAGAATATCTCTTGGTTTCTTTCTCATGCTTCCCTAGACTCTTTTGAGTCTGTTAGCAGGACTTCTGCTATAGCTATAGGGGCACGACGTAGAGCCTGGCTCCAAGCTTCAGACTTGGACAAATGGGCACAACAAAGACTGGGACATACTCTTTGCACTGGAGAAAATCTCTTCAACAAGGAGTCTTTACGTCAGGTTACTCAGTTGTCCACTGATTTACCTGTTCCTAGGGGTTGTTCTACACCTTCTTTTGTCCCAGTAGGTAGGAAATGTCCTACCAAACTTTCTTCCCATAGGAGGAGAAGGTTTTATTCATCACCTGCCCATCATTCAGATGTTCCCAAACAGGGGAACCATCGTCCTGGTCTGAAGAATCCAACTCACCAGGCTCAGCAAACCCAGCAACCGCAGGGTTTCTGATCAATCATCATCAGATGCTTGTGACTCTTGGGGTTTAGAATCTGCAGTTGCTTCTTCTCAATAGAAGCAATCCACCGCTTCATTCTAACCCCTAGACATGGATCTCTTTCCTAAGACATCCATTTTTTTCTATATTTCTATGAGCTGTCAGGATGTTCACGCCTATAGGTCACAGGTTTCTCCTCTTTTTCCTGCTAGGGAAAGAGGTCTAACCACTATCAAATGATAGTTTCCTGTGCCAGCATGTGGTTTTTTTCCTTTCTATAGACTTACCACTTGGTAAGTCTTCTTCAGCTCCATTCTCTTCACCCTCTTACCAAGCTTTTTCCTCTGTATGAGTGGTCTCACTTCACTAGAGGACTTTTCTTTAGCCTCTCTACTTGTGTCACTTTCTAGTGCGGAGTTTTTCTCTCTGAGTTAACTCCTCTTTTTCTATCTTGCTTTGGGGCAGCTTATCAGACATGTCCAGTGTTTTCTACTCCTGTTCTGTCTGTTCTTTCTGTTTTTAAACAGTAACATTCTTTCTGCTGTCTTGCTAGCAGCTGCCTATGCAGGAGCGTTAATGTTTGGACCACTGGTTCTCTCCACAAACAACCAGATTTGTCCTCCTCTAACATTCTGTCTAGTCTTAGTAGTGGCTCCAAGTCAGTGCTTTCATCTATCTTGGAGATTATCCCACTACAAGCTCTCTAGATTATCTTCTATCTCTGCCATCTCCATTCTCCTGGGCTTGGCAGCATAGTTGGCAGAGATACTGGCTCTCCAACAGCCAGTTCCATCTCCTCATTCTCCTGCATCATGCTCTCTGCAATTCTACAGAGAAGCTTTCCACTATGGGCCCTTGCTAGAGAGCATGGGGTTTTTTCTCCAACAGCTATCCTAGATGGTTGGAAAAGGCTTTTCAGTCATGTCTCCCATGACTAGAAGGGTTCTCCCTTCTTTTACTATCTCCTTTTTGATATAAAGGACATAGGCCTTCTCTTACGTGAAAGCTTGAGGAGTTGCCAATTCCCTGCTTTGGTCCATAGTATTCCCAATCGGGGATAGGCTCTTTCTCCTTGCAGCTCATCCTCCTGGTAAGAATGCATGATACCTTTTGCCCTTAAGCAGGTCAGCATGGTATCTCATCTCTATGCGTCTTCTGTCCACTTACCATGCTAGAGTTCTCGAAGACTCGGGATTTCCTAGCTGCAGACTGATTTTATCCTCTGTTTTTCACGTAACCGTCCTGGTTATTTCACTAGCTAGCATCCTTGCAGATCATAACCAGGAGGAATAGATTCTCTATATATCTTCTCAAGTAGGTTCCACCTCCTTGTTGTTAGATGAATCTTTCCTCTCCACATATCCTATGTGAATACCGTGCTGTAGGCATATCTCTGTCTGTTTAATTGCAGACACCCATATATAGGCCTACATATTCATATCTATCTTTTGTGTGTATTTTATGCCCTTCCATATCTCACTATAGATATATTTTTATATGTCTATCTATATATCTATATGTATATGTGTGTATATATATATCTATATCTATATATATCTATATATATATCTATGTCGAGATATTTTATTATAGATAGATAAGTATGTGGATACATATCTATCTCACTGTCTATGCTCATATAACTATATGATTCCGACAGATGGGCTTTACCCATACCTATGCTATCCAGCAAGTTTGGGGTTCTACACACACAACCACTCCTGTGGTAGTCAATAATTTTATACCATAACCTTAGGGTTTAGGTACCTCTGAAGCTCTCCATGCTCCAATATCTCTCCTAGCTTACCCCAGTTAGGAGAGATATTGCGGATCTTCAGTTAACCACAGGCTTTAACGCCTCAGGCATTCGTCCTCTCTTTTTGGGATACAAGGGGTTCCCATACCCTTTCTCCCCTCAAGGACTGTGCCTGTTTGTCCAAATCGGTTAGCCTTTCTCTTTTGCTCCTAAGAGTGAGTCACTCCGCCGCCAAAAGAGTTAGGTTTTTGTCCTGAAGCCTTCCGCTGAAGGCCCACCGTTTTTGTACTACCCCAATTTCTTTTTACTGGGATTACCTGTTCCCTTTCAGGATTCTGACCTCCACTGTTTTTCCTACAGGTTTATTACCTCCACTTTACAGTGAGGTCCTCTTCAAGGTTCCTCTACTGGGTTCCCCAGTAGATCCCATGAACCTCCATACTTCTGTGAAATCCTGTTAGGGGAAGTCTATATTGCAATATTTCATTTCAATATCATTGATGACAATTATTCACACAGGGACTTCTTGTCTGCAGTCCTATGTTAGGTTAAGCTGTTGTCCACAGCACTTTTCCCTTTCAACTCCTACCCTCCATCCTCAGGATGCCTGGTGTTATTAGGTATAGCATGTTCCAATCTATGACATGCTGGGACTCCAGGCATCTCAGCTTGGGAGTCCCCATATGTGAAGACTCATTCCTGCTTGTTCCTGGAGATAGCAGTTACTTACCTGTAACAGGTGATCTCTGGGAACAGCAGGAATAAGTCTTCACAACCCACCCACCTCCCCTAGGAGTTGTATCTCTATCTATCTTTCCTTTCCTCTCTCTCTCTTTGTCTCAGCTTTAAAACTTAACTGAGGAGAGGCAGTTGGGAAAGGCGGGAAGGCAGCACGCAGGCGTGGTGGGATGCTTCCAAAAACTCTTTGGACGCTGGGAAGCGTTCCCGCGCGGACTCCGTCGGTACCGACGTACCCATATGTGAAGACTTATTCCTGCTGTTCCCAGAGATCACCTGTTACAGGTAAGTAACTGTGCTTTCTTTACACCCCCAATCTGTTTCACCCCATTCTGTCTTTTTCTCTAACACATGTTTCATATCATCCTGCTAGACTAGTCCAGACAAGTGGATTGTGTTTCCCTACCAGCAGATTGGTGGAAACAAAGAACCAGTGAAAAGCCCAGGTTTTAATGACATCATTCCCATGCCTCTATCTTTTGTCTCCTCTCTGAATAATGAGAGGAAAATATTGTTTAAAAGTTTGTGAATGACCACCTTAAGGGTGACTTTCTCACTTGAATGTCACATGGGGAGGCTCCATTAGACTGTGGTCTTTTCAGTAGCCATAGAAGGAGGGAAAATTGGTTCAGCTCCATGCGCTTTTCATAACAGCCTTTTGAGAAGCCAGAAATTGGAAGGATCTTGAAGCATGCAGCAGCCTCACACAACCTCAACCCCCTCTCCCACCTCCTCTGACCCCCCCCCCTGCTCTCTCCCAAAGATTGCAAAAGGTTCTCAGAGGGATTTGCCTTACAGCCATCTTTAACGCAGTGCTGCAAAGCCAGTGAAATAGTTTCAGGGGAGTACAGATGAGCCCGGCACAGATCTTCTGCCTGGGACTCTCAAGGGGTGAGTACCAAGGCTTGACCTCATCATTGTCCGTGTTGGGGGTTCCCAGTTCTGTCTGCCTGGCATGGAATTTGGGGTGCACTGTTGGTATGGTGTGGGGGTTTCCTGCCATTTTCTGCATGCATTGTGTTTTTACCTATCGTGTTTCTGGCGGTCGCATAGCCTAGCATGCGTTCCACCCAAGCAGCTCCAATACGCGTTCCTACCCTAGCACCTGTAAAAGCTCAGTTAACACGCTCCCTTTGGGCCATCTGAACTTAGCACTGTTGTGATACTTATTTATTTATTTAGACAGTTTTGTATACCGCCTTATCCTTCAATAAAAGCGGTCACAACACAATTGGGGGATACATTTAACATGTGGGGATATGAGACACATACACTAATACTTACAGGGAACATGGGCTATGGAGGGTTAAGTGGCTTGCCCAAGGCCACAAGGAGCATCTGTGGGACTAGAAACCCCAGTCCTTCCGGCCCAAGGTTGCTGTCCTCTAGTGAGATTTGAACCCCCGACCTTCCGGCCTGAAGTACCTTGCCCCAACCACTAGGCTACTCCTCCCTTGCGTTAACTCTCCTGAAAGTTTTCTTTCAGGAAACATTGTTTGGCCTGTGGCAAGCAAGGTGCCTTGTCTCTGGATTCTGGACTCTATTCTTCTTGCATGGAAGCTTCTGAGTTGTCCCTGGAGGGCCTGCCCCTCCCCCCCCCTGAGCTGGGGGATGCAGTTAGTCTGGTCTCGTGAAGGGCAAGCTGAGAGGATATGTCGGCCTTTGACTAAGCGTTCCCAGTGAGGGGTGTTCCCCTGGAGATGGGGATCAGCTGGGATCTGTTCAAGAGTTGGACGGTGACTTGGATTCAGATATCTTTGTACTGGGCTCTGATGTGGATGAAGAAGTGTTCTCTTCTTCAGAGGATTGTGAAGAGGCTGATTGTTTTCTGCCTATTCTGGGAGGAGGAACTGGAGGCATTGATTTTCAAGGTCTATCCACTTGGGCTCGGCAGATGCGCCAGACACCTGCAAGGGGTGCGGAAATCCACTACTGTCTTCCCATTCCCGGAGGTGCCCAAGGGCCTGCTCTGGCTGGAATGGGATTCCCCCACCTAGGGGCTAAGGGGGTAAATGAAGATGCACGCTATCCCGGAAAAGGAGCGCGTTAAGTGGTTTCCTGTTTCCAAGGTGGATGCGCAGGTAACAGTGGTTGCCAGTCAGACCATCATTCCTGTGGAAGGATGCTCTGGACCGAAAGATGGATTTGTTTTGAAGAGCCAGTTTGCTGTGGCAACTGCTATTCTTTAGTTGGTAGTATGGGCAGGCCTGATGTCTTGAGCCCTGCTCCAGTGCATTCAGTCTCTTCCACTGGATAATCCTATCCCTCTTTTGGAGTCTGCTACAGCCTTCCTTTCTGATGCCATCTGTGGTCTGATATGTCTAGCAGCCAGGGATTGTGCACTGCTGATGGTGACATGTCGTTGGCTTGCCTCTGACATGGGGCAGTGGACTCATCTTCCAAAGCCCTGTTGCCAATCTGTCCTTAGAGATGCTTCTGTTGGGTCCAATTTGGAAAAGCTGCTGAAGGACCTGAGAGAGACAAAATCTTTCTGCCTTCCAGAGGACAGGTTCAAGGGGCTTGTGAAGTGGGCAGGAGCCCCTCTTCATCAGCCTCCATCTGCTCTTCGCGGGCATACTCCCAGGGGTGTCAGACTCCTGTTGTTTCCGGCCTGGAAAGTCTTTCTGCCCCTCTGTTTATGGACTTCTGACTCATTCTCAGTCCCTTCAAGGAGTGCTTGGGTTCAGAGAACTAATCCCATCCAGAAGAGGACCCTCCTAGGCTGCATAGTGAAGTTTTGGGGGCCATTCCCTGGTTCTTCTGGTTGGGGCAGGCTTCGCCTCATATCAGGAATGGGCCTGGGTCACCATGGATCTCTGGGTGCTAGTCCCTATTCTGTTTGGCTTTGTCCTTCAATGCACAGGGCTGATCCTGGACTCTTCATCTTCTCCTCTTGAACAGCAGGGCTGCTGTGCAGATCACCTTGGACAAGTTGCCTCTCCTGAAGACAGTGGTGCCCATTCCCCTGAACGATCAGGGCAAGGGCAGGTATTCCATTTGTTTCATAGTGCCAATATGGAAGGAGCTTTCCTGCCCATTCTGGACTTCAAATGTCAATGAGCGCTTGCTCATTGTGTGCTTCTGAATGGAAACTTTTTGCCATCCATGGTTCAAAAAGTGCGCCAAGGGGAATTCTTGGCTTCTTTGGATTTGGCTGGGGCGTATTTTCATATCCTGATCCAGGAGGATCAGCAAAGTATTTACGTTTTGTCATGCTTGGCTCTCCCCTTCAGTTCACTGCCCTTCCATTTGGACTCTGGTGCCCCAAGGATGCTCTCCAAGTTCGTGGTAGCTGCGGCAATGCAGTGCCCAGGGATTTCTGTGCACCCGTATCTGGCCTACTGGCTCATCAGATGGTGGTGGTGTCCTTCCCGATGAGCCTCGAGTGGGTTATCAACTGGGGAAAGAGCCAATTGTTGCATTAACAGTTCTGGAGTTCCTGGGAACGTGTTTTGATTCTCGAGTGAGTAGTTTTCCTGCCAGAGGAAAACGTCAAAGGCTGTTGGATTGCCTGGCACTATTCTGTTCGTAGCAGGCTTCCAGAGTCCGGGATTATCTTTATCGCCTCAGATTGATGGCAGCTCCAATCAATTTGCTGCTGTGGGCATGTGCTCCTATGTGGCCACTTCATTGGTCTTTGCTGACTCTGTGATCCCTGAGTTCTCAGCAGTTCGAGCTCAGGTTCCTGCTTCCTATGATGGTGATGGCTAGCCTGCAGTGGTGGCAGCAGCACAGTCTTCTAAGGAAGGGCATACCGTTTGCTGATTTGCTTATGGATCCTTCTGATGACTGATGCTAATCTCTTGGGCTGGGGAGCCCATTGCCAAGATTGAATGGCCCAGTGCTGTTGGAACCGCAGGGAAGCAGTGTGGTTCATCAACTACCTTGAGGCGAGGGCCATTAGTTTGGCTCTTCTGTATTTCCAGCCTCTGGTTGAGGGCCGAGTGGCTCCACAAGGAGGATTCTGAACTGCTGACTCTATCTTGCTAAGATCCTTACCTATCTTTTTCCGAGGAAACTGTTTCCATTTGGCTTGTGCCTTCCTTCTTCCCTGAAGGGATTTCTCCCTTTCATGTGAACCGGGAGTTTGTCTGCTCTCCTTCTCTAAGGAGTAGTGTCGGGAATGGTAAGGATCTTCGCCTTGTGGATGTCTGGAGTGTGCCTCTCCAGTTCTTGGAGGTTACAAATTCTTTTCATAAGTCAGTCCATCTTTTTGTGCTGTTTGCTGGCCTGCACAAGGTGACATGGTGGCTTAGTCTCTGCACTGGGTAAAGGAGGTCATTATTTCAATGGAGCTGTTGCAGAACCTGCCAGTTCCAGAGGGTTTGCACGCCCATTCTACCCGGGTGCTATCATCCTCGTGGGTGGAGCAGAGCTCGGCAGCCCCTTTAGAATTTGTTGGGTGGCAGCAAAGACATAACTTTCCATTTTTGTCAAGTGTTTCTGCTTGGATGTCCATGCTTGGGTGGTCACGGCCTTTGGCTCTAAGGTTTTACAAGCTGCTGTGTCTTCTTCCCGCCCAGTGGAGGTGTAGCTGTGGTACATCCCACTTGTCTGGACTGGCCTAGTAGGACAATACAGAAGGTGACATTTTACTTATCAGATAATGTCCTTTCCTTGAGTTCTGAGCAATGGTGCCTGTGAGGCACTGGAAATTGTTAAATGCTGATGCTTAGGATGATGTAGAAGAATGGCTGCTCGTGGTGAATATGTTGGGAATCCTTCTCAAAGGCTGTATTACTTGATTATAGCCTGGGCTAGTGAAACGTGTAGGCATGCCATAAGCATGTTGGGAACTGGGAACTGATGACTTAATAATGAGAACTGGTGATTTATTCATCCCTACAGAACTGTAACGTATTTGAACATATTTCTCTTTTATATGCTGTTTGAGCATAAGAATGATTTTTTAAATCGATCATTTGTAATTTGTGATAATAAAATAAAAAGACCATTGATACATAGACCCATTAGGAATATACTGGTGGATCATGGTAGGGGGTCTGACAAAAAAAGTTGCATTTTGGATTAGTGGGATGAAGTTTATTTGATTGTGTGTTTTATAAAGGCAACATAGGCTCCTATGTGCCTTTATAAAATAGGCTCTCAGAAATGTTCTTAATAGCGCACAGATCCTCTCAGATAAATTTACATCTGTTCTGAAGATGGTATAAATGTGTGTGCATATACACTCTATGGGGGTTATTCCGAGGCACGAATAGCAGGGTTGGACGGGGAAGTTAGATGGGGGGGGGGCGGGAAAGGGGCGGATTGGGGCGGTGTTAGGGTGGGCAGTGAGTGGTCACCAGCCCCAGACATACAGGGCTGATTCTAATGTTGGCCCTATATGTCCAGGGCTGGCGACCTGCATGGGGAACTTATTCCACTGTCGAGGTGGAATAAGTTCCCCTAGTCGCCAGGGATCAGCAGGTCCAGGGCGTGGATGGGGCAAGGGGAGTCGAGGACATTCCCTGAAGCCCAACCCTGACCTTAGGAAGCCAGATTGGGGGTCAAGCTGTGGGGAATTAGCTTCAGGAGCCAGCACCTGGGGATCACTGCTCTTCAATGGAGCCACGGTGCCATGGCAACCGGACATCATGGTGCTGCGGCTCCATTGAAGAGCCCTGACTGAGTTAGTTGGGGAAGGTCTGTACATACAGGCTATATGGAATCAGGGTCCCGGCCTGCATGTACAGGCCTGTTCGCAATTCTGATCCATCAGCGCTAGAAGTGCCCCGCAGGATCAGAATCGCGACTCCCTTTGTGTGTCCAGTTCCAATTGGATGCACAGAGGGCCCTGACATGAGGAATGGAATCGGGCCCTATGCATATACATGCTTGTTTTTACAAATATGCGCACACATCATAACTATGCCACAGCTCCAACCAAATTATGCCTCCTCCCCTCCAGGAATGCCTATATGGAGGTGGCATGGTAGGGGGGGGGGGGGAATCATGAAGTGTGCCTTCCTTTTACGTATGCATGCCCCTATGCAAATTTAGAAAAGCCATTTGCCACTTGTAAAACATGCATTACACATAGGATAAAAGTTATAACGTCTGTGTCTTTTTAATTTAGACCTACGAGTATCTGTTTGTATTGCTCTGGAATTAGGCACAAACAGGCAAGTCTGTGTTTGCTACTGGTGCTCCATTTTGTTCCTTTCTGTAGGAAGTAGAGCAGGATATCAAGAACCTGGAAGATATACAAGACGAATATGACTTCAAAGTGAAAACCCTGCAGAGCAGAGGTGAGAGATATGTAGCAAGCCTTGTGAGAAAAAGTGTTTTGTTTTGTTTTTTAGCTGGGGGTTGGGGAGTAAATTCAGTCCAGTCCTTACTTGTGTTAATCACCTTGACCACCTCCTCCGGTGACGGATTTCACAGCTTAATTAAGCAGTACATAAAAAAAGTACCTTCTACAATATATTTGCAATCTGCTGGTCATTAGTTTCATGGGGTGTTTTTGGGCTGTGAAATTTGTTTAATGTGCTTATTGCGGTGTTAAGCAGCTAATGCAGTGTAGTAGACAGACCCCAGAATATCAGCAATTCTAGACATCAGTTACGATCAAATTCTGTTCCCCAGCCCTAACTCCTTTCTCCATAAAGTAGGAACTGCAAACCTATTACCACTAGGAAAATATACCCAGTTTCCTGATCGTCCCTCCAGTCCAGTCCAGTCCAGGCATGTGGGTTAAGCCTCCTCATCAACATATGGAGACTGAGAATCATTGGCTTGTTGATGCCATGGTATAAGGGCCCTGTGCAGCCCTTTGATTGCTGGTATTTCTCGGTCTCCAGCAGATGGAGGTTGTCATTTGTGAAGTTTGAACTAGATTGAAGGAGGATGGTGAAAATTTGGGTTGTAGGTTGGCTGTTACCGATAGCAAACCCCAGGGTGCAGAACCTGGTCTGCTATCGGTAACAGCCAACCTACAGAACCAGGTTGCTGCTGGCCCCCCCCCCCCCCAAATCTATCTGTCCAGCCTCAAAGTATGTGAAACAGGCTAGCAATAGACTTAATGGAGGGGGCTCCTTCTTTCTCATCCCCAACATTTGGGAGGGAGCACCGGGAAGGCATGGTGCGCAGTTGTTGTTCTTTCTCCCAAGCTAGTGGAAGGAGGCTGTGAGGGCAAAAAGAAGAAACTGTGCCTCAGCTAGTGTACTCTAACTTACCTTGGATCGTTCTAAGGTAAGCTTGGTAATAAATAAATAATGGATTTGACTGGAGTGGCTTTCACAGCCTCATTATCTATCCAGCAGAGCATATGCAGCCAGTGTCCCTTTAGTGGGGAGAAAGCCATTTAGTGCAGTCTCTGCTGCCTGCATCCCCTTTAGTGGTGAGAAGGCTGATCAAATGCAGTCTCTACAGTCAGTGTCCCCCTTTAGTGGAGAGAAGGCCGATCGAAGCAGTCTCTGTGGCCAGTTTCCCTGTTGATGGGGTGGGGGCCAAGCATGGTAGAATCCGAGGCTGGTCAAGGCTTTGGGTGGGAGCATTCTTTTGCCATGGGTGCACATGTAGGGATCCCAGCAGGAGTTTCAGTTGTTTACGGCAGTGTGCAGCTGTTTGAGTTGCATTTCAGGGCCCTGTCAATCAGGCTCCACATGGCATGGCAGTCCGCTTCAGTGGACTCATAAGGTGAGGCTGAACATATTCTAAGGCATTCACAGAACCTTCTTTAGTTTGGAGTCCTGTCAAACTGTAGTTTGATGTGCCAGCCTTGAGCGATTCATATTAAGGCTCTCATATTCTCCAATGATGGCCAGGGTCCACTACTGAGCTGCCATTGGAAACACAGTAAGGTAAAAAAAGACAAAGAAATTTTGCTGTAAACGCTGTGTTCAGTGCTCTCTGACTAGACTCTTTTATTTACTTTGCACTGGCAATACTGAACATTAACCTTTTTTCAGGGATGGTTCTGTTGATTTGCGGTAGAGGTTGCATAGGTGTTTGGCAGTTGACCCGGATTAAAGTAGAGCGAGGCGGTTGGCTGTTTCTTTGCTGGGGGCATGTCCTGCAGTGGCCACTCCCATAGCTTACCTGTCGAGGTCTCTGCCTGCCGACACAAGTCCTGTTTCCATCCCTGCCTCTGGCTGCGAGTACAAGTTTTTTTCAGATGTGGTTCAGGTACTCGGTAGCTTCATTGTATGTCTCATCTGCTGTTGGTTAGGATAGGAGTCTGTTGACTTTGAGTTGTGGGGTAAGGCCCAGTGTTCTTTCCCATTAGTTGGGATAGATGTCTTGTACTCGTTGGACTGTGCCTTTATTGCATCAAGCCTTTTAGGTGGTTTGGACACTGCCGTAAGGGACCATAAGATCCTCTTCCGTAATGCAGGCTGGTCAGGCTCCTTCTCTGGTGTGTGGACCAGAATTGCGGTTGAGAGTCTCACTTCTAGACTTTTTCCTCTGGCCTACAGTCTTATGTGCTCATGTCTGGTTGGCATCTTTCTGTTTTTTATGGGATTTCCTTCTGTAAGGGATGTCTGGAGAGGGAGTCTAGAAGGCTAATCTCTCAGGATACCTGCATGCAGACTCAGGAGCTCCATCAGTCTCTTAAAAAAAGAAAAGAAAAAAAGCAAGTAGTAATAATAATAATAGCAAAGTGACATTGGAGGTAAGCTTTCAATCTCATCTGCTTGTTCTGAGGGGCTTGTGTAGGACAAGAGAGTCTCTGACCTCACCTGGTGCCCTGTGTTGGAAACTTAGCACTGTGATTCTCCTAAGATTCATTGATGCTCCAGGGTTGTGGCAATGAGACAGAGTGTCTCTGTAGTCGAGAGCAGTGCTTGGACTCTTCGGCCATTTTGGGTCTTTTCAAAAGCTGTGTTCTCTTAGCTAGGAGGCTGAGTCCTTTTCATTGTTGCCAATTGTTGCCCTTGTCGTGGTTTTCTACTACATGTAGCTTCAGTGTGGGCTGGATCAGTTTGGTACTGCAGGGAAGAGAGTTCCCATTGGGGTCAGTTCTGTCTTCTGAGCGTTTGACTGTTTTGTCTGGGCACAGTTCCACAAGTCTGGAACGACTCTTCCTATCAGGTGGAAGGCTAAGTGCACTCTACTTGGTGGAACTGTCCTTGTTAGGTTCTCACGGGGGAGCAGAAAGGAGAAGATCTTTGTACGGGGTGGATGCTTGTGCCGCCGCCGCCAGGAGCTCACCTTGCAATTGCAGGCCCCCCTTTCAATATGCCAGAGGCCTGTGGTTGGAGTTTAGAGGTGCTCTTCAAGCTGGCCTTGGTTCAGGGGAGCTAGTTATGGTCTGGCGTGTGGCAGAATTTTGGGGGACTTTGACCTGGAGGGGCAGAATCCCCTACTTTTTCTAGTCTTTGTCGAATTTCTGTGTTCCTGCACAAGGGTCCTAGGTGACGGGGCAGTCTCTCAGCACAGTGGATTCCTTGTTGGGCCTGGTACCTTTTTGGCTTAGAGGATGACTACCGGGTGATGGCTGTTAAAGGCTTTGAGGTGGCTGCTGTAAGTGTTTTAGGTACTTCGGACAGCAGGCTGTTCATTGCTCTGTGGCCGGTCTTGGGCAATCGGGAGTCCAACAGAAGGCACAACTCCACGTGCGAGAGCAGTCCAACAAAAAGACGTGGATAGCAGGGAAGGTAACGTATAAAAATCTTTATTGAACCAACATCAGCCACTAGGCCCAACACAGACGTCTACTGCCTTGCTCCCATTTCTTCTGTGCACTGCGCAGGTGTGGGTGTTTTCACTTTGCAAAAAGAATCGCTGGTTTTGGCGCGCTTGCTGCTGGCTGTAAGGTTTTTTCATTTCTTGGTAATTGCATAATAATACTTATAGGAAGATTATCCAGAGCCAGCCCTTTTAGCCCCTGAAGAAGGGATTTCCGAAACACGGCCTGTGTTGGGCCTAGTGGCTGATGTTGGTTCAATAAAGATTTTTATACGTTACCTTCCCTGCTATCCACGTCTTTTTGTTGGACCGGTCTTGGGCAATCTCCATTCTTTAGTTGTTGGTTTCTCAGGCCTTTTCTTTGGGGGACTCGGGAAGGCCAAGCTCTGGAAGAAAAAACATCCTTTCCAGTTTATAGCTATATTTTAAAAGGGAAAGTCTTATGCCTGTCAGGTGTGAGTCAAGTAGGGAACACACTCTCTTTTCTGCGGATACAAATTACATTTATTTGATCTACCTCCAAATTAACCCCCCCCCCCCCCCTCCGAGGGTGTATCACCTCAACTCTCTGCATCAGGAACTATTTCAGAGAGAAATCACTACCTTAGATCTCTTAGGTCTAGGATGGGATGGTATCCCCCTGTTTTCCTGGAGATCAGGAAATACCTGGAATAAAACCCTCGCCGTCGTGCCACTAGAGCAAAGAGGATGAGGGTTTTATACCAAGTATTTCCTGATCCTCAAGAAAACAGGAGATACCGTCCCATCCTAGACCTAAGAGATCTGAACACATACTTGGTAAGAGAAAAATTCTGAATGATTGATGTCTCTAGGCACCCTGCTTCCTAACCTTCAAAAAGGAGATTGACTATGCTCTCTGGATCTGAATGATGTGTACATCCACATACAGATACATCTCACTCACAGGAAGTATCTCAGATTCGTCCTGGGGGGGAGAACACTTTGAGTACTGAGTGTTGCTGTTTGGCCTGGCCTCAGCACTTTGCGTCTTCACAGAATGCCTTGCAGTAGTAGCTGCTTACCTCCAGATGCTGGGAGTGTTTGTCTTCCCCTATCTGGATGATTGGCTGATCAAGAACACCACAGTGGAAGGGGTTCAAGAATCAACATGGGTTTTGGAACTGCTAGGGTTCGTTATAACTTACTCCCAAATCACACCTTCAACCCACCCAGCAGTTGGAATTCAAAGAGGTCCCACTTGACACGACAGGCGAGAGCCTTCCTTTCACACGACCGACTGCACAGGCTGACATCTGTAGTGAGGGAGACTCAATTGAGTCAGCTGGTAACAGCTTGCAAGATGTTGACTGTACAAGGCCACATGGCCTCTACAGTGAATGTCACATCCTTAGCATGCCTTTATATAAGGCAAGCTCAGTGGGCTCTTGAAGACTCAATGGACCCAGGCCTCTGATCAATTCAGGAATTGTCTGTATGTCACCAATCCTCTCTTCCAGTCACTGCATTGATGGGCAATCCAACAGAATTTGCTCAGAGATCTTACCTTCCAAATTGCTCCACCACAAAACATTTTGATGACAGATGCCTCCAAGCTCAGTTAGGGAGCTCACTTCAGTGGGTTTCACACTAGGGGCAATTGATCCGGGCAAGAAAGTCTCTACCAGATCAACTTCTTGGAATTAAGAGCCAAAGCAAACGCTCTAAGGGCTTTCTGAGATCGCCTGGCCAACTAAATTGTCCCCATTCAGACTGACCATCAAGTCGCAATGTTTTGCATAAACAAGCAAGGAGGAACTGGCTTGTACCGCCTGTGTTGGGAAGCAGTCAAGTTGTGGAAGTTTGCTATCAGACAGGGGATGGATTTGAGAGCCACATACCTGCCAGAGTGATCAAAACACTCTGGCGGACAGACCGAGTCGCATCCTCCAACCACTCAAATGGACACTGGACAGGGAAGTGACGGCCCATATCTTTCAGGAGCCGTGCACCCCCTCAATAGACCTTTTTGCCACTCTGCAGAATATCCAAGTGGATTAGTTCTGCTCCAGAGTAAGATCACACAGCACAAAATGGCGAGGATGAGGCAGAGTATGGTTTGCAGAAAGCAGAGGATCAATTGGGGGATGTGGAAAAAGATGGCCTTGTGGTCCGTCCAAGGTACTGGTATGATTTGTAACTCATGCAGATTGCTGACAGACTGAGTAGATGTAGGGGAGAAGATGAGGTCCAGGGTATTACCTCTGGTGTGGGTAGAGGCCTGTATTTTTTGATTAAAGCCTAAAGAAGTCATAGCATTAAGAAAGGCAGAGGCATGCTTCATTGAGAGTGCAGGGAGATTGAAGTCTCCTAGTATCCAGAGAGGCTTTTTCTTCATGGAGTAGTTGTATGCCATGTCGAGGACAATGGAGAGGTCATCAGCACATGTGGAGGAAACACAGTAGAACAGGGATGTTGAAAGGTGATCACTCGATCATGATGGTATGCAGGGTGTTTGAATTATTTATGGTGTGACATTGAAGTTGGAGATTATCCTTGGCTATGATAAGGATACCTCCACCTCTTTTATTAGATCTTGGGCAGTTGAAGAAACATAGTCGGGGAGCATTATTTGGTTTGTGATGACTGTATCCGTGTCAGTTAACCATGATTCAGTTATGAATAACATATCTAACTTATGGGATTCTACATAGTAGTATGACAGAGTTACATGAGGAGAGTGTGAGAAATAAATTAGCGAATCTCTCTAACCTCATATTGCTATTTCCTTAGTTGAGAGCAAAGAGATTACAAACAATGTTACATTATTATCTTAAAGCTGGTCACATCTGTATAAATAGCTACTAGTCCATAGCGTACCTGGTGTTTCTGTAGTGATTCTTCTGATGCCTATGTTCCATGCCTAAGGGCCACACCAAAGGGCCTTCTGGAAAGGTCATCAGG
This sequence comes from Ichthyophis bannanicus, assembly GCA_033557465.1. Taxonomy (NCBI): domain Eukaryota; kingdom Metazoa; phylum Chordata; class Amphibia; order Gymnophiona; family Ichthyophiidae; genus Ichthyophis; species Ichthyophis bannanicus. The sequence continues at coordinate 918,504,009 of CM066034.1, forward strand.
TGTGGGCCCACTGGGAGGCACTGCTATTTAAATTGTCCCACACTGGGCCCAGTTCTTGGCCCTCACAATGTGGATGTTGAGAGGCTAGTATTGTCTGAACAGCTTGCCCGACAGTATAACCAATGTCCTTTTTGGCCTTCAAGAGGGTCTCCATGATAAAATCTTATTCCTGTAAATGAAGGAGGTTTGCTATCTGACGTGAGGACCAAGCCTTAGATCTTTTTGTCTGTCCCACACAAAAACTGCTTGAGTATCTTCTACATCTCTCCGATGGAGCTTATCATAGAGTTGCTGAAGGAAAGTCCATCTTGGTACAGCCTTTAGTTTGCTTTATGCGGGGGTTGCTTCTCTTGAAGTCTTCCTACAAACCTCCCACAGTATCTTGGGACCTCAATGTGGTTCTTGCAGCGCACATGAAAGCCCCCTTTGAGACACTCAATTTCTACTGTCTGACCTAGAAAGTCTTGACCTAGAAAGTCTTATTTCTGGCAGCGGTTACTTCAGCATTCAGAGTGAGCAAGCTTCAAGCTCTAGTAGTTCATCCACCTTATACCAAATTCCATCATAACAGAGTAGTTCTCCGTACTCATCCTCAATTGCTTCCAAGAGTGGTATCTGATTTCCATCTTAATCAGTCAATTGTTCTGCCAAGATTTTCCCCCGAGACCTCATGCCCACAAAGGAGAAGCTGCATTATACATGTTGGACTGCAAACGAGCCTTAGTCTTCTATTTTGGAGTGGACAAAAGCCCATAGAAAGTCCATCCAGCTTTTTTTTTTTTTGGATCCCAGCAAGCTAGGGGCTGCTGTTTTTCAACTGAAAAAAGTTAATATTCAGCATTGCCAGTGCATAGTAAATAAGAGTCTAGTCAGAGAGCACTGAACATAGAGCTTACAGCATCTCTTTTGCTTATGCCCAGGCCCTCCCGAGCCTTGATGGTCATGTCACAGCTCACAGTGTCCAAGCCATGGCTGTGTTGGTGGCAAACATGCACTCGGTCTCCATGGAAGAGATCTGCAGGTCTGCATCGTGGTCTTTTGTTCACACATTCACGTCTCACTACTATCTGAATGGGGATTTCCGACATGACAGCAGCTATGGTCAATCTGTACTCTGGAATCTGTTTGGTGATTAGAATCCAACTCCATCCCTGCTAGGTCCATTCTATTCTGTCCAGGCTATCAAAGAAAAAGAAAGGGAAGAGAGAATTGACACTTTTGTATATAGGTTTTGTATCTTCATTTATTTATTTATATCTCTTATATACCGCGCTATTATAATCAGTGCGGTTTACAGATGAACAAAACATACAACAATGCATCAGATCACATTGAGTTTACATTGAACAGGTGTAATAAATTTGGATTAACCGGGAGAACTATATACAAATTATGGAAATTCTTATATGACATATAAGGATCGTAAGCAGATGCATAAGATTTTGGGTAAGGGAGAGAGGGAGGGGAAAGGAGATTAACCATTCTCTAAGGGAGGCTGGTCACTGGGGCGGGCTAGGTAGGGGGGTAAGATGATGGCTGTGTGCCCTCCAGAGTTATTATCCGGGTAGTGTAGCAGGAACAAATGGTGTTTGAGAGCTTTTCGGAATAACGGTAGGTTAGAGAGAGCTCAGATTTCTGCTGGGAGAACGTTCCAGGCCGTAGGTGCGAACATGGAGAAGGCTCTACTGGCTGTTGCCTTTGTACATTTTGTCACTGACTTAGGGACTTCCAGGGTGTTCATCAATGTAGATCTCCTTAATCGGTTGGCTGGAGTGCTGCGGAGAAGATTACTGATGGGCGTGAGTGGCTGGGTGTTGAGGGCTTTGAATGTCATGATTAAAGTCTTGTAGTGGATTCTGGCCTGCAGAGGTAGCTGGTGTAGGTTCTTCAGGACTGGTGTTATATGGTCTGACCTTGATAGACTACCAGAACCCTCGCAGCAGAGTTCATGGCAAGACGGAGGGGGCTTAGGGTCGACAGTGGAAGTCCATGAAGGATGATGTTAGCAAAGTCGAGGTGAGGAATAACTAGAGCTTGGAAGATTGATCGGTAATCAGGGAAGTCCAGTAGTGGTCGGAGATGTCGTAGTGATCTGATTTTGTCATAAATAGCCCTTGTAGTGTTTTTGATATGTGCTGACATGTCTAGCCTCTGGTCAAGTGTGATACCCAGGTAGCGAATTGTGGGTTTTGCCTTAAGTTCTGTGTTGTTAACTTGTAGTGAGGAAGGTGGAATGAATTTCTGGTTTCTCGTGACGAAGAGAACATCTGTTTTGCTATGGTTAATTCGTAGATTTTGAGAGATGAGCCAGTCTGCCACTGCTTCAAAGCATCTTAATAATTGGGAGATGTCTTGAGTTGGAATGCCATTAAGCAGATAAATTGTTGCCCTCTTGGGCTTATCTGCATTCTCTTTGGTTTTCAGTAGCCTGTAGCTAGGTAGTCCCATATGTGAGGACTCATTCCTGCTTTTCCATGGAGAAACGGTAGTTACTCACCTGAAGCAGGTGTTCTCCTTGGACAGCAGGGATAAGTCCTAAAAACCCTCCCACTTCCCCGAGGAGTTATATTCTGCTACAGTCATACTATCAGACTACTTTAAGATAGTACTGTGGTGGCAGGTGGGAAGGAGACATGCAGAGGTGATGGAACCTTTCAAAAGCTTCTAATTGGAGCTGGGGAGCATTCCTGTGTGGGCTCTGTCACAGGACGTCATCCATACGTGAGTACTTATTCCTGCTGTTCATGGAGAACACCTGCTACAGGTGAGTAACTACCTTTTTGGAACTGGGATATGGAGGAATGCCTAAGGTGGGGAGTCATGCTGAACTTTCTGGCATTCAAAACCTCTTCCCTTTGGGCAAAATTAGTGTTGGGGAACTGGCTCACTATTCAGCTCCTCTGACATGCAGGTTTACAAAATTTGCCACTTGTAAGTGACGCCATGTACACATAATGTCTTATGTGGGTATGTAGTGCTGCTTACTCATACAGCTCCTCTATTTGTGTTGCTCTTTTTTTTTAATGTCTTCCTCTATAAAAAGGCATTTTCTGTTGTGCGTTGGACAATTATAGAGCTTTTCGTGATGGCATTTTATGTATTTTACAAAAGGCTCATTGCTTGCTGTGCCGTTTTATGAAAGACTAGTGTAGTTGTCAACTCGTAGCCTTAGATGTGTGTCTAGCTACCTAGACAACATATATGAAGTTAGCCTCACTAGTATAATGTAAGAGCAGTGGCAGCGTCAGCAGCTCAATGCGACTCTCCTTCAATCGAGAAAATATGTACGATTCTCCATGAACAAGCAGGAAATAAGTCTTCAAGTATGGGTGATGGCACCAATGGAGCCCCGCACGGAATGCTCCCCAGCTTCCAAAGGAAGCGTTTGGGAACTACACCACGCATGCGTGCCTGCCTTTCCTCCCACTGCGGCACCGTACTCTCCAGTCTTCTTTTTTCTGCAGAGCCCCTAGGATGTATTCCTGCAGTCCAGAAAAAGTCTTCTCTCTAGCCCTTGTTGCTGGGATTTTTCACTCTTAATTTCCCACCTGTATTCAGTTAGCTGGTTTTTCCTTTTATAGGTTTTGTTTTTGTGTTTTTCAACGCTTTTGCGTATTTCTTTTCACCTCTCGAGTGGTTTCCCGCTCATGGCAGTTTTTCATTTTGACTTTGAGGTGGTGTTTTTTGGCATGTCTAAGCCAGCTAGTGGCTTTAAGAAATGCACCATGTGTGGCAAAACCATTTCTGTCAGAGACTGTCAAAATTGGTGCTTTCAATGCCTTGGGCCTGACCATGAGCCAGCATCTTGCAAGCTTTGCTTGCAAATGTCTCGCTGGGGTTGGGGAAAAGCAGGAAGAGACCCTGATTCAGCATCCTCAGCTCCGATCCCCTTGTCTATGCCTGCAAAAGGTCTGGAGGTATCCACGGGGAAGGAGCAGCATGCTTAGTCAGAGCTGAAGGGCCCGAGTGGTGAGGGGAGGCTCCCTGCAGAGACCCCATGGATGTTGAAGGGTGAGCACCAGGAGAAGTTCCAGGTACAGTGTCCCTGCAGTCTCTCAAGCTGGGAGCGGCCGGCCAAGCTTCCCCGGCAGGAGGACCCAACCAGAACAGCAGAGTCCACTCTCAGTGCCCAGGAGGGCAGCCAGATGCCACCTGATGCATCTATCATTGTGGAGTCCCCACTCGAAGTGACATTACCGATGTCCGCAGCTATGGCATCAGCCCCCTCACAGGTGGTGGTTCTAGAGGACCGCCTTCAAGCCTTAGAAGTTCACTTGGCAGAATGTAGGCTTCGCAGCATGGAATCAATTGTCACCACACTCCTTCAAGCCTATCCTAGAGACCCTTGCCCTTCCTGCTGAGGTTGGGACATCGGGTGGGAGATTGCTATCAACCCCTGTCTCTGGAGCCGCCATCCTCTCTAGTGTGTCGGAGTCGGAGGCCCAGGAGCACCACCTTCAGCGTGCTGGGTGGCTCGAGGGTCATCGGTCCTTCTGGAGGAAGTGCTTTCAGTGTTCCATGCTGATTGCCAGGATCCTGGCTTACCAGTCTTACATGAGCATGCTCCTTAAGCATGCTCCTCCAGTGCCCTGCCCTTTTGAGGCTTTCCTAACCAGGGCTCCACAGATCAAACAAACAGGGAACTTTCCTTGAGCACAGTAGGTTGCTGAACTCCAGTAACCTCCTCAGGTTTAGAAACTGCTAACACCTAATCAGGAGTTAGTGGGCCTGTTTCCTGAGTGCAGTTGAAGCCTGCATAAAAGGCTCCAGTGCCCTGCCCTTTTGAGGCTTTCCTAATCAGGGCTCCACAGATCAAACAAACAAACCCTCAAATCCTTACTTACTGTTTGTTTGGTTTTATTATATTACATTGCTAGCTCTCTGACTGGGAGCTCTTAAAAGGGGTTTTTGTGTATTTTTTAAAGCAAGGTTACTTTATTTTGCTGTTTTAGGGGAACTTTCCTTGAGCACAGTAGGTTGCTGAACTCCAGTAACCTCCTGCTAACACCTAATCAGGAGTTAGTGGGCCTGTGCAATTCTGGAGACCGCACCTTCAAAAGGATGTGAACAGGATGGAGTCGGTGCAGAGAGTGGCTACTAAAATGATTAGTGGCCTTCATTATAAAGCATATGAGGACAGACTTAAGGATCTTAATATGTACACCTTAGAGGAAAGGCGGGATAGAGGTGATATGATTGAGATGTTTAAATACCTCCGTGGCATAAATGTTCAGGGAGAGAGCCTCTTTCAATTGAAAGCAAGTTCTGCTACGAGGGGACATGGGATGAGGGTGAAGGGAGATAGATTCAGGAGTGATATGCGGAAATATTTCTTTACGGAAAGAGTAGTGGATCCATGGAATAGTCTCCCAGTGGAGGTGGTAGAGATGAGGACAGTAACTGAATTCAAAAAAGCATGGGACCAACACAGAGGATCTCTAAAGGTAAAAAGTGGACTGTTGTAGTTGTTGTTATGGAAGGACAGACTAGATAGGCCATGTAGTCTTTTTCTGTCATCATGTTTCTATGTTTCTATGATGTCATATTGGACCTGGAGGACTTTCCGCCCTTGTTCTCGAGGACCGTCGCAAATCCTTTTGGGGCCTTCTGGATCATGGCAAGGATTGTTCAAAGTTCATGGTGTGGGACCCCTACGATGCCTTTGAATCTGCTGGCAGAGTGGCAGCTGTGGGCATTGTCTGATAGCATGGCTGCAGTCTTTGGACCTGGAGCATTGTGTCCAGGACAGGATCGCTAATGTCCCTTGCTGGGGCGATAACCTTTTCGGCAAGTCCATGTAGGAGAAAGCTGAGGAGCTGGAGAAGGAACAGATGATTCTCACTAGGCTCTCCATAAAGACTGCAGACCCTGTGTAGAAGAAATATCACACCAAGAAGGCCTTCTATCTGCACCCGCGCCAATATTTTCCAGGCCAGCCGCTGCGGAGATTGCTCACCCACAGCAAAGGAAGAAGACCCTCCAAGGCACAACCTGCCCCCTAGCCCAAGCCAGATGCAGGGTTTTAACAAGTTCCTTAGGAACATAGCCAGCAATCCCTTACACGTCAAGGTACCCCCCCACAGGTCAGGAGGTGGCTCGTCCATTTTGCCCACTGGTGGCCTCTCATTATCTCTGAAACCTGGGTGCTGCACATTGTCCAAAGTGGATATCTGCTGCCCTTCACCCAGCTGCCGCCTTCATACAAACCGGGAAGAACTCCATGGATCGTGTGTACTGGAGCCTCATGCAGACCGAGGTTGAGGCCCTACTGTCCAACCTTGCCATTGAGCCAGTTCCCCCAGCTCAGATCGGGCAAGGATTCTACTCCAGATACTTCCTGATACCCAAAAAGATTAGCGGGTTCCATCCAATTCCGGATCTGTGCAACCTCAATCGGTTCCTGGTGCACGAAAAGTTCAGAATGGTCTTGTTAGAGACACTGCTCCCATACCTTGTACCGGATGATTGGCTATGCTCCTTGGATCTGAAAGATGCATACACACATATTCCAATCCATCCGTGTCACAGGAATACCTTCATTTCGTGCTGGGCAGCGAGAGCTACTAGTATAGTGTGCTTCCCTTCAGGCTAGCCACAGCCCCCTAAGTCTTCACGAAGTGTCTGATGGTTGTGGCTGCCTTCCTCTGGACCCGGGGAGGGGGGGGTCTTTGTCTTCCCATATCTGGACAACTTGCTGATCAAGGTAATCATGCCAGCTGGTGGCCTGCGGTCTGCTGCACTCATAGTACAGGTGCTTGAGGGTCTTGGCTTCATGGTCAAGTCCCACCTTCATCTGTCTCAGCAGCTGGAGTTCATCAGGGACCTCCTCAATACCTCTGGGGTGCGAGCCTTTCTACCGGTGGACTATCAGCAGCTCCTCATCGAGGTAGTGGGTGCATTGCAGCACCAGCACCACACTATAGACCCAACAAAAGTCGAATCTTTTAGACCTATCTCTAGCATCCCTCTTCTAGCAAAAATCATGGAAAAAGTGGTCCAATGACAAATACAACAACATGTTGACTCAGAAGCTCCTCTGGACCCCTCACAACATGGTTTTAGAGAAGAACATGGTGTTGACACCTTCCTCACAACCCTCTTCAATAACCTAATCATAAGCATCGACAATATCCATCAAGGGTTCATTCTCATCTTTCTCGACATAGCTGCCGCATTTGATTCAGTAAACCACAATACTCTCCTACAGCGCCTCAAAGAGAAGGGTATTCAAGGTCTAGCCCTGAATTGGTGCAAATCTTACTTATCTGATAGACAGCAGCAAGTCAGAACAGGAGAAGCAACATCTGATTCATTCCCACTTAAACAAGGTGTCACTCAGGGATCCTCCTTGTCCGCACTAATGTTCAATATCTATATGCAGCCAATCTGTGATGTGATACGTACCTTCAACATTCAATGTCTAGCATATGCGGATGACATCCTGATGTATGCTTCATTCAACGTAAAACAACCAGATTTTACATCAATAGTTCAGTGCTTCGAAGCTGTATCAAACTGGCTCCTCAAACAGAATCTACGTATAAATCACAACAAAACAGACGTCCTATTCGTAACACGGAATCCAACATTCATACCCCCTGCCTCATTACAAGTAAACAACATTGAGCTGAAGGCACAACCCACAATCCGATACTTAGGGATTACATTAGATCAGCGGCTTGATATGTCAGCACACATCAAGAAAGCAACAAACTCAATTTACCAAAAAATTTGATCCCTACGTAATCTCCGACCTCTTCTTGACTACTCCGATTTCCGCACTATCTTCCAAGCCCTGGTACTACCACACCTGGATTTTGCCAATATCATACTACACGGTCTCCCACAATTTACTCTAAATCCCCTCCGTCTGGCCATGAATGCAGCCGCGAGAATTCTCGTAGGTGCTCCACGCTCAGAGCACATAACTCCAATACTGAAGAGTTTACACTGGCTACCCCTCCAGGCCAGAACCCTATATAAAACCCTTGTCATGACTTTTAAAGCTGCAAAGAGCCCATCCCTATCACCTATCAGCAATATGATACATGTCACTCCAACAAACAGATCCAGGAGATCTGCTGCATTGAACTCCATTGACCTTCCGAAACTCCTTATGAAATGCTCTAAATCAACAGCCTCTATAGCCTTCTCACTGTTTGCGCCCAGAGCTTGGAATGCCCTTCCACCCGAAATTAGTGCCATCACTAGTCTCACGACATTCAGAAAGGTCTTAAAACATCACTTGTTCCTAATATACTACCCTGAAGCAACTCCGATTGAACATAGCCCGCATGTTGATCTTGCCCACTTGACCCCAGTGGAAAATGGCTAATCATGATGGTTCATACTTGCACACTTTACCCATACCGTATTTATACTGTACTATAATTATATCTATTTACCACTACCATGTAGTTAACCAAAAATGCCATGTACATAGTTAATCCTACTTTCCACCCCGGTTTTTGTATATAGTTAACCCTGTTTACCGCCATGGTTTTTTGTACCCTGTTCATTGTAAAAAACCAATGCTGACTGTATCATTGTGTTTGAATTGTTCATTTGTAAACCACACTGATTAAAAGCGCAGTATATAAGAAATAAAAATAAATAAATAAATAAATATAGCCCACAGGCTGTTGAGGGCCCTCGGACACATGGTTGCCATGGAGCATGTCACTCCTCAGGCCCGCCTCTCCATACGGCAGGCCCAGTGGACCCTGTCCACGCAATGAAAGCAAGCATCAGGCCATTTTTGGGACAGAATAGTGGTCACCATACGCTGGTGCAGACCCTGGGCTGATGACTAGAACCGGACAATCTGCTGTGGGGCCTTCCATTCCCGCTGGGGCCCCCCCCCCCCCCCCGCAAGATGCTCATGACAGACACATCCAAGCATGGTTGTGGTGCACACCTGGATGGTCTCAGCACCCAGGGGCTGTGGTCTCCATTAAATGAGCTTCCTCGAGCTTCGGGCCATAGCGAAGCCCTCCATGCCTTTTGTGTGCACCTGGCAAATCAGGTGGTCCTGATTCAAACAGACAAGCAGATAGCTATGTTCTATGTCAACAAGTAGGGGGGCACAGGATCGTATCTCTTGTTTGGGAGGCTGTTTGCCTCTGGAAATTCACCCTGCTCCATGGCATGGACCTGAGGTCGACTTATCTGCCCATGAGCTCAATGGCCTGGTGGATCGCCTGAGGCAGGTGCTTCAGCCTCACGAGTGGACTCTCAAGAGGGAAGTGGTGGACTGGGTTGTCTGGGAGTGGGGCAACCCAGTGATGGACCTTTTCGCCACGGAGCAAAATGCCCAGGTAGCCTGGTTCTGCTCTCAGAGGCCGACCAGCAGTCTTCTGGCTATGGATGCCTTTCTTCTCCATTGGGGGGAGGGCCTGCTGTATACCTACACCCCAATACCACTTGTCGTGAAAACTCTCCTGAAGCTCCAAGTCAAGGGGGGCTCCATGATCCTCGTCTGCTCATACTGACCTCAGCAGCCATGGTTCCCTCTGCCTTTGCAGCTCTCACTGAGGAATCCTCTTTGCCAGACCTCATCTCACAAGAGGGTGGCTCTCTGCTGCACCCCAATGTCCTCTCCCTGGCACTCATGGCGTGAATGCTGAGAGGGTGGACCTCGTGGAGCTTGCTCTCCTTGTGGGTGTTACTGACATCCTGCTGGCATCCCCCAAGGACTCGACACGCAAGGCCTACGCACTCAAGTGGTGGCGGTTTACTGTCTGGTGCATTGGTAGGGCGATGGACCCCTTCTCCTGCCCCTTGGACCAGCTGCTGAATTACCTCCTGCATGACTCCAGGCTGAAGTCTAATCTGTGCAAGTTCACCTTATTGCAATTGGAGCTTACCATCGCAGCTGTGGGGGAAAGCCTCTATCGGTCTAGCCCCTGGTGGCCTGGTTCATGAGGAGCCATCTCCTCTTGAAGCCTCTGCTCAAGCCCCTATGGTCATTTGGGACCTCAGTGTGGTCCTTGGCAGCTGATATGGGCCACCTTTGAGCCCCTAGGCTCGTGCTTGCTGAAATTCTTAACCTGCAATGTCCTCTTCCTGGTGGCTGTCACGTCGGCTGGATGTGTCAGTAAGCTGCAAGCTCTGATTGCTCACCCTCCATACACCAGATTTCACCAAAACCAGATGGTGCTCCGCACACACCCCTGCTTTCTGCCAAAGGTGGTCTCTGTGTTCCACTTTAACCAGTCCATTGTCCTTCCGACGTTCTTCCCTCGACCTCACGTGAACCATAGTGAGGCGGCCTTGCACACACTGGACTGTAAGCATGCGTTGGCTTTCTATCTGGAGCCACGAAGACACACTGTCAGTCCATCCAGCTGTTCATCTCCTTCAACCCCAATAGGCTGGGTGTTGCTGTCTCGAAATGTACGCTATCCCTCTGGCTAGTGAACTGCATCATTCATGCGTATTCTCTGGCTCGATTGAGCCTTGAGGGTCATGTCACGGCTCACAATGTCCATGCATTGGCTATATCAGTGGCCAACCTTCATTTGGTATCTGTAGAGGAAATCTGCAGGGCTGTGACGTGGTCTTCGGTCCATACTATTGCAGCATATTACTGTCTGGATAGGGATTCCTGGTGGGACAGCAAGTTTGGCCAGGCTGTGCTCCGGCATTTCTTTGGGTCTTAGAGTTGACTCCTACCCACTGGCCCTTCTGTCCATCCAGGCTACCTGCTCAAATTCCCCTCAGATCGATGTCTGCTGAGGATACTGAATCAGATGAGTCCCTCTGTAGAACTCTCGCTGTGGTCTTCTGACTTCTCCAGTTCTCGTTGCCCGTTTGGGCTGCTTATCTCCTCTGGTTCCGGTAGCTTGTAGCTTGGGTCCCATACGTGAGGACTTATTTCCTGCTTGTTCACAGAGAAAGTGTAGTTACTCACCTGTAGCAGATGTTCTCCATGAACAGCAGGAATAAGTCCTCAAAACCCTCTTACTTCCCCAGGGAGTTGCCTTTTGGTTCCTGCTATCTATTTATTTGCCTTTTTTTTTTTTTTTTTTTACCGCTTTTCACTGGGGCAAAGCGGTGTGCATTACAACAAGTTGTTGTGATATGATATTGTACTGGAGAGTATGGCGCTGCGGTGGGAGGAAAGGCAGGCACGCATACGCAGTGTACCTCCCAAAAGCTTCCTTTGGAAGCTGAGGAGCATTCCGTGTGGTGCTCCATCACCCATATGTGAGGACTTATTCCTGCTGTTCACGGAGAACACCTGCTACAGGTGAGTAACTAGCTTTTTTGATTTTGTCTTATTTAATTATTTATTGGGATTTATTAATCATCTTTATGGATAGATTCACTCAAGGTGGTGTACAACAAACAACTTTAAAATAGCAAAATGACTACCTTGTCAGCATAATAGACAATTAGAATGGTGAGAGAAGCTTGGAGGTAAAACAGCATAGCAGAGCATTCAAATAACAGAAAGATCATACATTGTCAGCAGAATACAAATCGTATATTTTAATAGGAAGCCAGGTAGAATACATAAACAAAATACATAGGCAATGTTCCCTCTAATTTTCTGTAGGCTGTGTGCGCATAAAATATCAGCTGTGTGCAGCTTTTGAAGGAAGGTTAAATTTTTGTGCGCCACATAACGACACTCGGAGTTATATACTTTAAAATTTGACTACACGTCAGAATACAGTATGTACACCACGTTGATTTTAATCAAATTAAATGAACATAGACGATTACTAAATGAAGCGGGAAATTTCTAGTAATTACAATCATAACTTTTAAATTTTAAGACGTCTGTGTTTTCTATCAGAATCAGAGCTGTAATTTTTGTGCACTCTGTTGTAAAGTATGTGCGCTCGCTCGGCGAGGTGTGTGCACGCGCACACGCGCACAGCTTAGAGGGAACAGTGTACATAGGATATTCACAATGTCAGAGGAGTACAAAAGATGTACCATAAAAGGGCAATATGGTAGAATATTCACAAGACATAAATAGGATACTTAATGTTGTCACCATACAATGAAACATCCCAATAGACAAAAGAGGGGACAGGGGTAGTTGGAACATATAGACGGATAGACAAGATGGGCAGGGACAAAGGCATATAGACAAACCAAAATGGGTAACCAGATTGAATGTAAACTACTCATATATACAGATGAATAAGGTGTGTGGCTCTAGTCACAGTTTCAAGCTGTGAACAAGCTGGTTCTGAAGCGGAATGAATGGAAAATCAGTAATCATAGCTATTAAACGCTAGAGGAAGAGACGGACTTTCAAGATATTGCGATAGGAAAGGTCTCCTCATTTATCTGGTTCCAGCAAGGGCACTTTGATCGAGCCAGCCAAATTTGCTGGAAGTCCCCACAGTACAGGTTTAGCAGAAAGTGCTGTTGTGGGCACAAGCTTTCTCCATTGTGACTCCAGAACTTTGGAATGCACTCCCACTTATGCTGAGGCAAGAGCTGAATTGTCTTAATTTTCGAAAACTAGTTAAAGCACATCTGTTTCAAGGCCCCACGTAGAGGGTTATGGGATCTTCTCCTGTGGGCTGTTGAACTCTGGCAATGTACATTTGTTGATTGTAGGCAATGATTTGTTTGTTACTGTAAACCATTTAGCTTGATTAATTTCACTCTGGTGGTATAGAAATGGTGTTACATACATTGAACTCTGTTTATTTAAGTGCCTCTCACAGCTGTCTACATTCTGGCTTTCACCATGATAATAGGTTTGGACAATCTGTACTAAAATTCCTATTTGGGGATGAGGGGGCAGTATTGTCTTTATGGAGAATTTGGCTAAAGGATTTTAAAACAGCCCTTAGTTTGGGAGTCCCAGGAGGGACTGATTCCTCTTCCTTGTCCACGGAGAAAGCGAAGTAGCTTACTTGTAACTGATGTTCTCCATGGACAGCAGGATAAATTGATCACATATACCATACCATCTCCCTTTTTGTTTTAAAAGGATTTTTCTCATTAGCTGTGGTAGAGGAGAGGACTTGTGGGGCAGGCTGGGCATAAGCCAAAAAGCCTTCTAGGCTTTTCTAACACTGTCTATTTAACATTCCCTCCTCAATGCCATTGAATAACATTGCTTGTATTTGACCAATTTTATCTTGTCTGCAGAAAGCACCAGTTAAAGGCAAACAGCTTTAAGAGTATGTTATGAGCGACCACAGTATTAAATAAAACCAAAAAGTTCCCCAACGAGGCTGACCCTTCCTTAAACCTGTTTTGATTCTTCTTCCAGAGCACGAGCCGAACGGTCTTGCCGTGCATGAGCTGCGACAGGAAAAACTTGTTATCCAGAATATGTTCTTAATGCTAGACATGAAAAGAAAGGTACCGTACCGTGTTATGTTTTCTTAAGAGATCTGTGTAATAGACTGAATTTTTAGATTTCCCAATAAACTCAATTTTCAGAAGTATTTTTACCTATAGAATAGCACTTAAGGAAAACTGATTTTCCATCTGCCTTTTTCTGGCAAAACCAACACACACACAATTTTGTGAACATAAAACCGTGGGGCCTTTTACTCAGCCATGTTAATGGTAAAAATGAACCAGTGGTAGCCACAAAACCTCTACGGTAACTATTCCCCGCACTAAGAAGGAAAGGAGTTGCGCCACTCATATGGGGCAGTAATCACCACAGTGTGTTCAGAGCACCCATGTTAACTATCCTTAATCACTTCCTTAATATGAATTTCTGCTTTAAGTGGGTAACATGCACAGTTAATGAAGTATGTTAACTGTTTTGTGACGCCTGTGTAAACTGTTAGCATGTTTTGAAAATTACTCTCCCTCTGTATAGATCTTATTGTGAGAAGGTATTTTTGTTAAAGGGATACATCAAGGGCATGGTACCTTCCAGTAATAGAGTGTTCTTCATAGGACTGGCTTATGCACCTATGCTCTGTTTAGATATGCACAAAACACCAGTCCTGCAACGAGAGCTTTTAAGTTAATTTTCTTTGTTGAGAGATCAAAGCCCCATATATCTAAAGTGGCAAGTGTTTTCATTGCAGAAGTCAGAATCTGATTTTTGTAAGAAGCAACGCCACTTTTTATGTCTTCTGGAAATTTCTTTGTGTTTCTTGTGTGGAAGTACAGTCCTCTGGCAGAAGGTGGTTTTGTTGCATGTCCATGTAATTGGATGCCTTTGCATACCAGTGCAGCCATGCCCTGTTGGTAATTTGGGTTGGACTGGTGCTGCCTGCTTAAAAAAAAAAGGTGGAAGTTTTGTATAAAATCTAATGACTTGGAGTTATCCACAGGAAGTGGTGCATGAAATAGCGGTGTTATTGAACAAAATGGACCTGACTCAGAGTGCTTTGATTAACGAAGAACTGGTAGACTGGAAACACAGACAACAGATTGCTTGCATTGGAGGCCCACCGAATGCATGCCTTGATCAGCTCCAGAGCTGGTAAGAGTGCTGTTTATGCAAATCTTTAACACATATGCAGAGTAAACTGAAGTCCAGATCATGCCGAGACAGCAGCATTATAGAGTCAGTTTGTGCTACTGCTGTCCTTGTTGGGCCATATAAATTGTTTCCCAGTACTGTCCTGTATTCGGCCTTTCTTCACCCACATGCTTTTCAGAAATCTTTAAGGGACTACACCATTGCAGTCTTTAGATCTGCGCCATATTTGTGGTTACAATATGCTCATAAAATATAGTTTTGTGGTCCCCCAATTATTTTTAAAAGTGGACCACTTTGAAAAGACCACTTAATTGGCTCCCTATCCATTTCCGCCTCCAACTCAAACTTCTCCTGCTGAACTATAAGCGCATTTGCTCTGCAACTCCTCACTACCTTTCCTCTCTTCTCTGTCCCTACACCCCTCCTCAGGAACTCCACTCTTCTGGCAGATCGCTTCTATCTGCGCCCTTCTCTTCTATTGCTTCCAGACTTCGCTCATTTCACCTTGCTACTCCTTATGCCTGGTACAAACTATGTGAGTCTTTGTCAGGCGCTTTCTCTGGCTCTTTTCAAATCCAGACTGAAAACTCACCTCTTCATTGCCGTTTTCGGATCTTGACTTGCCTGATCTCCTTTGTGTTTCCTTACCATTTCCCCTAAATGTATCCCGTATCTACAGCTATTGTGTTGTCTGTTTTGACCAGATTGTAAGCTCTGATGAGCAGGGACTGTCTTTTACATGTGTCTGTGCAGTGCTGCATATATCTTGTATCGTTTTAAAAAAGTTCAGTAGAAGTAGTAAAAGATGATATTGAAAATAATTGGGGACTCAGACGAAATGGAGAACCTTGGCTTCTCTCTACCCTGGATCATATCTGTCTGGAAGCTTCTGGGGCTGTTGACTGCAGCGACTGAGGCAGTGTGTATTCATAGGCTCCAATATCTGCACAGAAACCAGGAGGGAGCAAGGCATGCGGGCATCTGCTTCCTCAGCCCTGGTTACTGCCATCACCACCACCACCACACATGTCCCGACTTCAGGAGTATCACAGGCCGCAAATCAGTCTTTGGAAAGCCTATTGTGGGCTACCTCTTGGGGGGGTCACTGGTGTCAAACATATTAATGGCACTGGCAATTAGTCATAAAACTTGATAATGGTACTTTTGCTTAGTTTATCTTGATTTTATCCTGTTGCTATAAAGGGACACTATATAACAAAAAAATCCCCCAAGGAGCCAAAAAGACCAAAAAAGACAAAATCAAAACCCCAAACTAGGCACAAAAAAGAAAAAAGAAAATAAACACCATTTGAGAAAAACAAACAAAAAAAAACAAAAAATCCAACCAATTTGGAGTTAATGCAAAAAAATATGTATATAAAAATAAATAGAGGAAAAAAGACGTCAGCCAACCCCCTGTCAATATTAGAAAGGAGGAAGAGCCAGTCGATGGACAAAAATGCCACAATAATCAAATAACTCCTAAAGAAATCAATATACTAAACAAACCCATAAAGGTCAGCGAGGAAGTAAAATACCTTGGTATAATCATAGATAAACATATTAACTTAAAATCCCATATAAATAAAATTACAGCTAGAGTATACCATCGTTTAAAGATCATTAGGAACCTCAAGCCAATTTTACAACTTAATCACTTTCGAACAGTATGTCAAGCATTTATAACACCACTCCTCGACTTTGGAAATATCCTTTATCAAGGTCTTCCAAAACATACTACCCATCCCCTCCAATTGGCACAAAATACAACCGCAAGAACTATAATGAATTCTCCAAAATTTGATCATATAACTCCCTTGCTTCAAGAATTGCACTGGCTTCCAATCATTATGAGATCAAAATACAAGAACCTCATGAATATTTTCAAAATTTTACATGAGTCATCAGCAAACGTTCTAACAACTATTATTTCTAAGGACATAGGCTCAAGGCCCAGTCGCTCACAGTCTACTAACAGACTTAATGCCCACTTGAAGTTTAATAGATCCAAACAAATGACATCTAATAGGGCTTTCTCCTTTATGGCATCACAACTATAGAATTCTATTCCTAGTGATTTAAGAAATGAGTATATCAAAGATTTTCGAAAGTCCCTTAAAACGTACCTATTTATTGAAGCATATGGCAATTAATCTAATTCCAATAGAACAAAATGTTTTAACCCTTTGAATTTCAATTTTCCTATAATGTTTAAATTATTTTAACTTTGTAAGATTGCAGTTATTTGTTTAATGTAATTGTAATGAATTATGAAATGTAATATTGCTGTAGTTTATGTATAATTTAATGTAATGTACTATCTTGTTGTCTCCCCCCCCCCCTCGATGTAGTCCCTCTGTTGTCTTGTTGACCACTTTGATTGAAGGATAAGGTGGTATATAAAACTGATTAAATAAATAAATAAAAAGACATCCATGGTCAAAAAACCCTCTATACAGAAAACCCAAATTGGTGAAACAATCAAAGGCAACAGCAACCACCGTCTCAAAAAAACAGAGTTGCAGAGTTGCAGTTTTTCTAATACTGCCACGCTGTGTTTCATGCTGTGCTCATAAGTTTTTTTGAGACAGTGGTTGCTGTTGCCTTTGATTGTTTCACCAATTTGGATTTTCTGTATAGAGGTTTTTTTGACCACTGATGTCTTTTTGAGTCTAGTTCGATTGTTGTGGTATTTTTGTCCATCGACTGGCTCTTCCTCCTTACTAATATTGGCAGGGGGTTGACTGAGGTCTTTTTTCCCTATTTATTTTTATATATATGTTTTTTTGCATTAACTCCAAATTGGTTGGATTTTTTCTGTTTTTTGTTTTTTCTCACATGGTGTTTATTTTCTTTTTGTGCCTAGTTTGGAGATTTGATTTTGTCTTTTTTGGCTATAAAGGGACAGCAACAGGATAAAATCAAAATAAATTTAACTATCTCTTATATCTCAACAAATAGGGGTGATCTGCCCGGAACGGTGGGTACACCCCTAAACAAAGGCATGGGAGAGGTGTCCTGCATGGAGCGGCAGGTGCACGTACTCTTGCCGCCTTGCTGTGCAGACTAGATGGACCATACTGGTTTTTATCTGCCGTCGTCTACTATGTTACTATTTAGTTGTGGAATGCAGTATGCCCAAATAACCTTCTAGTCCTTTCTGAGACTTCCCTTCGTGTGCTTTCCATTAGTCTTAGTTTTCCTATTGCCTCCCAAAAAAATCGACCTTTGTGTTTTTAAATATGCATATGTATATGAGCTGAGGATACATTTGAAAACCTATACTTAGCCATTTATTCCCAATATAAGATTACATGAAAAGCTCTCGTCTGTCATTAATTTAGATCTGAGAAGTCTGTATTGACTGTGACACCATAAAGCTTTGAGATGTGACAGAGAACTGGAACATTATTAATTTATATATGTTGATGGAGCATATCTTGGATAGGGAGGTCTGAATTTAGATGGCAGAGAAATGTCTTTTACGTTTTTTAGCAATATGTTTTTTTTTTTGTTTTTTTTAAATTGTCTTGAAATCTCACATGAAATTTGTAATGGCAGGTTCACCATCGTTGCTGAAAGTTTGCAGCAAGTTCGTCAGCAGCTCAAGAAACTAGAAGAACTGGAACAGAAATATACCTACGAACAAGATCCCATTACCCAGAATAAGCAGGGCTTGCAGGACCGAACCAACAGCCTCTTCCGACAGCTGATTCAGAGGTGATCCTTTGGGGCTTCTAGAGGCCTACTGACTATTTACTACGACCAGAGGCTATCATTATCTGCTGTTTTCCTACTGTGTTCAGTATGTCTGAATTCTGTGGGATTTACTCCTTTCTGGGTGAGATTTTTCTGCTGTGAGGTCACACAAAGGTGTGTTGAGCGTTAACATGCCAAAATGCATGCTATTAGTAAATAAGCAGCTTTGAAATAATGGGCCCTTATTGTAAATAAGTACATTGGGTACAGTAACATGTTTGGGGCAGTTGGAGCATTCACCTAAAGTATCCAACAGGTGTGCACAGAGTGCCCCACTCCATCCCTTGCTGGGGATGCACAGTCCCTGCAGATGAGGAAATTCTGAGCCATTGCTCAATGGTGACATCTACTGACCAGACTTGTGCAGTACATGTACTGGGCTCCGCAGGGAGCCTCAGTCTGTGTTTTCAGCAATGACTAGGCTAGGGAAGGTTATAAAAAAGGTAATGGTAATGAAAGCTCATGCTGTAGCTGAATAGACGGCATCTGGAAGCCCAAAGCAGTAGGAGGAAACTGCTGAAACAAAATTACAATTTGGCAAAATTTGTATATATTTTATTGCTTATATTGATCAAACATCCATTTTTTTAACGCAGTTCTTTTGTGGTTGAAAGACAGCCATGTATGCCAACTCATCCTCAGAGGCCGCTGGTTCTGAAGACTGGAGTACAGTTCACAGTGAAACTGAGGTATCAAAGCTCCTTCGCTACCACATATCCAGTACTGCATTGTTTATTTAGACAGATTTGTATGCCACCTTTTCCTTCAATCAAGGTGGTCACGTCACATAACAGTTGGAGGGTTACATTTAATATTAGGGTACGTGTACACAATTAGACAATACAGTTACTTAACAGCATTTAGACGGTACAATTAACATTTAACATGAAAGTATTTAATCACTTGGTGTGAGTGTGGGTGTGTGCTTAGTTGGCAGAGGTAGTAGTGTTTCTGTTTGGGTAGGGGATGTTGCCTGAATGCTCATGTGTTTCTATAAATAACCATGTTTTGAGGTCTTTGCGGAAGTCTGTGAGGTCATCTAACGTCCTCAAACTGGATGGGAGGGAGTTCCATAGTGTGGATGCCAGTAGTGAAGGTGCTCTTTTTGAAGTTGTTTGTTTGGTTTTGTGATAGCCTGCAGGTGTGTCGATCATGTTGTCATTATTACTTCTTCTTGGTCTATTGCTGATGTCCCTTGTTATAACGTTTTGGAGTACGACTGCTGAGAGATGGTGGATGATTTTGAAGATGATCATGATTGTTTTGTATTTAGCTCTTGCCACCATTGGGAGCCAGTGTAGTTGTTGTAGGACGGGAGTGATGTGCTCGGTCCTTGGTGTGTCTGTGATGATGCGTGCTGTGGTGTTTTGTATCATCTGTAGAGGGTGTAGTGTCTGTTGAGGAAAGCCTTGATATAGTGAATTTCCATAATCAAGCAGTGGTGTGATGAGTGCTTGGCACACTGTGCGGAAGTGGTCTTGACGGAGCATTGGTTTGATTTGTCTGATTGTTTTCAATCGATGTGCCTTGTTTGCGGTTTTGGTGATGTGGGACTTTAAGTTCAAGGCTCTGTCTAGTGTGATACCCAGATACTTAACTTCTTCTTTGACTACTATGTGTTTATCTAGGATGCTGATGGTTTGTGGAGGTATGAAGGTGGGGTTCCTGGTGACAAACATTGCCTCAGTTTTATCGTAGTTGACCGTTAAGTTGTTGGCTATGAGCCAGTCATTCATGTCTTCGAGGCATTTTGTTATTGTGGTGTTTAGTGCTAGTAGATTCATTGAAGCATACACCATGATGTCGTCAGCATAAATGTGATAGTGTAGTTTGTGGTGCTTGATGATGTTGCATATGGGCTGTATGTAGATGTTGAAGAGCATTGATGATAGGGCTGAGCCTTGAGGTATTCCCTGTGTGACGGGGAATTGTATTGATTTCTTTTGGTCGCATTTGACTTGTTGCGTTCTCTCTTCTAAGTATGATGTAAACCACTTCAGGGTATTCTTGCATAGTCCTATCTGTTGTAAGCGTTGCAATAGTTTAGCGTGTGACACAGTGTCGAAGGCCGCCGAGATGTCCATGAACACTAGCAGGTAGCCGTTTTTTATGTTGTCTATGCCTCTTAGGAGATTGACAAAGAGGGAGGTGAGTAGTGTCTCCACGCCATGTTGGGGCTTAAATCCATGCTGATGTATGTCAAGTGGGGCGTTGATATCTATATGGTCCTGAAGTTGGTTTTGCACTGCCTTTTCCACGATTTTAGCAAGGAATGGCAGGCTGGAGATGGGACGATATGATTTTGGTTCGGATGGGCTCAGACTCTTACTTTTAAGTATTGGTCGTATCATTGTGTGCTTTAGGGTTTGCGGCATGTATCCTTGTTGGAGTGAATCTTTGACAATTTTATGGATGTGATGAGAGAGCTGGTTTTTTGTAGCTTTGATCCAAGTCACTGGGCATGGGTCTGATGGTGAAGTTGTGTTTAGTCCAGATATAATGTCTTCTACTTGCTGCTTTGTTGGTATTTTAAAGTTCTCCCATGTTTGATGTTGCTTTTTTGTTGTGTGATCATTTGTTTGTGGTGATGTAGAGCAAGTTTGGTTGGTGTTTTTTACTTCAGGTAGTCTGCATATTTTTGTGGGTCAAGATGGTGGGTACTTTGTTGCATGTCATCCTTGGTGAGCTTTTGGACAATGCTGAAGAGTTCTCTTGGTCTATTAGTAGATTTCATGATTAGGTTGGTATGGTGTTGCTGTCTACACTCATTTATTAGATTGTTATATTCCCGTTGTTTGTCTCTCTATTGGGTTAGGAGGTTGTATGATTTATCCCGTCTCCATTTTCTTTCCAGTCTTCTGAGTGTGCGCTTTGCAACTCTGATTTCATGTGAGTACCATGGGGCGTTGGGTCTCTTGCGTGCTTGAGGTTCTTTGATGGCTGGGGCAGATGCTGCATTGGATATTATTGTGTTCCATTCTTCTATGTTTAGGTCCAGGGTGTCATGATCCTGTTGAAGTTGTGGGGTGATGTCGTTTATGAATGAGTCTCTGTCAAATGTTTTGAACCGTCTAGTTATTCTTTCATCTTCTTTGCGTTGGGCTGGGTTATTCAGGGTCATGGTGAATTCAATTACATGGTGGTGGTCTGACCAAGGGACTGGCGTGATTGTTGGTTTTGTGGTCTTGTTTTGTTCCACTAGTTGCATTGGCATGAAGATCATGTCCGGGGTTGTACCGCGTTGGGGCGTTAATTGTCTGGCAGTATTTTAATGACTCCATGGCTTTTAGGCTTTTAAGAACGTTGCAGTTTCTCTGGGGGGTGCGGATGTTAGGTTGTAGTCTCCTAGTGCAACGAGGGGTTTGTATCTTCTGTTATGTTTATTTATTTATTTATTTTATTTATTTATTTAACAATTATTTCTATACCGCTCTTTCACAAGTATCAAGTGCGGTTTACAATGAACAGTATTTTATATGGTATGGATAGTATCATACCAAGTCATTTTACATAGAACAGATGAACTAGGTACAGATAACAGTATAAAGTTTAAACAGTAAATTATTAAACTATTATAACATATATACATAGTAAATATATACAAATTGTATCATATGTCACGTATGGTTGTATACTTTATATACTTTATATATTATTTTGATTACTGTGGATAGGTGTTCCATTGTGGTTCCAGGTGGTCTGTATGTGAGGGCGATGGTTAGGTACTTGTTGGCTATAGTGAGTTGTTGTTGAACACTGTAGTCTAGTTTGCTGATTTCCTTTGGTCACACTGAATGTGAACAATAAGTGCCAGAGCCCAAGTTTGAAGATGAAAGAATAACAAGGCAAAGATTGAATAAAAGGGAGAGAAAATAGATCTTGAGTAGTACATAATCTCCAGGAACAAGCAGGAATGAGTCCTCACATATGGGTACGTCGGAACTGACGGAGCCTGCGCGGGAAAGCTCCCCAGCTTCCCAAAAAGGAAAGCTTTTGGGGCCTCCCACAGCGCATGCGCGCTGCCTTCCCGCCTTCCTGACCAACTCTCCTCAGTTCTTCTTTTTCCGCGGAGCCAGCAGGTCGTGTTCCTGTCACCGCTGAAGAAGTTCTTATTTTAATTTGTTTCTTTGGCCGCGTGTCTGCCTTCCCCGATTCCGAACCGGTACCGCCGGTTTTTTTCTTTCTATTCTAAAAAAAAACAAACACTTTTTATCTTTTACCATAAATTGGTGCTTTTTTGTTTAGGCTTCAGGCCTTCACTAAATTCTCCTCATGGAGAAACCAGCTTCTGGTTTCAAGAAATGCACCAAGTGCAGTGGTACTATTTCTGTCACCGACACCCATGAATGGTGTCTTAAATGTTTGGGGCCTGACCACTCCATTCCGGATTGTCCGTCCTGCTCTCTGATGTCCAAACGTGGCTTACAGAACCGAGCAGCCAAGTTCCATATGCTGTTTTCAACAGATACTCCGGCATCAACATCCTCTAGGTCTTCCTCTCCTGATGGATCTCAGGTAACCAAACCTTCTTCCGGCAGGTCCTCAAAGGGCAAATCTCCCTCTAAGCATCGAGAGGCCCTTGGGTTTGACCCTGAGGACCCTGCCCCAGCCAAACAACCCCGGCGGGAAGCTCCGGCTTCCAAAGCTCCTCCTATGGGGTTACAGGTTGACATCGATGGCACGGCCTCGACCGATCACCTGTTAGACTGCTCTGGGGTACCGGCCCAGACCGGTACCAACATCCAGGCAGTCGTGGCGTCTATGGGTACTACTGTACAATCCATGCAGCAGGCCATATTGGCTTTCATTAACGCTGCAACGCCCTCGGTACCGCAACAGTCGGTTCCGACCCCGGTTCCGGTACCACAACCGATACCGGTACCCAGAGCATCTACTTCCAGTAGAATGCCGGTTCCGGTCCTCGGTTCCGGGGGTTTTCTCGATACCGATCCGGTTCCCGGTACGCCCGATGTCGATACCGGTCGGTACGCGTATCGATCTCTGGAAGCTAATAGGCGGTACTTCGAGTCTTCTGAGGATTCTGATACCTCAGATGATTCTGATGAAGTATCCCTTACTCTTCCTGAGGAGCCCTCTTCTCCAAAGAGGAGAATGTCTCCTCCAGAGGATTTGTCCTTTCAAGACTTCCTTCTTGAAGTAGCCAAGGGACTCTCCATTTCAGTATCCTCTGAAAAGGAACCTAGAGCAAAAAAATTAGACATTTTAGGATACTCTAAGGTTCCCAAAGAGGCAGTCACCTTGCCCATTCATGAAATTCTTCAAGAACACATGATGGACTTGTGGGAGTCTCCTCTTACCCTATCTCCACATTCTCATTGTTTGGACACCATGTATCGGGTCCCTCCTTCTCCTGGTTTTCAAAAAACTCAGCTTCCTCACCATTCTATCGTGGTGAAATCTGCTATGAAAAAGATAGAGTACCAAAAGGCACTCTTCTACCCCTCCAGGAAGAGAATGTAGGACTTTGGATGCTTTTGGCAGGAAAATCTTCCAAGCTAGTATGCTTATTGCCAGAATCAATTCATACAGCCTCTATATGGGCATGTTTCTGAGAGAGATTGCTCTCAAGATACACCATTTCCTCCCCTTTATCCCAGAGGATAGGAAGGAGGAATTCCTTCTTCTGTTGAAGCATACCCAAGATGTGTCAAAGTTCTCCAATAGAGCTGCCTTTGACTCCTTTGAGGGTGCTAGCAGAGCTTCAGGCATTGCCATAGCTGCTCGCAGAATTGCTTGGCTCCAGGCCTCTGACCTGGAATCCTGGGTACAAGATGGGCTAGGCAATCTGCCCTGTACAGGTGAAAATCTGTTTGGCAAGGAGTGGCAGGTCAAAGCCACTCAAATGGATGCAGAGAATGCTGCTCTAGATAGACTTTCTAAGTCTACCTCTACCCCTGCCAAGAAAAAGTCTTTTAAGAAACCTTTCTACAAAAAGACCAGATTTTCTACCAATACTGGCCAACAATCTTCTCAAGTTCGCTTTGCTCCCAAGCGTCAGCAATCTAAACAGGCCAGAGCAAAACCTGCAGGGGCTGCTACACTCCAGCAGTCCCAACCCCCTCAGGGTTTTTGACTTAATTCTAGAGAACTTAACCTTTCTGGCTCTGCAACAACCAGAGCCTCTCACCATTCCAGGAAGGTTAACTCATTTTGCTCCCAGATGGGAGCAAATCACATCAGAACAGTGGACCCTCTCTATCATCAGAGAGGGCTACAAACTACATTTCTCCAGCCTTCCTCCCCATACCATGGTGAGACGTTTCAATTCTCCCCCATCTCTTCTGCACCTCTTGGGTCAGGAGGTGACCACCCTTCTTGCCCAAGGGGCAATAGAAGAGGTTCCTCTTCTTCAACAGGGGTCAGGGTTTTACTCCCCTTATTTTCTCATTCCCAAGAAAACAGGGGGCTTCAGACCCATTCTAGATCTGAGAGAATTGAACAAATTTCTATGCAAGGAGAAATTCAAGATGCTCTCTCTAGGTACTCTCCTTCCATACCTACAGAGTCAGGATTGGCTTTGTTCTCTAGATCTAAAGGATGCGTACACACATATACTCATCCATCCATCCCACAGAACATTCCTACGGTTTCTGTTCCAGGGAAAACATTTCCAATACAGAGTGCTTCCCTTCGGTCTAGCCTCTGCCCCAAGAGTGTTTACCAAATGCATGGCAATAGTAGCTGCATTTCTACGCAGCATGGGAATTTTTGTCTTCCCATACCTGGACGACTGGCTCATCCGAGCTCCATCTCAGTCCCAGACTCAGACTTCCCTGGACAGCACCAGACGCATTCTGCAGTATCTGGGGCTTGTAGTCAATCTGCCAAAGTCTCAACTCACCCCTACTCAGTCCCTGGAGTTCATAGGGGCCTGGTTAGACACCACCACTGCAAGGGCCTACCTTCCTCAGGCCCATTGCCAACGTCTAGTGCACATAGCCTCCCAGGCTCAGTCCAGAAGCCACTTGACTGCCAGGGAGATGCTACAGTTACTAGGCCACATGGCCTCCACAGTACATGTGGTGCCTTATGCTCGCCTACATATTAGAGCAGCTCAATGGACGTTGTCCACCCAGTGGACTCAAGCATCAAGAGCTCTCTCAGACCAAATAGCAACCTCCAAACGTCTCTTTTGGTCTCTCCAATGGTGGATCTCCACCCAAAATCTGTTGTTGGGGTCCCCCTTCCAACCGGCACTACCCCAAGCAACCCTCACAACAGATGCCTCCCAAACAGGTTGGGGAGCTCATCTTCAAGACCTCTCCACCCAAGGCACTTGGTCTCCACAGGAGACCACCCTTCATATCAACCTGTTGGAGCTGCGAGCAATTTTCCTTGCTCTCTAGGTCTTTCATACCCTCCTGCACAACATGACAGTTATTGTTCATACCGACAATCAAGTAGCCATGTTCTACATAAACAAACAAGGAGGGACTGGCTCTCTGTCGCTTTTCAACGAAGCTCTCAGATTGTGGGCCTTCGCCAGAGAGCATCAAATCCATCTCCTGGCAGTATATCTCCCAGGAATTCAAAACTCTTGGGCAGACAGACTCAGTCGAGTTCTGCTTCCACACGAATGGTCCCTGCACATGGATCAGGTACTCAGAATCTTCCAGAAATGGGGAACCCCGGACATAGACCTCTTTGCAAGTCCGTGGAATGCTAAACTTCCCCGATTCTGTTCCAGAATTCCGTGTCAGGGAGCTCAGGCCAAGGATGCCTTCCTCCTTCATTGGGGTCAGGGCCTCCTGTATGCCTTTCCACCCATTCCTTTGATTCCCAAGACTCTGTTCAAACTTCAGAGGGATCACGGATACATGATCCTCATAGCTCCACGCTGGCCACGCCAAGTGTGGTACCCTCTACTTCTACATCTCTCCCAAGCCCCCTCCCTGGACTTGGGAGCTGCGCCAGACCTTCTGTCTCAGGAGGAGGGGACTTTGTGGCACCCAAACCCCAAGTCCCTTCACCTCAGAGCTTGGTTACTGAAGGCCTAGACCTTCAGAACTTCAATTTTTCTCAACAAGTGAAGGATATCCTCCATGCCTCTAGGAAACCTTCCACTAGGCGTTCTTACACTTTTAAATGGAAAAGATTTTCCATTTGGTGTGCTCAAAAGGGTCTTGACCCTCTAGCACTTCCTTTAAATTCTCTCTTGGAATATCTCCTGCATATTTCCAATGCAGGCCTTAAAACAAATTCTGTAAGGGTCCATTTGAGTGCTATTGCAGCATCTCTTAAGCCTATCAATGGACAACCTGTTTCCTCTCATCCTCTTATTGCAAGATTTATGAGAGGCCTAACTTTAACTAAACCTCCCATTCGGCCACCTCCGGTAGCATGGGACTTAAACTTGGTTCTTGGTCAGCTTATGAAGCCACCCTTTGAACCCTTAGCCACTGCCTCCTTGAAATTTCTTTCCTGGAAGGTTATTTTCCTTATTGCAGTTACTTCTGCTCGCCGCATCAGTGAGCTGCAAGCCTTAGTGGCTAATCCACCTTATACAAGGTTCCATCATGACAAGGTAGTCCTTAGGACAAATCCTCACTTTATGCCTAAAGTGGTCTCACCTTTTCATCTTAATCAAGAGGTATATCTACTTGTCTTTTTTCAAGCTCCTCATGCATCCAGTGCAGAGAGGAACCTTCATACTCTAGATTGTAAAAGGGCTCTTGCCTTTTACCTCCACAGGACACAGCAACATCGAAAGTCTTCTCAGCTTTTTGTTGCTTTTGATCCTTCTCATTTGGGACTTCCAGTCTCAAAAAGAACACTATCCAGTTGGATTGCTCAGTGTATTTCTTTTGCTTACCAGAGTAAGAACCTTTCTCTGGAAGGCCATGTCACAGCTCACAATGTGAGAGCCATGGCCACCTCTATGGCTCATCTTCACTCTGTATCCATCGATCAGATCTGTCGAGCAGCCACCTGGGCCTCGGTTCATACCTTTACAGCCCATTACTGTTTGGACAAGGACTCCCGCCGGGATGCCTTGTTTGGTCAGGCTGTCCTCAGACACCTGTTCCATTCTTAAACAACTCCTGCCCACCTTCCCTGAATGGATGCCTGAGATCCATAGGAAGATGAGGAACCCTTGGAGGGGGATCTCCCCGGCATCTTAGCTAGGGAGTCCCCATATGTGAGGACTCATTCCTGCTTGTTCCTGGAGATAGCACAGTTACTTACCTGTAACAGGTGATCTCTGGGAACAGCAGGAATTAGTCCTCACAACCCACCCACCTCCCCTGGGAGTTGTATCTCTTTCTCTCTTTCCTTTCCTCTCTCTATTGTCTCAGCTTTAAACTCGAACTGAGGAGAGTTGGTCAGGAAGGCAGCGCGCATGCACTGTGGGAGGCCCCAAAAGCTTTCCTTTTTGGGAAGCTGGGGAGCTTTCCCGCGCAGGCTCCATCGGTTCCGACGTACCCATATGTGAGGACTAATTCCTGCTGTTCCCAGAGATCACCTGTTACAGGTAAGTAACTGTGCTTTATGGCAAGTCATTTCTTTCTGACTGCTGTTTTCTCGGATGTGGCACTGGGTCAGGTTGATTTCTCTCAGTATAACTCTTCCTAGAAAATATAACGGCTGTCTTGTGGTTAAAAGTCTGGGTGTGCGTGTCTGGTGGAGCTGCTTGGTAGTACAAGCGTATTAAACAAAATGTATTTTGTTTATGCAAGAAACTTCTGGACTCCTATTACAGAAAGATACCAAAGTTTGTTTTCTTTTGGGGAAGACCCTGTGTAGTTTGTTGACTTGTAGAACAATGGCTCATTGTGAAATAACTCTTGCTTGGAAGACGTTTTCCCTACTTGACATGAACACGTTCCATCAGACTTCGGAGCATTACTTCTTTGGGAAATTAGTAACAGCTATAGCAGAGATCACTTGGGAAACCATTCTAATACATGGTATCCTATGTGGCTTGAAGCTTTAGCCATAAGGTACTGCATATATAAGAGGACTTAGACTATTGTAGACCTGTAGTGCAGAATCAAGGACTTCAAGATTAATTCAATCATACTTCCCTTTTTACTTTTATTTTTTTCATATTCTACTTTACTTTGCTTGCCAGGGAAGAGATGAAGTATTGGTCAGGCAGTTAGAACTCGGGGAGAGCACTGAAAAGGATATAGCAAACCATTAATAATTTCCTCCTTTTCAAGGCATGTGGGATTAAATTACAGATCCGTATTCACACATTGTCATATTCCAGGTTAACCTTTTGTTTAGTTAGGTTGAAAAGTGGGTATGTTTATGTTTATTTCGCTTGATAGACCGCCCTTCTGTGGTAATCAGAGCGGTTTACAATACAATAAATAGATAGAGTCACATGTATTAACGAGGGTATTAACGAGGGTTCACTAGACTTTATCTGAGACCACGTTATATCACATGGCAAGCCTTGCTCAACATTCACATTTTTCAAAAGACACGTCTTGAAAAATCAGAAAAGCAGATTTTGTATTTTAAATGTTCTCCAGTAGAAATAATGTTTAAGTAGCATCTGCACTTCCTTCTCTTTCTAGGTTGTTGGTGAAACTGCAAGAGCTGAATTATCAGTTGAAAGTGAAAGCTTTGTTTGACAAGTAAGTAGTGTTTATTTCCCTTTTTTGCTTCGTTGTTTTAAATATTTTACAAGAGAACGTGCTAGAAAGTAGAAAACATCCAGTGGTAGAAAATCGTGACAGAAAATTGAGATGTTTTAACACAGACATTTTACTGGTCTCAATCAGTTGAGAGGAGTCTGGCAAAAACTGAAGGATAGGTAATGTTTGTTTGGTTTCACTGGCCAGTAGTGGAGAAAACATGTCTATCCTAGTGTTAGAGCTGTCTTGTCCTGTGTATTTTTGTTACTCTATATCTGGGAAAGCTCTTTTTGTTGAGTGGCTGTATGCAGAAGTTTTTAGAAATTTTTTAATGGACTGAATTCAACATAGCCTGTGATAAGGAAGCTTATCATAGCTCAGGAAGGGGCTATAGAAAAGGTGAAGTGTCTCTGAACAAGCAACCTGTCAGTGCTGGTAGAAATGAGAAAACAGAATTTTGCCATAAAAGACTACCAGTCCCAGAATGCACCAGGTTTCCAACAGCCATGAGAGGAGCTGAAGTGAGAAAACGTGTGTTCAATCAAAAGGGCTATGAGGTAATCCCCAAGCACTCATTGCAAAGGGCAGGGCTTGATTCAGCACAGCTGCGCTGTGCTAGGATGGAACACTCATCTCAAAGGGCAAGGCCTGATTCAGCACAGCTGCGCTGTATTAGGGAGGAGCACTCATCTAAGCAGAATAAGAGTAGAGTTTATTCTACAGATGAGGATCTTCATGATCACCTTGGATATCCAGAGAAGGATCATCAATTTCATCTGAAGGATCATCAGAAGCAGAAGCCAAACCGGACGGACAGAGAGGGAAAGAGACCCTTTGGAAGAAGGAAGAGAAAAGCCTTTGAGAGGTCTAGAAGAGTCCAAAGCAGTACGTATACTGGGAGGTATTCCAAGGGCCAGCATACACCATTGGACTGGGGAAAACCAGAGGAATGGTGCTGCAGAGCTAGGAATCACCAGAGGCTACCTGTGAGGGAGACGGCTGCACGTGGAAGGGACCCTAAGACCTGTGCCAGAAGGTATGTGAAGAGAGATCCAGTGTCCAGGGATCTGGATTGGAAGGCTGGACATAAGAACTGGACTACATACTGGCCAGGCTATATAGAGAGGAACTCTAGCAGCAATGGAAGCTCAGGTATGAACACTGATCTATGCCCTAGCTATAACCTTGAAAGACAGCAGGGAAACAAGTATTCTCCTGAAAATGCTCCATTGAGAGATTCATCTGTGCCAATCCATGATATTGAACCCATGCTTGTTGAACAAGGGGGAATAATAGCAGATGAGGATCCTGTTTATATGGACTGCTCTCTATCTAAACTCTGTTGGTAACTTTCTGTTATAAAGTACAGCAACCATCACAAAGAAATACAAATTTGTTCTTTAATCTACTCAGAAAAGCTCCTGAAGCAGGATTTGACCCACACAGTGGAAGGCAAGCCAGCTAAGGGGTTTCAGCTGGTGACTGCTAGCAATTAAGCCTTACCTAATTGCTTGTGAGCTAGGAAGAGAATCACTTCTGTATCTATGTGGGAAGTAATCAGAAGTTAATCTGAAAAGAACAGTTTGTTTCTTGCTTTGTGGCTTTTCATTTGTTGTTTTCCTGATTTTGACTTTGTTTTTCCAAGTTAACACTGAAAGCAAGTAACCTAATTTATGTGCTACCAAGCATATCTGTGTTGGGAGAAATAACCCCATAAATAAATATCTTATTGGCTTTACCCAAGAGCACAACTAAATTATTGTCAGCAGCTGTGTCTGGTGTGAATGAACTACATTGCCCACAATACCTTGCTAATCATATAGAAATATGCACTTGCCAAGAGTGTGAAGATTCTCACCCAGGCAACCGTCTGACAAGCCTTAAGCCAGAGGGCCCCAAGGCTGTGTAGAACTTGCAGGCTAACAGAGTCTCAGTCCCCTCATATTGAGTGCTACTAGGATCATCATTCCCAATATCATCTAATGTTTTTCCCCATTTCATTCCATGTATATGTAGGGGTTCTGATTTCTCACTCCATTTGATTTTGGTAATATAACATAGTAGATGTCAGAAAAAGACTAAATGGCCCATCTCGTCTGCCCAGTTGGAGTGCACTGTAAGGATAGATCCTAACCCACAGCTGTAGAAACTTGATTGCAAGTAGGAGAGCTTTTCTTCTCAAAGTCAACTTTCATTATCTTCCTCATAGTTAGACTAATCTAATTTGCACTTAAAGGCAACCTTTGAAGAAAAGTACAACCCAAGTCTCCCGTTCTCTACCATCCTCTACAGATAAATATTAAGATCCAGTATTTAACACCTACCCTTCCACATCTTACTGCCAAGCTTTGCAATCATTTTACTGAAAAATATTAAGGATAAAAACGGTGGATCACTAAATCAAGGAGTAAATAAGCTCATAAGTAATTTTAAGCCATCACGCTCTTACCAAGAACCATTTTATCAAGGCTTAATATTGCTCATAGGTCATAAAATACTCGTACTTTTTTATAATATATTTTTACATAATGCAATCAATACTTAAAAGTGCCAACATATAAGAAAAAAAACCCTCTTTACTTATCTGATTTCCTTTAAATAAATGGGGTGTGGCATCTGTGGCTGTACGTTTCCGAAGCTCCCTCTCAGGCAGTAAAGCAACGCCGCGGACTTCATCCCAGTGGCACCTGCTAAGTGGTTTCTTGAAAGCGCTGCAGTCTTAATATCTTCAGTACCACTACAGACCTTTAAACAGTGGCACTAGCTCGCATATATTATCAGCTTACACCAGCGGCATCTTCACAAACTTTAAACCAACAATATCCATTCAAATACATGCTTGAAACTCATAAGATCTTCAGCTCAACTGCACTCATTCCAGTAATAATGTTCAGAAGCTGCTGAGATCTAAATGGCAATCCACCGCCGCTGTGAGTTTAAATTTAAACCAGCGACACCCCTTCCAATAAATTAAATCTGTTCCTTGTGAAATATAATTGGGAGTTTCCTCTGGGGCTCAAGGAGGGGCTGGGGGGGTTTCTCTTGTTGGGAGACTTTGGGTCTTTGGAGCTGGTCTTCCTCTGAGTCCTCTCTCCCCACGCCAGTCTGTTGAAAACTCAGCTGCACAGCTAATTTTCTGCCAGTGTCTCTGTGCTCAAGTCACTTCATTGGCTCCCTATCCATTTCTGCGTCTAGTTTCAACTTCTACTACTGACCTATTAGTGCACTCATTCAGCTACTTCTCACTACTGTTCCTCTCTTATCTCTCCCTACTCAGGACTCCACTCTTCTGGCAGATCCCTTCTATCTGTGCCCTTCTCTTCCACTGCCAACTCCAGACTTCGATCTTTCTACTTTGCTGGTCCTTATGCCTGGAAAAAAACTACTTGAGTCAGTATGTCAGGCTCCGTCTGTGGCCCTCTTCATATCCTGGCTAAAAACTCACTTCTTTGAGACTGCTTTTGGATGCTGATCCCTTTAGTCTCCTGTTCACCTCCTGTGTTTCCTTACCATTCGTCTAGATATATCCTAGTCCCCAGTTGTTTGTCTTGACTAGACAGTAAGCTCTTATGAGCAGGGACGATCACTTACATGTCTCTGTACAGCGCTGTATACACCTTGTAACTATACAAATGATAAGTAGCAGTAATAGTAGTAAGAACTTTGATGTAGAGGGAAAACATAGCTTTGGGGTTCTGAAAAACCAGTATGAACTGGGAGGGAGAGATTAGTTTAGGTAATGTCAGATAAGCCACTATTTGAGGACCAAAGTTAAAAAGGGCAGTTGGGGATGACCTGAAGCCTGTGGAAGTGATATTTCAATCATCTGTATCTATGGGAGCTATTTCAAAATTTTATAAAATTATGATTACTGGAGAAGACAGCAGACCCAAATTTCACGAAAAATGTGAGGCAGATTTGGGAGAAGAGCATAAAGATGAACACTAGGCTCAAATTTCTTAGGCTATATAAGGGGGTGATAGCTAGCAAAATGCTGTATAGATGGCATTATATATCAGAGTACTTGGCAAATATCCTTGGAATGGGTTCTAGATTGTGCTGGAGAGGATGTGAGATGGAAGGCACATGTGGTCATAGGTGGTGGCGAAACCCATTAAAATGCAAACATTTTGCTCAGAGGTATTAAAGTTCCTGAGCAATTTGCTGGGCTGCCCCATTTCTAAATGGATGGCTGTAGCACTTCTCAGTGTTCACTTCCCAGATGGGGGATGTATGAAGAGACTGTTAATAGTGTGACTGGCTGATGGCATGGGTTTGGCAGTTGAGCAATGAGCCTGCCATAGCCCTGGTGCCGTAAAACATGGGCTTAGGCATTTGGACCGATTGAGCAAGGTGTGGAGTCCATTTGTCCAGTGCAGGTAATCTCACAGAAATGCCTCTGCGTTAGCATGAGGAAAGAAAGCATGGAAGAACTATATCACCCAATAGGATGCGTTGTAGGCAAGGCCAGCCCGACTGTTAGCCAAACTAGCTGGTCGTCTAGGGTGGCAATTTTTTTTGGGGTGGGATGTCAGCAAAGAGCAGGTCAGTCAGCTATAGGGTAGAGTTTTACAGCCCATAGAGATGTAAAGCTTAAGGTTTGCCTAGGTGCCAACACCTTTAACCAACTCTGGGGCCAGCCCTGGTTATGGGTTGGGAATCAGATCTATAGCTCCATGTTGGATCACCCTGGTTGGGGAGGGGGGGGGGGATTTTATCTGTTACTATTGTATATTTATAGTTGGATGCTGTTGTACTGGTCATGCAGCTATGCTGTTCAGCGCTGGAGCTATAT
Source organism: Ichthyophis bannanicus (assembly GCA_033557465.1). NCBI lineage: Eukaryota > Metazoa > Chordata > Amphibia > Gymnophiona > Ichthyophiidae > Ichthyophis > Ichthyophis bannanicus. The sequence continues at coordinate 918,537,595 of CM066034.1, forward strand.
TTTTTGCCATTAATAAAAAATTAGATTGAAAAAGAAATGCAAATCAGTGTTTGCCATACTATGGCCCACATGGGTGGCCTGTATTCTGCTAATATTGCAAGATTTGCCAAGTATTTATGCCCTTTAGTAACTTTGTGGGACAGAGCCAAATATGTGCCAAGCTGTTACATCAGTGGTTCTCAACCCAGTTCTCTGCGACTCCATTCCAATCAGGTTTTCAGGGTATCCACAAGGAATATGAATGAGATAGGTCTGCATACAATGGAAGCAGTGCTTGCACATATATCTTATGCATATTCATTGTGGATATCCTGAAAACCTGACTGGCCTGTGGGTCCTAGAGGACTGAGTTGAGAACTACTGTATCACATTTATTTTATTTATTTATTTATAGTTTTTCTATACCGCACTATTTACCATCAGCGCGGTTCACAGGTAACAAAACTCGCGCAGCAGGAGAAACCACACTGCGTTTTACATTGAACAGGGAATTGAACATGGAACACAGGCTAACTATATACATCATGGAACTATATACAGGTTGATAACTGTAGTAATATATCAACTAGGCACTATTCATCGTGAACCTGGCATGAGAGATAACGTCGTAAACATAGTTACATAGTTTTAGTTCCACCATTTATAAACTTCATCCAGCTCAATATGGTCTGTTTATTTTTTCATAACTTTGGAGTATTCTAAAAGCAAAAAAAATGGCATCAGCGCTCTTATTAACCCAGCTTGCATGACGGAAACGTCATCTCTTTTAGACCAATGACTGTCACTCCATCTCTGGGTTTAATCCTACTGGTGCTATCATGCCAAGCATGAAGATCCAATATTGTTCTCTAAATTTTAACCAGTAATCTCGATTTCCCCCTCACAGACCCTTCTTAACATAATCAATTACTTGCCATTTCAGATCATTAACAGAGTGCCGCTTCTCCATCCAGTGTTTGTACCAGCGAAGCATTCATATTTCCAGTCATTTTACTTTTATGTTCATTTAAGCGGGTCTTTACACTTATTCTTGTCCCATCAACATGAAGAAATAGGAAAAAATAAACAGACCGTATTGAGCTGGATGAAGTTTATAACTGTTGGAAATATGAGACTAGCTCCCTGATGCAGAAAGTTAAGTAGTGAAATCTTTTCAAAACGTGGTACTATGACAGAGGGGAGAGATGCTAAGGGACTTGTTTTAGATTAAAGATATAATTACACATTTACCCCAAAGCTGGCTAAAAGGACCGATGAAATTTAACTATACACATTAATGGTTTATTGATACCATAACAGTGCTAAATGAAATTTAATGGTCCACAAAATATTTTTCTGAAATTTCTTTAGCCTGATATTATTGATTGAGCTCATGGTTGGTGAGGGCTCTTGAGTTCTGGATATTTTGTATGGGCATAGTCTGTCTCTCTTCTGTTAGCTAAGAACTATAGTCATGTGGTCCACAGTTCCAGGCCCATTATGAAATGCTTTAACAACAAGCTGAGTCTCCAAGGAGGCATATTTGGGTCTTACTCTCCTTATTTTGCTATATCTGACGATACACTTCTGCCTCTTCAAGCGAGTTATATTACCAAAAGAAAAATCATAAATATACAACAATAATTAATATAGTACATATAAATTCCATGTAACCCACAAAATTCAACCAGAGCAGGAAATCCTTCTCATTAATCCCTCATAATATATCAATTGTTTACCACCCCTAAAAATATCCAGTTACATATTAACAGCATTCCTGTAAAGAAGTTTTGATGTACTAGAATGATACTGCAAATTTAACATAATTAGATTTCATCCTACAACTTCCTGTTAAATGTCACTGCTGAAATCTGAGGAGACATACTGAGGCCTGTGTCTCAGCAAAGCAAACCCCAGATTATGGGGAAAGAACTAGAAACAGGTTAATTTTTCATAAACCCTTTTTCATTCTTTAATGCACAATTTATTTTTTGCAGAGATGTGAATGAAAAGAACACAGTTAAGGGGTAAGCCTAATCCACTGTTTTTTATTTTCATGGAAGGTTTATTTTGTTTTTGTTTTTTAGTTTTCAAGGTTAATATTTTTTTCCTTTCTTTGGTGTTTAGGTTCCGAAAATTTAACATTTTGGGGACACACACCAAAGTGATGAACATGGAAGAATCCACCAATGGATGCTTAGCTGCAGAATTCAGGCACTTGGTGAGGGCGTGGTTTTATTCTGCTTTAGAATCTTTGCCTTGACTGCTGTTCAAATGATTGTTGCATCATAGTGTTTGGGCACATTTATAGTTTTGCATGAATACCATCCTGTAGCTTTAAGCTCAATTCAGTAAATAGTTTGTCTCTGTTCCTCACAGTATTTCTGTATTCTTTAACAGTAAATGCTGGGATGTATTCTGCTCAGATGTGCCAACATACTTTATTTTTAACTGTTCTTTCTTTTGTGTGTTTGGTTTATATTTTTTTTTTTATTTCTAAATTTATTCTCAATTTTTAAATCCACCTTCCCTCACCCCATAGTCCCAGCACTGCTGGGACAGTGTTTTGGCCAGGGTCCACAGACCACAACTCTTTTCAGATATGTGTGCGGGCCAGTAAATGTCTCTGCAATGATGGGGAACCCCCTCTCTCCCTCCCTTGGACTGTGCTTGGCTGCCTCTGCAGTGTTCCTGACTCCTGCTGGACGAAGTAGCAAGATCTCCAGGAACAAGCAGGAATGAGTCTTCACATGTGGGTACGTCGGCGCCGACGGAGCCCGCACGGGAATGCTCCCCAGCATCCAATCAGAAGGCTTTTGGGAGCATCCCTCGCGCCTGCGCGGTGACTTCCCGCCTTTCCCACTGCCTCTCGTTTTTCCGCGGAGCCGGCAGGACATACCTCCTGTCACCGCAGAAACTTTTTTCTTTAAAATCCTTTTTTTCTTGTTTTCTTGTGGTCGCGGCCGTTTTTCCCGCCGATACCGGCACCACCGGTGCCTTATTCTTTTCTTTTAATCACTTTGAGGTAAATTTTTCTCCTCGAGTCCCTTCTGAGGCCTACCGGGCCTTTCCAGCATGGAGCCTTCTTCCCCTAAGAAGTGCCTTCACTGTGGAAACTTAGTTTTCTATTTAGACTCCAATGCCTGGTGTCTATCCTGTTTGGGCCCTGATCCTTTTTCCCCCGGTCCACCAGGCTTTAGTATTGGGAGAAGACCTTCCCTTTTTCGGGTATCCCTCGATGACGTTTTTCCTCCTAAGGTGAGGACATCGATTTACTCTTCTCTCCAGGATCAGGTAACCCACAAACAGTCTGTTAAGACTAGCCAATTCTTGAGGGGTAAGTCTCATGCCCAGCATGATGACGGCTCCAGCCTCCCCCTCAAGACCCCTTTGGCAATAAAACCCCGGCGGGAGTCATCGGGCTCCAAAGCATCCACGGGGTTTCAGGTTGTTCCTGGGGTTCGCTCCTCACAAGAACATTCCTGAGCCATGCTCGGGGGTGGTATCCGCTTCGAGCGGTACCGATCCCCCGGCATCGGCGCCGGCGTCCAGTGCTCCACTCTTCGCCAAGGATCGTCATCTGGTGTCCTCGGTACCTTCATGGCCGATCGATTCGACCCAGACTGGCTTTCCTGCATCCCAGCCATGCGCGGGGGTGGTACCGGCTTCGAGCGGTACCGCTTCCCCGGCGTCGGCATCGGTGTCGAGTGCTCCACTCTTCACCAGGGATCGTCACCTGGTATCCTCGGTACCTTCGGGGCCGATCGATCTGACCCAGACTGGCGTTCCTGCACCCCAGCCATGCGCGGGGTTGGTGCCGGCTTCGGGCGGTGCCGATTCCCCGGCATCGACGCAGGTGTCGAGTGCTCCGCTCGTCACCAGGGATCGTCATCTGGGGTCCTCGGTGCCTTCGATCGATACGACCCAGACTGGCTTTCCTTTGTCCCAGCCAGCCGCGGGGTTGGTTCCGGCTTCAAGCGGCGCCGATGCCCCGGCGCCAGTGTCGAGGGTTTCACTCTCCACCGGGGCTCGTCGTCGGGTATCCTGGGTACCCTTGGGGCCGATCTATACGCCCCGGAAGGCCTTTCCTCTTTGTACGCCATGCTCGGGGGGGGTACCGGCTTCGAGCGGTACCTCTACCCCGACATCGGCGCCGGTGTCGAGTGTTCCCCTCTTCACCGAGCGCCGTCTTCGGACGTCCTCGATGCCTGCGGCACCGATCGATGCGATTCCGATTGGCTTTCAGGGATCGGCATCGCCGACACCGCCACCGACGCCGGGGCCCTCTAGAAGGGCATCGATAACCTCGCTCGGTTCGATGCCCAGCCTCGAATCGATATCCAGTCTAGATGACTTGGTTCCGACACGTTTCGGAACCGATCCATGTCCCTTCCGGCTACGCAGTACCGAGGATAATCACCACAGCTCTCTGGTTGCCTCGGTACCGCTTCGGCAACCTCCGCTGCCTGCTCCGAGGGCATTGCCGTCCCCGAGGCCGGGGTCAGGGCGGATGTCGATTCCTGCGGTTCCATCGGTGCCATCGATCCTTTCGATGCCTAGCTTGGAATCAATACCGGGAACCGACGATGCAGTACTAACTGCCTCGAATCGGAACTGTCGGTATCCTTCTCCGTCTAGCAGGATTCCTTTTGTGCACCAGTCCTGTAGGTCTTCTGGTGTCCAAGCTGCTCCTTCAACCTCAGCCTACCCAGGAATAGCTCCTCTGGGAGATCCTTTTTTTCAGGATTTTCTCCTTGACATGGTAGCCTTTCTTGCCATTCCTATTCCCGGTCCTTCTCTTAATCAAGGTCCTGCAGAAAAAGCAGCCATAATGCTTCCTTTACATCCTTCTTTGCAGGACCTTCTTCTGGGGGTTTGGCAGTCACCTTTAAAGGTTCCTGCGCCTTCTACAGCCATGCATGTTCTGTATCAGGTGCCCCCCTCTCCGGGGTTTCAGAAGCACCAACTTCCGCATCATTCCATTGTAGTGGAATCAGCAATGAGGAAGGTCAGAAGCAAGAAGAAGCATTCTTCTTGTCCTCCAGGTCGTGCATCTAAAGCACTTGATGCCTTTGGGCGTCAAACCTTCCAAACGTCCATGTTGGCTTCTAGAATTATTTCATATATTTTTTATATGAGTCTGACACTTCGGGAGGTCACAGAGAAATTATCTCTTTTGTCTCCTTCTTTGTCAGAACCTAAGGCCTCTGACTATTCCTTGCTTCTTAATCATAGCAGGAATATCTCTTGGTTCCTTTCTTGTGCTTCTCTAGACTCTTTTGAGTCTGTTAGCAGGTCCTCTGCTATTGCCATTGGAGCACGGCGTACAGCCTGGCTGCAGGCTTCAGACTTGAGCAGATGGGTACAACATACCCTGGGTAATTCTCCGTGTACTGGAGAAAACCTTTTCAATAGCGAGGCTTTACGTCAGGTTGCTCAGTGCTCCACTGACTTTCCTAGCTCTGGAAACCATCCTAAGCCTTCTTTTTCCCCAGGATGTAGGAAATGTCCTACCAAACCTTCTTTCCCTAAGAAGAGAAAGTTTCATCCTCCTTCTGCCCATCCTCCAGATGTACCCAAGCAAGGGACATCTCACCCTGGTCTGAAGTTTCCAGACTCTCACCAGGATACTCATACCAAGCAGCCATAGGCTCCTGTATGCGGCAGTCTACAATTAACTTCTTCTTACCAGAAGTTTATTCTTCCAACTCTACACTGGGTTTTCTTTTCAGTATGACAAGTAGTTAGGATGCTTTTGTCCAGGGGTTACGGTATTCTCCCTTTCTTCGTTCTGTAAAGGGAGATCACCACTATCCCATGATAGTTTCTGTCCCCACATGGACATTCTTTCCTTCAACTGACTTACCCTAGGGTACGTCCCTCCAACCCCCTCTCTCCAGGGTTTCCCCTGCTGGAGTTGGTACCATACTGAAACATCTCTCTCTCTCTTTCCAGTGTAGACTTCCTGTAATCAGACAGGGCCGGAATATCTCCGCTCCCTTGGTCTGTCTTCTCCCTGTTTCCATGCTGGAGAATCCCCTCTGCTATTTTGCTCAGTTGCTGTGCGTGCAGAAGTTCCAGTGAGTACGTTAATGCTTCTGCCAGCTGCTTTCAACTATCTTGCGTACTGACGCTCACTGCTGGTTATCTTCTCCTAGCCATATCCTTATCTAGGATGGGGCAACATGTCTGACTTCTGTCAGTTTTATCTCCTGCACGATGCTCTCTGCCATCGTCGGAGCAGCTTCCCACTATGGGCCCTTGCCATGGAGCATTGGGCTTTGTCTCTGAGGGTCTTCCATATTATCGAAGAAGTTATATAGTCATTCCATGGCTATCTAGATGCTTATACCCTCTTGTCTTCCATTGTGATACAGAAGACAGGTTTTTCTGCGTGAATGTCCAAGGAGCTCCCAATCTGGCAGGAATCTACCCCTTGGACAACGCATACTGTTTTCCTGTACATGATGCCCCTGGGTCCCTTGGCGGGGTCATCCTGGTATCTTGATCTATGCGTTTTCTTGTCCTTGGGACACACCAGCAGCCTAAAGTGCTCCTGACGTGCTCTTACCAGACTGTTATTGTCCTCTGTTCTTCACGCAACCGTACTGCTAATTCCACTGGTCTGCATTCCTGCCCCACAGAAATAGATTCTCTATACTCCTTCAGGTGGTTACACCCCCTACTATTAGACGAATCTTTTCACATCACATGCCCCATGTGGATGTTTTTTCTGTGGCCCAGTTGCAGGCATGGATTCTCAGTATTTCATGTATGTATGTGTCCTCTGCATACATGTCTTTGTACCCTGGGTGGGCATACGCCATGCCCATCTATATCTATATGTAGCTATGTATCTACATTCTATATATAGATATATATGTCATACTTGTCTAGACATATATATACACATACGTATAGATATGTATGTAGTTCTATATATGTATATATATATATATATATATATATATATATATATATGTATGCGCTTATTGGGAGATGTTCATAGCACCCTGTGTATTACCCACTATCTCCCTAACTGCCGGTACTAAAGTTTTTTTTTTTTACTTTCTCAAGGGGTCCAGACAGTCCGCTTGCCTATTATCAGACGGCTCGGTGACTGGGACCGGTTATACTCACAATTATTGCTGTGACGTCAACAGCTTCTATTTTTGTTCTACACCTCCTTATCTATGAGGTATCCAACTTCAACGTCTTCCTATCTCTTACCAGCTAGGAAGGACAGTGTCCATCTTCAGTGTTCCGGAGCACCCTTCTGTTCTCCATGGGAAAAGGGTTTTTTTTTCCATACCCTCTCTTCCCTTCCGGACTGGGCTAATTCCAGATCGGTCAGTCTTTTAGTCTCAATGTTAATAACTCTGTACCTAAAAGAGTTCTCAGCTTTTTCACATAAAGCTTTCCATTGAAGACCTGCCGTTCTTCTCCTGCACCAGTTGACACCTGGGTCACCTGCCCATTCCAGGTTTGGAACTTCATCCTCACTGCTGTGGAGATTCCTTGAAGATTCCGCTACTGCGTCTACAGTACCTTCCATCGCAGTTCTACTTCCTACAATCCAGTAGGTAAGCTCTATATGGTACTAGTTCATTAAATACTTTAATGATACTTGACATGCATTCTAAAGACTCCTCTCCCCTGTAGTCTTTGGTTTTTGCTGTTCCTCTGCAACTCTCTCTTCTCAACTCCTACCCCCCATCCCTCAGGGGATGCCGGGGATCCAGGTTGGGAAAATGCCGTCCTGTCCAGGGATACGCATTTTATGGGATCTCCCCTGGCACCCTCAGCTAGGGAGTCCCCACATGTGAAGACTCATTCCTGCTTGTTCCTGGAGATAGCACAGTTACTTACCTGTAACAGGTGATCTCAGGGAACAGCAGGAATTAGTCTTCACAACCCTCCCACCTCCCCTAGGAGTTGTATCTACCTATTTCCTTTCCCCTTCCTCTCCTTCTGTCTCAGCTATGAAACTCAACTGGGGAGAGGCAGTGGGAAAGGCGGGAAGTCACCGCGCAGGCGCGACGGATGCTCCCAAAAGCCTTCTGATTGGATGCTGGGGAGCATTCCCGTGCGGGCTCCGTCAGCGCCGATGTACCCACATGTGAAGACTAATTCCTGCTGTTCCCTGAGATCACCTGTTACAGGTAAGTAACTGTGCTAATCGGTCGCTTGCTTGGTATTGCTCAGAACTGCCTTTGAGCCAGGCCCACATTTAGCATTTATTTAGATTTGATTATTCACATTTATATGTGCAAGCTTTAAGCAGATTACAAGAAATAAAAGGCAAAGAGAGCAACACCTAGATGCTGCAAAATAAAAACCACATGTGGTAATATAAAATACAGAAATAACTAAAAAGCACAAGTCCATTGATCATGCATTAAAATACCTTGTGGGAGTTGCCGCTGAGGGACTGAAATTCCCTTCAGCAGTGTTATATTTTCTGGCATATCTAACCATTTAGTATTCAGAGGTAATTTAGTGGCTTTTAATTGGAAAACACTTCCCAACTGAAGCCGTTGTTCAAATTCTCACAGTTGTAGGAGCAAACTTATTTTGGCTTTTTCCATTAAGTGGCAGACAGGGCCGGCCTAACCATTAGGCAAAACAGGCAGCCATCTAGGGCGGCAAAGAGCAGGGCATTCAAAACTAAACAATAGATTCAGACAGCCATGGGTCATAAGGCTTAAAGTTGCCGAGGGCGCCAACACCTTGAACCAACTCTGGGGCCGGCCTTGGTGGCAAAAGAAGGACCGCTTCTGTAGAGCAACAGTCTTGGAAAAAGATCTTTTAAGGGACCAGAGCCCAAAATGAATGTCAGCAGATAATAGGGCTGACCCTAGCGAGGTATGGATCTCGGTATTAGATCAAAGAAGATCTGCCACCCTCAGAGGCTGACTAGCAGAGTGGGGGTGTCGCTGCCCAGGTCATAGTTACTTGTGGTCTGCTGGAGCACAAGAACAGTAATGTGATGCCAGGCAGCTCCATGAGGGGCTAACTAAAGCACATGGTGCCCTCGCCCTCTCCAACTTCTGCTTCTCTCTAAGGATGGCTTTGACAGATACTTTCTGAAGACTGTGCATTCTGTTGTGTCTGTGGCCGCCAAATCTCCAACAAATTCTGAGTCCTGCTGTTTACTGTATAATAGTCAAAGCAATGAAACTATGTGAATGTTTTTATTTATTTTGGCAGCAACTGAAGGAACAGAAAAATGCAGGAAGCAGAACAAATGAGGTAGTGTATTAGAGCTCTCTCTCTCTTGTATTAAGCTGGGGTCGGGATGATCTAATGTCATCAATGAAACATGGATTCATCCATTGCGATCAATGTGAGCAGTTGAAATAATAAGGTACTTAAGCTTCAGTTTCGGTTGGCAGTGTTTAATTTACAGAAGAACTGGTACTGTACAAATATATTACATGGGGGAAAGTTTTGTAGTGGGCTTGAGTGTGTACAGCAGCTATTTACACACTCGGGTATGCTCATGAAATTGCCTGGGTGTATATGCACCGAAACCAATGTGCAGGCTGTTGCAGGGCTGGAGAGTAGGTGGAGTGGGGCTTGGCGTGAAACTTAAATGAAGATTTTAGAAAATACACACATATGCTGCTTTTATGACATTGAAGAGCAAGGGTAAATGTGTGTGCATGCTTTCTCGGATAATTTTATAAAGACAATATAAATGGCTTGTGTGCCTTTCCTGCCTAGGCACCCTCTTATAAAATTAACGTCCCTGTGTATAGAAATATATACAGTATGGTGGTCATTCAGTGGCACGAATAGCAGGGATGGACATCCGGATTGGACGTTCATCCCTGCTATTCACTCCTCTGCCGTCCCCGGCTAATGCCTCCCCGTATGAACAGCTTGTTCGTATGGGGAGGCTTAGATGGGGTCAGGAGGGGGCGTATCCGAGGCGGGGCATGGGCAGGCTGTGACCCTGGATGTACAGGGCCGGTTCTGAGGTCTGCCTTGTAAGGCCAGAATCGTGAACATGGATGGGGGATTTATTCCACCGCAGAAGTGGAATAAGTCCCCCTGGACATCGGGGAATCATGCCGCTGGGCCATGTCAAAGAGGTAGGGGGATGCAGTAAGTTCCCTGCAGTCGGACCCTGGCCATGGGAGGCCGGATCGAGGGTCCGACTGCAGGGAAAGAAGAGGGTCAGCGACGGCTGGTATTTGCGGCTCCTGAATGGAGCCGTGGTGCCATGGCGACAGGATGCCATGACACTGTGGCTTCATTCAGGAGCCTGACTGAGGTACTATGTGGTACGGGGGATCTACTGTGCATGCAGGCTGACCAGAATCGGGGCCCGGCCTGCACATTCGGGCCATAGACCCTATTCAGATCCCGTGAGCACGTCTAGCCCCTACAGGATCATAATCGGGTCTATCTCCGGGCGTCCCGCTTCTGGTCAGCCACACAGGGGGCTGGACAGCCAATTCAGAAGGTGCCTCCATGTCTTTGATTGCATGAGTTTTGTACTTTAATTGTATCATTCCAAGACATGCAAAAATATAAGACATAAAATAGCAGGTAGAAGAGGGGAGGTTTTGGAATAAGGGCAGCAGGGGAAAAGCATGGTGCCATGGAGCAGACCAGAGAATATTTTCAAGATGAAGCTTGTCCTATAACTTTAAAATGTGCCCCTGCTATTTGGCTCTGTCATGATTAGCATTCATATTTGGCCTATAGCTGACTGGCTGAGGCAGGCAGGAAGGCATTCATTTGCTTAGAAGGGATGGAAAGAGCCATCTTTTTTTACACTATGTGCATGATTCAAGTGACTTTGAGGGTAATTTTTCAAAGCATCTTTTGTGTTTAAGGCTTGCTTTACACATGGGAAATGGCCTTTTATAAAACTGCATGACTGTATAAAGGCATAAGAATTATGTACACTGAACGATCATACATATTTTTACGTAGAATGGGGGTTATTTGCTAAAATGCATTAAGTGTTCATTGAGGCCCATTTTAAGCGTGGGAGCAGGGCCTGACCCACACTAACTGATAGGGGTGTGCCTGGCATGTTCCCATGCAGTTAGCACGGGTTTGGCTCTGCCACCACGCTAAGACATTTGCCACGGTCAAGGCATGTGCACTTACCACCCCCCACTAGCCCCAACAGAGTTGTAATGTTTGGGTGTATTTATGAACTGCATGAATACACACATAATGTACGTGAATTTACACCAACTTCGAGCAGGTGTAAATGCTGGATGCTTATTTTATAAAGGCGCATGGGAGCCTACATTGCCTTTATAAAATAGGATTAAAGTAGGTGCCATTTTGGGCTTTTCGCCTAGGCGCCGTCTTACAAAATATATCCCCACTGGTTCATTTTCTGACTGTGCATGCATAAGAAGTGTGCCCGATGTGCACATAGGAAAATCTTCCACGTGAAAATTTGTGCATACTTTTGCTTTGAAAATGATCCCAGGGAAACTGTACACATCTGTTTTCACCTGTTCTTTGACATGCACAGATTTTCAGGGTTAATGCCACGAGCGTAAATGCGTATTTATAACATATACACATAGGGGCATGTTTACTTACCGGTGTTGGGTTCTTGCAGCTAATGCGGGGCATTAGTATAAGAAGCGCCACGTTAGCTGTTGGAGCTTGCGTAGCATTCCTCTGGCAGCCATTGAGGTGGCGTTAGTTGCACTTGCGATGTCTGCATTTTTAAACTACAGTAATTGCATTGCCAGCACGCCTACTCTCCACCCTAATCCCGACCACACGTGCAGATAATGCACGATCAGATAGCGCTGAAGATCGCCACATTATCTGCATTTGTCCCATGTTAACATGGGAGCAGCACACCACGCTAACAGCTAACGCCTTTAATAAACATTCCCCATAGATGCACACTTCTTACTAATCCTGCCTCCACTGTCGGCCTCAGCCTGCATGTATACAGGCTGTACATATAACATTATGCTCCTAGCAGATGCACAAGTTTACAAGAGGCTATTTCTGCATGGAAAGCCTACCTCTACCCATAGAAATTCTTTGGAAAATTACTCGCCCAGAAGGCAATTTTCAAAGCAATTTCTACATGTGCTTTAGCCACGAAACGGCTTTTTACAAAATTACCCACCTGATTTGTGGGTAAAAATCCACACATGGAAGTAATATTATAAAGGTGTGCCTAGTTAAAGCGCTTTTTAAGGTGCCCGTGTTAAGCCCATTTTATAAAAACATGTAGGTGCCTACTTGGCTTTATCAGATTCAAGCCTAAGCCTAAAATTGTGTCTTAAAGCACGGACATTTGCATCAACCCTAGAATTGGCATAAATGTTTTTAGAGGGTGCACATAAATTATAGTACATTATTCTCCTTGTACAAGCAAGAATGAGTTCTTGCGTATGGGTGACATCCCCAAGGGAGCTTTTGGGAGGCACCACTGCGCCTGCATGCCTCCTTTCCTGTCTGCTCCCGCGGCACCATCTCGAATCAGTCTTTTCATTTTTTGCAAAGCCCGATGGATGCGTACCAGTTATCCTCTGCTTGGTAAACTTTTCTTTCTCCCCTCCAGGAATTTTTTGCGTCTTGGGTTTTTTGCCTAGTCACCTGCTGTCGCAATTCTCTATTCCCTTTTAGTTTTTCTTCCTCGATCGTTCATTTTATTCTTTGCTGCGGCACCACTACTTGGCCGGCGCTGGTGCTCTGGTTGGGCCTTACTCTCCAACATCGAGCCATTTGACTTTCCTGCACTATTTGCCCTGGACAACATGGCCCAGACACCCGCCAGCAGGTTAAAAAAATGTTCCCAGTGTGCTAAGACCATATCCGCCACGGATACGCACAGCTGGTGCCTACAGTGCCTAGGACCCAATCATCAGCCTTCTTGTAATTTGTGTTGGCAGATGACAAAAAGAGGACTCAAAAGGTCGGGAGAAGCAGCACAATTCACTTTTTGGCACTTACAAGACTGAACCATTGCCTTTGGCATCGAAAGCATCAGTCTCTATGGCTTCCAAGGCTGCATCGGATGCTGGTGGTGCATCGACATCGAGGAGGTCTCGGGTTCAATTAGAGCTGAACACCCATAGTGCCCGGAGCATTGGCCATCGATCATTCTCCATCCGAAGATGGGGAAGGATTTGGCCTCCTCCTCTTCAATGTAGAGGGGTGATCGCACCAAGTCAAGGCTCTGGTGCATTGGCATCGGAGCCCATCTAGGCATGGTGTCAAAAGCGATGGGGGTTCATGTGAGCATCCCTTGAAGGTGCCCCGAAGAGAGAAGAGCTCATCCTCCAGGACATTGGAGGGGCACCAACAGCCAAGACCCAGCCGCCGATATCCCTGTTCAGATACAGAGTACATCAGTCAAAGTTGCTCAGGGCCCGCAGCCTTCAGAATCAGCAGCCATGGAGAAGTGCCTTCTGCAAGCGCTTGAGGAACGCATCGTGGTGCAGCATGCTAGGGCCTCAATGTCTGCTGCATTGACACTATACAGCCGATTCTTGAGAGATATGCCCTGCCTGCAGGAGAGGCATCGGCATTGGGGCATCGATGGACTCGGACACCGGTGCCTGCTCAGCTAATATTCCTCTCTAGCGTTTTGGGGTCTGATGTACCTTCGATTTCCAGACGGGTATCGGTACATCATCGCTCCGAACAGAGTTCCCTGTCCCTTTGGGATAGGAGAGAGATCCAGGCAGGGACTCTGAAGTACTCTGACTTCCTCTCCAAGTCTGGCACAGAAGGCTGTGTCACCAATGTGGAATTGGAGGACTTGTCGGAGGGCAGATCCCCTGAGCTCCTGTCAGACCCTTCTCTACCTCCTGAGGACATGACCTTCCTGGAGTTTGTAAGGGACATGGCCAAGGCTATTCTATTTACTTTGGAAATTAAGGATGAGCCCATGGCAGAAGAGTTGGAGATCTTACAGTACTCTTCGGCCCCTAAGGAGGCAGTGATAGTGCCCATGCACCGCATCCTGCAGAGAATACAGATGAGAATGTGGGAGAATCCCCTCACTGTACCTCCGGTTAGTAGAAGGCTTGACTCCATGAATATAGTTCAGAAGGCTCCAAGATTCGAGAAGCTTCCACTTCTGCACCATTTCTTGGTGGTCCAATCTGCCCTAAAGAGAATCAAGAATACCAAAACTCATTCCTCAGTGTCCTCAGGGAGGGCGTCTCAGACAATTGGACTTTTTAGGGAGAAGATGTTTTCAGAGTTCCATGCTTGTAGCCAGTGGAGGGATTCGGCTGGTTCGCATGAACCTGTTCCTGTTGCGGTTTGCATTCTCCAAACTGGGCTGGACACGGCATTGCAATGCCGACTCTGCAGTGGCGGGAATTCCCCCACCTGACAATGTTTTGATGGCATCAGGGGATCACACCATCGGGAGAAGTCCCCCATGCCATCAAAACATTGTCAGGCGGGGAATCAGGCCGCTGGGCCACCAGGAAGTTGCTTGCACTAGGTGCAAGGAGCTCTTTGCTCTCAGGGAACGAGTCCATTCTCCAGAGGCTAGAGTAGCAGACTTGGAAAACATAAGAAAAACAGAGCGGTACATAGATGAGACCTACAGGGATATAATCCTGAAGTCCCACCTCCAGTCTGGCAGCATCCCTGTTGTCATGGAGGAGAGAGGTCACGTGACAGGAGAGCATCACCCTGGTGTGGCAGGAAGTGATCCTGTAACTAGGACCTGTCCTCCAGGTGATGTAAAACCCTCTCGCACCGAGGAATTTTCTCCAGGGCCATGTGCCCATGAGGGAAGGGTTAGGACAGCCGTTATAGTTGGTGATTTGATCATTAGGCATGTAGATAGCTGGTGGATGTGAGGATCGCCTGGTAACATGCCTGCCTGGTGCGAAGGTAGCGGACCTCACGCGCCACCTAGATAAAGTCTTAGATAGTGCTGGGGAGGAGTCTGCTGTCTTGGTACATGTCGGTACCAATGACATAGGAAAATGTGGTAGGGAGGTTCTGGAGGCTAAATTTAGGCTTTTAGGTAGGAAGTTGAAATCCAGAACTTCCAGGGTAGCGTTCTCCGAAATGCTTCCTGTTCCACGCGCAGGACCCAAAAGGCAGGCAGAGCTCCGGAGTCTCAATGCGTGGATGAGACAATGGTGCAGAGATGAGGGTTTTGGATTTGTTAGGAACTGGGGAACATTCTAGGGAAAGGAGGGGCTCTTCCGAAGGGATGGGCTTCACCTTAACCGGGATGGAACCAGGTTGCTGGCATTAACCTTTAAAAAGGAGATAAAGCAGCTTTTAAACTAGATAATAAGGGAAAGCCAACAGTCGCCCAAGAGTGGATGGTTCGGAAGAATGTATCCTTGAAGGATACTACCAAAAGCAGAGAGCTTCCAAAAAAGAGTAAAGTAGCCCAAATGCCCTCGAGTATGGAGCAGACAGAGCTTAAAGATCCCAAATTACCCATGTCTACCAATAGCCAAATTAATATGAATAAAATACAGTCTCTAAAATATTTGTATGCAAATGCTAGAAGTCTAAAAAATAAGATGGAAGAGTTAGAATATATAGCACTAAATGAGAGGTTAGATATGATTGGACTATCAGACATGGTGGAAGGAGGACAACCAGTGGGACACTGATACCTGGGTACAAACTATATCGTAATGATAGAGCTGATCAAATTGGTGGAGGAGTTGTGCTCTGTTAGAGAGGGCATTGAGTCAGAAAGGATTAAAGTTTTGCAGGAAACAAAATTTGCTGTAGAATCTCTATGGATTGAAATTCCATGTAAAAAGGGGAAGGCGATGGCAGTGGGAGTGTACTATCGACCGCCTGGCCAGAATGAACAAATGGATGATGAAATGCTCAAAGAAATCAAGGAAGCTAACAAAAGTTACAGCGCAGTAATAATAATGGGTGATTTCAATTACCTCGGTATCGACTGGGTCAGTGTCACAGCAGGACATGCTAGGGAGATAAAGTTCCTAGATGAAATAAATGTCTGCTTCTTGGAGTAGCTGGTTCATGAACCAACCAGAGGGGAAGCCTTATTAGACCTAGTCCTTAGTGGAACACCAGATCTAGTGCAAGAGATAAGGTTGTTGGGGCCACTTGGCAATAGTGATCATAGCATGATCACCTTTGATTTAATTAGTGGAGGAGGGATAGTAAGGAAATCCACAGTACTACCTTGTAACTTTCGAAAGGGAGACTATGATAAAATGAGGAAAATAGTTAAGAAAAAACTAAAAGGAGCAGTTGCAAAGGTTAAAGACTTACATCAAGCTTGGGTGTTGTTGAAAAATACTATCTTGGAAGCCCAGACCAGCTGTATTCCACGCTTTAAGAAAAATGGAAGAAAGTCCAAAAAACTGCCAGCATGGTTTAAAGGTGAGGTCAGAGAAGCTGTTGTCACCAAAAAAGCATCTTTCAGGAAATGGAAAAAAGAGCCAAACGACGAAACCTGGAAACAGCACAAGCACTGGCAAGTCAAATGCAAGGCATTGATAAGGCAGGCAAAGGGAGAATTTGAGAAGAAGCTTGCTGCGGAAACAAGAATGCGAAATAAAGACTTTTTCAAGTACATTCGTAGCAAAAAACCTGTGAGAGAGTCAGTTGGTCCATTAGATGATAGAGGGGGTTAAAGGGGCACTAAAAGGCGACAAGGCGATAGCGGAGAGACTGAATGAATTCTTTGCTTCGGTCTTTACTGAGGAAGATGTAGGGATGTTACCCATGACTGAAGTGGTATTTAAAGGTGTGGAAGAATTGAAGGAAATATCGATACATCGGGAAGATGTATTATAACTATTAGATAAACTGAAGAGTAGCAAATCACCTGGGCCGGATGGTATACATCTAAGGGTGTTGAAAGAACTGAAATATGAGATTGCAGACCTGCTATTAGTAATCTCTGAACTATCATTAAAATCATCTCTAATACCTGAAGATTGGAGGATCGCCAATGTAACACCAATTTTTAAAAAGGGTTCCAGGGGTGATCCGTGAAACTACAGACTGTTGAGCCTGACGTCAGTACCAGGAAAAACGGTAGAAACCATCATAAAGAATAAAATTACTCAGCATGTAGTCATGGCCTAATTGGGAGACAGCCAACATGGCTTTAGACAAGGAAGATCTTGTCTTACTAATCTGTAATGTTTTTTTAAAGGTGTGAACAAACAGGTGGACAAAGGTGAGTCAGTTGATATAGTGTATCTGGACTTTCAGAAAGCCTTTGACAAGGTCCCTCATCAGAGACGTTTTGGCAAAACTAAAGAGTCATGGGATAGGAGGCAGTGTACTACTGTGGATCAGCAACTGGTTAAAAGATAGAAAGCAGAGGGTAGGGCTAAATGGCCAATTTTCCCAATGGAGAAAGGTGAATAGTGGTGTACCCCAGGGATCTGTGCTGGGTCCGCTGCTTTTTGACATATTCATAAATGACCTGGAAAGTGGAATAACGAGTGAGGTTATCAAATTTGCAGATGACACAAAACTATTTAAAGTTGTTGAAACCCAAGAGGATTGTGAAAATTGCAAGAGTATCTTGATAAATTGGAAGACTGGGCATCAAAATGGCAGATGAAATTTAATGTGGAGAAGTGCAAAGTTATGCACCTAGGGAAGAACAACCCAAACTATGGTTACACAATGCAAGGTTCCACATTAGGAACCACCACTCAGGAAAAAGATTTAGGCATCATTGTGGATACCATGTTAAAACCCTCGGCCCAGTGTGCAGCGGCGGCCAAGAGAGCAAATAGAATGCTAGGTATCATAAGGAAAGGAATGGAAAATAAAACAAAAGATATTATAATGCTTCTATATCGTTCCATGGTGAGACCGCACCTTGAATATTGCATGCTATTCTGGTCGCCGTATTTTAAAAAGGATATAGCGATTTTAGAAAAGGTTCAGAGAAGAGCCACCAAAATGGTAAAGGGGATGGAAGGATACTCCTATGAAGAAAGGCTAAAAAGGTTAGGGCTCTTTAACCTGGAAAAGAGACGGCTGAGGGGGGATATGATTGAAGTCTATAAATTAATGAACGGAGTGGAACGGGTAAACGTAGATCGATTGTTTACATTATCAGAATATAGAAAGACTAGGGGACATGCAATGAAGCTACAGGATAAACTATTTAAGACTAATAAAAGAAAATTTTTTTTCTCTCAACATGTAATCAAACTCTGGAATTTGTTACCGAAGGATGTAGTAAAGGCTGTTAGTGTAGCTGGGTTTAAAAAAGGTTTGGACAAGTTCCTGGAGGAAAGGTCCATAAACCATTATTAAGAAGGGACCCAGGATATCAATGTTTGACCCAGTACAAGCATTGTGGAACCTGTGCCTTTTGGGGAAACTGCTAGGTATGTATGACCTAGATTGGCCACTGTTGGAAACAGGATACGGGGCTTGATGGACCTTGGTCTGACCCAGTATGGCATATCTTATGTTCTTATGTTCTTACCCTCAGGGAAGGGCAGTGACCCAAGCATACAGCCACTGCAATGCCTCTATGTGAGGTACAGCAACCCGACCGTCGGCAGTTTGACTCCCACCACTGCTTATAGCCTGCTTGGCCTCTTAGCAGCTCTACATGCGCATATTCTTGAAAAACATCATGTGCGACCTGGCTGATGTAGCTCAGTTTCTTCAACCAGAGAAATTGGATCAATATTGTTCCTTAGTGGCCCACAGTAAGGACTGCTCGAAGTTCATGGTCTGGGCATCCTATGACACCTTAGAAACAGCTTCAAGAAATGCTGCCATAGGTATTAGTTCCTGGAGACACTCCTGGCTCCAGTCATCAGACCTGGAACAATCAGTGCAGAAGAGGTTGGTGGACATCCTGTGCCATGGAATGTTTTCAGCGAACATGTTGGAGAGAAGGCTGGGTATATTGAGGTGCAGCATGTCACACTCACTAGACTCTCAAGACATACATCTGAGCCATTCTCCTACCAGGGTGGGAGCCAGAAAAAGACCTCCTACCCTCGTAGACATAGGTATTTTCCTGGGCCCTATGCCTCCCAACCCAAAAAGGCTCCTCGCCAGCAGCAGCATAGTGAGAATCCTCAGAAGGCCCAGCCAGCCCCTCAGTCAAAATCTGGGGTGGGGTTTTGACTGGATCCTTCAAAGCATAGCCACTCTTCTGATGACCTCGGTAGGAAACTCTAAGGTTGGGGGAAGGCTCACTCTTTTTGCACAAAGTGGCCCCTCATAACCTCAGACTCATGGGTCCTACAGATGATCCAAAGCAGTTACAAACTTCATTCACTGCCACCAAATTGCCTCTTGATGGTACATCATCTCGACCCTTCATCCAGGAACTGCTTCAGAAAGAAATCACCGCCCTCCTGCCAGATTTCGCCATCAAGCTTTGTGCCACCAGAACAAAGAGTTTTTATTCCAGGTAGTTCCTGATACCCAAGAAAATGGTGGGATAATGCCCCATCCTAGACCTAAGAGACCTGAACTTGTATTTGGTAAGAGAAAAGTTCAGAATGCTTTCTCTAGGCACCCTACTTCCTTACCTTTAAATAGGTGATTGGCTATACAACCTGGTATCTGAGATTTGTCCTGGGGGAGCAACATTTCCAGTACTGAGCGTTGCCATTTGGCCAGGCCTTAGCACCTCACATCTTCCCAAAATGCCTGGCGGTAGTAGTTGCTTACCTCCAGGCGCTGGGCTTGTCTTCCCCTATCTGGACAATTGGCTGATCAAGAATACCTATTTGGAAGGGGTTCAAGAATCAATGCAATTGACCATTCGGGTGTTGGAACTACTAGAGTTAATTATAAATTACCCAAACTCCCATCTTCAACCCACCCAGCAGTTGGAATTCATTGGTGCCCTGTTCAACACGCCACATGCGAGAGTCTTTCTTCTGCACGACCGTCTGCACAATATGACAGCACTGGTGTTGGGAGACTCAACTGAGGCAGCAGGTGATAGCTTGCAAAATGTTGACTGTACTAGGCCATATGGCCACTAGAGTACATATCACACCCTTGGCACACCTCCAGATGAGGCAGGCTCAGTGGATCCAGGTCACAGGTTAGCTTGGGGATCATATGTATGTCACCGCCCCTCTCATTCAGTCATTGCTCTGGTGGACAGTTCACCACAATCTGCTCAAAGGTCTTCCTTTCCAAATTGCACCACCCCCAAAGAGTTCTGACGATAGACACATCCAAGCTGGGGTGGGGAGCCCATCTCGATGGGTTGCACACCCAAGGCAATTGGCCCATCTAAGAAAGTCTCTATTAGATCAATTTCTTGGAACTAGGAGCAGTGGCAAACACTCTGAAGGCTTTCAGAGATTGACTGCCAACCAAATTGTTTTGATTCAGACCATCATTCAGATTGCCATGTTCTACATCAACAAGCAGGGAGGAACAGGTTTGTACCTCCTGTGTTGGGAAGCAGTAGGTTGTGGAAGTTCGCCATTGTGCACGGGATGGAATTGAGAGCCATATACCTGCCAGGCAAGCAAAACACTCTGGCAGACTGAGTCGAGTCCTCTAGCTGTACGTGTGGACTCTGGATAGGGAAGTTGCATCTCTAATCTTTAAGGAATTGAGCACCCCCTGAATAGATCTGTTCGCTACCCTGCAGAATGCCCAGGTGGATCAGTTATGTTCCAGAGTAAGATCACACAACAGACTAGTATTGGATGTTTTCCTCCTACATTGGGGGGAGGATCTTCTGTACGCTTATCCTCACAACCTTCCCACCTCCCTGAGAAGCTGTCTTTGGCTACAGCTGTTTTATCAGACTGATTTCAAGATGGCGCCATGGTGGCAAATGGGAAGGAGGCAGCCAGACATGGTGGAGCCTCCCTAAAGCTTCCAATAAAAGCTGGGGAGTATTCCCGCACAGGGCTCCATCAGGGACTTCACCTATACATGAAGACTACTTCCTGCTCTCCATGAAGAACACTGCTACAGGTGAGCAACTACTTTTAATCTGTGTGTAACTCCACCCATGTGGACGCCCACCAGCAAACAACACGTCATCATGCAAGTAAGTACTTTATGCTGGTCAAAATTTTATAGGTGGTTGTTTAACATGTGAAAGTGGTCACATATGAATTTTAATGACTAAAATAACTCCAAAGGAGGGAGTATATGTTCTCTCTAAAAGTACACTCCCCCTTATAAAATAATCTGCTCAAGCAGAGGCATTTCTGGGGGCAGGATTGGGGAGGAGTTTGCACATATGCACACACTTTGGGGTTTCAAAAATATTTGTGGAACTTTCCCTAATAAATAACCTTGATACAGAAATTAGCAGGTGTCATGTTTGTGTAGGCAGCTTTGGTGGAATAATGTTCAGAGGTAAAGTATGCATGGACGTTTCTTTTTGAAAACTAGTGAAAAGAATATAGGTAATGCAGGCTGTTAACAAAATAAATCCCTCAATTGCGTTTCATTTAGATGTAAGGAAGGTTCTATTTTCTGGAAATTGTTAGTTGGAGTTTTCCGTTGGCAGTATAACTTGCTGCCTTGGTATGATTGGTGCTATGATACACTTGAAAAAGCGGAACGCAAGCGTGAACGGTGAATGTCCTGGTAGGTGTGAATGTCTTGGAATGTGTGAAAAGCTTTTTTAAAGGTACAAAAACTTTAGAAGAGGGAGAGATGTTTGATGTGGTCCTGTTTTTTTTATTTCCTGAAATCCTTCTTCCTTCCAGGGACCCCTCATTGTCACGGAAGAACTTCACTCCCTCAGTTTTGAGACTCAGCTTTGCCAGCCTGGCTTGGTCATAGATCTTGAGGTAAAGAGATGCTTAGGCAGGCTTGAAGTGAATTTTAATTAATAGTTACCAGATATGCTCTTATTTATATATTGTATTTAGCCAAGTGGTAACTTGAGGTGAGTTTTATTCAGATGCAGCGGGTATTTTTCAATCCTTAGTGTGCTTACAGTCTAACTAGATTTACTAACCTGCATTAACTCCTTAATATGTATTTTGCATTTGTGTGTCATGACAATTGACGTGAATTGTTAGCAAATAGCTTCCATTAACAATATGAAACCTGTGCTCATTAACAAACATTACTAAATATGGCCCCAAGTTTGTACTTGAGACAGTGGAGGGCTAAGTGACTTGCCCAAGATCACAAGGAACATCAGCAGACTTCCCTGGTTCTCAGCTCACTGCTAGAATCATTAAGTTGTTCCTCATAAAATTCTGTGGTTTTGACTGAAGCGTGATGGGAGGGACAGGATGGTCCTCTCCAAGACTGAAAATCCAGGGAAGGGAGTGTCCTCCAAGCTTGAAGAACCAGGGGCCTCAAATAAGAGTGTATTTCCCAGCCTGCTGATGTTTCCAGTGCATGCTTGCCTCAGCAGCTTAAGATGATGTCCAATGTTGGGAGAGGAAGGGACTGGCATAGTGATTTAGAGCCCCTAAAGTACAGGGCTTGGGAAGAATTCCCTGATATGATACCCTGCTGTAAGTGGTGGCCTGGCTTCGGCAACCTGTGCTTTATTACCTGCTAAAAGTGGTTTTGTGTTCATTATTCTTTCAATAAAATTGTATACACATTTGCCCGAGAGCTTTCCTGAGCTTATCTGAACATGTGACATTTCTGAGCACAGCCTGCTTGTCCGCTGAATGAGGTTTGTTTAAACAAAAAACCACCAACAAACAAATCTAAATTACAAATTCACCTATCTGAAAGACCTGTAAAATGGTGTTCCCTTAGTGATATGGGACAAGCACAGGGGGTCTTTGAGGGAGAGGAAGGGGACTATAGAGCTGAGCAGCTGGTAGGGATGGTCTTTATCTGCTCTCCTGAATCAAAGCAAGCTATATGGATATGTGTGAGTCAACGTATTTGTGTGGCCACATGCACTAACATGAACTGTAGCATACACTTTTATTTTCATAGCTTGCTATGTTGTGTTACTGATATATCTTCGTAACAGATGTATTTTTTGTTTTTTCCTGTGTAGACAACCTCTCTTCCCATTGTAGTGATTTCCAATGTTAGCCAGCTTCCCAGCGGATGGGCCTCCATTCTGTGGTACAACATGCTCACAAATGAACCCAAGGTACGTTAAGAAACGTGTATGTGTGGCTTTCAGATGCAGCTCTCCTTTTGGGTGGTCCAGTTTGTTTTCTGAGGGTAGGTACGGTGTGCAGAATGAAGTTTTAATGCAGAATTGCTCCAGGTAAACAACAAAGCACAGCAGGGTGTTTGTTGGCATTGCATACCCATGAACCTTGGGAGGGTTTTTAAGGCGTGAGACTGAAGTCAGAGTGGCAGTATCTCTTGCAAACAGTTATGTCTTTTATAGTTTATTTTATGGTGTTTGGTTCTTGCTTGCATTTTAATACTGGACTACTGGTATGAGTTTAAAATTTTAGCAAGCCTGGAGTAGGATTTCTCCTACCATTCCCATAATACATTGACGGGGGAGGTGGGGAAGGCCACAGTCTGCATAAGACCTGTGGCTGCGTGATAGGCAGGTGTAAAGTGGAGAGCTTGGGTGGATCCAGAGGTCCTTCTTTGCTACCATCTTTTACTAATTGTAATGGTATGTACACTGTTCATGTGGTCTGTGCTTTCTGAAGGTCTCCCAGGTAGCACTAACCAGACAGACTGGCATCAGAACTCCAGGCAATAGCACAGCAGACTTCAGAATGGACTTGTACTTCACTGTAGAATCTTGATGTGAGGATATGAGACTGTATTAATTAAAAATATAAAGCTTTCCCAGTCATAATGTTAGAGAATGAACTTTGTTTCATGTTCAGTTTTTCAAACGGATTTTCAAATGGTTTTTGGAATAGACTCCTAACGTACCCAGGAAACTGAATGATTTCTTGGCATCTTAGGTAAAAGGAGAGGGGTCAGTTTTCAGCAGCAGTAATAATAATTTAAGTGCTGGTGCAGACATTTACATTATTATGTATATTCAGGATTGTTGAATATACATATGGGGGGGGGATAATGTTACAACAGAGAACATAGGTTTAGAGGGCAGGAACGTGCCCATTTTGGGAATAAATTTATAAGGAGCCATGGAAAGCGATGAGCACTTTTACTAACACTTAGCTTGAGCTATCTGTTGCATGGTCCATTTTATTCCTATGGGCTGTGCGGCAGATAACTCAAGCTAAGGGTTGGTAAAAGGGGGACCCTATGTGTCATTTATGCATGTAAATCATTTTAGTGGTTTGTGCGTGTCAGTGGGCATTACCATTCAACTTACATGGTCACTGTTGGGCTGATCATGCATGCTTTCATTGTGGAGTACGCACATGGACGGTGTGCACATTTACACACACAAATTATAAAATACCATAATTTTCTACATGGTTTTGAAAAATCTAGGCATGGGCATTTACACCGAGTACTTGTGCCTAGTTTAACATGCATTTTTGTCCACTTATCCCCCTATTTTATAAACTCAATTATGTATGGTCCTTCCTTGCTTTATAAAATACATGCAGAAAAACGCACACAGTACTTTGTAACATAGGTTTCTGGAGAGTAATTTTATAAATACATTGGTGCCTGTGTGTGTTTATAAAATGCTAGCACAAATCCTGCAGAAATCGTACCTAGACTGAAGGTGTGGACGTTACGCTTGCTCGAGAGCAGGCATGAATGTTTGTTTATTTATTTATTAGAAATTTATATACCGCATTATCTCCAGGAACAAGCAGGAATGAGTCTTCACATAGGGGTACGTCGGTACCGATGGAGCCTACGTGGGAACGCTCCCCAGCATCCAAAAAGAAAGCTTTTGGGAGCATCCCACGTGCATGCGCGCTGCCTTCCCGCCCATTCACTTCCCTCTCATCAGTTTTCAGTTTTCCGTGGAGCTGGCAGGACATATTCCCGTCCCCGCAGAAAATTCTTCTTTTTATTCTTAGTTTTTTGTGGTCGTGTCTGCCTTCACTCGACGCCACCGGTACCGCCGGTGTTTTTCTTTCTTTTTTCTAAAGAATTTCTTCTTTTTCTTCAGAAATTTTCCTGTTTTTAGTATCTGACACTTTCTAGGCCACTAGGCCTCTATCTTTCCATCATGGAAAAGCCAGTCACTACCCTTCAGGAATGCTCAAAGTGTGGCGGTACAGATATGTTTTCAGACACCCATACTTGGTGTCTAAAATGTTTGGGTCCTGACCATTGCCCACTGGAGTGTCTTTCCTGCTGGAGCTCAAACAGAAGAAGTCTTCAGAATCGAGCACAACTCGATACCCGGTTCACATCGCACTCGATGTCACCAGCTAGAATATCTCCACAGGATCAGGTAACCAAACAAAAGTCTGTAAGGACTAGCCAGTCCTCGAGTGATAGATCTCCTTCCCAGTATCGAGATGGCTCTGGCCTTGCCCTCAAGGACATATTGGCAATAAAGCCCCGGCGGGAGTCTTCGGGCTGCAAAGCATTAACGGGGCTTCAGGTTGTTCCCGCGGTTGTTACCTCAATGAACATACCTGCGCCATGCTTGGTGGTTGTGGCCGCTTCGAGCGGTACCGACACCCCGGCATCGGCTATGGTGATGGATGAAACACTCCTCACCGATGATCGCAGTCTAGCGCTCTCAGTTACTTCGGTACCGCTAGAGTTGCTGCAGACCGATCTTCCAGTGTCGGTATCAGCTTCGGTACCGGTACCGGTATCAACATGGGCATTGGTGTTGGTACCGTCCATGCTTACTTCGACAGACTCGCTTCCTTCGATGCCGAACCTGGAATCGATCTCTAGCATGGATGATTCGGTACCGACTCGTCTCGGTACCGACCTCGGGCGGTACCGAAGACATTACATTAAGGAAAATCCGATGCTTCACCCTTTCAGGTCTTCCGATCCCGATGACTGGGATGAATCCATCGGTACCAAGGCTGAATCTTCAACAAGTCTAGCCTTTACCCCTCATTTTAGAGGGTCCTCCTCAGGGGAGATTTCTTTTCAAGCTTTTCTGCTTGATATGGCAAAGTTATTTGCCATTTCTATACCTGGTAAAGAATCCTTCCCAGGGGATTCAGAGATCCTGCAATCCCCCTGGATTCCAAAGGAGGTCATCATGCTTCCTTTGCATCAGATCTTACAAGATCTACTTTTCAGAACGTGGGAAACTCCTTTAACGGTATCACCACATTCTAAGACACTTCATGTACAAAGTGCCACCTTCTCCAGGTTTTCAAAAGACTCAACTTCCTCATCATTCTATTGTTGTAGAATCAGCAATGAGGCGTATTAAGAGTACAAAGAAGCACTCTTCTTATCCGCCAGGTCGTGAGTCTAGAACTTTAGATGCCTTTGGACTTCGATGCTTCCAGGCATCCATGCTTTCAGTAAGAATTATCTCATATATTTTCTATATGGGATTATCTCTTGAAGAGGTCACAAAGAACTTAGTCTTTGAACCCTTTTCTTCAAGAACATAAAAGAGCAGACTTTTCCATATTAGTCAGTCATGCTCAAAATGTCTCTAAATTCCTTAATTGTGCTTCCCTGGACTGTTTTGAGTCTATTAGCAGAACTTCTGCTATAGCCATAGGAGCACGACGCATAGCCTGGCTCCAAGTTTCAGACTTGGACAAATGGGTACAAGAAAAGCTGGGAAATACTCCTTGTACTGGTGAAAATCTCTTTAACAAGGATGCTTTATTTCAAGCTAAGCAGTTAAACACTGATATTGTTACTTTCAGAGGATTGTCAAAACTTTCCTCTACCCCAGCTACTAAAAAATCTCCTAACAAACTTTATTCCCCTAGGGGGAAAAAGTTTTATTCATCTTTTACCCATCATGCAGATGTTTCCAAAGAAGGGCAACATCATACCAGGCTAAGAAAACCAAAGTCTCAACAGGCTCAGCAAACTCAGCAGTTGCAGGGTTTCTGATTTTTTATTTCATTAAATCTTTTTTCCTGTTGAGTTTCAGAACCACTACTTCTTAACTACAGAAGCATTTGTAGTTCTTCTCATCCTTATTAAGAGGTCAGTAATACGCTGCCTTAATCCTCTACTTTAGGCATGAATCTCTTGCTAAGGGCAATCCATCCTTTCAGCTCTTAGAGCTATTGAGGATAATCTCCAGGAACAAGCAGGAATGAGTCTTCACATATGGGTATCGTCGGTACCGACGGAGCCTGCGCGGGAACGCTCCCCAGCGTCCAGAAAGAAAGCTTTTGGGAGCATCCCACAGCGCCTGCGCGCTGCCTTCCCGCCTTTCCTAACTGCCTCTCTCCAGTTCTTCTTTTCCGCGGAGCCAGCAGGTCGTGTTTCCTGTCACCGCTGAAGAATTTCTTATTTTCTTTTATTTTTCTTTAGTCGCGTGTCTGCCTTCTCGATTCCGCACCGGTACCACTGGTCCTTTTTCTTTCTTTAAAAAAAAAAAAAAAACCTTCTACTCTTTTCAGTGCATTTTTCTTCTGGGGCCTTAGGCCTACAGATATATTTTTCCCTCATGGAAAAACCCGCCTCCAGGTTTAAGAAATGCACAAATTGACTGATGTCTAAAATGTTTAGGTCCTGACCACTCCATTGCGGATTGTGAGTCCTGTTCCATGATGTCTAAAAGAGGGTTACAGAATCGGGCAGCTAAGCTCAGTACCCTGTTTCCCTCCGATGCAGCTTCCGTGGCATCGACGTCTTCCAGGGCTTCCTCTTCATCCCATGGATCTCAGGTAACCAAACTTAAATCTGGCCAGTCCTCAAAGAGTTCATCTCCCTCTAAGTATCGAGATGCCCCCGGGCTTACTCTTGAGGATACCACACCGGCAAAATTACCCTGGCGGGAGGCTCCGGCTTCCAAAGCACTACCTATGGGGTCACAGGTTGACTTTGATGGCTCGGGCTCGACTGATCACCTGTTACAATGTTCTGTGGTACCGGCAGTTTCTACCAGTACCGATATCCAGACATTGGCGTCAATGGATCAGAATATTCTGACCATGCAGCGTGCCATCACGGCATTCATTCAAGCTGCAACGCCTACGGTACCACAACAAACCCCGTTGTCGGTACCTGTACCGATTCCGGTACCGGACCCGATATCAGCCCCGATACCAGTACCGCTTGCATCGACATCAGCATCGACCGCAGCGGTACGCTATCCAGTGATGCCCATCAGTACCGACCCGGTACCGATTACTCCCGATGTCGATACCTCCCGGTACGCGTATCGGACTCTACGAGAGCATCCAGATAGTCGATACTTCGATTCCTCTGAAGACTCTGATTCTTCAGAGGCCTC
Organism: Ichthyophis bannanicus; assembly: GCA_033557465.1. Taxonomy (NCBI): domain Eukaryota; kingdom Metazoa; phylum Chordata; class Amphibia; order Gymnophiona; family Ichthyophiidae; genus Ichthyophis; species Ichthyophis bannanicus. Next base: position 918,565,766 of record CM066034.1, read on the forward strand.
AATTGAAGCATCGGGCATCCTTCCTCAGGAACCCTCTTCTCCAAAAAGGAGAATGTCTCCTCCTGAAGACTTGTCTTTTCAGGACTTCATTAGGGAGGTGGCCAAAGGCCTGTCCATCTCAGTGACCTCTGAGACTGAACCTAGAGCCAAAAAATTGGATATCCTACAATATCCTAAGGCTCCTAAAGAGGCAGCCACCTTACCAATACATGAGATTCTTTATGATCACATGCTGGGCATATGGGAGACTCCTCTTTCCACCTCATTCCAGAAGGTTGGACACCATGTATCGTGTTCCTCCTTGTCCTGGGTTTCATAAGACTCAGCTTCCTCACCACCTTATTGTGGTAGAGTCTGCTATGAAAAAGATCAAGAGTACAAAAAGGCACTCCTCTGCTTCTCCAGGAAGAGAGTGCAGAACTTTAGATGCCTTTGGCAGGAAAATCTTCCAGGCCAGTATGCTTGTAGCCAGAATCAACTCCTATAGTCTGTATATGGGGATGTTTCTAAAAGAAGTTACAGATCATCTGCAAACCTTATCTCCTTTTATGTCAGAAGATAAGAGAGAAGAAAACATCACCTGGCTTAAACATGCACAGGATGTATCCAAGTTTTCCAACCGTGCAGCCTTTGACTCTTTTGAGGGGGCCAGTAGAGCCTCGGCTATTGCCATAGGTGCACGCAGAGTTGCTTGGTTGCAAGCCTCTGATTTGGAATCCTGGGTACAGGATGGTCTAGGTAACCTTCCCTGTACAGGCGAAAACCTGTTTGTCAAAGATTGGCAAGCAAAGGCCAACCAAATGGATGCTGAAAACTCTGCTTTAGATAGACTTTCAAAGTCTACTACTGCTCCTTTTAAAAAGAGGTTGTTCAAAAAGGGATCTTTCCCAAAGAAAGGGAAATTTTCTTCTTATGGTCAGGCCTCTTCTCCGGGTTGTTTTGCTACAAAGAGACAGCAACAACCAAAACAGGCCAAAACCCAGGCTGCGAGGACTGCTACGGCCCAACAGCCTCAGCCTCCTCAGGGCCTTTGACTTTCTACTAGAGAACTAAGCCTTTCTGGCTCTAGAACATCCAGAGCCTCTCACCATCCCAGGAAGGTTAGCTCACTTTGCTCCCAGATGGGAACAAATCACAGCAGAGCAGTGGACCCTCTCCATCATAAAGGAAGGGTACAAACTTCATTTCTTAAACCTTCCTCCTCACACCATGGTGAAACAGTTCAATTCTCCAACATCTCTCTTCAACCTTCTAGGTCAAGAGATTTCTACCCTTCTTGCCCAAGGGGCAATAGAAGAAGTACCCCTTCTTCAACAGGGCTCAGGGTTCTACTCCCCCTATTTCCTCATTCCAAAGAAAACGGGGGGCTACAGACCCATCTTAGATCTCAGAGAATTGAACAAGTTTCTATGCAAGGAGAAATTCAAAATGAATTCTCTCGGAACTCTCCTTCCATACCTCCAAAGTCAGGACTGGCTTTGTTCTCTAGATCTCAAGGATGCGTACACCCATGTTCTCATCCATCCAACCCACAGAAGATTCCTTCGGTTCCTTTACCAGGGAAAGCACTACCAATACAAAGTGCTTCCTTTCGGTCTGGCCTCTGCTCCAAGAGTGTTCACAAAATGCATGGCAGTAGTAGCTGCATTCCTGCGCACTCTAGGGATATTTGTATTCCCATATCTGGACGACTGGCTCATCCGAGCTCCATCCCAGTCAGAGGCCCAGACTTCCCTGGCCTGCACAAGGCGTGTTCTTCAGTATCTGGGACTGGTAATCAACATTCCAAAATCCCATCTCACCCCTACTCAGTCTCTAGAGTTCATAGGGGCCTTACTGGATACCACAACTGCAAGGGCCTATCTTCCCCAGGCCCGTTGCCTACGCTTGGTGCAGTTAGCCTCCCAGATTCAGTTTAAATCCCATTTAACTGCTCAAGAGATGTTGCAACTCTTAGGCCACATGGCATCCACGGTGCATGTGGTTCCCTATGCTCGCCTTCACATGAGAGCAGCTCAGTGGACCCTATCCTCCCAATGGACCCAGGCATCAGGTTGCCTGTCAGACAAAATAGCAACCTCCAGTCGCCTTTTTTGGTCCCTCCACTGGTGGAAGTCCACTCAGAATCTGTTGCTGGGGTCCCCCTTTCAACAGGTGTTACCCCAAGCCACCCTTACAACAGATGCCTCTCCAAGGGGTTGGGGGGCTCATCTACAAGATCTCTCAACCCAGGGCATCTGGTCTCCACAGGAGACATCTCTTCATATCAACCTCTTAGAGCTCAGAGCAATCTTTCTGGCTCTCAGAGTCTTCCACACCTTGCTCAGCTACAAGACAGTCCTCATCCACACGGACAACCAGGTAGCCATGTTCTACGTGAACAAGCAGGGAGGGACTGGCTCTCTGTCGCTTTGCAACGAAGCTCTGAGATTGTGGGCCTTCGCCAGAGAGCATCAAATCCATCTCATGGCAGTATATCTTCAAGGGGTTCAAAACTCTTGGGCAGACTAGACTCAGTCGAGTTCTGCTTCTGCACGAATGGTCCCTCCATGGGGACCAGATAGCCAGAATTTTTCAGATTTGGGGTACCCCAGACATAGACCTGTTTGCAAGTCCGTGGAATGCCAAACTTCCCCGGTTCTGTTCCAGGATTCCATGTCAGGGAGTTCAGGCCAGGGATGCCTTCCTCCATCATTGGGGGCAAGACTTCCTCTATGCCTTTCCACCTATTCCCCTAATTCCCAAGACTCTGTTCAAGCTTCAGAGAGACAAGGGGACTATGATCCTCATAGCACCACTTTGGCCACGCCAAGTGTGGTACCCTCTACTTCTGCATCTCTCTCAAGCTCCCTCCCTAGACCTGGGGTCTGCTCCAGATCTCCTCTCCCAGGAGGAGGGAACCTTGTGGCACCCAAATCCTCAGTCTCTTCATCTCATGGCCTGGTTGCTGAAGGCCTAGACCTTCAAGATTTACAACTTTCTCAGCAAGTGAAGGATATCCTTCATGCTTCCAGAAAGCCTTCCACCAGACGTTCATATGCTTTTAAATGGAAAAGGTTTTCCATTTGGTGTGCAGAGAAGAGTCTCAACCCTCTTGCAATACCTTTGCATTCTTTACTAGACTATTTGCTGCATTTATCCCATGCAGGCCTTAAAACAAATTCAATCAGAGTCCATTTGAGTGCTATTGCAGCATCCCTTAAGCCTCTCAATGGACAACCTATTTCCTCTCATCCTCTTATAGCAAGATTCATGAGAGGCCTTCTTTTGACTAAACCTCCCATTAGACCACCTCCAGTGGCCTGGGACTTGAATCTGGTTCTTGGTCAGCTTATGAAGCCACCCTTTGAACCCTTAGCCACTACCTCCTTAAAATTCCTTTCCTGGAAGGTTATTTTTCTCATTGCAGTCACCTCAGCTCGCCGTATCAGTGAGTTGCAAGCTTTAGTGGCTAATCCTCCTTATACAAGGTTCCATCATGACAAGGTAGTCCTCAGAACTAATCCACACTTTATGCCTAAAGTGGTCTCACCTTTTCATCTGAACCAGGAGGTGTTTTTACCTGTCTTTTTTTCCAGGACCTCATGCATCAAGTGCAGAGAGGAATCTTCATACCCTGGATTGTAAAAGAGCACTTGCTTTCTACTTACATAGGACACAGCAACATAGAAAGTCCTCTCAACTTTTTGTTGCTTTTGATCCTTCTCATTTAGGACTTCCAGTCTCTAAGAGAACTCTGTCCAATTGGATTGCTCAGTATATTTCCTTCGCCTACCAAACTAAGAACCTTTCTCTGGAGGGCCATGTCACAGCTCACAATGTGAGGGCCATGGCAACCTCTATGGCTCATCTACACTCTGTGTCCATCGACCAAATCTGTCGAGCGGCCACCTGGGCATCGGTTCATACCTTCACAGCCCATTACTGCTTGGACAAGGACTCCCGCCGGGATGCCTTGTTTGGTCAGGCTGTTCTTAAACACCTGTTCCATACCTAATCAACTCCTACCCTCCATCCCTGAACTGGTTGCCTGAGATTCATGGGTAGAGGTAGAGCCCTTCCCAGGGACTCACAATCTGGGTGATCTTCCAGGCATCTCTAGCTGGGGAGTCCCCATATGTGAAGACTCATTCCTGCTTGTTCCTGGAGATAGCACAGTTACTTACCTGTAACAGGTGATCTCTGGGAACAGCAGGAATAAGTCTTCACAACCCACCCACCTCCCCTAGGAGTTGTATCTCTCTATCTATCTTTCCTTTCCTCTCTCTCTCTTTGTCTCAGCTTTAAAACTCGAACTGGAGAGAGGCAGTTAGGAAAGGCGGGAAGGCAGCGCGCAGGCGCTGTGGGATGCTCCCAAAAGCTTTCTTTCTGGACGCTGGGGAGCGTTCCAGCGCAGGCTCCGTCGGTACCGACGATACCCATATGTGAAGACTTATTCCTGCTGTTCCCAGAGATCACCTGTTACAGGTAAGTAACTGTGCTATCATGCCCCACAGTTAACAAGTTTCTCCTCTCCTTTTAAATTAAACAGAGGAGTTACAACTACTTACAAGATATGCTATGCCCTTCACCTTGGCAGTTGTCCTGTACGAGGATATCTTATACTTTTGACTGCAGGGGGGCTTTACCCTTTTCAGGGACTACCAAATTGTAAATCTTCCCAACTCTGTATTACTTCTATCCCTCTTAGTTGACATTTTCAATCTAAGAGTGGTATTATTTCACTGGAGGGATACCTACTCCAGTAAGTAATTTCCATACAGAGTTTCTTCCCTCTGCCATCTTTCAAATATTTCTTTTAAGACAGCTTATCAGACCATAATTGAGAGTTAGTCACTTCTAATTCTGTCTGTCGGTCCTTGTCCAATCTATAGGACCTATCCTCTTTTGCTGCCTTAATAACACATAATTCCAAGAGAGGTTCCAAAACCTACTTGGACAATTTATTGTTGCAGACAACCAGCCTGTCTGCTATTCTTAGCCATCTTCAATTCTTTGGCTCCCACAGAATAGATTAGGTTGCACACTGGTAAACAATTGATCATAAAGGGTCAATTTAAGCATATGTATCTACCAACTATATCTTTATACAAATTTATTTGGTAGTACACATCACTTGGTATCACCAAGCCCACCCCACCTTTTTTCCGTTCTCTTTTTTTTTTATTGGAGGCCAGCTAAATGCTAGTAAATTTGAAATGTCGAATCAGATACTCGTTCTTGCTCAATAGATGAGTTTCTTGAATAAACTGAATATGTGCTTGTAACAGAGTTAACTGCTTGAACAATTGACGCTTTCTATACAAATTTAACCCTCATACATTCAAAGTTATTACTTTGAACTTTATTTATGAAGAGTAACTTCAGTGGTTATTGATTGCTCATCCCCATAAACTGCCTGCTCCTCCAGATCGCCCAGCATCGCTTATTTCCTCATCCCCTGCTCAACCATCTCTCCCTCTTCCCCCCAGCCTCCAATAATAGTATGGATCAAACCAAGCCCTTGACCCTTTCCCATAGAGGCATGACACCTAGAACTCAAAGCCCTCTCATTCTCACACCTAACTATTCTACCTCTCCCTTTTACACTCCCTGCTTTAGCCTTATCACATTGACTCTGAGCCACACAGACAACCCGCAAGTCCTTTGTAAAGAGAACATGCACACTCGACCACAATTACGCTACATTGATTAGGAAGAAAAACCCAGTCCATCAACCAGATCAATCCACTCCTGAGTCACCCAGGGTGCTTTCCCCCTGCTGGCGCAATCTCTTTGCTCCCTGTCTGGATCTCTGCCATTGTAGACCAGTTGGCTGCTTCTTCTTGTCCTGATCTCCTCCATCTGGTACTTGAGGAAGATTTTTCTAGCCATATTTTTGAAGTCCTTTTTGTAGTTTTGGTTCTCATTGTACCTCCAGAAATCGTAAATTGTAGTCCAAAGGGGAATAACCATTTATAGTGTACATTCTCAGCTCGTAATCTATTCGTTCTCTCTCTAAGCTTTCTCCTCTTGCATATGCTTATAGCTGATAAGTCTGCAAAGACCTCCACAAAATGGTCCTTACCATTTTATTTGATCCAGCTTCATGGTGGCCTCCTTCGTTGTATACTTATAGTGGCTTGCCTGCATATCTTGAGGTCCCCCTTTTATAGGTGGACCCAGTACTCAGTCTTCTCACTCCACTCTAAAGTACATGTCTGTACCCTCCTCTCCAGCTGCAGACCCAATAGCTCTGCATAACCTCTCCGTGAGGGCCATATAGTTCTTAGATACCTCAGTTTCAGGTAATCCCTTTAATCTTAAATTGCTCTGTCTGGAATGATTCTCTAAATTTTCAGATTTATTGAGCAGGTATGCAGCATGTTTCCAACTTGCAGACCTATGAGAGACTCCTCCTGCTCTTCTATATGGTTCTCAACCTCATCAACTCTTTGACCAATGTCAACTAAATCGGCATGTAACTCACCTTATCCATGCTTGCACATCTGTCTTAGTCAGATCGCTGTTTAAATTGGTGAACCATCTGCACATATTTTATTTATTTAACAATTTTTCTATACCGCTTTTCTTATCTTTCTGGAGCCTAACATTCTCACTGAGACTCTCTTCTCAAGGGCTATGGTATGCCCCAGTGTGATTTCAGGCAGCCGTCTACTCGGCGCCACCATCTTGGAACTGCTGTCGGCTTCTGTTTTGCTGTTCTTAAATGCAAACGCTTTCAAATCCACTGAAGCTTTCTTGCTGGTCATGCTCCCACTCAGGCGCCTCTAGTGTGGCACAAATGTCCTGTGGATACAAACCGTAGTTTATAAATGACTTAATATCACTACACAACCTTGACTTACTCCTAATCACTGAGACTTGGCTTTCTTGTGATGACAATGTATTAATCAACCAATTCCTGCCTTCCAATTTCTCCTTACATACATGTCATAGAAATGGCAAGAGAGGAGGTGGTGTTCTAGCCATCTTCAAATCTGACCTCCATTTCAACCTTAAGGAAGCAACAAGTTCAACACTCCTAGATACTATCTCAATAGTAAATAATTGTTGTTCCTTCACTCTACTGTACCGCGCTCCTTCATCCAATTCAGATTCACTATCAATGATAATTGACTTAGCCTCCAACTCACAGAACCCCCATATAACAAGTTGGGTTCTAGGAGACTTCAATCTACCATCTCTCCAAGACTCCCATGTAACAGCTTTTCTTGAAGCTTTACAGGTTTTAGGGTTTAACCAATTAATTAAAGATCCAACCCATGTTAAAGGTGGCATATTAGACCTAATATTTACAACTGAAACAACTGTCAACTCACCATCCATATTGGATCTATCAATCAACCCAGTTCCATGGTCAGATCACAAACTAATTATATTCAAGGTTCCCCTTCCCAGATGTAACCAAAAGGAAGAAAATGGAGTGAATGGCATTACCAGTCCCACCCTGAGAAGATTTAAGCCATTTGACAAAGACTTAATCCTAAAAACAACACTTCCACTAACCAACTTACCAGAGTGCAGCCTTGATGATTTAGTTTCTAATTGGAATAATACGCTCAGTTCAATTGCCACATGTCCATCGACTAACAAATCTCAAAGCAAACGACACTCTGCTATCTGGTATTCATCTGAGCTGAAAGCCTCTCGCACAACCCTAAGGAAACTTGAGAGATGATGGCGACGCTCACACTCAGAAGTAGACAGAACTGCATATATCCTACATCTCACATCTCATCGCACAGCGGTTACTGACTCAATGAGACATTACCATGCGGTCACGTTAAAAAGATCTCTAAACAAGCCTCATGACCTGTTTGCCATAGTTAAGCGTTTGACAAATGAACCCGCTTCGCAACTCAAATACGAAATCCACCCTCAATTATTTGCTAACTATCTACAATCCAAAATTTGCCAAACTGACAATATCTCAGCTCCTAACATAGTTCTAGATCCAGTAGATCAAGCTCTACTTACTATCTTCTCAATACCACCTAAACGACAAATCGAGGACACCATTGCTAGCTTAAACATGACCACCGCTCATACTGATCCATGCCCTGCGTTCTGGATCAAAGATTTACGAGCTGACCTCAGTCCCATCATATCCAGACTCATGATTCAATCATTTACAACAGGAACTTTCCCACGTATCCTTAAGCAAACATCCATAAGGCCATTACTAAAAAACAACAAGCTCGACCCTCTTAAACCAGAATCATATAGACCAATAGCAAGCATTCCTTTACTAGCAAAAATATTGGAAAAAGAAGTACAAAAACAAATTCAGGATCATATTGAAATTAACGCTCCACTAGACCCATGCCAGCACGGCTTCAGAGAATCCCACGGTGTGGAAACGCTTCTAACTACACTGTTCAGCAGCTTATTATCAGGTATTGATAACATCCGCCAAGGGTTTGTCCTTGTCTTCCTAGATATCGCAGCCGCTTTCGATTCTGTGAGCCATGAACGCCTCCTAGAACGTCTCAAAGGGAAGGGAATTACCGATAAAGCACTCGAGTGGTGTAAATCCTACCTTTCGGACAGATGGCAACAGGTACGTTCCAACGATACTTCATCAGATCAGTTTCATCAAAAACAAGGTGTCCCTCAAGGCTCCTCCCTCTCCGCCCTTATGTTCAATATATACATGCAGCCTATATGCAACCTGATACGATCCTTTAGAGTCAACTGCATGATATACGCGGATGATGTACTATTATATTTTCCTTTTACAACAGAGAACCCCGACCTCACTCCTTTAACAAACTGCATAAATGAAGTATCCAACTGGCTACAATCTCAAAATCTAAGGATCCAACACAAAAAACAGAGGTGTTATTCATTACACGGAACCAAAATTTCACTGCTCCGTCCTTTTTGAAAGTAAAGGATGCTAACCTCCAGACCAAGACCACCATCAGATACCTTGGTGTCACTTTAGACCAGAACTTGGATATGAAAGCACTCATAGGAAATATTGTAAGAGCAGTATACCACAAAATACGTTCCCTTAGACATCTACGATCCTTGCTAGAGCCAGATGATTTTAGAACCATCTATCAGGCGCTAATCATACCTCATTTTGATTATGCGAACTCAATATTACAAGGTCTCCCTCAAGCCACATTACATCCACTTCAATTGGCAATGAATGCCGCAGCAAGAGTCCTTCATGGAGCATCCCGGAAAGAACATATTTCACCTATTCTAAAACATCTTCATTGGCTCCCGATACGAAATAGACTCACTTTCAAAACTTTACTAATTACATTCAAAGCCATCAAAGAGCTCTCATCTGCATCATTATCAGATATGATCCAAACAACACCCCTCAATAGGGATAGAAGGTCAGTATCACTCAATTCTCTGTTAGTCCCTAAATCAATAACACAATACACCAAAACTACTACTGACAGGGCTTTCTTTTTCTGTGCTCCAAGGTGTTGGAACAGCCTTCCTCAAAACATCCGATCAATACCAGACCTTTTGCAGTTTCGAAAAGCTTTGAAACACTACCTCTTCCTCTTGTCTTATCCATTAAACAATCCAGATAACACAACCTACCCACAGACCTTCCAAACATACAAATTCAATACAGACACCCCACAGACCTCCCATACACAATACTGAAGCCAGGATGAGATCATGTCTGTTATATTAATTAATTACCCTGTTATCCGAGTTGTATTTCCTGTTTTTTCTGTAAACACAAAGTACCGTTGAATTGTGTAACTCCTTGTTTATTGTAAACCGCGCTGATGCTGAATAGTGCGGTATATAAGAGACTATAAATAAATAAAATAAATGGGGATTTATCTCTGCACTCAGTGGAGCTCACTGCCTAAGCAGCCATGCCGATCACTGACATCACTTCCTCCTGGGGCAGATCCTAAATAGGGAGGAAGCCTGAGGACGAGGCCACAACTATTGGGTACATCATTACTGGTGCACATCAGTGTAAAGTTGGAAATGTTAATATTTTTGTGAACTATTAGAATTTCATAATTTGGCGCTCTCTCAAAGTTGTGAATACAAATGAGTGCTCACTGTGCGGCTTGTATGTTCTCCACAGTTTGGCTAGTTGCTGTTTGTCATTCCCAGTTGAAGTGACTGGTGATTCATGTTCTTTGTTTTTCTCTTCAGAATTTGTCTTTCTTCCTGAACCCCCCAGCAGCAAAATGGTCCTTAATCTCTGATGTTCTAAGTTGGCAGTTTTCATCTGTGACAAAAAGGGGTCTCAATTCAGACCAGTTGAGGATGCTGGGAGAGAAATTACTTGGTATGATCATGTGTTATTTTTTCATGTGTGTCACTAATGTTTTCCTTCTTTGTGATTTCTTTACCTTATTTTATCACGATGTCAGATATTTTATAAACTCAGGGTCCGATTTTCGAAGGCATTTACACAGGTAACTGCCCTAGTTATCCATGTAAATGTCTTAACAGGGAATTTTCGAAGGCACCTACATGGGTAGTGCCTTCGAAAATTCCCTGGTTTGTTCCTTACACAACCCAATGCTATGCAGTTAGCATCGGGGTGTGTCGGGGGCGTTCCGGGGTGGTGTGGAGGTGGGCCATGGCGCTACCCGTGTAACACTGATTTTCGATGCTACACGGTTAGTGCTCTGCACTTTAAAGATAATTGAGGGGAAACCCTTGCCTATCTGTAAGGCGCCAGGGCTAACTGTAGCATCAAAAATCGGTGCTACATGGGTAGCTCCTGCGGCCTCCTAGCTGTGCGGCGATACCTAAATTTTCGATGCCGGGGCTGCATATGACCCTGATATGGAAAATACGGGTTAGGCAGCAGGGGCGTGGGATATGCGCTGACGTGGTGCATAGCACCGCCCAGATCAATATCAGGCCTTCACTAACCAGGGTTGCAGTGCATTATGGATGTTTTTTTTTTAATATAACATCATTTATTCAAAAATATAAAGACGGGTAATCAAAAACTAAGGGTTACAAAATAAAACCATAATCATCATCACTAGTGACACCTAGTAGCTGGATTTAGCGTTTATGACTAAAGGGTTGCGGTAAAAGCCTAGATGTGTGGAACAGGGAAGAGGAGAATAGAAAGTGGAGAAGAGCTTGGGGATGAGGAGAGTACGGCATGGGTTGGGGGAGAGCTAAGAGAGCATCAGAGAGTTGCTGTGATGAGGTAAAATATAGAGAGGAACAAGGGTGAGGGGAGAGGTAGGGGGAGTGAGAGTGTGTTGAAAAAGCGCCAGGGAAGAAGGAAGAGAATATGGAAGGCTTAATGGGAGAGGGGTTTGGGTGGGTGGTGGAGGGGTGGACAGTCTGGGCAGAGAGAGAGAGAGGAGGAGGGAGCGTGTGTGAGAATATCATAACAGGAAAAGAGTGTGGGAAGAGTGCAGGGGAGGGTGACTGAGATGGGGCAGAGTACAGCAGATGTTTGTGGGGAGATGAGATGAACTGAGACAGGAGGGGGGAATGAGTGGTGTACTGCTGTGGGCAGGGCTGGCTCAAGGGTGTCTTGATGCCCTAGGCAAACCTTCAGCTGTGCACATCCTCCACCCTTCGAGGCAGCTCAGGGCCCTGTGCTTCCCCTCCCTCATGTGGCTCAAGACCCTACCTCCCCTTCCCCTATACTCCAATATCATTCATATACCCCTATCTGTCCATCCAGCATCTTTCCTTCCCTAACCTATCCAACCCCCCAGGTGTCCAGCATCACCCCTTCCCTTCCCCACCTCCCTTCAGGTGTCCAGTAACTCTCCTTCCCTAATTGCTTTCCCCTCCCTCTTTTCAAGTGTCCAATATCTTTCCTTCCATACCTCCTCCTATTTTTCAGATGTCCAGCATTGCCCCTTCCTTTTCTTACTCTCCACCAGGTGTCCAGCATCTCTCCTCTCCTAGCCCCTTCACATGTCCAACAACTCTTCACTATCCTTTTCCTCCTTTCAGTGGGTTCTATTGGGGTTCTATTGGCATGAGTCAGCCCTAAATCAAAGCTGTCGTTGCTTCCACTACCGCCGCTGTCATCCATCAGGCCAACTCTAAAGCTAAATGAAAGCAGCCACTGCTGTGAGACATTGAGCCCAAGGCAGGCCTCACCCTGCCCCCTCTGAACTTCATGTTTGGGGGGTCGGGACATGCCAGGCCTTGAGTGTGTACATGCGGCGACTGCTTTCACCGACTTTGAGTTGGCCTGTGGTGGGTGGCAGTGGCAGCTATGATTTAGGGCTTCTGAGGACTGTCATGCCAGTGCTGGTGCTGCTCCCAGATTTGTGCTGCCCTAGGTGGACACCTAGTCTGTTTAGTGGATGGACTGGCTCTGGCGGTGGTGCTTCAGGTTTTCAAGGATTTTAATTTGTAAATCCATAGCCCAGGAGAAGTACCATTTCTCCGTGGACAAACAGGAATGAAGTCCTCACGTATGGGTGATGTCACTGGTGGAGCCCAGCATACGCTCCCCAGCTTCTATTGGAAGCTTTTGGGAGGCTCCACCATGCCTGCACGCCTGTCATCCCGTCTGCCGCGGTGCCATCTTCTCCAGTCTTCATTTTCTACAGAGCCCCACAGATGTGAATCGGTCTTCTGCTGGTAAACGTTTTGGTTGTTTTCCCCTTCGGGGATTTCTTTTTTGCTTGTATTTAACTTTCCTGTCTGCCATCAGTAGGGTCTGGCCCATCGATTGCGGTTCTACCTCTGTTCTGGTGCTCTTTTGGTACTTTTATTTTCTCTTTGGTTTTTCCCATAGGCTGACTGGGCCTCTGGTCGCAGTTGAGCTGTTTGATTTTGCCACGACTATCTTCCCAGACACGAATCGGAGCCTTTCTCAACACGATGTTGATAACGATGACTGCAGTCCCGGAGAGAAGAATTGACCTCCATAGCCATGTTGATACCTCTGTGGGGAATCCGGAGACATTAGTCGAAGCTGTTCGGGCCCCAAAATCTTTGGATTCGGCAGCCATGGAGGAAAGCCTTCAGGTGCTTGAGGCTCGCATCTTATCGCATCGATGCTACAGAAACAACTGGCTGGTCCTTTGGTGCCCAAGGCATAGTCATCAACCATTGTGCAGCTGATCCTCGAAACACATGCCCTGCCCTGCAGAGGCATCAACATCGGGGAATCGGGGTTCCCTGCAGGGCCATCTCTCTCTCGAGTGTATCAGGTTCCGATGTTCTAATGAAGCCTAAAAAGCACTCGATGCATCATTGATCCTGTCAATACTCCTACTCCTCTTGAGGCCAGAGGGAGCTGTGGACTGAGTCTGAGGTACTTTGACTTCCTCTTGGAGTCTGACTGTGACTCTGATGGCTGGGTTACTGATGTGGAATTGGAGGCCAGGTCCCTTGCGCTTCCCTCAGACCCCTCCCCTCAGCATGAACAGTGGAATTCTCCTCCATTCGACATGTCCTTCCAAGACTTCGTGAGGGATATGGCCACGGCCATCCAATTTTCCCTGGAGACCGAGGATAAGCCCAGGGTGGAGGAGCTGGAGATCCTCCAGTACTCCTTAGCTCCTAAGAAAGCAGTGACCATGCCGGTGCAACGTATTCTTCAAGTGCTGCAAATGAGGATGTGGGAGAACCCCCTCACTGTGCCTGTGGTCAGTAGAAGATTGGACTCGATGTACTAGATTCAGAAAGCTCCAGGCTTTGGGAAGCCTCAGCTTCCGCACCACTCCTTAGTAGTTGAGCTGCCCTTAAAAGGATTAGGAGAACCAAGACTCATTCCTCGATGTCCCTGGGTAGGGAAGCTCAGACATTGGACTCCTTCGGCAGGAGGTGCTTCCAGAGGCAGCTAGAGTGCTCTCTTACCAGCTGTACATGAGCATGTTCCTGAAGGGAGGACATGTGTGATCTTGTCGAGTTGATGCTCCAGTTTCTCCAGAGGGAGGAACAGGCACATCATACCCTGGTGGGTCATGGCAAAGACTGCTCAAAGTACCTGGTCAGGGTGACATATGGTGCCTTTGAGACTGACTCTAGAACAGCGGCTGTGGGTATTGGAGCCTGCCGCACCTGGCTTCAGTCTTCTGACCTGGAGCAGTCTGTGCAGACTAAGTTGGGGAACGTATCATGCTGGGGAGATAGCCTCTTTGGAGAGCAGGTGGAGGAAACAGCTGGCGTCATAGAGAAGCAGCGCATCACCCTCAATAGGCTCTTGAGATGCACGTCTGATCCCTATTGGAGAAAGTATCTGGGAGAGGCCAGAAGAAGACCTACTGGCTTAGACAAGGAAGATCTTGTCTTACTAAACTGTTATGTTTCTTTGAAGGTGTGAATAAACAGGTGGACAAAGGTGAGTCGGTTGATATAGTGTATCTGGACTTTCAGAAAGCCTTTGACAAGGACCCTCATCAGAGACTTTTGGCACAACTAAAGAGTCATGGGATAGGAGGCAGTGTTCTATTGTGGATCAGGAACTGGTTAAAAGATAGAAAGCAGAGGGTAGGGCTAAATGGCCAATTTTCCCAATGGTGAATGGTGGTGTACCCCAGGGATCTGTGCTGGGTCCGTTGCTTTTTGACATATTCATAAATGACCTGGAAAGGGGAATAACGAGTGAGGTTATCAAATTTGCAGATGACACAAAACTGTTTAAAGTTGTTAAAACCCAAGGGGATTGTGGAAAATTGCAAGAGGATCTTGATAAATTGGAAGACTGGATAAAATGGCAGATGAAATTTATTGTGGATAAGTGCAAAGTTATACACCTAGGGAAGAACAACCCAAACTATGGTTACACGATGCAAGGTTCCACATTAGGAACCACCACCCAGGAAAAAGGTTTAGGCGTCATTTTGGATAACATGTTAAAACCCTCCGCCCAGTGTGCAGCGGCGGCCAAGAGAGCAAATAGAATGCTAGGTATCATAAGGAAAGGAATGGAAAATAAAACAAAAGATATTATAATGCTCTATATCGTTCCATGGTGCGACTGCACCTTGAATATTGTGTGCAGTTCTGGTCGCCGTATCTTAAAAAGGATATAGCGTTATTAGAAAAGGTTCAGAGAAGAGCCACCAAAATGGTAAAGGGAATGGAAGGATACTCCTATGAAGAAAGACTAAAAGGGTTAGGGCTCTTTAACCTGGAAAAGAGATGGCTGAGGGGAGATATGATAGAAGTCTATAAATTAATGAACGGAGTGGAACGGGTAAACGTAGATCGATTGTTTACGTTATCAGAATCTAGAAAGACTAGGGGACATGCAATGAAGCTACAGGGTAAACTATTTAAGACTAATAAAAGAAAATATTTTTTTCACTCAACCTGTAATCACACTCTGGAATTTGTTTTCCTGCGCCCTGCAGCTCTCCCAGGAGGGATCGTAGCTGACCGACGTCCCCATCGCTCCTGCATCATCTGCCGCCGCGTGCTGCCCAATCGGGGCAGTCCCAGAGGGATAAAAAGCAGCGCTACTCGGGCCGAAGCCTTTCCTGCGCCCTGCAGCTCTCCCAGGAGGGATCGTAGCTGACCGACGTCCCCATCGCTCCTGCATAGCGCTACTTGGGCCGAAGCCTTTCCTGCGCCCTGCAGCTCTCCCAGGAGGGATCGTAGCTGACCGACGTCCCCATCGCTCCTGCATCATCTGCCGAAGCGTGCTGCCCAATCGGGGCAGCCCCAGAGGGATAAAAAGCAGCGCCGAGAGGGGCGCCCGCACCTGAGGGCCTCGCAAGAGGGCCCTTTGGCTTGGCCCTTAGGCGGAGGCCCAACTCTTCCAAGGAACAAAAGGATCACCCAGACCTAAGCTGTTACCGAGACAGAACGCTAGAGCCGAATCTCACTACAACTCGCTAGACTCCCATACCACGATCCGCACGGGCATAGCCATCCCTGAATTCGGTGCTCTCCTGCGGCGAAGCTCCTCCACCCAACAAAAGACCGGACAAAGCCTACCCTAAGTTGCCTCCCTGGAAACAGAGCGCAACAGTAGCCTGAACTTTCACCTATCCATCCAACTGCTTCCTTCCCCACTACATGCCGCAAGTATAACCATCTAGACCTAATTGTATCTAATTGTATCTATTAGTCTTTTACCTCCTCAGCAGTTGTACCCTAATACACGAGTCTGTTACACTTGTTGCCAGTAATTGTTACTCCATACTTATGCCTACTTTGTTGCTACTATTCGCTACTTGCTTACCCATACTCATTTTACCTTTACTACTGCCTGTTAATTAATATCGCTAGACCTGCCGCCAGCAAGACCTGCCGCCAGTATCCTGATACCTTTATAGCCAATTTATTAATATCACTGCACTCTACTGCCACCAGTGTCCTAATACTATTACAGCCAGTATATTATTACCACTGTTGATATATTTTTACAACCACGAGTATTTGCTACTCAAGGAATTAAAATGATGCACACACTCTTGGCCCTTGCCGGTATCTATCTTACCACAATACTGCCCAGCTGCTCAAATGTCTTCAACCTAGGTCCCAACTCCATACGTATACTGAGGAACACCTGGAAGGAATGGGCAAACAAGACGCATACATCCTCAGCAGATACTAGTCATTCAAATTATCCCCACCTGCTCCATATTGCCCTCCAACATACCAAAAAGCCCTTGATCGAGAAAAACCACCACCGACGACCACTGAAATGTGCCCTCATCAACGCCAGGTCAATCCGCACAAAATGGCCAGTGATTACGGACCTGATAACCCACTACGATCTTGACATCTTGACGGTCACGGAAACTTGGCTATCAGACTGTGACAATGTCATTATCAACCAGATGCTACCCCCCAACTTCTCACTCCATACCTGCCATAGATCCAACCAAAGAGGAGGTGGAGTACTCATCCTTGTGAAAAACGAACTTCAATTTCAGTTGAGCTCCACTACCAATACAACCTACCTCAACATGATATCCATCTCCAACGACTCATGCTCAATCAATTTAGTCTACAGATCCCCCACATCTTCTGCAGAGGACCTATCAACAATAATAGACCTTGCCTGCAACACAGTCAAGCCCCAGTCATCAAGCTGGCTAATAGGTGACTTCAACCTCCCAACCCTACAAGTCTCACAAACCTCAGCATGCCTTGAAGCACTTGCTGACCTCGGACTCCAGCAGATAGTCCATGCACCAACACATGTGAAGTGAAATACCCTGGACCTGATATTCGCCCCCCAAGCCATCATGGAAGCAAACAATGATTTCGCAATAACTATAACACCAGTACCATGGTCTGACCACAGCTTGATCAGATTCCAACCCCACCCCCCCTAAACCACCAGTGAGAAGATTTCGCTCTTTGAACAAAGAGGAAATACTGAAGAAACTCCTCCCACCGCTAAATTCCTTAGGGCCCGAACTCGACAGTCTGATCGACACCTGGAATGACACCCTCAGATCAAGCGCACAACTCCCCGACACAAATAGAAAAACCAATACCCGTACACACGTAGCTTGGTACTCAAAAGACCTGCGAGCATTGCTTCACCACCTACGCAAGCTAGAGAGACGATGACGCTGATCCCGCTCTACCGAAGCTTATACAACATACTGTTCACACCTAGAGAAGCACCGCTGGGAAATTGCAGAGAGAAGAAAGCAGTTTCATACAGACCTCCTGAAACGATCAATAAGCAAGCACCATGACCTCTTCAACATAGTAAAAACGCTCGCACGAGAACCAACCCCAGAACAAAGACCTTCAATACAACCCCAGGACTATGCTACCTACCTTGAATCAAAAATGATACAGACAGCCAAAACTCCCTGTCCCGCCAGACCCTCTCCACCACCTAAGATGTCACACCCATCCCCACTGACCAAATTCCACACCTTATCACCCAAAGAGATTGAGAATATCATCACCTCCATCAATGCTACCACTGCACCCAACGACCCTTGCCCAGCATCCTGGATCAGAGAGCTCCGCAGCGAACTAAGCCCCACCCTCAAGAGAATCCTAGAACAATCGTTCGCAACAGGAACCTTCCCACAAAGCCTAAAACATACCTCCATCAGACCACTGCTGAAGAACAATAAACTGGACCCGCTAAAGGTCAAATCATACAGACCAATATCCAGCATCCCACTATTAGCCAAAATAATTGAAAAGGCAGTTCAACATCAAATACAACAACACATTGACACCGAAGTCCCCCTGGATCCTTCCCAACATGGCTTCAGGGAAGCACATGGTGTAGAGACCCTACTCATCACCCTCTTCAACACCATAATCACCGGAACAGACAACATCCGACAAGGATTTGCCCTTATATTCATGGACATCTCAGCTGCATTTGACTCTGTGAGTCATCAAATCCTTATCGAGCGCCTCGAAGGTAAAGGAATCCAGGAATCAGCACTGAGTTGGTGCAAGTCCTACCTTTCCAATAGATGGCAACAAGTGAGACTCAGACCCATTTCTACAGCATCAAGGAGTACCTCAAGGCTCCTCATTATCCACATTATTGTTTAATATCTACATGCAACCCATCTGTGACCTAATTCGCTCCTTTAACGTATCCTGCCTAGCCTATGCTGATGATATTCTCCTCTATATGCCTTTCATGACGACCAACCTGATTTCACTCCACTGATAAACTGCTTCAACACAGTTGCAGAATGGCTTCTCACACAGAACTTGAGAATCAACCACAGCAAGACTGACGTAATGTTCATAACGAAGAACCAGGACTTCACACCCCCAAGCGCACTAAAGGTAAAGGGCACAGAACTGATAGCCAAGTCTACCATCAGATACCTAGGCATCACCCTTGACCAAAGGATGGATATGAAGGCGCATATAAAGAACACAACAAAATCAATTTACCATAAGGGACACTTCGGCATTTACGACCACTACTTGAATACACAGACTTTAGAACAATCTACCAAGCCCTGGTGATGCCACACATCGACTTTTCAAACGCAATCCTATAAGGCCTCCCAAAAGCAACTCTAAACCCTCTCCAACTGGCAATGAACACTGCAGCTAGGGTGCTAGAAGGAATATCGAAGACTGAGCACGTCACACCAATCCTGAAAAAGTTACACTGGTTACCACTTCAAGCCAGAACACTATATAAGAATATAATTATGACCTTCAAAGCCCTAAACAACCAATCCCCCTCAGCCATCACCAATCTGATACACACCTCACCTCCAAATAGAAGTAGAAGATCCGTTGCAGCAAACACACTGTCAATCCCGAAAGAATCAACAAGATGCAAGAACACAATGACTAATAGAGCCTTCTGCTTCTATGCCCCAAAAGCCTGGAATGCCCTCCCCCCTGACATCAGAGCTATCACAGACTTAACCCAACTCAGGAAGGCCCTAAAACATCACTTATTCACCACATATTTCCCGGTGTAGCCCCAATAGGAGGACCACACCCACCATGTACATAACTGTAAATACTAGGTTATATAATTGTTGTTAATTACTTGTTATCCAAGTTCTAACCCCTGTTCAACTGTAAATGCCTCTTCAGTAACCCTGAATGCATACGTTTCTGTTTTGATGTACACCGCACTGATGATAATAGCGCGGTATAGAAGAAATGCTAAATAAATAAATAAAATAAATGTAGTAAAGGCTGTTAGTTTAGCTGGGTTTAAAAAGGTTTGGACAAGTTCCTGGAGGGGAAAGGTCCATAAACCATTATTAAGAAGGGACCCAGGATATCAATGCTTGACCCAGTACAAGCATTGTGGAACCTGTGTCTTTTGGGGAAACTGCTAGGTACGTATGACCTAGATTGGCCACTGTTGGAAACAGGATACTGGGCTTGATGGACCTTGGTCTGACCCAGTATGGCATATCTTATGTTCTTATGTACTTGTGTAAGTGCAGGTACTTTCCTGCTCCTCAAGCCTCCCAGCAGAAGCCACAGGCTCCTCTCCCACAACGTCGGGAGAAGCCCCAAAATGCTCAGCCTGCCCCACCATCCAAGCCAGTGATGGGATTTTGACTGGGTTCTTCAGAGCATAGCCAATCTACTGATGACCACAGAGGGGAATCCTCCGGTGGGGGGACGACTCACTCTCTTTGCCCACAGTTGGCCCGTCATCACTTTGGAAGCATGGGTATTACAAATAATCCAAAGCAGCAACAAGTTGCACTTCACCGCATTGCTGCCTCATTGCCCTCCGAGGGTGTCTGCCCTTGACCCTCTAAATCTCTCTCCCTCCTGACCAATCTTGCCATTGAGCCTGTGCCTCTGGATCAGATCGGATGAGAATTTTACTCCAGGTACTTTCTGGTCTCCAAGAAGACGGGAGGTTTTGACCCATCCTGGACCTCGGAGACCTCAACACCTTCCTGGTGCAAGAAACGTTCAAGATGGTCTCTCTAGGGACCTTGTTCCCTTATCTTCAGAAAGATGATTGGATATGATCCCTGGATCTAAAGGATGCATATACCCACATACCGATCCATCGTGCCTATCAAAAGTATCTCGGATATGTCCTAGAAAGACAACACCTTCAGTACTGAGTGTTACCCTTCAGGCTGGCTTCGGTACCCGGTGTCTTCACAAAGTGCCTCATAATGGTAGTAGCCTATCTCAGACCTCTAGGGGCTTTTGTCTTCCCTTACTTGGACACAGAGCTGGCTCAAGTGTTTTTGCCGCCCCAGGCTGCGCTGCCCTCGCCAGAAATCCCGGTCACGCTGAATCCCCCCTGCGCCTAGCCACACCACTGCCACCAATTCCGTCTTGGGGGATTGGTGGGTGGTGGCGATGGCAGTGTCAGTATTTTAAAAGCACTGGCTTTGTGCTGCTGCTTTGTTGCCCGCAGCAGGACATGTGCTTTGGCATGCATGGTCTGCTGCTTCTTACCCCCCCCCCCCCCCACTCCTTCCGACAATACAAAGGGATCAGAAGCATCAGGTCATAAGAACATAAGATATGCCATACTGGGTCAGACCAAGGTCCATCAAGCCCAGTGTCCTGTTTCCAGCAGTGGACAATCTAGGTCACAAGTACCTAGCAGTTTCCCCAAAGGACACAGGTTACACAATGCTTGTATTGGGGCAAACAGTGGATTTCTTGGGTCCCTTTTAATAATATTTTATGGACCACTACATCCGGGTGCTAGAGCTGTTGGATTCATTGTCAATTACCCAAAGTCCCACTTTCTGCCCATCCAATGACTAGAGTTCATAGGAGCTCTCCTCAGTGTGACTCAGGGAAAGGCCTTTCTCTCACTGGACTGAGTCCAGAGATTGACAGCCTTGGTCCATGATACCCAGCAGAGTCGGCAGACAGTGGCTCGTGGATGCTGACCGTGCTTGACCACAAGGCCTCTACAGTGTATGTCACTCCTCTGGCTTGTCTGTGGATGAGACAAGTTCAATGGACACTGAGTACTCAATAAAAGCAGGACACCAGCCACATCTGGGACCAGGTGGCAGTCACTGTACACCTTGTCCAGTCCCTGCATTGGTGGTTAGATCCTCTAAATCTACTCAGGGTCCTCCCTTTTCAGAAGGTGCCATTGCAGAACACACTGAGCATCCAAGCTGGGTTGGGGACTGCATCTGGATGGCCTCCACACTTAAGGCATCTGGTTCGAACAAGAGAGCCTGCACCAGATCA
This sequence comes from Ichthyophis bannanicus, assembly GCA_033557465.1. Lineage (NCBI taxonomy): Eukaryota > Metazoa > Chordata > Amphibia > Gymnophiona > Ichthyophiidae > Ichthyophis > Ichthyophis bannanicus. The sequence continues at coordinate 918,587,327 of CM066034.1, forward strand.
ATTTCTTGGAGGTACAAGCCATAGCGAATGCCCTCGGGACTTTCCAGAATCATCTGGCCAACCAGATTGTTCTGATTCAGACCAACATCGGGTCACGATGTACTTCGTAAACAAGCAAAGGGGCATGGGTTTGTTGGGAGGCAGTCTGGTTGTGGAAGTTTGCTATCACTCACAGGATGGAGTTAAGGGCCACGTATCTGCCAGGGGAGCAGAATATCCATGCAGACCAGCTGAGCTGCATTCTCCAGCTGCACGAGTGGACTCTGGACAGGGCTGTTACAACCAGATGTTTCGAAAGTGATAGATTTGTTTGCTACTCAGCACAATGCCCAAGTGGATCAGTTCTGCTCCAGGGTCGCCTCGTCCAGCAGGCTGGCTCTGGATGCTTTCCTCCTGCACTGGGGGCAGGGCCTGCTATATGCATACCCTCCCGTACCTCTCATACTGAAGAACTTGTTGAAGCTCCAGGCAGACAGGGGGGTCAATATTCCTCATGTTGTATTGGCCCAGGCAGCCATGTTTCTCCTTCTGCTTCAACTCTTCCAGTGGGAGTCCCTGCAGTTGGGCTCTGCCCCGGACCTTATTTTGTAGGAGAACGGGAGGATGCTGCATCCCAATGTCAGATCCTTTGCCCTTACTGTGTGGATGTTGCGAGGCTAGTCCTTTCGGAGCTTAATCTCCCTGATGGCATAACAGATGCTTTGTTGGCCCCTAGGATGGCCTCGATGAGAAGGTGTTATGCTTTCATATGGAAGAAGTTTGCTTCCTGGTGTGCAGCACAAGCGCTGGATCCCTTTACTTGCTCTATGGACAGGCTTCCTGAGTACCTCTTATACCTTTCGGAGTCTCAAGTCTAACTCTGTCAGGCTCCACCTCTGCACAATTGGGTCCTACCATCGCAGTTTGGAGGGAACGTCCATATTGACTCGGCTTTTGGTGGTTCGTTTCTCGCGAGGCTTGCTCCTCTCAAAAACTCCCTTCAAGTCTCTGGCGGTGGCTTGGGACCTCAGTGTGGTTCTGGCGCAGCTCATGTTGGCTCCCTTTGAGTCACTTGACTCCTGCCCTTTGAAGTTCTTGACCTGGAAGGTCTTGTTCCTGGTGGCGGTTTCCTTAGCACGCTGTGTTAGTGAGCTTCAGGCTCTAGTAGCCCATCCGCCATACACTAGGTTCCATCATAATAGAGTGGTCCTGCGCACTCATCCTCGATTTCTCCATGAGATGGTATCAACTTTCCATCTCAATCAGTCAATTGTTCTGCTAACTTTCTTTCCATGTAGAAGAGAAGCAACATCGCACACATGATCTCAAATGAGCCTTGGCCTTCTACATAGAGTGGACAAAGGCCCACCGAAAGTCCATCCCATTGTTTGTCTCTTTTGAACCCAGCAAGTTAGGAGCTGCCATTTCTAAACATACTCTTTCAATATGGCTGGCAGATTGCATCTCTTTCGCTTATGTCCAGACTGTCCTGAGCCTCGATGGCACAGCTCACAATATCAAAGCCATGGCTGTGTCAGTAGCCAACCTGCGCTCTGTCTCTATGGAGGAGATCTGCAGGGCTACAACTTTGTCTTCTGTCCACACATTCACATCTTGCAAATGTCTGGATGGGGATTCCCTATGGGACAGTAACTTTGGCCAATCTGTACTCCAGCATTTGTTTTGGGATTAGAATCCAATTCCATCCCCCCAAGGCCCTACTGTCCATCCAGGCTACCAAAAAATACAAAGACCTCAGACAAACCTCTGCATGAATATTCATGAATGAAACTGTATGGTGAAGAGCTGAATCAGATGAGTTCCCCTTCGGGGACTACCAGTGCTGTACAGTTGATTCTCCAGTTCTTGTTCTCTTGCCCCTATTGGGCATTTCAACCTCCTCGGTTTTCAGTAGCCTGCAGCTTGAGGATCCCACACTTGAGGACTTCATTCCTGCTTGTCCATGGAGAAAAGGTAGTTACTCACCTAACAAAACATAGTAACATAGAAACATAGAAATATGACGACAGAAAAAGATCACATGGCCTATCTAGTTTGTCCTTCCATACCAACAACTACAACAGTCCCCTTTTTTCCTTTAGAGGTCCTCTGTTTGTCCCATGCTTTTTTGAATTCAGATACTGTCCTCATCTCTACCACCTCCACTGGGAGACTGTTCCACGGATCCACCACTCTTTCCGTAAAGAAATATTTCCGCATATCACTCCTGAATCTATCCCCCTTCACTCTCATCCCATGTCCCCTCATAGCAGAACTTGCTTTCAATTGAAAGAGGCTCTCCCCCTGTACATTTATGCCACGGAGGTATTTAAACATCTCAATCATATCACCTCTATCCCGCCTTTCCTCTAAGGTGTACATATTAAGATCCTTAAGTCTGTTCTCATATGCTTTATAATGAAGACCACTAACCATTTTAATAGACATCCTCTGTACTGACTCCATCCTGTTTATATCCTTTTGAAGGTGTGGTCTCCAGAATTGCACACTATGCTCCAAATGAGGTTGCACCAAAGACTTATTAAGAGGCACTATTACCTCCTTTTTTCTGCTAGCCATTCCTTTCCGTATGCACACAAGCATCCTTCTAGCTTTTGCCATTGCCTTTTCTACCTGTTTAGCTACTTTAAGGTCATCAGGCACAACCACGCCTAGGTCTCGCTCTTCTTTAGCGGACAAAAGTACTTCACCCCCTATACTATATTGCTCCCTTGGATTGCTGCAGCCCAAATACATGACCTTACATTTTTTAACATTAAATCCCAGCTGCCAAATTCTAGACCATTCTTCAAGCTTAGCTAGATCCCTCCTCATGTTATCTACACCTTCCTGGGTGTCTACTCTATTGCAGATTTTGATATCATCCGCAAAGAGGCAAACCTTACCCGACAGCCCTTCTGCTGTATCACTAACAAAGATGTTAAAAAGAATCGGACCAAGGACAGATCCCTGGATATACCACTGGTAACATCCTTCTCATCAGAGTGAGCTCCATTTACCTGTACTCTTTGTCGCCTCCCACCCAACCAATTTCTAACCCAAGCAGTAACTTTAGGGTTCATCCCTAGGGTGCTCGGTTTATAAGTCGCCTGTGAGGAATGGTGTCAAAGGCTTTACTGAAATCTAAATACACCATATCTAGGGCTCTCCCTCGGTCCAACTCCCTGGTCACCCAGTCAAAGAAATCAATCAGATTTGTCTGACAAGACCTGCCTCTGGTGAATCCATGCTGCCTCGCATCCTGTAATCCGCTGGACTCCAGAAACCTCACTATTTTCTCTTTCAGCAGCGTTTCCAATAATTTACTCACCACCAAAGTTAAACTAACCGGCCTGTAGTTTTCAACCACATCCTTACTTCCGCTTTTGTGTAAAAGCACCACATGAGCCTCTCTCCTGTCCTGTGGCACCGCTCCCGACTCCAATGAGTCATCGAAAAGGTCAGTCAGTGTTGCTGCTAGAATGTCCCCAATTTCCCTCATATTCTAGGGTGTATCCCATCCGGTCCCATCGATTTGTCTACTTTAAATTGAGCTAGTTTCTCACGAAAAGTCTTCTGAAAATTGTTCACGATTTCCCATGCTTCTGTTCCTGTTTGTAGGTGTTTTCTGAGGTCCTGCTCCTAGTTCTTCATCTGTGAACACAGAACAGAAATATTTGTTAAGCAATTCCGCTTTATCCTCATCAGCTTCTACATATTCCTCCCCTTCACCCTTGAGTCTGACAATAACACTTTTGCCCTTTCTCTTCTCATTAACATATCTGAAAAATGTCTTATCCCCCCATTTTATTGCATTGGCTATTTCCTCCTCTTTTTGAATCTTTGCTTTCCTGACTACTTTGCTAGCTTCTCTAAGTTTTTCCAAATATAGATGCCTGTCTTCCTCTCTTTGTGATCTCTTGTATTTCATGAAGACCTCCCTCTTTTTCTTCACCTTTTCAGCTACTTCTTTCGAAAGCCATAGGGGTCTCCTTTTCCTTTTACCTTTATTTACCATTTTAACAAAAAGGTTGGTTGCCCTTAAAATATCCCCTTTCAGTTTTGCTCACTGTTTTTCTACATCCCCCAGCTGTTCCCATCCCGCTAACGACTCCCTGAGGTATTGTCCCATCTTGGCAAAGTTAGTCTTCTTAAAGTCTAGGACCCTCACCTTTGAATGGATTCTAACAGCCCTAGTCCTAATACTAAACCACATCATCCGGTGATCACTGGATGCAAAATGATCTCCCACTATAACATCAGAAACACTTTCACCATTGGTAAGCAACAAGTCCAGTATGGCCCCTTCACGTGTAGGGTCTGTTACCAATTGCCTGAATAGTTCTCCCTGTAGAGAATCCAGGATCTCTTTACTTCTAGATGATACTGCAGCAGGAATGTGCCAATCAACATCTGGCTTATTGAAATCCCCTATCAGTAGCACTTCCCCTTTCCTAGCAATGCTGCGTATGTCTTCAGTTAACTCTCTCTCACCTCTTCCTCTTGTGAGGGAGGTCTCTATATCATGCCAATGCAAATAGATTTCTCTTTCCCTCAATGTTCCATGTGAACCGCACTGATGGAAATAGCGCGGTATATAAGAAATTGTAATAAATAAATAAACCCACAATGCCTCCTCTCTCCCTTTTAAGCTCTGTAATTCCAAAGCTTTAATAGTATTTTTTACATATAGTGCCACTCCTCCTCCCCTTCTTCCTACCCTATCCTTTCTGAATAAAGTATAGCCAGGTATAGTTACATCCCAATCATGGTTTTCTGTGAACCATGTTTCTGTAACCCACTAAATCCAAGTCGGACACTCCCACCAAAGCGTCAACATCAGGGATCTTATTTCCCATGCTACGGGCATTTATACACACTGCTTTCCATATGTTACCCCTGTTACCCATTTCCATAAAGGTATTTAATGTATCACTTACCTGGGGGCTTTCACTTACCTGGGGGCTTTCTTCACCCATCCCCAACGAATCTAGTTTAAAGCCCTCTTCAGTAGATTAGCCAGTCTACTACTGAAGACGCTTCAACCTTTTCTTGGACAAATGGATGCCATCTCTGCTTTGCGACCCTTGGAACAGCATCCCATGGTCTAGGAAACCAAAACGCTCTCGATGACACCATCCACGCAGCCATGCATTCATCTTCAGGATGCGAGCCTCTCTGCCTTGGCCTTTACCCTTTATGGAACAGGGAGGATTGAAGAGAACACACCACCTGTGCACCTAACTGCTTCACCCTATGTAATAACATAGTATATGATGGCAGATAAAGACCAGTATGGTCCATCCAGTCTGCCCAGTCAGATGGCTGGAGTAGATGCACTTGCTGCTTTATGCAGGTTATCCCCTCTATGCCTTTGTTTAGGGTTGTACCTGCCACTCTGTGCAAGTCACTCCTCTCAAGGCAGGGTGCGTTATAAGAAATAGTTAAGTTTGTTTTGATTTTATCCTCTTGCTATAAAGAGATCCACTATGTCTGTCCCATGTCATTTTGAATTCAGTCGCCTGTAGCAGGTGCTGTCCGGGAACAAGCAGGAAGTCTGTCCTCACATATGGGTGACATCTGCATTGACTGAGCCCTCGCGGAAGCATCCCCACAGTTGGTTTATCACAAGACATCTGCAATGCTGCAGCTCGAAGCTTCCCTTGGGCACCAGGAATTGCTTTAGTGAAATCACAGAAAATCAGAAACTCTGGTTAAAGTGCACTATTACTATAAACCAAGAATTGACAATTGTGCATTTGAGTAAGAGCTCTTTTTTTCTGTTTAAATGAATTACTGCTTATACTGGGATTATATTCTGTTACTTAAACGCAAGTCTTCAGAATTTTAAAATTTGCACAGAATTTTTTGTGCAGAATTTTCAGATTTTTGGTACAGAATTTTCCACAGGAATATTCAAGTTTTGTAGATAGCAATTTTTATAGAGAGAGATTCTAAGCCTAATTTCCAGGATTATCGGTCACTTTTATTTACAAGTTGGGGTGACTTGGAAACGTGACCTGCATGTTTGTCTTTTCTGTAAATTGGGTTTGTTGTCTTATTTGCTGTTCTGTAATAACAAAAACAATGAAATTTATCTAAACATATTTTATTAATCCACTATTCAGGCCCAAATGTATGCCCCGATGATGGTCTTATTCTCTGGTCAAGATTCTGCAAAGTAAGTTTTTATGAACAGTTTAAAAAATATAAATAATAAACTAAAACCTAAATACCACTTCAGAGGAATGTTACAAGTCTTGCTTAAAGGCATTAAAGTCAAGACCTGTAACTTTGCTCCTGCTTCAACTGATGTCGCACAATAAATATCATATGTGGTTTTCTATAATAATCTCTCACCAGTATGTGCTAGTGATGTGCATAGGTAGAAAAGTTTTGGTTTGGTTTGTTTGGTCTTTTTGTTTGTAAAATAATTTGAAAATTAAAAAAAAACATATTTGCATTAATAAAAAAGTATTTTAACACTTCAGAACTTTTTAATGTGCACAAATCATCTTTACCATATCTTAAATCGTTTTTGCACACAACTAAATGTTTTAAGGCACACTAATGAACCGAATACATGCTAATGTGCGCACATCCCTAATAATGTATGTATGAGTATAATGCAGACATTGTCTGATACACTGGAATATTCTAGACCTTTCACTGATGTAAAATATCTAGGCTGGACGACTAGAGGGCAATTTAAAGCCATGTCTATGGCTAAAGCTGTGTTTTATCTGTGGAAATGGTCTATTTTAAAATTGCGTACCTTGTATGTGGGTAGAAGTATGCATAATGTTCTGTAATATGTGTACTTTTTACCTGTATTCAGCAGAGACATTTCTGGGGTGAGGTGCAGCAGGGATTTCTACAACATGCAAGGTTTTGTATTTTCAAAATTTCATGCCTCGGTTTAGCTGAAAAGGTGTGGATAACTTTTTTTTTTTTAGGCAGTTTTCAAAGTGAAAGTACATGCATGCTTTCACTTTGCCACCTGGTGCAAAGACTGTGGATAAAACGTACCCACAAACTTTGCATTCGTGTGGGCGTTGTGAAAATTGCTTTCATTATGTGCTGCACAGAAATTTTGTGCATGTGCTTTTTCAGGTGGGTTTATGCACATCTTAACGTTTTTCATTAAAAAAGGAACTCTGGGCTGGTACAATTTTTATTTCCATGGTCGGCACCATTTTGATCCTGGGTAAGTGTAAATAGTGACAGAGGCCGTCAGATTTATTGTGTACAATTTTATAAAGCTTTTTCCATGCATCGCCTTTTTCAGGAGTATCATAAGGTACAGTAGGTATTTTCCTATCCCTGGAGTGTTTACATTCTGTTTGAACCTGAGGCAGTGGAGGGCTAGGTGACTTGCTCAAGGTCATAAGGAGTGGCTGTGGGATTCAGACCCTGGCTTCCCTGGTTCTCGGCCTGCTACTCCTCCACTCTACATAAAAATCCACATAATCTTATAGTTACAGAGTAAATGACGGTAGATAAATACCAGCATGGCACATCTAGTCCGCCACATCTGGCCACCATGGGTAAAAACAAAATCCAGATATTCAGTGGTGGTATCAGATAGCGGCTGCTGCTTCTTAATATCTCCAGGAACAAGCAGGAATGTAGTCTTCACATATGGGGTATCGTCGGTACCGATGGAGCCTGTGCGGGAATGCTCCCCAGGGTCCAATAGGAAAGCTTTTGGGAGCATCCCACAGCGCCTGCGTGCTGCCTTCCCACCTTTCTAACTGTCCCTCTCCAATTCTTCGTTTTCAGCGGAGCTGACAGGTCACATATCCTGTCACCACAGAAAAATTCCGTATTTAATCTTTGTTTTTGTGGTCATATCTGCCTTCCTTCAATGCCATACCGGTACCGCCGGTTCTTTCTTCTTTCTTTAAAAAAAAAATAAGTTCTGAGGTGTTTTACTATAGAAACTTTTTTCCTTGGTGCTAGGCGCCATTTTGGGCACTAGGCCCAATTTTTTCCTTAAAAATGGAAAAACCTACTTCAGGTTTTAAAAAATGTTCTAAATGTGGCGGTACTATTTCCGTCACCGACACCCATGATTGGTGTCTCAAATGTTTAGGTCCTGACCACTCTGACCTTGGCGGGCAGAAGCAGTGCCTGCTAGCGCTATTGGGCCGTCGACAAGGGAGAAAGAGAGAGAGCGTAGTGTTTGACTTGCCTCAGGCGGTCAGCCTTGGCAGCGAGGGCTTCGACACGGCAGCTCCCGCGCTGCGATAGAGCCCGTGAAGGAAACCTGTTCTCCGCTTTTCGCTGGCCTCAGGTAAGGGGGGCCCCTTTGTTCATGGGGAGAACTCAGGGCACAGGAACGGCAGGGCAGGCCGAGCCGCGTAGCAGAAGTGCAGGAAACACCGTCTTCCTTTGTAGGTTTTACCCAGCCGTGGTAGGCATCTGGGGAGCCTCGTTTTGAGTTGGGGTGCCTAGTAGCTTGAGCGGGAAGGCGCTCGGAGGCTCTGGAGGTGCTTAATTAAAAAAAAAAAAGGCACGTTGAACGTCCTTGGAGCAGTGCTCTAGGGCGGCTGTGGCCTGTGGATCAGTATCAGCGCGTTCCAGGGGGATGTTAGGACACTTTCTCTGTGACGGGATGCCTAGGCCGCACTGTTTGCTCTGTGGGGCAAAAAGGGGCACAGTTTCTGAAGTGGGGATCTGTAAGGGCTGCAGTCAGGAGGCTGCAGCCCTGGAGCCGGTCTCAGAGGGGGTAGAGGACGCTCAGGGGGGGAGCCTCCATAGCCCTTCACCAGCCAGACTCCCCAATCCTTCCATCCCTAGAGCCCATTCCGGGTACGTCGTCGGCTCCCTGCCTCTCCGGTCTGCAGCCCATGTTACCAGGGGGTTTGGCGGCGATATTTTTGCCGGATTTCGTTGCGCTGATCCAGCATGCCTTTGGCAGTTCTTCAGGAAAGCCTTCCCCCGGTAACACAGAGGTGATCATGGGGCTTAAACGTCTGGGGACTCGGGAGGGGCAGGAATACCGGCAAAAAAGTCCAGGGCCGACAGGGATTGGTCTGAGCAGTCGGTGGTATCAGAGGGTCTCCGTTCGGAGGAGACGGATCCCAATTTGGACTTTGAGGAGGACCTGGAGGAAGGCGAGATTGCGGAGCAAGAAGATCAGGCAAGGGTCGTGCGCGTTTTTCGGAGAGAAGAGTTACTGGCACTTATCGCGGAAACACTAAAAGCGCTGAATATGCCCTCAGGGGGTCTGACGGAGGATTCTTCCCTGGAGGACCCATTGTTGCAGGCATTTCAAAAGACTCAGAGAGCTTTCCCGGTACACAGGGTGATTAAGGAGATGATTCAGGAAGAATGGGATTTGCCCGAGTCCGCCCTAAAGGGGTCTAGGGTTATGGCGCGGCTGTACCCGCTAATAGACCAGGATCGCGAGTTGTTTAAGTCTCCCAGAGTGGATGCAGCTGTTGACGCGGTTACTAAGAAGACTACCATTCCAGTGGAGGGTAGTGCGGCACTTAAGGATGCCCAAGACTGTAGACTGGAAACTCTGTTGAAACAGGTTTTTGATGTCAATGCGCTCTATGCAAGCGGCTATTTGTGGAGCTTGGGTTGCTAGAGCCTGTCTGCGATGGGTACAGCGTATTCAGACAGAACAGACTGAGGAGACGATGGCAGAAGCCTCCAGATTGGAGTCAGGGGCGGCCTATCTAGCGGATATTCATTATGACCTTATCCGGGGTCTTTCTAAGAGTATGGCATCAGCTATTGCGGCTAGGCGGTATCTTTGGCTACGCAACTGGGCGGCGGACGGCTCTTCCAAAGCGAGATTAAGTAAGCTCCCTTTTAGGGGGAAGCTATTGTTTGGAGAGGAGTTAGAAAAGTTAGTTAAGGATTTAGGGGAGTCTAAGGGCGGCAGATTGCCCGAGGACAAGCAAAAGCAGGGGTGTTCGACTCCCGGGCCTAAGGGTCATCAAAGGGAATTTTGGCGCTTTCGTTCCCCCAGGTTTGGACAAGCTCAGTGAGGGCGCTTTCCCTATAGAAACCAGGGGTTTTGGGGGTTTCGAGGAGCAGGTAGGGGATTTTCGGCTTCCTCCTCCTCTACCTCGTCTTAGGAAATCACAATGAAGCCGAGGGGGCCCAGGTAGGGCTGGTTCCCATAGGGGGGGAGCGGTTGCGGGAATTTTACCCTGCCTGGGTCCAGATCACTTCAGATTAGTGGGTGTTGGAGGTGATTCGAGAGGGTTATGCGTTGGAGTTTCAAAGGCCAGTGACAGATTCTTTCATACAGTCGCCGTGCAGAGCAAGTCTCAAGCGCAAAGTGGTGCACAGCACGGTACGAAGGCTGTTAGCCCTCAAGGCAATAGTGCTGGTTCCTTTCGACCAATGCGGCAGCGGTCGATACTCCATATATTTCATAGTGCCAAAGAAAGAGGGAACATTTCAGCCAATTTTAGACCTATAAAGGGTAAATCGCTGCCTCAAAGTGTCCCATTTTCGAATGGAAACCTTGCGATCGGTCATCGTGGCAGTACAGAAAGGAGAATTTCTTACGTCCCTGGACTTGTCGGAGGCATATCTGCACATTCTGATACGGCAGGAGCATCAGAAGTTCCTCAGATTTGCGGTTCCTATGGGACATTTTCAATTCCAAGCGCTGCCCTTCGGACTGGCAACGGCGCCATGAACATTCACCAAGGTGATGGTGGTAGTGGCAGCGGCTCTGCGAAAGGAGGGAGTGTTAGTGCACCCTTATCTAGACGATTGGTTGATCCGAGCGAAATTGAAAACGGAATGCGAAGCAGCTACGGCCAAGGTAGTAGCTTTTCTGCAAAGTCTCGGTTGGGTGGTCAACATGTCCAAGAGCGAGTTGTCTCCATCTCAGTGCCTGGACTACCTGGGAGCACACTTCGATACAAGCTTGGGGAGAATTTTTCTTCTACAGCAGCGGGCGCTAGGACTTCAGAAGATGGTCCGAGAGTTTCTCAGGAAACAGTCTCCCACGGCATGGAGCTATCTGCAGCTATTAGGAACCATGGTGGTGACACTCGAGTTAGTTCCGTGGGCAAGAGCTCACATGAGACCGTTGCAGAGAGCATTGTTACAGAGGTGGTCACACCAGAAGGATCCGTTGGGACAGCATCTGCCCTGCCATCCGGAGACGCGTGTGGCTCTACGGTGGTGGTTGCACCCAGGATGTCTGGAAAAAGGAATGCCCTTGGAGGCCCCAGCGTGGATTGCTCTGACGATGGATGCCAGTCTCAGAAGCTGGAGGGCTCACTGCCAAGGCAGATTGGCTCAGGGGCAATGGACGGAACTGGAGAAGGTCTGGTCCATCAACAGATTGGAGTTGAGAGCGGTGGCAAGGGTGCTGCAAGTTCTTCAGCCTTATCTCCAGGGGAAAGCCATTCGGGTATTTTCCGACAATGCGACCGCGGTGGCATATATCAATCGTCAAGGGGGCACCAGCAGTGTGGCACTCGAAGCAGAAGCCGAGGATTTGTTCGTGTGGGCTGAGGAGAATCTTCTGGCGCTGTCGGCGGCACATGTAGCGGGAGTGGACAATGTGGAAGTCGACGACTTAAGTCGGGTAAGAGTAGACCCAGGAGAGTGGATTCTTCACCCGGAAGTGTTCGCAATGCTGGTGCGCCATTGGGGGACGCCGGTGATGGACCTGATGGCGTCCTTTTAGTCGGCTCAAGTCGATCGCTTCTTCAGCAGAAGAAGGGAGAGAATGTCGGAGGGCCTGGATGCGCTCATTCAAGCCTGGCTGGAAGAGCAACTTCTGTACGTGTTTCCGCCCTGGGTGTTAATAGGTCGAGCGTTGCAGCGTATAGAGCATCACCTGGGACAGGTAATATTGTTCGTGCCGGATTGGCCAAGAAGACCTTGGTATGCCGACCTGATGAGACTTCTAATTGGGAAGCCGTGGCACCTTCCCTGGCGGAAAGACCACCTCTCTCAGGGGCCGCTGTTCATGCCTCGAGTGGATCGATTCTCACTTACGGCTTGGCTCTTGAGAGGGCAAGGTTGACAGCAAAGGGATATTCGGCGGTTATTTCCACCTTGCTGAAGACTCGTCGTCGGTCGACTTCCTTAGCCTATATCTGTGTATGGCGAGTATTTGAGGCTTGGTGTGCGGAGCGACAGGTGGCGGCATTGAGAGTTTTGATCCTGCAGGTTCTGTCTTTCCTGCAGGATGGGTTTCAGAAAGGCTTAGCAGCCTCATCCCTAAGAGTGCAGTTGGCGGCCCTGTCCTGTTATAGGGGAAAGGTTCAGGGGATTGCCTTGGGAGTACATTTGGATATTAAGCGATTTTTTTTTAAGAGCAGTGGCTCCGTTACGGCCTCCTTGGAGGCCAGTGGTGCCGATGTGGGATCTGCCTCTGTTGTTGGAGGCGTTGGTGCGCGAGCCCTTTGAGCCGCTGGCAAGGGCGTCGTTTAAGGACCTTACCCTTAAGGTTGTGTTCTTGGTGGCTATTGCGTCGGCACAGAGAATTTCCGAGTTGCAAGCACTGTCCTGTAGGAAGCCCTTTCTGTCGTTCTGTGAGTCGAAGGTGGTTCTGAGGACTGTACCGTTGTTTTTGCCGAAGGTGGTCTCGGTTTTTCATATGAATCAAGTTGTGTCTTTGCCAGTTTTCAGATCTAACGCGGAGGGCTCTTCCTCAAGGCGCTTACAGTGTTTGGATGTTCGGAGAGCCTTAAAGCACTATTTGCGTAGGACAGCCTCTTTCCGGAAGAAGGATAGGCTCTTTTTCTCTTTGTGGGTGCAAGGAAAGGGGAAACAGCCTCTGAGGCTTCGGTTGCCCGTTGGGTGAAGGAGGCGATAGCGTCTGCATATCTTCTGAAGGGCAAGCAGGTGCCAAAAGGGTTGATAGCTCATTCTACTAGAGCGCAGGCGGCGTCATGGACGGAGTGCAGTTTAGTGCCTGCTGTGGAAATTTGTAAGGCAGCAACCTGGTCATCTCTGCATTCTTTTGTCAAACTTTACCGTCTGGATGTCCAGGCGGAAAGGGATGCCTGTTTTGGATCGGCGGTGCTTCAGGCAGGTCTACAGGATCCCACCCATTGATTTTCACTGCTCTGTTACATCCCCAGAGGTTTCGGGACTAGACTGGAGGGACGCTAAGGAAGGTGAAATTAGACTTACCTGCTAATAATTGTTCCTTACAGAACTCCAGTCTAGTCCCGTATCCCGCCCTGGTGGTTGCAGTGGACTTGGGCCTGAAGCATTAGAGAGTTACAGGTAAGCGACAGGTTCCAGAGGGGACGACATAAGTCTTTTCCTCAAGGTGGACATTCTGCAAGTTAAAGTAGATTCCATGTTTCAATAAGGGAGGGGGCGGACCTAAGCACTTATGGAACATTTTTGGGACAGTGTGTGTAGTTTGTTGTATTAGGCACAGTTTAGTCAGTTGGTATGGTTCTTTGGTGGTAGTACTTAATACTTAATTGTTGCTCCGGTGAGTCTGCTTTGTCAATAGGTTACTGGTGGAAGAAGGCAGTTCCGGAGCTTATGTACCAGTGACATCACAAGAGTGACATTTCTCAGTCTCCAAGCTGCTGGAGGAGGAGCAAAACCCAGAGGTTTCGGGACTAGACTGGAGTTCCGTAAGGAACAACAATTAGCAGATAAGTCTAATTTCACCTTAGTGATTATGAAATTTGAAATAATAGAGCATTAGCTTTAAATGTCCTGTAATCAGGGCATAACATAGGCACTCGCACTACTACGTCCCACACCCAGACTGTCAACACAAAACCCCCCACACTACTGTTGAATTTTGGCTAAACATGGCCAAAGTTTTATTCCAAACAATATATGTATAGTCAACATAAATATCTCTGGAACTCACTGCCATTGTCAATCCATGCGACCAAAGACCTACAGTTATTCAGAAAAGAAATCAAAACATACCTCTTTACTGAACACTACGGTAACATCAATGATAACCCAACCTCACATACACCTACCTCACCTCATCTTATGATCACCACCCAACCCTCTTTAGCCCCCCTCCATCAATAATCCCTATTCAAATCTAAACCCACAGAAACACACACAAACAGTAAACTGTAAATAGTTACTAGTCGTCAGTTCAGACAACTATGTATATAAAGCATTCGCTTCATGTTAAATGTACCTATGGATCTATGTAAACAGTTCAACCTCTGTTCTTTGTAATATGTTGTGTTAAATGTAAACCGCCCCTGATCTCTGGAAGGGGCGGTATGGAAGAACCAAATAAATAAATAAATATTACCGTAATTAACATAACTGCATCCAACAAATGGGCTGGACGGTATCGTCTCTAGCCCCGTGACCGTCCAATTTTCCCCTCCTCATATCATACTCAGCCTTCTGCTTGCGGTGTCACCAGGAGGCAGCCTACCTGCAAACCAAAGGAGTCTTCTTTGACTTTCGCCATACATGCCAGTGTCACCCATAACGCAGGATGCCTAAGTCACAACGCCCCTATCTCCAACCCCCGTCTTAGGGGAATAAGAAAGCATTGAGGGGACAGACCCTACCATTAAATCCCGCCAAGCTGTGACAACATCCCCCTCCTCCCCTGCACCCCCTAGTCCCCGACCCAACCCACATCGCTGCACCAACCCACTCTACTCCCCTTCGCCCAAGGGGGAACAGCGTGCGTGGACGTCAGTCAGCAGCTTTCTTCCAGCATTGCCCCCTGACCATCACTGCTGCTGAACATGACAAAATTAGGTGAACATGCGCCGCTCCTCCAATTGACAAGCAACCTGCTGCATTTCTCCTCTCTCTCCCTCCCCCCCCCCCCACCCTCAGTGAATGGGAATAGGGGCTCGCCGTGTTAATAGTTCGCTCCCTATTCACTCCGGGTCGTGGGGGAGCCAGGCGCAATAATAAAGAAATGAGGTAGTTGTTCAGTGAGGCAACCTTTACATAACACTAATCAGATGATTTCCCCATTTCTTTTATGTGTATTTTCAACTGTGCTATCTATTTAAGTAGAACCACAGATCACATGGTCCTAAAATAGGGATAAATAATTTGTTAAGACAGTTATTTATGTGATCCTACTAAAATGGATAACATTAACCGACAGTAGCTGAGTATCGCAACTATTCGGTTGTTTAAACCACGCCATGGGAACACCTCTGATCCCTCTCTTCTATCTACATAACCTTTCGCTGGACATTGAGATATCTAGATATATTATTCACTGGCCCAACTGAAATTTTCCGCCCTAACAATTTGTGCAGTTGACTCCAAAATTAACATAAATTGTTTTGAATATCAACCTTAACAATAATTCCAGATTTCTCTAGAAATGTCTGCATACACATGCAGAGTAATGGTGTTTCTCCAGGACCAAGCAGGAAGTCAGTCCTCACTTATGGGTGACGTCGCCGACGGAGCCCTCGCGGAGCAATTTCCCCAGCTTCCGCAGAAAGCCTTTGGGAATTGCAGCGAGCATGCGCGATCCCCTTCCCGCCCAGGGATGCCATCTTGCTCAGTCTTCTTTTTTCCGCGGAGCCCTACAGACGTGTCTGTTAACGCCGCTGAAAAGTTGATTTCTTTGATTTGTTTCGTTAAATAATTCTTTTACGTTTCGTGTGTTCCTCTTCCCGCCGGGCCCCGATATTCTTTTTGGGCCCGTTTACGTTTTTGTTTTTTCCAACTGGCGTTCCCGCCACTTTTCTCTTCATCCCTGGCAGCGCGGTCCTTCGACCTTGCAGGGGCCCTTTTCCCCCCGATGGCTGCCAGCGGTTTTAAAAAGTGTGATCGCTTTGTCAGGCTCATGTCTCTTACTGACACGCATGACTGCTGCCTCCGCTGCCTTGGGGCCGAGCATGACCCTATGAGCTTCGGCCCTTGCAGCAAGATGTCCTCGAAGGCGCTGCGGAGTCGGCAGTCGCAGAGGGATCGAATTTTCTCTGACTCCGCGCGGACCTCGTCAGAGGCCTCTACACCTCGTGGCTCCGGTTCGGAGCATCGTAGGAGTTCTTCTGAACGGGGCTCCCCCAGCCGGAAGCACCGGCGGGAGAAGTGGCCCGCGAGGGCGGAACCGAGCGGCGAGCCTGGTCCTTCTAGGGCCAGGTCGCTTAGCCCGATCCGACAACCCGGGCCCTCGGAAGAGGAAAGGCCTTCGAAGATTCCTCGTCTCGGAGTGGAGTCGCCTGGACACGTGAGTGATATAGTCCTCCTGGACTCCCCCACGGATGAGCCGACGTCGGGCCCGATGCCGTCGGGGCCCGAGTCGACACCTGCTGGGTCTTCTGAGCTTGATCTCAGACTGACGACCTTGGAGCGCAGTATATCTGCCTTCATGGACCAGCAGCGGGCATGGATCACCGGCCTCGCCAGTGCATCTGCCCAGACCACCGGGACGTCGACGCTCAAGTCGACCCCGGAGGCCGAGCCGATCCTCGAGTCCATACGAGCTCGAGTCGACCCTCGGCCTAGGTCTCCCTCGGCTTCCGATTCGGGACCGAGGTCCTCGACGCCGGCCTCGGCGTCAGGGCGGAGGTTCCCGGGCCCCGCCTGCACGGAGCCGCTCGATTCCTCCTCGGAGGAGTCGGGCTGGGACACGGAGGACGAGTCACCCGGTTCTTTTCAGACGCGGTGCGTCCCCTCCGATTCGCCCGATTCGGAGCCTCAGAGGCGGTCCCCCCCCGGAGGATACCCGGTTCTCCGATTTCGTGAGGGATATGGCCAAGGCTTTGGCCTTCCCTGCGGATTCGGAGGAGGAGCCCCGAGCCGAAGAGCTCGAGGCCCTCCAATACGACTTCCCCCCGAGGGAGGCCTTCACCGTACCGGTTCCCCCGATGCTGGAGCGGCTTCTCTTCCGCATGTGGGAGAGCCCAGCCTCGACGCCAGTGTTGAGCAAGCGGATCGATTCTATGTATCGAGTCCGCAAGAGCCCCGGGTTCCAGAAGGCGCAACTTCCACACCACTCCATGGTGGTGGAGTCGGCCATGCATCGACTTAAGAGTCAAAAGATGCACTCCTCGATGCCCCCGGGGAAGGAGGCCCGGAGCCTGGATGCCCTCGGTAGGAAGTGCTTCCAGGGCTCTATGCTTGCTTGTCGGGTCCAGACATATCAGCTGTACATGGGTATGTACCTCCGGGATCTGGCGAAAGAACTCCAGAGTTTCTCTGCCGGTCTCTCCGAGGAACCCTTGCAGCGGTTCCAAGCCTTGTCCTCCGGGATTCGAGAGTGTTCGAAGTTCATTTCTCGAGCGGCCTATGATGGCTTCGAGGCCTCGGCTCGAGTAGCCGGAGCCGGCATCGGGGCTCGCCGCCAGGCTTGGCTTCAGTCCTCCGACCTCGAGCCCTGGGTGCAGGACAAGTTGGTCGATGTCCCCTGCAGGGGAGAAAACCTCTTCGGCAAACCCATGGCCGAAAAGGCGGCGGAGCTCGAGTCGGAGACTCTCACCAGGACTCGCCTTTCTAGAAAGTCCTCTACCCCTTCACAGAAGAAGAAGGGCGCGGGGAAAAAGCCTTTTTACCCGAGGAAGGTGTTTGCTTATACACATCACCAACCACAGTACCCGGCCGCAACCCCCCTTCAAGGGCAGCGGCCTAGGGGACAGGGTAACGGACCCCGGAAGCAGAAAGCCCCCAAACCTGCCGCGCCGGCCCCGGCCCAGCAGGGCGGGGGTTTTTGACTATGCCAGCATAGCCCCTCCCCCTCAGGGGCCTTTGTCCGGTACGGGGGGTCGGCTGACCCACTTTGCTCACAGGTGGCCAGCCATAACATCCGAGGCCTGGGTATTGCAGATAGTTCGAGAGGGCTACCTCCTGCATTTTCACCAGGTGCCTCCCCCCTACTTCCCAGGGGAGCCTCCGAGACCCCCTCTGCACAGGGACTTACTCCTTCAGGAGCTGCGGGGTCTGCTTCAGGAACGGGCAGTGGAGCCCGTGCCCCAACACTTGTGGGGCACCGGGTTTTACTCGAGGTACTTCCTGGTTCCAAAGAGAACAGGAGGCCTCAGGCCCATTCTAGACCTACGCAACCTCAACAAGTTCCTGCAGCAGGAAAAGTTCAAGATGCTTACCCTTGGAACCCTGCTGCCCTACCTTCAGCGGGGAGATTGGCTATGCTCCTTGGATCTAAAGGATGCTTATACCCACATCCTTATTCATCCGGACCACCGACAGTACCTAAGGTTTGTGGTGGCGGGGAATCATTATCAGTACCGGGTACTGCCCTTTGGCCTGTCCTCCGCGCCCA
This sequence comes from Ichthyophis bannanicus, assembly GCA_033557465.1. Taxonomy (NCBI): domain Eukaryota; kingdom Metazoa; phylum Chordata; class Amphibia; order Gymnophiona; family Ichthyophiidae; genus Ichthyophis; species Ichthyophis bannanicus. The sequence goes on from CM066034.1 coordinate 918,605,505, forward strand.
GGGTGTTCACGAAGTGCCTGGCAGTGGTGGCAGCCTTCCTCAGGCTTCAAGGCCTCTTCATCTTCCCATACCTGGACGACTGGCTCATCCGGGCATCGTCTGCTCCAGGGGTCGCCCAAGCCACCCAGCGTACGGTGGCCCTGCTTCAGCACTTGGGCTTCGTCATAAACTTCGAGAAGTCCGCTTTGCTCCCCTCCCAGGACCTCGAGTTCATAGGGGCGCGGCTGGACACTCGGCAGGCTCGTGCCTTCTTGCCTCTGGAAAGGGCCAACAGGCTCGCGGCTCTAGCCGGCAAGTTCAGCAGCAGGTCGCTGGCCTCGGCCAGACAGTTCCTGCAGCTACTCGGACACATGGCCTCCACGGTCCATGTCACTCCGAACGCCCGTCTACATATGCGGCCTGCTCAGTGGAGCCTTCGCACTCAGTGGCGTCAGGCCACAGGGAGGCTGTCGGACCTGATACAGATTTCCGACCGTCTGGCCTCCTCCCTGCACTGGTGGCTTCACCTGCCCAACCTAGTGCTCGGCATGCCCTTTCAGTCTCCCCCACCATCCCGGGTGCTCACGACAGATGCCTCCCTCCTGGGATGGGGGGCGCACTGTCGAGGGACATGCACTCAGGGCCTTTGGACGCCTTGGGAGGCCGCCCAGCAGATAAACTTCCTGGAGCTCCGGGCTATCCGCCTAGCTCTGCGGGCCTTCTCTCACCTGACGTTCGGCCAGTCCGTACTGGTACAGACGGACAATCAGGTTGCAATGTTCTACGTGAACAAACAGGGGGGCACGGGCTCCCTCCTTCTATGTCGGGAAGCACGGAGGATCACGACATCCTCCTCAAAGCGGTTTACCTGCCAGGGCAGGACCAACTGCCTGGCGGACAAGCTGAGTCGGATGCTGCTACCGCACGAGTGGAAATTGAACCCCGAGGTGGTCCAGCAGATCTTCCGCCGGTGGGGCTCTCCCACTGTGGATCTTTTTGCCAGTCCCCTGAACAGGCAGCTTCCCAGATTCTGCTCCCGGCACCCCCATCCTTCTCGGGAGGCGCCGGATGCTTTCCTCATCCCGTGGTCCAGGGGTCTGCTGTATGCATTCCCTCCTACGCCACTGGTGGCCCGGACATTGTTCAAAGTTGTCCAGGACAGGGCCTCCGTGATCCTGGTGGTGCCTCGGTGGCCGAGACAGCCGTGGTTCCCTCTACTACTACAGCTAGTGGTGGACGCCCCTCTTCCTCTGGGGTTCCAGCCCGACCTCCTGACCCAGGATCGTGGCACTCTTCTGCACCCCAACCTCCGGGCCCTACACCTGACGACCTGGCTGCTGAAAGGGTAGTCCTAGCCCCGCTACGGCTAGCCCCGGAGGTGGAAGCCGTCATCCTAGCTTCTCGGCATCCCTCCACCCGGAAGTCGTACGCCCTCAAATGGCGTCGCTTCTCGGTCTGGTGTTCTCAGCGATCTGAGGACCCCTTCGCCTGTTTGGTGTCGGTGGTGCTGCAATATTTGCTTCACCTCTCAGATCTCGGTCTCAAATCCAACTCTGTCAGGGTCCACCTAAGTGCTCTCTCTGCACATCATTCACCGGTCGAAGGCCGGCCTCTCTCCTCACACCCCTTGGTGGCGCGCTTCCTCAGAGGCCTCCTTCTGCTTAAACCTCCGTTGCGCCCCCCAGCCCCTGACTGGGACCTCAACGTGGTTCTACAAAGGCTTACCTGTCCGCCTTTTGAGCCCATGGCTACCTGCCCTCTCCGTTTTCTTTCTTGGAAAACTCTCTTCTTGGTGGCCCTCACTTCCGCGAGGCGCGTGAGTGAGCTACAAGCCCTAGTGTCGGGGCCTCTGTACACTAGGTTCAACAAGAATAGGGTGGTGCTATGGACCCACCCCAAGTTTCTTCCAAAGGTGGTCTCCTCCTTTCACATCAACCAGGAGGTGGTTCTTCCGACCTTCTTTCCCAGGCCGCACGCCAGCCGAGAAAGAAACTGTGCTGCACACCCTGGACTGTAGAAGAGCCTTATCCTTCTACCTTGACCGTACGCGAGAGCATAGAAAGGCCGTCCAGCTTTTCGTATCTTTTGACCCCAATTGGTTGGGGGTACCTGTCTCTAAGCGTACTCTGTCCTCCTGGGTAGCCGACTGTATCGCCTGGACTTACGGGGCAGCCGGCCTCTCCTTGGAAGGTCGTGTCACGGCTCATCGGGTCAGGGCGAAGGCCGCGTCTGTGGCTCATCTCCGCTCTGTTCCATTGGCAGACATTTGCCGGGCCGCTACCTGGTCTTCAGGCCAGACCTTTGCGGCTCATTACTGCCTTGAAAGGGAGTCCCGCAGGGACAGCGCTTTCGGTCAGGCAGTCCTCCACAATCTCTTTGAGGTTTAGGCAACTCCTCCCTCCGGCCCTAGTGTTGGGCTACCGGCCGGATTCGTATTCAGAGAAGATTCCTTCCCTCTATACTGTTGAGCTTGAGGGAGCTCTTTAGGCTTGAGGTCTCCGGTAGCCTTAAGCTCGGGCGTCCCATAAGTGAGGACTGACTTCCTGCTTGGTCCTGGAGAAAGAGTAGTTACTCACCTGTAACAGGTGTTCTCCAGGAGCAGCAGGAATCAGTCCTCACAACCCTCCCTCCTCCCCTTGGAGTTGCAGTCATTCTTATGGCATATTTTTTGCTGTCTTTCCGCTATGTCATCAGACTGAGCAAGATGGCATCCCTGAGCGGGAAGGGGACTGCGCATGTGCGCTGCAATTCCCAAAGGCTTTCTGCGAAAGCTGGGGAAATTGCTCCGCGAGGGCTCCGTCGGCGACGTCACCCATAAGTGAGGACTGATTCCTGCTGCTCCTGGAGAACACCTGTTACAGGTGAGTAACTACTCTATCTCCAGGAACAAGCAGGAATGTAGTCTTCACATAAGGATATCGTCGGTACCGACGGAGCCTGCGCGGGAACGCTCCCCAGCGTCCATTAGGAAAGCTTTTGGGAGCATCCCACAGTGCCTGCGTGCTGCCTTCCTGCCTTTCCCAGCTGTCCCTCTCCAGTTCTTCTTTTTCTGCGGAGCCGACAGGTCGCACATCCTGTCACCTCAGAAAATAATTCCCTTTTATTCTTCTTTTTTGTGGCCACGTCTTCCTTCCCTCGACGCTACACCAGTACCGCCGGTTCTTCTTTCTTTTTTTCCAAAAAAAAAAAAAAAACCCTTCTGGAGTCTTTTCCAGGTATTTTCTCCTCAGGTGCCATGCGCCATTTTGGGCACTAGGCCCAACTTTTCTTTTAAAATGGAAAAACCTGCTTTGGGTTTTAAAAAGTGTTCCAAATGTGGCGGTACCATCTCCGTCACCGACACCCATGAGTGGTGCCTCAAATGTTTAGGTCTTGACCACTCTATTTCGGAGTGTGTTGCCTTTGGTATGATGTCGAAGAGGGGCCGGCAGAACCGAGCTGCTAAACTTAGCACCATTTTTCCCTCCGATGCACCTCTGTGGCATCGACGTCTTCCAGGGCTTCGTCTTCCTCCCATGGATCTCAGGTAACTAAACATAAATCTAGCCGATCCTCAAAGGGTAGATCTCCCTCTAAGCATCGAGATGCCTCTGGCATTGCCCTTGAGGGACTTTCACCGGCAAAATTGCCCCGGCGGGAGGCTTCGGCTTCCAAAGCACTAACGGGGCTCCAGGATGTTCTCGAGGCCTCAACCTCAGCAGAACTACTGGTGCCATGCTCTGGGGTACCGGCTGCTTCATCTGGTACCGATACCCAAGCATCGGCAACGTCAATAGACCAGGGATTCTTGGCTATTGAACGCAGTCTGGTGGCTCTTCTCATGGCCTCGATGCCCCTGAAACTGCTTCAGATAATTCAATCGGTACCGGCACCGACTCCGGTACGGGTACCGACTGCATCGACATCGGCAGGTAATCTACCGGGACCGAGTCATGCTTATCCATCTGATATCGACAAGTCGGTACCGGACCCCTCCGATGCCGACTTCGATCGGTACTGGTACCGTGCCTTGCACGATCACCTGGATCGGAGATACTTTGAATCCTCGGATGAGTCTGAAGACTCTGAAAGCTCTGCCGATACCAGAGTACTTCTTCCTGAGGATTATTCTTCTCCTCAGCATGGGATGTCTCCACCAGAAGATATGTCCTTTCAGGATTTTATCCGAGATGTGGCTCGAGGTCTTTCCATCACAGTGGCTCCTGAAAAAGAGCCTATGGCAAAGGAATTAGAAATCCTACAATAGCCTAAGGCTCCTAAGGAGGCAGCTACCTTACCTATTCATGAGATCTTGCATGATCTCATGTTAAGGATGTGGGAAACACCTCTAACCACATCTCCTCAGTCTCGAAGACTCGACACCATGTATCGAGTTCCTCCTTGTCCTGGGTTTCAGAAGACTCAGCTACTACACCATTCCATGGTGGTGGAATCAGCTATGAGAAGGATCAAGAGTGCAAAAAAGGCATGCTTCTAATCCTCCAGGATGTGAGTGTAGGACTCTTGATGCCTTTGGGCGTCGAACCTTCCAGGCTTCCATGCTTTCTGCTAGGATCAGTTCCTATATATTATATATGGGAATGTTCCTTAAGCTCTAAATCTCCTGTGACTTCCTTATGAGCCCTCTCCTTCCTGATGATAAGAGGCAGGATTTCCTCGCCCTTGTCAAACATGCTCAGTATGTTTCCAAGTTTGTAAATCGTGCAGCCTTTGACTGCTTTGAGTGCTTAAGTAGAACCTCTGCCATTGCCATAGGTGCACGTAGGATTGCCTGGCTTCAGGCATCTGATTTGGAACTTTGGGTACAGGATAAACTAGGGAATATTCCTTGCACAGGCGAGAATCTCTTTGGCAAAAATTGGCAGGAAAAAGCTAATGAAATAGATGCTGACAATATCACTTTGGATAGATTGTCTAAGTCTACAGCTGATCCTGCAAGGAAAAAATCCTACAAGAAACCATTCTTCAGTAAGAAGTTGTTTTATCCCTCCTATATCCAGCAGGGGCATCGTTTAGGTCAGTCTGCCCAAAAGGGACAGCAGCAACAACCTAGGCAAAGAAAAACAAAAGCTGCTAAGCCTCAACTGGCTCAGCAGACTAAGCCTCCACAGGGGCTTTGACTCCTATCTAGAGAACTTTGCCTTCCTGGCCCTGAATGGCCCAGAGCCTTCCGCCATTCCAGGAAGGTTGTCATTTTGCCCCCAGATGGGGTCAGATAACAGCAGAAAATTGGACTCTGTCTATTGTAAGAGAGGGGTACAAGCTTCATTTCCTCAGCATGCCCCCTCCTACAATGGTAAGACTGTTCAATTCTCAGACCTCTCTCAATGACCAGTTAGGTCAAGAGGTTACTATGCTTCTTGCCCAAGGGGCAATAAGAGGTACCCATTCTCCAACAGGGTACAGGGTTCTACTCCCCCTATTTCCTCATTCCAAAAAAAACAGGACACAGACCCATTTTAGACCACAGAGAATTGAACAAATTCCTGTTCAAAGAGAAGTTCAAAATGATTTCTCTAGGAACTCTGCTGCCATATCTTCAGAGTCAGGATTGGCTTTGTTCTCTAGATCTCAAGGATGCGTACACTCATGTTCTCATCCATCCAACTCATCGAAAGTTCCTTCGCTTTCTATTTTAAGGGAAGCACTACCAATACAGGGTTCTGCCTTTTGGCCTGGCCTCGGCACTAAGGGTGTTCACAAAATGCATGGCTGTGGTGGCAGCATTTTTTCGCACCCTAGGAATATTCGTCTTCCCTTACTTAGACGACTGGCTCATTCGAGCCCCTTCAGAGCCAGAGGCCAGGGTTGCTCTCTCTCGCACAATGCGCATCCTTCAGTATTTGGGACTTGTCATAAACTTCCCAAAATCCAACCTTGCTCCCACTCAGTCCCTAGAGTTTATAGGAGCTCTGCTGGATACCAGACAGACAAGGGCCTATCTTCCACAGGCCCGCTGCCTTCGCATTGTGCAGTTAGCTTCCCAAGCAGTGTTAAAACCTCACCTCACTGCTCAAGAAATATTACAGTTGCTAGGCCACATGGCATCCACCATGCATGTGGTTCCTTATGCTCGCCTTCATATGAGGGCAGCCCAGTGGACTTTATCCACTCAGTGGACTCAGGCGTCAGGTTGCCTGTCAGACAAAATAGCAAACTCAGATCGCCTTATTTTGTCCCTCCAATGGTGGCAGTCACCCCAAAACCTTTTGGTGGGGTCTCCTTTTCAGCAACTCCCACCCCAAGCCACTCTAACAACAGATGCCTCACAGGTGGGTTGGGGAGCCCACCTGCAAGGCCTCTCTACCCAGGGTACCTGGACTTCACATGAGACCTATCTACACATCAATCTCCTGGAACTCAGAGCAATCTTCCTTGCTCTTCGAGTATTCCACACCCAGGTCAGCTACAAGACAGTCCTAGTTCAAACGGACAATCAAGTAGCCATGTTCTATGTGAACAAGCAGGGCGGAACATGCTCTCTGTCGCTATGCAATGAAGCTTTGCGACTATGGGCCCTCGGCAGAGAGCATCAGATTCATCTCCTTGTGGTGTATCTTCCAGGCATTCAAAACTCTTGGGCAGACAGACTCAGTCTGGCACCACTTTTTGCCACCACTTTTGGAAATACTGCTGCTGCCCACCTCCCCCACCCCAAAACGGAATTAGTGGCAGCTGGGGGGGGGGGGGGACGGCACAGCCACCCATGTGTGCTGCTGCTGCTCTCACCCCCTTGTGCCACTGTGGCTCACTCGTGCTGCTGTGGCCACCTAGCTCGCCTAGTGGATAGGCCAGCCCTGGATTGATGGATTTTCTCCTCTCTGAAGAAAATCTGAAGATTGAGAGGGAAAGATTGATTAAACGCTCGTGAACCTTGAGGGTGACTCTCTCACTTGAGTGCAATGTGAGAGGCTCCACTAGACTGCGGTCTTTTCGGTAGCCATAGGAGGAAGGAAAGTTGGTTCAGCTCCATGCTCTTATCATAAGAGCCTGTTAAGCAGCCACAAATTTGGAAGGATTTGAAAAGATCTGGAAGAGTGCATTAGCCTCACACAACCTCAGTGCCCCCTCCCTCCTCCTCTGTTCCCTCCCTCCTCTCTCCCAAAGATTGCAGAAGGCTCTTGGAGGGATCTACCTATCAATCACCTTAAATACAGTGCTGCCAAAGACAGTGAAACGGTATCATGGGAGTAGAGCTGAGCCCAGCATGGATCTTTTGCCTGGGGCTCTCAGGGGGTGAGTACCAAGTCTTGACCTTGTCATTATCCTTGTTGGAGGCTCCTAGTTTTCTCTGTTGGATGTAATTCGAGAGACTGCTGATGACCATTGGTGCACTGGGGGGGGGGGTTCCTGCCATTTTCTGCACATGTTAAGGGTTTATCCTTTTGTGTGCCTGGCAGTTGTGCAGTCTGTAAGTGCATACCACCCAGTGGCTCCAACGCACATTCCTACCCTAGCACCTGGAGTGCATAGCCCCAAGGACTCAGTCCCTTCTAGAGGATGACCCTCCTGGGCTGTGCAATGAAGGTTTTGGGGCCCATTCCCCTGTTCCTCCAGTTGGAGGCAGGCTTCACCTTTTCTTTCAGGAATGGGCCCGGGTTGCCAAGGATCGCTGGGTGCTAGACACCATTCAATTCAGCTGTTTCTTGGAAAACAAAGAGCCGATTCCGAATGCTGCTGTGTGGATCACCTTGGACAAGATGCTGCGCCTAAAGGTGGAGATGCCCTTCCCCCCCCCAAATGAATCAGGCTAAGGCAGATACTTCATCTATTTTGTGGTGCCCAAAAGGATGGTTCCTTCCTGCCCATTATGGAACTCAAGGGGATCAAAGAGCACTTGTGTGCCCTATGCTTCTGGATGAAATCCTTGCACTCCGTGATTCAAGCAGTGCACTGAGGGGAGTTCTTGGCTTCTCTAGCTCTGGCTGAGGCGTATTTTCATATCCTGATCTGGGCAGATCAGCAAAAGTATCTGTGTTGCCGTGCTTGGCTCTCACTATCAGTTCACCGCCCTCTCATTCCGGCTTTCCACCGTCTCAAAAATGTTCTCCCAGGACATGATGGAGACAGCTTGCAGCACTAAGGGATCTGTGTCCTTTTTAGAAAGCCCTAGCTGGATGCTCAATCGGGGAAGAGCCAGCTGTGTCCTTCCCAGTCCCTGGAGTTTTTGAGAGCAGGTTTCAACTCTCAAGTGGGCAGAGTTTTCTTACCAGAGGAGAATGTCAAAATCTGTTTGATTGCCTGGTGGTGTTCTGTGCGCAGTCGGTTCCCAGAGCCTGGGATTCTCTTCAGCTCCTCAGATTGATGGTGGCGACCATAATGATGGTGCCTTGGGCACGTGCTCCAGTGGTCCTTGTTGACTCTGTGGGCCTTGAGGTCTCAGGAGTTTGAGCACAGGCTCCCACACCTGTTGATAGTGAAGTCCAGCCTCTGGTTGTGCCACTGGACATTTTCTCCTGGATCCCCCTGACAACAGATTTATTTATTTTATTTATTTAGACAGATTTTTATATCACTTTATCCTTCAATCAAAGTGATCACATCACCATTGGAGGGTTACACTTAACATAAGGGTACTTAACAACATTTAGACAGCACAATTGGGTTACATTTAACATTGTACAATGAACTCGTATGTCTAGTTGGTGTGAGTGGGTATCGAGTTGGCGGAGGTAGTTGCGTTACCATTCAGGTTGAGACCTTTGTCTGTCTGCTCATAGGTTTCTGTAAAGAGCATAGTTTAAGGGCCTTGCGGAAGTCTATGATGTCATTTAATGCCCTCAGGCTAGTTGGGAGAGTTCCAAAGTGTGGATGCCAGTAGTGAAGGAGCTCTTCTTGAAGTTGTTTAGTTTTGTGATAACCTGCAGGTGTGCCGATCATGTTGTCATTATTGGACCTTCTTGGTCTATCTTTGATATCTCTTGTTATGATGTTTTGGAGTGCGTCTGCCGAAAGATGGTGGATGATTTTAAAGGTGATCAGGACTGTTTTAAATTTTGCTCTGGCTATCACTGGGAATCAGTGCAGTTGCTGTAGGACAGGGGTGATGTGTTCAGTTCTTGGACTGTCCGTAATGATGCGTGCTGCAGTGTTTTGCACCATTTGGAGCGGGTGTAAGGTCTGCTGAGGTAGGCCTTGATATAACGAGTTTCCGTAATCAAGCAGAGGTGTAATGAGTGCTTGGCACACTGTGCGGAAGTGGTCCTGTCGGAGTATTGGCTTGATTTTTCTGATGGTCCTCAAACGTTGATTGGCCTTGTTTGCGGTTTTGGTGATGTGGGATTTCATGTTCAAAGCTCTGTCCATTGTGATGCCCAGGTACTTAACTTCATCCTTGACTACTATGAGTTTGTCTAGAATGTTGATAGTTTGTGGTGGTATGAAGGTGGGGTTCCTGGTGACGAACATTGCCTCAGTTTTATCGTAGTTGACTGTCAGGTTATTGGCTGTGAGCCATTCATTCATGTCTTCAAGGCATTTGGTTATTGTTGTGGTGTTAAGTGTTAGTAGGTTGACTGGAGCGTACACCATGATGTCGTCAGCATAGATGTGATAGTGGAGTTTATGGCATTTGATGATGTTGCATATGGGTTGGATGTAAATATTAAAGTGCATTGATGACAAGACTGAACCCTGTGGTATTCCCTGCGTGACGGGGAACTGTAGTGATTTCTTTTGGGCGCATTTGACTTGTGTTTGATCTTCCAAGTAGGAAGTAAACCACTTCAGAGTGTTCTTACATACTCCTATCTGCCTCAGGCGTTGTAGTAACCTGGCGTGTGATACAGTATCGAATGCTGCCGAGATGTCCATAAACACTAGCAGGAATCCGTTCTTTGTTATCCATGCCTCTTAGGAGGTTGTCAAAGAGGGAAGTGAGTAGTATTTCCACACCGTGTTGGGGTTTAAAGCCATGCTGATGGATGTCAAAACACATCTGTTCACACAGGCTTTTGACCTTCCTGCCAGTACCCCCCCCGACCATAGAGTTGTCTCCCCATGTTGTGCTGTTTGTTTGTTGGTGTCTTGCTTCCTTTTGTTTTTAGATTTAGCTTTCTTTATTTTAAATTTAACTATTTAGTTATTTGCTTTTATTGCTGTGTGCTGTGCTTTACTTTCCTTTCATTTTATGGCGTTCTTTTCTATGATTTGCAGTGTAGACCTTTTATTGTACACCGCTGTATGCTTCGGCAGTAGCGGTTTATCAAATGTTTTAATAAAGATGTCCAGTGGGGCATTCATTTCAATATGGTCCTGAAGTTGTCTTTGCATTGTCTTTTCAAAGATTTTCGCAAGGAATGGTAGGCTGGAGATTGGACAGTATGATTTTGGTTCAGAGGGGCTTAGGTTGTTGCTTTTAAGTATCGGTCGTATCATGGCGTGTTTCAGGGACTGTGGCATGTATCCTTGTTGGAGTGAATCTTTGACAATTTTGTGAATGTAACGAGAGAGCTGGCTTTTTGTGGCTTTGAGCCAAGATACTGGGCATGGGTCTGACGGTGAGGTTGTTGTGTTGAGTCCATTTATTATGTCCTCTATTTGATGTGTTGATGGTATGCTGAAGTTCTCCCAGGTTTGATACTGCTCTTTTATCTCAAGGTCATCTGTCTGTGGTGTGATGGAGCATGTCTGGATGGTGTTTTTTGATTTCATGTAGTCCGCAAATTCCTGTGGTTCAAGATGGTGAGTTCAGTGCTGAGTGGTGTCCTTAGTTAGCTTTTGGACAATGCTAAAGAGTTCTCTCGGCCTGTTGACAGATTTCATAATTAGGTTGGTATGGTGTTGCTGTTTATGCTCATTTATCAAGTTGTTTTATTCCAGTTGCTTGGTTCTATATTGAGTCAGTGAGTTATGCGACTTGTTCCGTCTCCATTTTCTCTCAAGTCTTCTGAGAGTGCGCTTTGCATCTCTGATATCACTTGAGTACCAGGGGGTGTTGGACCTCCTGCGTGCTTGTGGTTCTGTACTCCTGCGTGCTTGTGGTTCTGTACTCGTAGGGGCTGATGCTGCATTAGATATTATGGAGTTCCATTTCTCTGTTTAAGTCAAGGGTGTCATATTCCTGCTGGAGTTGTGGAGTGATTTCGTTTATGAATGGTTCTTTGTTGAATGCTCTAAAACGCCTTGCTATGTTCTCATCTTCTATGCTTTGAGTAGGGTTATTCAGGGTCAAGGTGAAGTTAATCACATGATGATCTGACCAAGAGACTGGTGTTGTGGCCTTACCCTGTTCCATCAAGTGCATTGGTATAAAGACCATATCCGGAGTTGTACCGTGCTGGTGCATTGGGGCGTTGATTGTCTGGCAATATTTTAGTGACTCCATGGCTTTTAGGAATGCTGATGATTCTTTGATAGGTGCGAAGGTTAGGTTGTAGTCTCCAAGTACAATGAGGGGTTTGTGTTTTCTACCGTGTGCACATAATGCTTCTAGTACCGTGGAGAGATGTTCAGTTGTGGTTCCAGGAGGCCTGTAGGTGAGGGAGATGCTTAGGTATTTGTTATAGTGATTGTATTGGATTCGATTGTATTAGTGGTAGCGATTGTTTTAAATCTGTATTCCTTTCTGGCCAGTATCTCTTTTGTGCTCTGATGCAGTTGAATGCTGAGTAGCCTGTTGGGGTTACTTGGTATAATATGACTTGGTCTGATTCATCAAGCCATGTCTCAGTGATGCAGATTATATCCAGTTTTTTGTCGAGGATGAGGTTGAGGATAGTATTCGGTTTGTTCCTTATTGATCTGGCATTTAATAAAGCACACCTAATGTTGGCCGTTAAGATTGGGTTGATGTGTGCATTATTTGTGAGATGAGTGGTCGTAGTACATGTGGCATTGTTCTGTTTGTGAACTGCAGGCTTAGGATTCAGGTGTTCTTTAGAGATGGATGAGCCTGGAGTCCATATAGGTTGGGTAGTATGTAGGTGGAGCAAGGGGATTTGCTCGTTAGGTCCGATGCTCTATTTGCAGAGTGAAAAAGTGTGGAGGAGTGTAAGGGAAGGCAATGAGGTAGTGAGGAGTTGAGTGCATTTTGTAGTTTTGTATTTTACTGACTTGGGATCGGCTTGAGTTGTGGCCTGGATGTTTGAACCTTCTCTTGTAGTTCTAAACTTGCCCGCTCTTTGTTCGTCTCTCCTCTTCTCATATAGCTCTAAACTAGTAGTAGGGTCTCTGCATTATGTAGAATGTTATTTTACAAGCAGCGAAGAAACAATTAAGCAATGAGGTAGTAATGGGGTCAATAGGTTATGCAGCATATGTTAACTGTACAGCAATGCCAGTCTCTCGGGTTGGAGAGCCCATTGCCAAGACCGTATGGCCTAGGGCCATTGGAACCATAGGGAAGCATTGTGGTCCATCATCCACCTCGAGGCGAGGGCCATCAAGTTGGCTCTTCTACGTTTCAGGCCTCTGATCTAGGCCCGGGTGGTTTAAGATCATGCCATGGTGGTGGCTTATGTCAATTGACAAGATGGCACGAAGAGTGCCAGGATAGGTCTGGAGACGGCTGTCCTGTGTGCTTGGGCGGAGAAGAACCTCCTAGCCTTGTCGGCTCAGCGCATTGCCCGGATGGACAATGTGGAAGCGGACTTCCTCAGCTAGCACTGTCTGGATCCTGGAGAAGCTGTTTCAGTTGATTCAGCACCGCTGGGGTCGCGCTCTGTTGAAGTTTGCTGTTTCTTCAGTCACCACATAGAATGGGGTCAGAGGGCGTCGACATCCTAACCCAGCCTTGGTCAATTTGGCACTGGCTTGATATGTTTCCTCTGTGGCCCCTGGTGGGGCTAGTGATTTGGCTTATAGAATGCCACCTGGGCAGGATTGTTCTGGTGGCGCCAGACTGGCCAAGGAAAGCATGGTTTGGAGACCTGATGTGGTTCCTGCAGGTGTCTCCTCTTTGGTTGTCTCTGTCTCTGAGCCAGTTGCAACAGGGACTGATCGTCCTAGAGGACTTTGTTCCCTTTTCACTTATGGCTTGGCATTTGAAAGGAGGCGGCTAGCATGGAAGGGTTGGTCTCCACTCTGCTCGGAGCCTGGAGGTGGTCTACCAAGCCAGCATACGTGCAGATCTGGTGCCTCTTTTGAGTGATAGTGCGGCGCTCGGCAGTTGGCTCCTGAGGCAGCCAAACTGCCATCTCTGTCGGCCTTTCTATAGAATGACTTTAATGTGGGCACAGAGGTCAAAATGCATGTTTGTGTGGCCTTCATCAGGGGCTAAAAACTTTATAAAAGTGAACACAAATAATAAATTATGTAATAAAAATAAATTATATCAATGAATAAATGATAGAAACAGCATAAATGTTCAGAAATAAGATCATATACTTCAAAATGTAAACGAATAAGCAGAGACTAAAACACTTCGAAGAAAACACAAATAAATATGATGAACCAATAAAACCATAAAAAATGAAAACAGTAACATATGGACAGTAAGAAGAGATAAATAATTTATGTAAAGGAATTGTACTTGACTGTCTGTATAAAGTTACATGGAGTAACGAAGTATTGCAAAAAAAAGCCATAAAACTCGCTGAGTAACATTATTGGCAGGCACATCAGAGTGGCAGAAAAAAATGCCGTTTATGATCCTTGTGGCAAGTGTAACAGGTGGAATAAAAAGGCAAAATTAGGATTTGGTGTTATGCCAACATACTGCGAGGACCCATAGGTTATAAAATGGAGAAATGTAGGTAAATGAAATAAAAGAAACCTAAGCATGCCCATTAATATAAAAATTACAAATAGTGGCCACTTCAACATTTAGAAGGAATGAACTGTAGAGCTGATGAAAAAGAGTGCTTCATGATGAATACAACCCCTAGTGTTTGGACAATAAAAATATAATAAATACAAAAAGTGCATTGGGAAAAATAACCAGAACAAATTAAAGTTACAAATGTGCAGCACTGTAAAAGAATTAAAACAAGCGGTCAAAATAGCTCAATTCCTCCATTCGAAATTGTATATTAAAAGTTGTGAAAATATACAATAGTAGACTGCAAAAGTATGGGTGCATAGGTAACGCAAATAAATGTCATAGGCATTTTATGTTAAAGAGCAATGGATTAAAAATAAGATATCATCATACAAAATACAAAAGTTAAAATAGGACGACCCATAGTAAAAATCATATCAATATAGCTATTTACCTGATATAAAACAATCCTGTCCGCTATCCGCATACCGCAGAGCATGAAGGGGGAACAGTGCACCGTCTCTGCATTTTAAAAAGCTGGTTTTACACTAAGTGAAGGTAACCATGGTGATCAGTAAACAAAGGACAGCGTTCTACATTGAAAGAGAGGCTAAAGCGATATACTACTACAGTGGTGACTATGGATATAGTGGTTTATCCTTAAAAAGGGTCTATGCATGATCCCAAGTCCTCATCAGTAGAAACTCACTATATGTGTCTGGCATGTACATCCATTAAACAATTTCATAACTTGAAAGAGAAAAAATACATCTCAAATAATATGGGACCAAACCAACTTAAAAAACTACAACGTGTACTTGTGATGAAATGCTCAAAGAAATCAAGGAAGCTAACAAAAGTTACAGCTCGGTAATAATAATGGGTGATTTCAATTACCCCGGTATCGACTGGGTCGGTGTCATGGCAGGACATGCTAGGGAGATAAAGTTCCTAGATGACATAAATGACTGCTTCTTGGAGCAGCTGGTTCATGAACTGACCAGAGGAGAAGCCATATTAGACCTAGTCCTTAGTGGAACACCAGATCTAGTGCAAGAGATAACGGTGTTGGGGCCACTTGGCAATAGTGATCATAGCATGATCGCCTTTGATTTAATTAGTGGAGGAGGGATAGTAAGGAAATGCACAGTACTACCTTTTAACTTTCGAAAGGGAGACTATGATAAAATGAGGAAAATAGTTAAGAAAAAACTAAAAGGAGCAGTTGCAAAGGTTAAAGACTTACATCAAGCTTGGGTGTTGTTGAAAAATATTATCTTGGAAGCCCAGACCAGCTGTATTCCACGCTTTAAGAAAAGTGGAAGGAAGTCCAAAAAACTGCCAGCATGGTTTAAAGGTGAGGTCAGAGAGGCTGTTGCAAAAAAAGCATCTTTCAGGAAATGGAAAAAAGAGCCAAACGACGAAACCTGGAAACAGCACAAGCACTGGCAGATCAAATGCAAGGCATTGATAAAGAAGGCAAAGGGAGAATTTGAGAAGAAGCTTGCTGTGGAAGCAAAAACGCGAAATAAAGATTTTTTCAAGTACTTTCGTAGCAAAAAACCTGTGAGAGAGTCGGTTGGACCATTAGATGATAGAGGAGTTAAAGGGGCACTAAGAGGCGACAAGGCGATAGCGGAGAGACTGAATGAATTCTTTGCTTCAGTCTTTACTGAGGAAGATGTAGGGATGTTACCCATGACTGAAGTGGTATTTAAAGGTGCGGAAGAATTGAAGGAAATATCGATACATCGGGAAGATGTACTACAACTATTAGATAAACTGAAGAGTAGCAAATCACCTGGGCCAGATGGCATACATCCAAGGGTGTTGAAAGAACTGAAATATGAGATTGCAGACCTGCTATTAGTAATCTGTGAACTATCATTAAAATCATCTCTAATACCTGAAGATTGGAGGATCGCCAATGTAACACCAATTTTTAAAAAGGGTTCCAGGGGTGATCTGGGAAACTACAGTCCGGTGAGCCTCACGTCAGTACCGGGAAAAATGGTAGAAACCATCATAAAGAATAAGATTACTCAGCATGTAGATAGTCATGGCCTAATGGGAGACAGCCAACATGGCTTTAGACAAGGAAGAGCTTGTCTTACTAATCTGTTATGTTTTTTTGAAAGTGTGAATAAACAGGTGGACAAAGGTGAGTCGGTTGATATAGTGTATCTGGACTTTCAGAAAGCCTTTGACAAGGTTCCTCATCAGAGACTTTTGGCAAAACTAAAGAGTCATGGGATAGGAGGCAGTGTGTACTACTGTGGATCAGGAACTGGTTAAAAGATAGAAAGCAGAGGGTTGGGCTAAATGGCCAATTTTCCCAATGGAGAAAGGTGAATAGTGGTGTACCCCAGGGATCTGTGCTGGGTCAGCTGCTTTTTGACATATTCATAAATGACCTGGAAAGTGGAATAAAAAGTGAGGGTATCAAATTTGCAGATGACACAAAACTATTTAAAGTTGTTAAAACCCAAGAGGCTTGTGGAAAATTGCAAGAGGATCTTGATAAATTGGAAGACTGGGCATCAAAATGGCAGATGAAATTTAATGTGGACAAGTGCAAAGTTATGCACCTAGGGAAGAACAACCCAAACTATGGTTACACAATGTAAGGTTCCACATTAGGAACCACCACCCAGGAAAAAGATTTAGGTGTCATTGTGGATAACATGTTAAAACCCTAGGCCCAGTGTGCAGCGGCAGCCAAGAGAGCAAATAGAATGCTAGGTGTCATAAGGAAAGGAATGGAAAATAAAACAAAAGATATTATAATGCCTCTATACCGTTCCATGGTGAGACCGCACCTTGAATATTGTGTGCAATTCTGGTCGTCGTATCTTAAAAAGGATATAGCGTTATTAGAAAAGGTTCGGAGAAGTGCCACCAAAATGGTAAAGGGGATGGAAGGATACTCCTATGAAGAAAGGCTAAAAAGGTTAGGGCTCTTTAACCTGGAAAAGAGACGGCTGAGGGGAGATATGATAGAAGTCTATAAATTAATGAACGGAGTGGAACGGGTAAACGTAGATCGATTGTTTATGTTATCAGAATGTAGAAAGACTAGGGGACATGCAATGAAGCTACAGGGTAAGCTATTTAAGACTAATAAAATAAAATATTTTTTCACTCAACGTGTAATCAAACTCTGGAATTTGTTACCTGAGGATGTAGTAAAGACTGTTAGTGTAGCTGGGTTTAAAAAAGGTTTGGATAAGTTCCTGGAGGAAAGGTCCATAAACCATTATTAAGAAGGGACCCAGGATATCAATGCTTGACCCAGTACAAGCATTGCGGAACCTGTCTTTTGGGGAAACTGCTAGGTACGTATGACCTAGATTGACCACTGTTGGAAACAGGATACTGGGCTTGATGGATCTTGGTCTGACCCAGTATGGCATATATTATGTTCTTATGTTCTTAAAATGGAAAAAAGACAAAGGCATTCAGAATTGGCTCTTTTCATTCCAAGACATAGTCGAACTGAATGGTGTCTAGTACCCAGCGATCATTGGCAACCCGGATCCATTCCTGAAAGAAAAGATGAAGCCTGGTTCAACTGGAGTAACCAGAGAATGGGTTCCAAAACCTTCATTGCGCAGCCCAGGAGGGTCGTGCTGTAGAAGGGACAGAGTCCCTGGGCCCATGCACTCCATGAAAGAACTGATAACAAGCCCAAAGCCCAGAAGCAGGGGGAAGAAAGGTTTTCCAGGTCAGTAAGAGTCCCGAGGCCCCCAGGAATCTGGCAGTGCACCCTCTATGGACAGACAGAGGCTGACGGGTAGTGGCACAACCCACTTTACAGGCCCCTTGGACCCATCTTTCGTAAGGTGGTAGATTTTGTCTCGCTAGGTCCTTCACCAGCTTCTCAAAATCAGTTCCAAACAGAAGTAGTTGGGTCAGCCGGGCTTTGGAAGATGTGTCCGCTGCCCAGTGCTGGAGCCAAATCCAATGTTGTGACACCATCATTAAGGGCATCATTCATGGCTGCCAAACATACCAGGTCATACAGGCATCAGAAAGGAAGGCCATAGCAGATTCCAAAATAGGAGTAGTATCATCCGACAGAAGAGACTGAATCCACTGGAGCAGGACTTGAGATATCAGGCTGGTACATACTGTGAGCTGAAGAATAGTTGCTGCCATGGCACAACTGGCTCCTCAACCACGAATCCACCTTACGGTCCAAAAACTCCTTTAAGGCAGATCCATCTTTCACAGGAATGGTGATCTGTCTGCTAACCACCATGACCTGCGCATCTACCTTGGGAATGCCAAATCACTCATCGCACTCCTCCAGGATAGCAGAGATCCTCTTACACACCCTTAACCCTTTAGACAGGGATTCGGGAGAGTCGCACTCCAACCGGATCATATCCTTGATCACATCTGGAAACGGGAAGACAGTAGTGGATTTTCACACCTCTTGAAGAAGCGGATGTACCTTCAGCTCCTGCTCTGTGCCAGTAGCATCCGTCAAGTTCAAAGTAGATGAGACCCTGGCAATCAATGCCGCCAGCTGTTCCTTCCGGAATAGGCAGTTCACACCAGCCTCCTCAAAATCTTCTGAAGGTAAGGTAGCAACTTTAGTCTGTTCTGAGTTCTGGTGACTGGTAAGTTTCTAGCCTTGAACCTGGATGTGCTGCGCTTTCGCCTGGGGGTTCAGCGTCTGTCCTGTCTTCTGATCTGGGATCCCTTCCTGAGATCTTTATCTGGTGCTCAGGTCCCTGATGGCTTCACCGTTTGAGCCATTGTGGCACGCTGCTTTAAAGGATTTGACACTCAAGGTAGTCGTCTTGGTTGTGATTTGTTCCGTAATGCTGATTTCTGAGCTGCAGGCTCTGTCTTGAGATACTTATCTGTCTTTTTCAAGGAGGCCATTTCCCTTTGGTCTCTGCTTTCCTTCTTTTCTAAAGTGCCTTCTCCCTTTCACGTGAACTGGATGGTACGCCTGCCCTTCTCTAAGGAGTAATGTTGGGAAAGGATAAGCATCTTCACCTTGTGGTTGTCTTGTAGGGGAAGTTATTCAGTAGCAAATAAATATATAGATAAATACTCGATATGTCTAGGGGCATTTGCTACCTTTCCCACTTTTTCCTAAAGTTCTATAGGTCCTTCTTGCAAATAAACCACGTGATATAAAAGAACCAACCGTGTGTTTGTATATAAATTAGATTTTATTTCTGATAGAAAAATAGTGCAGATTTAGCATAAATTCGTTTTCTGAAGTAGCAGGTTATGGATCCCTAAAATTACAATTACCAATTAATCACTGTTTTAGCAACCAACGTCATTGATTCGCTCTGTACTCAGATATACAGTACATTATCTGTCTGTCTAAGCTAGATCCAACCTCGGAAGGGGGGGGGGGTGGAATAAAGGACCAATACCTTAGCTCTTGCCAAAACACTTGTGGCTGTGTCCGAGAAGTCGTCTCAGGAGCCGCACGAAGTCCAAAGTATGGCAGAGGTTCTACGTCTGCTACAGGCAGTAGAGCCTAGCTACATGATAACACCGAGCTGCAGGTCTGTGGGAGAGATTCACTTCTTTCCGAGATTAGTCTGCCTTTGAGGCAGGCAGGCAGGCAGGCAGCAGGGCTAAGGACTACAGAAAACAAATTGCCGGAGTCAGGCTAAGTTAAAGTTCCCAAGCAGTATATCAAAAATTCTGCCAGTCTAGAAGTGTGTAGACATGTGTATAGAAGAAGTCCAGTGTCTCCCCGAGTTCAGTGTATAATTCTTTGCCTGACCCCCTCGTCACGGCACAGTGATTGACTGGTCTCAGTTACTGTATGTCATCTTCAGCGAATCCTGTAACAGTGGCCAGGTGGTCCTTCTCTGAACAAAGGTCCATGGTACAGGAAAGATGCTGGTATGCAGGTACATATATTGTTGCAAATCCTAGGCCCAGTGGTTGAGAGTGAGCTCTGTAGGCATGAACAGTGATTCTGCTGAATTGCTTGATCTGCATGGTTTAATGCTGGCACAGCAGTAAAGAGTTCCATCTTGTTTGGTTTATGCTTCATTTTATGAGCAAGCAAGGAATCCATCTTGTCTGGTTCAGAACAATTCAGAACAGGCCCCATCTTGTAACAGGAAGCCATGTTGCATAGTTCATGCTTCAGTTTCTGAACAGGAACTAGCTCTACAGTCTGGAGGGTGCTTCTCCGGTACTTGGAGGTTACAAATTCCTTTCGTAAGTTTGACCATCTTTTTGTGCTATTTGCTGGCCTGCGCAAGGGTGACACAGTGTCTGTCAACTTTGGGCTGCTGGATTAAGGTGGCCTTTGACTTGGCGTATCTGTTATGGAATCGGCTGGTTCTGGAAGGCTTTCATGTACATTCTACCTGAGTGAAGGCATCCTCATGGATGGAGTGGAGCTCGGTAGCCCCTGAAGACGTTGGACAGCAATGTGAGCATCACTTTACACATTTGTCAAACATTACCCCTTGGATGCCATGCGAGGGCAGACACAGTCTTTTGCTTAAGGGTTTTGCGAGCTGCTGTCTCTTCATCTCGTCCAGTGGAGTTGTAACTTTGGTACATCCCACTTGTCTGGACTGGTTTAGCGGGACATTATGGAAGTTGACATTTTACTTACCAGTTGATGTCCTTTATTTGAGTCCTGTTAGACCAGTCCAGGGTCCTCCCCTGGAATTTTATTGCTCTGTTCTTCTGCTGCAGTACCCTTGTGTCTGCTCTGATTTTTATACTTGACTCTGCAGGTTCATCATCTACTGTCAGCCTTATGTTTTATGCTTTCCTGTACATAATTCTCTACTGTTGATCACTCATTGTTGCCCATGGTTGAGGTTGTGTGAGGCTTACCATGTTTCTCCCATATGCTTTGGGACAAATACTGAAGGGATCTCTGGTGGCTGAGGTGAATTAAAGGCATGGGAGTGATGTCATTGAAACCTGCGCCTTTCATTGGTTCTTTGTCTCCACCAATCTGCTAGTAGGGGAATACAACCCACTTTTCTGGACAGGTCTAACAAAACTCAAGGAAATGACATTAACTGGTAAGTAAAATGTCATCTTTTGGCCCCTAGTTTGCTTTTAAAAGAAAAGGTAGACTGGTAGGATGAAACCCTTCAAAAGGGGAATTTTCTCCCTTCTTGAATTTGCCTCAGATATGTCACAGGGGCAGGTTTGTAGCCCCACATCACCAGCCTTTCTGGGAGACAGTTTTACAGACCTTGCTCCAGTGACTGATACCATTGTAATTCTTTTGATGCTAGAACTCGAGTTTGCATCGGTGCAGTGTAGGTAGTCCCAGTGGGTATCACAAGTTGATTCATTTGAGAGCAGTGATCCTCCACTAATGTCCTTTGTGCTGTGGTTGTGCATGTGCACAAGGTCTAAACAGTTTGTTATCCTCATTTTTTCATACTTTGCCTTCCCTCCCAGCTTGCTTTGAGGTACAGTAACAGTTTGATGTCAGAACATTGAATAGTTAGAGTGCCTGTTATGGGTTGCCTTTTAACAAGAATTTGTTTAGCTGGTAATTATTTGGTGTGTACTGCAATTTCAGGAGAATATACATGACAAAAACTTTTCCTTCTGGCTGTGGATTGAAGGGATACTTGAACTCATTAAGAAGCACCTACTCTGCCTCTGGAATGATGGGTATGTAAGGCAGATACTGCGCTGCCGGCTTATGTTTTTGCAGTTTAAATGTGTTTCACTCATAAGTAAGGAGGGGAGGTCAAGGACTTTTTCGTCTGGGTTAGTCAACTGTCCTTTTCTTTTGGAGTGTCGGGTCAAAGGCAACTGACAAAACACAATTCGGGTTGTTCACTCCTTGTAGGAATAAGCAGGAATGCAGTCTTCACAGATGAGTATCTTCGGTACCGATGGAGCCTGCGCAGGAACGTTCCCCAGTGCTCAATAAGATTGCTTTTGGGAGCACTGCACTGCGCCTGCGCGGCTGCCTTCCCACTTTCCTTACAGCTCTCTTCAGTTCTACATTTTCCGTTGAGCCAGCAGGAAGCCTTTCCTGTCCCCGCCGAAAAATGTTTTTTTCTATGCTCTGCCTTCCCATCGACGCCGGTACCCTCCCCGGATACCAGCTCTATTCTTTCTTTTATTTTATTATCTCTTTTCTTCAGGCAGTTCCACCGCTGTTTTAGGCCTCAGGCCTACATTTTTTTGTTTGTCATGACCAAACATATCAGTGGCTTTAAAAAATGTTCCAAGTTCTCCGATACTATGTCAGTCACTGATTCCTACAATTGGTGTCTCAAATGCTTGGGCCTGGACCATAAGCCAGACGACTGTCCTTTGTGCAAACAGATGACCAAACGAGGCCTACAGAAGAGGGCCAGGCAGTATGACTCATTGTTCGCCTCAGATTTGATTTCAGTAGCCTCAGCATTGTCAAGGGACTTGGTCTCCTCTACTGGGTCTAAGGTCTCCAAAAAGTCTAAACAGAAGTCCAAATCATCCTTTGTATTGAAGTCCGATACCGAGTATTGAGGTAAGTCTTATTGTCCGAAAGATGCATTGGATGCTGACAGACCTGCCAAGCAGCACTGGCAGGAGGATCAACCCTCCAAAATCACTCAGGGGTCGCAGGATGCTCCCGAGGCATCAACCTCTGGAGAACTACTGGTACTGTGCTCTGGGATGGTGACTCTCAGCCCCGTATTGCAATCAACCCAAGCATCGGTGCATCCATCGATCAGTGCTTTCTGGCTATTGAAAGGACCTTGGAAAAGCTCCTAGCCATTGCGGTACCGCAGGGATCGACATTCCCAGTGACTCAGGCACTGCCATCTACTTTGGTGCCTGTACCTGTTGGTTCAATGCAAGCCCTGGAACTGATCACATTGGGACCACTCCCGCCAATTCCACCGCTTGGAATGGTATTGATGGGACCCCTTCCTCTGATTCCTCCCCTGGAACCAGTAGGCATCATCGGTACCCAACCGGATCCCGGTTCCAGTGCGGCATGCTCTGAGCACCAACATCAACATCGGCTCATGACCGTGGATACTTTGATTTCCTTTCAGAGTCTGAATCTTTTTCTTCTAATTCAGAGGATACATCTGAGGATTCCAGGGATATTCCCTCCGATACTTCTCCCAAGCATCGGCAGTGTCGAAAGACCAGAAATTCTTGGCTATTGAACGCAGTCTGGCGGCTCTTCTCACAGCCTCGATGCCCCTGAAACCGCTTCAGACAATTCATCTGGTACCGGCACCAACTCCGGTACCGGTACCGACTGCATCAACATCAGCAGATATTCTACCGGGACCGAGTCATGCTTACCCATCTGATATCGACAAGTCGGTACCGGACCCCTCCGATGCCGACTTTGATCGGTACCGTGCCTTGCACGATCACCCAAATCGGGGATACTTTGAATCCTCGGATGAGTCTGAAGACTCTGAAAGCTCTGCCGATACCAGAGTACTTCTTCCTGAGGATTCTTCTTCTCCTTAGCGTAGGATGTCTCCACCAGAGGATATGTCCTTTCAGGATTTTATCCGAGATGTGGCTCAAGGTCTTTCCATCACAGTGGCTCCTGAAAAAGAGCCTAGGGCAAAGGAATTAGAAAACCTACAATACCCTAAAGCTCCCAAGGAGGCAACTACCTTACCTATTCATGAGATCTTGCATGATCTCATGTTAAGGATGTGGGAAACACTTCTAACCACATCTCCCTACTCTCGAAGACTCAACACCATGTATCGAGTTCCTCCTTGTCCTGGGTTTCAGAAGACTCAGCTTCCACACCATTCCATGGTGGTGGAATCAGCTATGAGAAGGATCAAGAGTGCAAAAAGGCAAGCATCTAATCCTCCAGGACGTGAGTGTAGGACTCTCGACGCCTTTGGACGTCGAACCTTCCAGGCTTCCATGCTTACTGCTAGGATCAGTTCCTATATATTATATATGGGAATGTTCCTTAAGGAGGTCACGGGAGATTTAGAGCTTATGAGTCCTCTCCTTCCTGATAAGAGGCAGGATTACCTTGCCCTTGTCAGACATGCTGAGGATGTTTCCAAGTTTGTGAATCATGCAGCCTTTGACTGCTTTGAGTGCATAAGCAGAACCTCTGCTATTGCCATAGGTGCACGTACGATTGCCTGGCTCCAGGCATCTGACTTGGAACTTTGGGTACAGGATAAACTAGGGATTATTCCTTGCACAGGAGAGAATCTCTTTGGCAAGAATTGGCAGGAAAAAGCTAATGAGATAGATGCTGACAATATCACTTTGGATAGATCGTCTAAATCTACAGCTGATCCTGCAAGGAAAAAATCCTACAAGAAACCATTCTTCAGTAAGAAGAGGAAGTTTTATCCCTCCTATACCCAGCAGGGACATCATTTAGGTCAGTCTGCCCAAAAGGGACAGCAGCAACAACCTAGGCAAAAAAAAACAAAAGCTGCTAAGCCTCAACCGGCACAGCAGACTCAGCCTCCACAGGGGCTTTGACTCCTATCTAGAGAACTTTGCCTTCCTGGCCCTGAATGGCCCAGAGCCTTCCGCCATTCCAGGAAGGTTATGTCATTTTGCCCCCAGATGGGGTCAGATAACAGCAGAAAATTGGACTCTGTCTATTGTAAGAGAGGGGTACAAGCTTCATTTCCTCAGCATGCCCCCCCCCCCCTACAATGGTAAGACGGTTCAATTCTCAGACCTCTCTCAATGACCAGTTAGGTCAAGAGGTCACTATGCTTCTTGCCCAAGGGGCAATAGAAGAGGTACCCATTCCCCAGTGGGGTACAGGATTTTACTGCCCCTATTTCCTTATTCCAAAGAAAACAGGAGGACACAGACTCATTTTAGATCTCAGAGAATTGAATAAATTCCTTTTCAAAGAGAAGTTCAAAATGATTTCTCTAGGAACTCTGCTGCCATACCTTCAGAGTTAGGATTGGCTTTATTCTCTAGATCTTAAGGATGCGTACACTCATGCTCTCATCCAACCAACTCATCGAAAGTTCCTTCGCTTTCTATTGCAAGGGAAGCACTACCAATACAGGGTTCTTCCTTTTGGCCTGTCCTCGGCACCAAGGGTGTTCATAAAATGCATGGCTGTGGTGGCAGCATTTCTTCGCACCCTAGAAATATTCTTCTTCCCTTACTTAGACGACTGGCTCTTTCGAGCCCCTTCAGAGCCAGAGGCCAGGGTGTCTCTCTCTCACACAATGCGCATCCTTCAGTATTTGGGACTTGTCATAAACTTCCCGAAATCCATCCTTGCTCCCACTCAGTCCCTAGAGTTTATAGGAGCTCTGCTGGATACCAGACAGACAAGGGCCTACCTTCCACAGCCCCACTGCCTTCGCATTGTGCAGTTAGCTTCCCAAGCAGTGCTAAAATCTCACCTCACTGCTCGGGAAATGTTACAATTGCTAGGCCATATGGCATCCACCGTGCATGTGGTTCCTTATGCTCGCCTCCATATGAGGGCAGCCCAGTGGACTTTATCCACTCAATGGACTCAGGCGTCAGGTTGCCTGTCAGACAAAATAGTAAACTCAGGTCGCCTTATTTTGTCCCTCCAATGGTGGCAATCACCCCAAAACCTTTTGGTGGGGTCCCCTTTCCAGCAACCTCCACCCCAAGCCACTCTAACAACAGATGCCTCACAGGTGGGTTGGGGAGCCCACCTGCAAGGCCTCTCTACCCAGGGTACCTGGACTCCACAGGAGAGTCTCCTGGAACTCAGGAGGTCTGTCTTCACATCAATCTCCTGGAACTCAGATCAATCTTCCTTGCTCTTTGAGTATTCCACACCCAGCTCAGCTACAAGACAGTCCTAGTTCAAATGGACAATCAAGTAGCCATGTTCTATGTGAACAAGCAGGGCGGAACAGGCTCTGTTGCTATGCAACAAAACTTTGCGACTATGGGCCCTCGCCAGAGAGCATCAGATTCATCTCCTTGCGGTGTATCTTCCAGGCATTCAAAACTCTTGGGCAGACAGACTCAGTCGAGTTCTGCTTCCACACGAATGGTCTCTCCATGCAGACCAGGTGCCCAAAATTTTCCAAATTTGGGGAACCCCGGCCATAGACCTCTTCGCAAGTCCGCTGAATGCCAAACTTCCCCAGTTCTGTTCTGGAATTCCGGCTCAGGGTTGTCAGGCCAGGGATGCTGTCCTCCTCCATTGGGGCCAGGACTTCCTGTATGCCTTTCCACCCATTCCCCTAATTCCCAAAACCCTGTTCAAGCTTCAGAGAGACAGAGGTCATATGATTCTCATAGCTCCACATTGGCCTCGGCAAATGTGGTACCCTTTGCTCCTACATCTCTCTCAAGCTCCGCCTCTGAAGTTAGGATCTGCTCCAGATCTCCTTTCTCGGGAGGACGGGGTGCTGTGGCATCTCAATCCCCAGTCTCTGCATCTCAGGGCCTGGTTGCTGAAAGCCTAGAACTTCATGGTCTTAACATTTCTCTGCAGGTAAAGGATATCCTTTATGCTTCCAGGTAGCCTTCCACAAGATGCTCTTATGCTTTCAAGTGGAAAAAGTTTACCATATGGTGCTCACAGAAGGGTCTTAACCCTCTTGCGATACCTCTGGAATCATTACTGGAGTATCTCCTTCTTTTATCTAATGCAGGGCTTAAGACCAATTCAGTGAGAGTTCATTTGAGTGCTATTGCAGCTTCTTTCAAGCCTCTAAATGGGCAACCTATTTCCTCTCATCCTCTCATAGCGAGATTTATGAGAGGCCTTCTTTTGACTAAGCCTCCCATTAAGTCACCACCGGTGGCATGGGACTTAAATTTGGTTCTTGGGCAGCTTATGAAACCGCCTTTTGAGCCACTACCTACTTGAAATTCCTTTCCTGGAAGATCATCTTTCTTATTGCAATCACATCAGCATATCGCATCAGTGAATTGCAGGCGTTGGTGGCTGATCCTCCTTTATACAAGGTTCCATCATGATAAGGTAGTCCTTAGGACTCATCCACACTTTATGCCAAAGGTGGTGTCACCTTTTCATTTAAACCAAGCGGTTTACCTTCCTGTATTCTTCCCAAGGCCTCATGCTTCAAATGCAGAAAGGAATCTTCATACTTTGGATTGTAAAAGGGCTCTGGCCTTTTACTTACAAAGGCACACAGCAACATAGGAAGTCCTCTCAAATTTTTGTTGCTTTTGATCCTAGTCATTTGGGACTTCCAGTCTCCAAAAGAACACTGTCCAACTGGATTGCACAGTGTATATCTTTTGCCTATAAGAGTAAAAACCTTCCTCTGGAAGACCATGTCACAGCTCACAATGTGAGAGCCACGGCAGTCTCTATGGCTCATCTTCACTCTGTGTCTATTGACGACATCTGCCGAGCAGCTACTTGGGCTTCGGTTCATGATCTTTGTCCCCCTGTCAGTACAAGAACCAAATGAAGAACTTGTGACATCTCTCACCTCTGTACCATGGTCAGATCACAAACTGATCAATTTTATCATACCTATCAACAACAGCTCAATAAACAACAATGAATCACCAGGCAACCCAACAAACACTTCTTCTCGAAACTTCAAAGCCTTCAATAAAGATATCATAATGCCAGAAATGCTTCCGCTACTCAACAATGCAACTCTCAACCTTGACAATTTAATCTCCGCATGGAACAAGTCTCTTAGTTCCATTGCGCAAAAACCTACCAAGAACAATATCACAAAGAAAGTAAAACACTCCCCATGGTTCTCTCCTGAACTGCAGGTCTCCCGGTCACACTTACGGAAACTAGAGAAAAGATGGAGGCGGTCCCACTCCACTGAAGACCACTCAGCATACAAAACTCACCTTGCAATCCACAGAGAAGCTATCCTAACTAACATGAAACAATACCATACCGACACTCTCAAGAGATCTCTAAACAAACCACATGACCTTTTTGAACTAGTCAAATCATTCACTAAGGAACCATCCCCATGTACCCCTGAAGTGATCCACCCACAAGAGTATGCCAACTATTTACAATCCAAGCTACTTCAAACGGATAAAATTACCACATTCACAGCACAAGACACCCCTAGTCCAACTTCCCTTTCTAAGTTCTCCACACCATCCAAGAAACTTGTGGAAGATACTATTGCTGCCCTCAATACCACAACTGCTCAAACCGACCCCTGCCCCGCATATTGGATTAAAAATTTACGGACAGAACTAAGCCCACTTATCACAAAAATGATGAACTTATCATTCACAACTGGATCCTTCCCTGCAGCACTCAAGCAAACATCAATCAGACCTCTCTTGAAGAACCCTAAACTTGACCCAAGCAAAGTTGAATCCTACAGACCCATAGCCAGCATACCTCTCTTAGCCAAAATAATCGAAAAGGAAGCACAAAGGCAACTTCAAGACCACATAGATTCAGCTTCCCCACTAGACCATCGTCAACATGGATTCAGGGAATACCACGGCGTCGAAACACTACTTACCTCCCTCTTTAATAAAATCATCACAGGCATCGACAACATCCGACAAGGTTTCGCACTCATCTTCATAGACATCGCGGCAGCCTTTGACTCTGTACACCATGGTCTCCTTGTTGAACGACTAAAAGAAAAGGGCATAAATGGCATCGCCCTCGACTGGTGCAGGTCATACCTTGAAGACAGATGGCAACATGTAAAATCAGGAGCAGGATCTTCCGAACCCTTCCATCAACGACAGGGCGTCCCACAAGGATCTTCCCTATCCTCCCTTTTATTTAATATTTACATGCAACCCATTTTCAACATAATCGGGTCTTTCAAGGTCGACTGTCTAATTTACGCCGATGACATCCTCCTCTTCATGCCATTCTACACAGAGCAAATGGACCTTTCGCCACTGATTGAATGTTTTAACGCAGTTTCCGAATGGCTTCTGTCCCAAAATCTTAGGATACAGCACAAAAAGACTGAGGTGCTATTTATCACCAGAGACCAGAGTTTCCGCCCTCCACCTCATTTAAAGACCAATGAGGCTGAGCTCCAAACCAAATCAACAATTCGGTACTTAGGAGTCACCCTTGATCAGCGTTTAGATATGAAAACCCATATATCCAACATAGTCAGAGCCATATATTTCAAAATCCGGTCCCTTAGACACTTGCAATCCCTTCTGAACCCCGAAGACTTCCGGACAGTATACCAATCCCTGATCTTACCACACTTTGACTTCGCCAACGCTATTCTTCAAGGTCTCCCTCAATCAACACTCAACCCGTTGCAACTTGCCATGAATGCCGCAGCTAGAGTCTTAGTGGGAGCAGCAAGACGTGACCATATAACACCCATCCTAATACAGCTACACTGGCTCCCCATTCAAGGAAGGCTCATATTCAAATCTTTGCTGCTCACTTTCAAATCCATCCATGGCATCACCTCCCCTTCATTAACTAATATCATCCAACTCACTCCTCCCAACAGAACAAGGAGATCCCTATCCACAAATGCACTATTAATCCCAAAGGCTTCAACAAAGTACACTATCGCAACATCTAACAGGGCTTTCAGTATCTATGCCCCAAAATGTTGGAACGCATTACCACCAGGCATCCGTACAATTACTGACTTAACACAATTCAGAAAGGCTCTCAAATTCCATTTATTTACACAGTACTACCAGATTAACCTATCCCCTACCTAACTGCCCCCCCTCACCTCCCAGATAACATCTCAACCCTACTGTACACATGTAACACCCTAAATCCTCAGCAATCAATCTCATTGTACATATGTAATTAGTTAGTTCAGTTTACATCCCCATGTTATCCAAGTTGTTATTCCTGTTCTCTGTAAAGCAAAACATGTTACCCAAGTTGTTACTCCTGTTCTATGTGAAGCCAAACAGTTTGTTATGGTCATTTTGTTATATGTAAACCGCGCTGACAATAGTGCGGTATATAAGAAATTGTAATAAATAAATAAATAAATAAATACCTTCACAGCCCATTACTGCTTAGACAAGGACTCCCGCCGGGATGCCTTTTTTGGTCAAGCTGTTCTTCAACGGCTGTTCCATACTTAATCAACTCCTACCCACCATCCCTGATAGGATACCAGAGATTCGTAGGGGGGAAGTGGAGCCCTTTCACAAGGGCACATAACTTCTGGGGTTTCTCCCTGGCATCTGCAGCTAGGGAGTCCCCATATGTGAAGACTACATTCCTGCTTGTTCCTGGAGATTGCATAGTTACTCACCTGTAACAGGTGATCTCCGGGAACAGCAGGAATTTAGTCTTCACAACCCACCCACCTCCCCTAGGAGTTGTATCTCTCTATATCTTTCTCTCTTTCCCTCTCTCTTTTGTCTGAGCTTTAAACTCAACTGGAGAGGGACAGTTGGGAAAGGCGGGAAGGCAGCACGCAGGCGCTGTGGGATGCTCCCAAAAGCTTTCCTATTGGATGCTGGGGAGCGTTCCCGCACAGGCTCCGTCTGTACCAATGATACCCATATGTGAAGACTAAATTCCTGCTGTTCCCGGAGATCACCTGTTACAGGTGAGTAACTATGCTTTACCTGTTCCACTCCACTCATCATTTTATAGACCTCTATCGTATCTCTCCTCAGCCTCTCTTTTCCAGGCTAAAGAGCCCAAATCTTTTAAATCTTTCCTCGTAGGGTTATCCTTTCATCTTTTATCTTTTTTGGTCGCTCTTCTCTGTACCTTTTCTTATTCTGCTATATCCTTTAAGATATGGCGACCAGAATTGCACACAGTATTCAAGGTGCAGTTGCACCAAGGAGGATACGGAAATGTCAGTGTGAAGGGTGCATACAAGGCTGGGAGGAGTAGGAATTAGCAGCAACATCGAAAATGTGAATAAAATCGAACAAAGACCTGAATCTGTCTTACAGACTGCACGTGCGTAAATAGCTAGAAGAGCTAGTGGAAACATAAGCAGACCTGGCTACACAAGTGCCTATCTTTGTATATTTGTGACTTCTTATACTGCCTCTCAGATCAAATTTAAGTGGTTTACAATCTAACAATAAAAAACAGAAAGGTTGTCCTATTTGAATTATTGGCATTCCTAACATAGAAAAGATTAGAACAGGTGAAGGTTCTAGGTAGGAGAAGGCTAAACAACCAAGCAACCTGGCTGCCTCCCTGTAGACTTGGTGATAAGCCTACATTTGCTCAAAAGCTAATGTGAATAAATGGATTTTAGATTAGCCTTAAACTTGGTGAAAGAGGTTCAGCTCAAAGAAAACTTGGGCGCTTTAAAGAAAAGGTCCATGTGATAGGGGTATTTCAACCGGGCTCGAGTCACTGGTGGAATAACCAGCTGGTGTTCCTGCAAAGAATGGAGTGATGATGTGGGAACATAAGGTGTTATCAAGGAAGTGAGAATTTGATAATAGATTAGTTGACAGTAGTATTGATAAAGAAGAGATATAGCATGATCATATTTACAGTATGTGCTATGTCAAAAATGATATGACAGTGTTCTCTATGGTTTGTAAACATTTGATATTTTGATTGGTGATGCCAGCAAGTGCTGCACTGCAGCAGTTAATGATTGGTGCATATGCCAGGGTATGTTGTGTGGATTCTTCAAGATAAGCATGAATCACCCAGAAGTAAAAGTAACCCAGATGCCTTCAAGTACAGAGCAGGCCCTGCTGAAAGATTCCAAAATTACCTGATAACCAGATTGTTAATATGAACAAAATACAACCTCTGAAATGCTTGTATAAAAATGCTAGAAGTCTAAAAAAAAAGATGGGAGAGTTAGAAAATATAGCACTAAATAAAAGGTTAGATATAATTGGCATCTAAGAGACCTGGTGGAAGGAGGACACCGTGGGACATCATGATTCCCGGGTACAAACTATATTGCAATGATAGTGTTGATCAGATTAGTAGAGGGGTTGTGCTGTATGTTAGAGAGGACGTTGAGTCACACAGTATAAAACTTTTGCAGAAAACAAAACACACTGTAGAATCTCTATGGATAGAAATTCCATGTAAAAAGAGAAAGGCAATGGCAATGGGGGTGGACTACCAGCCGCCTAGCCAGAATGAACAGATGAATGATGAAATGCTAAAAGAAATCAGGGAAGCTAACAAAAGCTACAACACTGGCGATTTCAATTACCCCGGTATCGACTGCGTCAATGTCACAGCAGGTCATGCTAGGAAGATAAAGTTTCTAGATGAAATAAATAACTGCTTCTTGGAATAGCTGGTTTATGAACCAAGAAGAGAGGAAGCTATTTTAGACCTAGTCTTTAGTGGAAAACAGGATCTGATGCAAGAAATAATGGTGTTGATGCCACTTGGCAATAGTGATCATAGCATGATCACATTTGATTTAATAAATGGAGGGAAGACAGCCAAGAAATCCACAGCACTAGCTTTTAACTTTCAAAAGGGAGACTTTGATACAATGAGGAAAATAGTTAAGAAAAAACTAAACAGAGCAGCTGCAAAGGTTAAAGATTTACATCAAGCATGAGCGTTGTTTAAAAACAATATCTTGGAAGCCCAGACCAGATATATTCCACACTTTAAGAAAGGTGTCAGAAAACCAAACGTTGGCGAGCATGGTTTAAAGGTGAGGTCAGAGATGCTGTTGTGGCCAAAAAAGCATCTTTCAGGAAATGGAAAAAGGAACCAAATGATGAAAACAGGAAACATAATCACTGGCAAGTTAGATGCAAGGGCATTAAACAAGCTTGCCATGGAAGCAAAAATGCATAATAAAAATATTTTCAGGTACATTTGTAGCAAAACACCTGTGAGAGTCAGTTGGACCATTAGATAATAGAGGGTAAAAGGAGCGCTAAGGGAGGACAAGGCCATAGCGGAGAGGCTGAATGAATTCTTTGCTTCAGTCTTTACTGAAGAAGATGCAGGGAAATTACACATGCCTGAATGGTATTTAAAGGTGATGTATTGGAAGAATTGAAACAAACCTTAATAAACCAGGGAGATGTATTACAACTATTTGATAAATCAAAGAGTAGCAAATCATCTGGACCAGATGATATACAGCCCAGGGTGTTGAAAGAACTGAAGTTAGAGATTGCAGACCTACTATTAGTAATCTGTGAACTATCATTAAAATCATCTGTGGTGCCTAAAGATTGGGGAATGGCCAATGTAATGTCAATTTTTTAAAAGGGTTCCAGAGGTGATCAAGGAAAGTACAGACTGCTGAGCCTGATATCACTACTGGGCAAAATGATAAAAACCATTATAAAGAATAAAATTACTGAACATGTAGATAGTCAGTCATGATTTGATGAGAGAAAGCCAACATGGATTTAGCCAATGAAGGTCTTGTCTTACTAATCTGTTGCATTTTTTTGAAAGTGTGAATAAACCGATAAAGGTGAGCTGGTTGATATAGTGTATCTGAATTTTCAGAAAGCCTTTGACAAGGTCCCTCATGAGAGACTTTTGGCAAAATTAAAAAGTCATGGGATAGGAAGCAGTATACTATTGTGAGTTAAAAACTGGTTAAAAGATAGAAAGCAGAGAATATGGCTAATTGGTCAATTTTCTCAGTGGAGAATGTTGAATAGTGGAGTGCCCCAAGGATCTGTGGTGGGCTTGCTGCTTTTTAACATATTCATACATGACCTGGAAATGGGAATGAGTGAGTGATCAAATTTGCATATGACACAAAATTATTCAAAGTTGTTTAAAATCTAAGTGGTTTGTAAAAACAATGCAAGAGGACCTTGATAAATTGGAAGATGATGTCCAAATGGTAGATGCAATTTAATGTGGACAAGTGTTAAATTATGCAATTCGGGAAGAACAACCCAATCTAACTTGATGCAAGGTTCCACATTAGGAACCACCACCGAGGAAAAGGATTTAGAGGTCATTGTGGATAATGCGAAGAAACCCTTTACCCAGGGTGCAGCAGCAGCGGAATCATAAGGAAGGGAATGGAGAATAAAATTAAGATATGGTGGCATTATAATATCATTCAACAGGATATAGCAGAATTAGAAAAAGTACAGAGAAGAGCCACCAAAATGGTAAAGGGATAGGATACCCCTATGAGGAAAGGCTTAAAAGGTTAGGGCTCTTCAACTTGGAAAAGAGAAGGCTGAGGGGAGATATGATAGAGGTCTATAAAATAATGAGTGGAATTGAACGGGTAAATGTAGATTGGTTGTTTACTCCTTCAAAAAGTAGAAAGACTAGAGACATGCAATGACGCTACAATGTAGCCCATTTAAGACTAATAGGAGAAACTATTTTTTTCACTAAGCGCATAATCAAACTCTGGAATTCGTTACTGGAGGATGTCGTTAAAGCTGTTCGTGTATCTGGGTTTAAAAAAGGTTTGGACAAGTTCCTGGAGAAAGTCAATAAACCATTATTAAAGAGGATCAAGGAAATCCACTCCTTACCCTAGGATAAGCAATGTGGAATCTATGTATCTTTTTGGAAATCTTGGCAGGTACTTGTGACCTGGATTGACCACTGTAGGAAACAGGATATTGGGCTTGATGGATTTTGGTCTGACCCAGTATAGCATCTCTTATATGCTTAAGGCAAGACAGGTAATTTTAGTGACTGAAGCAGTATGAAAGTTGAAGGAAACTCTATAGTCAAGCACACCACCAAGATATTTAACGGATCAAAGAGGGTGATCAGGACATCCTGAAGAATGGGAGCAAGTGAGGGGCAGCAATCCCTCCCAGCTAACCATGCGGGAGTTTTATCTGGGTTTAGCTTATAAACCAAGGTGAAATGGTTGCAAAGAGAATGTTTCGTTGAGGAAAGATTAGGTGTGTGTGGGTTTGTATAGGCAATCAACAGGGGACCCCAGAGGCATACATCTATTGCTGCTATTAGATTATTACAGAGCTTTTTGGTTTGACATGGAAGGAAAAGGTTGCCACAGGGGTTGTGAGTGGGGATCTTGTCTTCTCTACTGGAGAAAAAAAAAGGAGTAATCTTGCACTCACTAAGGCTGTGGTTGGCAGACGCAATATATCCTTAACAGTGGGGTAGCATAAGTGGGTGGACTAATTAGTCTTTTATCTGCCCTCATCTATCATGTTTCTATAAAAGAATCAAGGGTCTAGGTGAACAAGCAGAAAGAAGGATTGGAGCCCTTTTGTCACACACACATTGATATCAGCTTAATCTCTAAGCTATGTCCCAACTGCTTCTTCCTAGGGATGACGGTGAGCTGTGCTGGCTACACATTTGGATAAAGTGCTGTCCCAATGAGCTTAGGGGCTGGGATACTTGCTGAAAATGTGAATTAAGACAGAGGGGTAGAGAGTTTGTCTGTTGATCTGATCACTGTTGTATCAGAAAACGTAGTTGCTTACCTGTAACAGGGGTTCTCCGTAGACAGCAGGGGTATGCAGCCACACTCTGAAGGTGAAGTCCTCACTGAGCCTGAGTTGCCCGGATCTCTCATAGCTCAGAGAAGCTTTTGAGCCTCATGTGAGCATACATGCCTGCTTCTCTCCTGTTTTCCTCCAGAGAATCAGTTTGTTACATAGCAGAAAACCAATGCCCACTCAGATCCCTGTGCGGATGTGGGCTGATGCTTTTGTCTTCACCTTGATATGCAGGTTTCGTTCTTTTTTTTTTTTTTTTCCTGTGGTGATGGCAGGTGAGTGAGTGTGGCTGCATAACTCTCTGCTGTCTATGGAGAACCTCTGTTACAGGTAAGCAACTACGCTTTCTCTGGAGAAAAGCAGGGGGATGCAGGCACACTCCGAAGGTGAGTCCAGATCTGAGGGCCGCCACTGAAGCTGTCGTTTGACTGTTCTTCTTTTTTTTTTTTTTTTTTAATAAAAGGTGGTCCAAGAGAGAGAAGGGAGGTTTAACACTGGTTAAGTTGCAAAGAGTTTGCAGAGGACCACTTACCCAAAGGCAAAGTCATGAGCTAAGGATCAGTCCAGACTATAGTGTTTTGCAAAGGTGTGGATGGACATCCAGGTGGCTGCCTTGCAAATGTCCTGCGATGATATGGATGCTAGACTTGCAATGGAGGCGGCAGTGACCTGAAGGCTGTGTGGGCCCACCCAGTCTGGTGGTGTCAAAGTGGCCTCCTCATAGCAGAAGGCAATGCAGTCAGTTATCCAAGACAAGATGGTCTGCTTGGAGGCCTGTTGCCCTGGATTATTTGGATTGAATGTGAGAAAAACCTGGGAAGACTGATGTTCGCTAGTGCGATGTAGGTAGTACAAAATAGCTTGCCTGCAGTCTAAGGCATATAGCATTTCCTCTGGGGAGCCTCTCGGGGTGCTGGGAAAAGCACAGGCCAAGATGAGGGGTTGTTTGGGGTGGAAGTCCGCGATTAACTTGTTGAGGAATGTGGGATGAGTCCTGAGAATGACTTTGTTGTGAAGGAACTGAATGCAAGGAGAATAGTGTATGAGAGCCTAAAGTTCTCCGATTCTCCTGGCTGACATTATGGCTACGAGGAATACTTATGTGAGAAACTTGAGGGAGGCAGACATTAGGGGCTCAAAGGGAGGCTCTCATGAGCCCGAGAGTACCACATTGAGATCTCATGTGGGCACAGGGGGCCGGATGGGAGGCTTGATGTTCAGGAGTCCCTTCATGAATCTGGAGACGATTGGATGCATGGAAAGGTGCTTTCCTTCAATGGGCGCATGCAAATTTGCAGTTGCAGATACATGGTATCG
Source organism: Ichthyophis bannanicus (assembly GCA_033557465.1). NCBI lineage: Eukaryota > Metazoa > Chordata > Amphibia > Gymnophiona > Ichthyophiidae > Ichthyophis > Ichthyophis bannanicus. The sequence goes on from CM066034.1 coordinate 918,641,800, forward strand.
AACTGAGTTAGTCTGGAGGCTGGAGTTTGACAGATGCAGGAGGTAGGCGAGGACATGCCCACAGAGCAGTAGATGGGATTGAGATTCTGTGAGGCTGCCCAGCTGGAAAACTGGGAATACTTACGATGATAAGAGTTCTGTGTAGCTGGTTTGCGAGACACCTAGATGATGACGAGAACATCGGCATTTGTTCAGTGTGCGTTAGGATCCCTTCAGTTTCCAAGTAGTCAGTATAGGCTCTTGGGGTTGGGAAGCAAGAGGTGCCCCTGATACTGGGTGAGAAGGCCTGACTGAAACCCCAGAAGTATGCGGGGTGCCTGTAGCAGGGCAGGGAGATGAGGAAACCAGATTTGATAAGGCCATCTCGGCACTATGAGAATGAGCGACGCTCTGTCCTGCTTGGTTTTGAGTAGGACGCCTGTGATTAATGGGAAAGGTGGAAAGGGATAAAGGAGCCCCTGGGACCACTTCATGACAAAAGCATTGGCCGTCCAGCAATGCTAGCTGGGATGTATAGAAGGTGGGGCATTTGGAATTCTCAGGAGAGGCAAAGAGGTCCATATTCAACTCATCCTAGGCGTCGAAGATGGATTGAAGAACAGTATGGTCAAAGGACCATTTGTGTGGGTCCAGCTGTTGACTGAGCATATCAGCCAAGTGATTCAGCAATCCTGGGAGGTAGGTTGCCTGGAGGGTTGCCTGTATGAAGAGAGTGGAGGCCTAGAGACGTGTTATTTAGCGGCAGAGTTGAAGTGAGCCTGCGCTCCCTTGCTTGCTGATGTAGAACATGGAGACTTGATTTCTGTCCGTATCAGCATAATCTTGCCTTGAATCCAACGCGCAAAAATGGTGAGGGCATAATAGATGGCTTGTAGTTCCAAGACCTTGATGTGTAGTGATCTTTTGAGAGACAACCATGTTCCCTGTGATGACAGGTTCCGCAGGTGTCGGGTGGAAGTGTCTGTCATCGGGGTCAGCTGATGCAGCAGTGCCTGGAAGGAGCATCCATCAACAAAGTTTGATGGTGCTGCCTACCACAGAAGGCTACTCTGGAGGGTTGCCTTATTTTGTCCTTCCATGGGAATCGAGCAGTGCAGGGATTGGGTGCGCTGGCACCAATTGAGTCTGAGATGCCACTGCAGAGGGCACATATGCAGTCATGCAAGCGGGACAACAGGAATGCAAGTGGGACAACAGGAATGCAAGTGGCCCTGTGCCCCAGACGTTGCAGGAGCATGTGGGCTGATGCCATGTGCCCATGAGGGAAGGGTAGGACAGCCGTTATAGTTGGTGATTCAGTCATTAGAATTGTAGATAGCTGGGTGGCTGGTGGACGTGAGGATCATCTGGTAACATGACTGCCTGGTGCGAAGGTAGCGGACTTCACGCGCCACCTAGATAAGGTCTTAGATAGTGCTGGGGAGGATTCTGCTGTCTTGGTACATGTCGGTACCAATGACGTAGGAAAATGTGGTAGGGAGGTTCTGGAGGCTAAATTTAGGCTTTTAGGTAGGAAGTTAAAATCCAGAACTTCCAGGATAGCGTTCTCCGAAATACTTCCCGTTCCATGCGCAGGACCCAAAAGGCAGGCAGAGCTCCAGAGTCTCAATGAGTGAATGAGACAATGTGCAAGGATGAGGGGTTTGGATTTGTTAGGAACTGGGGAACATTTTGGGGAAACGAGGGGCTCTTCTGAAGGGATGGGCTTCACCTTAACCGGGGTGGAACCAGGCTGCTGGCATTAACCTTTAAAAAGGAGATAGAGCAGCTTTTAAACTAGATAACAGGGGAAAGACGACAGTTGCACAAGAGTGCATGTTTCGGAAGAATACTACCTTGAAGGATACTACCAAAAGCAGAGAGGTTCCAAAAAAGAGTAAAGTAGCCCAAATGCCCGTGAGTATGGCGCAGACAGAGCTTAAAGATTCCAAATTACCCATGCCTACCAATAGCCAAATTGATATGAATAAAATACAGATGGGAGAGTTAGACTATATAGCACTAAATGAGAGGTTAGATATGATTGGAATCACAGAGACATGGTGGAAGGAGGACAACCAGTGGGACACTGATACCTGGGTACAAACTATATCGTAATGATAGAGCTGATCAAATCGGTGGAGGGGTACGCTCTGTTAGAGAGGGCATTGAGTCAGAAAGGATTAAAGTTTTGCAGGAAATAAAATTTGCTGTAGAATCTCTATGGATTGAAATTCCATGTAAAAAGTGGGGGTGTACTATCGACCGCCTGGCCAGAATGAACAAAAGGATGATGAAATGCTCAAAGAAATCAAGGAAGCTAACAAAAGTTACAGCACAGTAATAATAATGGGTGATTTCAATTATCCCGGTATCAACTGGGTCAGTGCCATGGCAGGACATGCTAGGGAGATAAAGTTCCTAGATGAAATAAATGACTGCTTCTTGGAGCAGCTGGTTCATGAACAGACCAGAGGGGAAGCCATATTGGACCTGGTCCTTAGTGGAACACCAGATCTTGGGCAAGAGATAAGGGTGTTGGGGCCACTTGGCAATAGTGATCATAGCATGATCGCGTTTGATTTAATTAGTGGAGGAGGGAAGGTAAGGAAATCCTCAGTACTACCTTTTAATTTTCGAAAGGGAGACTATGATAAAATGAGGAAAATGGTTAAGAAAAAAACTAAAAGGAGCAGTTGCAAAGGTTAAAGACGTGCATCAAGCTTGGGTGGTGTTGAAAAATACTATCTTGGAAGCCCAGACCAGCTGTATTCCACGCTTTAAGAAAAGTGGAAGGAATTCCAAAAAACTGCCAGCATGGTTTAAAGGTGAGGTCAGAGAGGCTGTTGCCAAAAAAGCATCTTTCAGGAAATGGAAAAAAGAGCCAAACGACACAAACTGGAAAAAGCACAATCACTGGCAAGTTAAATGCAAGGCACTGATAAGGCAGACAAAGGGAGAATTTTTGAAGAAGCTTGCTGCGGAAGCAAAAACGCATAATAAAGACTTTTTCAAGTATATTCATAGCAAAAAACCTGTGACAGTCAGTTGGTCCATTAGATGATAGAGGGGTTAAAGGGGCACTAAGAGGCAACAAGGCGATAGCGGAGAGACTGAACAAATTCTTTGCTTTGGTCTTTACTGAGGCAGATATAGGGATGTTACCCATGACTGAAGTGGTATTTAAAGGTGCGGAAGAATTGAAGGAAATATCGATACATTGGGAAGATGTATTATAACTATTTGATAAACTGAAGAGTAGCAAATCACCTGGACCGGATGATATACGTCCAAGGGTGTTAAAAGAACTGAAATATGAGATTGCAGACCTGCTATTAGTAATTTGTGAACTATCATTAAAATCATCTGCAATACCTGAAGATTGGAGGATGGCCAACATAACGCCAATTTTTAAAAAGGGTTCCAGGGGTGATCTGGGAAACTACAGACCGGTGAGCCTGACGTCAGTACCGGGAAAAATGGTAGAAACCATCATAAAGAACAAAATTGCTGAACATATAGATAGTCATGGCTTAATGGGAGACAGCCAAGATGGCTTTAGACAAGGAAGATCTAGTCTTACTAATCTGTAATGTTTTTTTAAAGGTGTGAATAAACAGGTAGAGAAAGGTGAGTTGGTTGATATAGTGTATTTGGACTTTCAGAAAGCCATTCACAAGGTCCCTCATCCGAGACTTTTGGCACAACTAAAGAGTCATGGGATAGGAGGCAGTGTACTATTGTGGATCAGGAACTGTTTAAAAGATAGAAAGCAGAGGGTAGGGCTAAATGGCCAATTTTCCCAATGGAGAAAGGTGAATAGTAGTGTACCCCAGGGATCTCTGCTGGGTCCGCTGCTTTTTGACATATTCATAAATGACCTGGAAAAGGGAATAACGAGTGAGGTTATCAAATTTGCAGATGACACAAAACTATTTAAAGTTGTTAAAACCTATGAGGATTGTGGAAAATTGCAAGAGGATCTTGATAAATTGGAAGACTGGGCATCAAAATGGCAGATGAAATTTAATGTGAACAAGTGCAAAGTTATACACCTAGGGAAGAACAACCCAAACTATGGTTCCACAATGCAAGGTTCCACTTTAGGAACCACCGCCCAGGAAAAAGATTTAGGCGTCATTGTGGATAACATGTTAAAACCCTCGGCCCAGTGTGCAGCGGCGGCCAAGAGAGCAAATAGAATGCTAAGTATCATAAGGAAAGGAATGGAAAATAAAACAAAGGATATTATAATGCCTCCGTATCGTTCCATGGTGCGACCGCACCTTGAATATTGTGTGCAATTCTGGTCGCCGTATCTTAAAAAGGATATAGCATTACTAGAAAAGATACAGAGAAGAGCCACCAAAATGGTAAAGGAGATGGAAGGATACCCCTATGAAGAAAGGCTAAAAAGGTTAGGGCTCTTTAACCTGGAAAAGAGATGGCTGAGGGGAGATATGATAGAAGTCTATAAATTAATGAACGGAATGGAATGGGTAAACATAAATCGATTGTTTACATTATCAGAATATAGAAAGACTAGGGGACATGCAATGAAGCTACAGGGTAAACTATTTAAGACTAATAAGAGAAAATATTTTTTCACTCAACGTGTAATCAGACTCTGGAATTTGTTACCAGAGGATGTATTAAAGGCTGTTAGTGTAGATGGGTTTAAAAAAGGTTTGGACAAGTTCCTGGAGGAAAGGTCCATAAACTATTATTAAAAAGGGACCCAGGATATCAATGCTTGACCCCATACAAGTATTGTGGAACCTGTGTCTTTTGGGGAAACTGCAAGGTACGTATGACCTAGATTGGCCACTGTTGGAAACAGGATACTGGGCTTGATGGACCTTGGTCTGACCCAGTATGGAATTTCTTATGTTCTTATGAGTGGCAAGGTGTGGCTGCTGAGCTGATACAAGGCCTAGGCTCTTCCGGAGGGGAGAAATAGGATCTGCACTGCAAGGTGACTCTGTACCCCTATAATAGTTAGGTGTGTTTGAGGTATGAGTTCTGATTTGTGGGTGTTATTGAAGCCCAAGGTCTCTAGGATGGTGGAAGTAGTTTGGACGGTTTGATGTGCCGCTCCCAGCGATGACCCTATGATAAGCCAGTCATCAAGATAGGGATATACACAGTTTCCGTGACTTTTCAGGAAGCCTTCGACAACTGCTATGCACTTAGATGCTGATTCTGCTTCCCTTATGCCTGGCCACATTGCCCGCCCACCCCCTAGACGGGCCCAACAAAGACCCGATTCTGCTTCTGTGAGGTACAGATGCACCCGCGATGGCAGAATCTGGGAGATGTATGTCCTGACGTTCCCTGTATTCCATGGGGATCAACGCACAGGAGCCTGCCTGTCGTCCTGCTTGAATGCCACTGCAGGAGCGAGTGAGCAGTGGTATTTGTGCTGGGCCCACTGCTTTTTAACATCTTCATAAATGACCTGGAAATAGGAATAACAAGTGAGGTCATCAAATTTGCAGATGACACATGGCAATGGGCCTTCTATCTGGCTGCTAAGAATGCGATGAGCCACATTGGCTCCTGTCGCCCACTCATGGTTCAGCTCAGATGGCCCATATGGGCAGGTTCTCTGGAGGCCATTGCCAGGGTGGGGGGGGGGGGGGGTGCTGCAGAAAGTAGACTGCCACGCCCAGCATTTACTCTACCATCAGAGTGGAATAAGCCAGACGTCCATGTTGGTGCCGGGTAATGTAAAAAGGCCTGTCCTGAATTGCCTCTGTACCTCCCAACACCTGGCAACTCCCTCACGCTCACGTAATGCACTCCCCATACAAACACTGTATACATGTGGGGAGTGCTGCCGGCGGAATATGGCTGAGGAGGTCCAGCCTGCATGTCTAATGTCACTATTCACCGTTCGGAATGCTCAGTGAAGACTGAGGGAGCAGAGGACAATCCAAAAGAGGATTTTGTATTGGTAGTGCTTGTCCACGAACTTGAAACGAAGATATTTTCAATGATGCGGAGGAATGTGGACATGAGTGTAGCATCCTTCAGTCATGGCAGCTGAGCAGGGGGAGAATGGTGTTCAGAGAGTGCATTTTGAATTTCTCCTTATTTATGAATTCTTTGAGCTGCCACAGGTCGAGAATCAGCTGGAGACCCCCCAATTTATTTGGGGCTTAGGAAGAATCTGGAGTAAAAGCCTCAATTGACTTGGTTGGGAAGAACCAGCTCAATGGCGTCATTGATCAGCAGCAGTTGCACTTCCTGAGCCAGCTGGTGTACGTGGTTGCCGGCTGATACTGGGAGCGTGGGTGGAAGGCTAGAGCCTGAAGGAATTGAGCTTGTAGCCCACCTGGATGATGGTGAGGACCCAGTGGTCAGTAGTGATAGACTGCCAGGCCTCTCTGAACTGAAGGATGCGTCCTCCAACTGGCAGAGCATCAAAAGCTAGGTTTGGGCTTGGGAATGGTGGGCTGAGGGAATAGTTGGATCTTCCTCTCCTGCTGTTGGGGGCGCTGGCTGTAGGGTTTGCTCTGAAGGTGCTGCTGAGGTGGCCTGGAGTAAGGCTGGTTTTGGTGATGTGGAAAGAATTGCTGGAAATATTGGTAATGGTAGAGTCGTGGACACTGAGGGAGTGGTGGTCTGATGACCATAAGAACATAAGAAAAGCCATACTGGGACAAGTATCTTGTTTCCAACAGTGGCCAATCCAGGTCACAAGTACCTGGCAGGTTCCCAAAAGACACACAAGTACCACAATGCTTTCCCAGGGTAAGCAGTGGATTTCCCGAGTCCTCTTTAATAATGGTTTATGGACCTTTCCTCCAGGAACTTGTCCAAACCTTTTTTAAACCCAGCTACAGTAACCGCTTTTACTACATCCTCTGGTAACGAATTCCAGAGTTTGATTATGTGCTGAGTGAAAAAAATATTTTCTCTTATTAGTCTTAAATGAGTTACAATGTAGCTTCATCGCATATCCCCCTAGTCTTTCTACTTTTTGATGGCGTAAACACCCGACCTATGTTTACCCCTTCCACTCCATTCATTAATTTATAGACCTCTACCATATCTCCCCTCAGCCATTTTTTTTTCAAGTTGAAGAGCCCTAAACCTTTAAGCCTTTCCTCATAGGGGTATTCTTCTATCCCCTTTACCATTTTGGTGGCTCTTCTCTGTACCTTTTTTAATTCCTCTATATCCTTTTTAAGATACGGCCAGAATTACACACAATATTCAATGTGTGGTCGCAACATGGAATGATACAGAGGCATTATAATATCCTTGATTTTATTCTCCATTCCTTTCCTTATGATTCCTAGCATTCTCTTTGTTTTCTTGGCCGCTGCTGCACACTGGGCAGAGGGTTTCAAGGTATTATCCACGATGACATCTAAATCTTTTTCCTGGATGGTGGTTTCTGAGGCGGTACCTTGCATTGTGCAACCAAAGTTTGGGTTGTTCTTTCCTAGGTGCATAACTTTGCACTTGTCCACATTAAATTTCATCTGCCATTTGGATGCCCAGTCTTCCAGTTTATTAAGGTCCTCTTGCAATTTTTCACAATCCTCCTGTATTTAACAACTTTAAATAATTTTGTCATCTGCAAAGTTGATCACCTTTGCAGATGATACACCCCGCGGTACTCTAGTACCGGTATTCTAGTATTCTGTTCCATGTAAAACAAGCTCTGCATTGTTAACTGTTGTTAATTGTACACCGCAACTGATCGCTGGAAGATGCGGTATATAAATAAGTGTTAAATAAATAATAAATAAATAATAATAAATTTACTTTTCTCCATTGAGAAAATTGGCCATTTAGCCCTATTGTCTGCTTTCTGTCTTTTAACCAGTTCCTGATCCACAGTGCTACACTGTTTCCAATCCCATGACTTTTTAATTTCGCCAAGAGTCTCTCATGAGGGACCTTGTCAAAGGCTTTCTGAAAATTTAGTTATGCTATATCAACTGGCTCACCTTTGTTTACCTGTTTATTCACACCTTCAAAAGAATATAACAGATTAGTAAGACAAGACTTTCCTTGGTTTAATCCATGTTGGCTTTCTCCCATTAAACTATGACTATATACATGATCAGTAATTTTATTCTTTATAATGGTTTCTACCATTTTGCCCAGTACTGATGTCAGGCTCACCTGTCTGTTTTCCGGATCACCCCTGGAACCCTTTTTAAATATTGGCGTTACCTTGGCCATTTCTCCACTCTTCAGGTACTACAGATGATTTTAATGATAGTTCACAGACTACTAATAGTAGGTCTGCAATCTTATATTTCAGTTCTTTCAATACCCTCGGATGTATACCATCTGGTCCAGGTGATTTGCTACTCTTTAATTTATTGAATAGTTGTAATAACATCTTCCCATTTATCGATATTTCATTCAAGCCTTGTCTTGCTAATCTGCTATATTTTATTCAAGGTATGAATAAACAGACCAATGTAAAGCTGGTTGATATAGCATATCTGGATTTTCAAAAAACCTTTGACAGTGTCCCTCATGAGAGACTCTTGGTGAAATTAAAAAGTCACGGGATGGAGGCATTGTACAACTGTGGATCAGGAACTGGTTAAAAGATAGAAAGCAGAGAGTAGGGCTATATGGTCAATTTTCTCAATGGCGAAAGGTGAATAGTGGAGTACCCCAGGGATCTGTGCTGGGCCCACTGCTTTTTAATATCTTCATAAATGACCTGGAAATAGGAATAACAAGTGAGGTCATCAAATTTGCAGATGGCACAAAATTATTCAAAGTTGTTAGGATTGTGAAAAATTGCATGAGGAATTTGATAACTTGGATGACTGGATGTCCAAACGGTAGACAAAATTTAATGTTGACAAGTGCAAAGTTATGCACCTAGGAAAGAACAACTCAAACCATGAATGTATGATGCAAGGTTCCATATTAGGAACCACCAACTAGGTCAAAGATTTGTGTCATCGTGGATAATACATTGAAAACCTCTGCCAAATGTTCAGCGGTGGCCAAGAAAGCCTATAGAATGCTAGGAATCATAAGGAAAAGAATGGAGAATAGCACCAAGGATATTATAATGCCCCCTTACTTGATTTGCAGCTTGTCGTGCTGTGAGGGTTTGTGTGCATCAGTGATGCTGAGGGCTAAGCTATCTGTATCTTAACTACTGGTAGGGTCTCCCAAGATGGACAGGTCTCAGCTGAGGTGCCAGACCAAGACAAATCACCCATCTAGGCAGCAGCAGAATGGGATGGTATTGGCGGAGGAGGATCACATTTCTGTGACAGTGGCAACAACACTAAAACCTGTGCTGAAGATAGGCCTGGCAATCTACTTCCGTATCTTGCCACGAAAACCCAATGGATAGTTAGAACAAAAAAAATTGCACTATAGCACTGGAAGATGAGACCCCAGGTTCTGAAGGCACTCAACTGGCTACTGGGGAGGAGCTGAAGGCTTTTCAGAGTAAAGCCATCATTTATGATGTGTTTGGATCAAAGCCCTTGGGACGTCTGACTGCTGATGTAGATGTGCATGAAATGAAAGTCAGAAGCTACAAAGATGTCCTACATATTGGGACATGGAACGTACAAAGCATGAACCAAGGGAAGTTTGAGATGGTCAAGAATGAAATGGAATGTGTAGAGTTGTCTGTTGGGTGTCGGTGAACTGAAATGGACTGGCATCGGGCACTTTACATCTGATGATCACATGGTCTACTATGCTGGAAAAGAAAGACAAAGAATAAATGGTGTTGCATTTATAATTAAGAAAAAATCCTCCAAGAACTGTGATGAAATTCAATGTAATCAGTGAATGCTTAATTTTTATTTGTCTAAGAGGACTGCTTATCAACACAACTATAATTTAAGTATATGCCCCAACAGCTGCAGAAGAGGATGAAATTGATGAGTTCTATGAATAAGTAGAAGCTGAAATTGACAGAACATGCAAACAGAAAGCCTGATGGTCATGGGTGATTGGAACACAAAGGTTGACAACAAAGATGAAGGCAAAATGGTTGGAAAATATGGATTTGGCAACAGAAATGAAGCTGGAGAAAGACTGATTCTGCAAGACCAACGATCTATTCATCTCAAACACCTTCTACCAGCAACACAAGCGGCAACTACACATGGACGTCACCTAATGGATTGTACAAAAATCAAATTGGCTACATCTATGGAGGTCAATGATGGAAAAGCTCTATAACATCAAGAAAGACAAAACATGGAGCTGACTGTGGTACAGATCACCAACTACTAGTATGCAAACTCAAGCTAAAGTTGAAAAAGAACAAGCCTCTCATGAATGTAGCAAAATATGACCTTGAGAATATTTATTTTATTTATTTATTTATTTATTTATACATCTTTTCTATACCGCCACTTCCAGAGATCAGTGGCGGTTTACAGGTAACATAAACTTTAATAATGGAGTACTATTATTTTACATAGAACAGATTTAGAACAATGAACATTCAACTATTAATTGTAACTTATAGATACCAGGAGATAGTAGGAGAGGTAGGAACATTTGAACTGGGTAAGAATTAGATAAAGTTTCAAAAATACTACCAACAGTATATCAACAGTAAAGGGATATATTTACATTATATTACAGTTATTCACATTAGCGACAAGTAATTGCTTTCAAAGAGTAAGCTTAAACTAGGTGAGCAATGTGAAATGTGTGGGAAAGATTTTATGCTTGTCTAGGTAGGGTCATTGAGTGACTGATGATCGGTGTTTTTCTCAGTGTTAGGATTATCTTCAATGTGAAGGTTATTGTAGTGCAGAGTGAATAGATGGGTTTTTAGGTTTTTTCTAAATAATTGAAGGTCCTTGATTTCTCTGATTTCAGTCGGGAGGTTGTTCCATAATGTAGGAGCGAAGTATGAGAAAGCTGTGTTGCTTGTCTTCTGACTTGTCTTTCGGATAGAATCAGGGACTTGTAACGTGTGAAGGTTTATTTTTCGTCTTGATCTATTTTCATGTGGGATGTTGATGAGTGTAGATAAGAAGGATGGAGCTATGTTATTAAAGATCTTAAATGTATTGACTAAGGTCTTGTAGATGATTCTGCATGAGACGGGTAACCAATGGAGAGTGTAGAGAATCGGAGATATATGATCCGAAAGTTTCGCTTTATGGATAATCCTTGCGGTGACATTTTGGGCTAATTGAAGTGTGTGAATATTTTCTTAGAGGTCCCTTGAAGAATACCATTACAGTAGTCTAAATGTGGTGTAATAAGTGTTTGTACTATGGTTCTGAAATCAGTGTTATCTATCAATGGTCTAAGTTGTTGGATCGTCCTTAATTTGAAATATATTGTTTTTACAGATTGTTTTATATGTTTAGTGAGGCTGAGGGTCTTATCCAGCGTGACTCCTAAATATTTGATCTCATCTTTGACTGGGAGAGAGTTATTTCCAATGTTGATTTCAAGTGGGGGAGTGAAGCTTATACCACCAGAATTTATACTGCCTGCAAAATTACTGCTTTAGATATAAATAATGGAGCTCCAGAAGAGTTATGGGATGACATCAAGAAGATTGTGTTGGAAGAAAGTGAGAAATCCTCTACAAAAAGTGAAAAAGCAAAAATGGCCAAAATGGATGGCCAAACAAACTCTGAAAATTGCCCAGGAACACAGAGAAGCTAAAGCCAGAGGAAAAAGAGAGGCGATCGCAGAACTCAACAGAGATTTCTAATGTGCAGCAAGACAAGACAAGGAAAAATACTACAATGATGCATGCAAGGAAAAAGAAGCAGAAACTATTAGAGGAAGAACAAGATCAGCTTTCCTAAAGCTGCGAGAGTTAAAGAAAGAATTCCAGCCTCAAATTGGAATGTTACAAGATGCTCAACGATCCATGTTGAATGATGCTGTGAAGATCAAGAAAAGGTAGAAAGAATATACAGTGTCATTATATGATAAAAATCAAGTGGACCAACAGCCATTTCAACCTTATCTGGAACTATTGATGAAAGAAGTTGAAGCAGCATTGAAAGCCTTATCAAAGAACAAGGCACCAGGCATTGATAGCATTCCCATAGAAGTATTACAGCAATCTGATGCAGCTGTTACCATACTTACAAGGTTCTGCTGGGAAATTTGGAAGACAACATCATAACCAACTGACTGGAAAAGATCTGTATTTATACTAATACAAAAGAAAAGTGATCCAACTGACTGTGGAAATTATCGCACAATCGCTCTGATCCCACATGCCAGCAAGATTCTACTCAAGATTAGTCAGCAGAGATTACAACCATACCTGGAACGAAAACTACCTGAAGTGCAAGCAGGGTTCAGGAAAGGGCGAGGAATGAGACATGGCGGATGTGAGATGGATCCTTTAAAATACTTATTGACTACAGCAAGGCTTTTGACTGTGTAAACCATGAGAAACTCTGGGCCACATTAAGAAGCATGGGTATACCAGAACACCTGATCGTTTTCTTGCATAACCTTTACATTGATCAAGAAGGAACAGTTCGAATGGAACAAGGAGAGAGTGGTTTAAAATCAGCAAAGGTATACAACAAAGCTGCATACTTCCCCCTACCTGTTTAATTTATATGCAGAATAAATCCTTAGAGAAGCAGTACTGTATGAAGATAACAGGTGTGAAGATTGGTGGGAGACTCATCAACAACCTTTGCTATGCTGATGATACCACTGAAAGTGAAGACGATCTGAAACATTTGCTTCTCAAGATCAAGGAACATAGTCTTCAAATGGGCCTGCACCTTACTGTAAAGAAGACAAAGATCCTGACAGCTGGAAAAATCAATAAGTTCATCTTTAATGGAGAAGATATTGAAATAGTGGACAACTTTAACCTACTTGGATCAACTATCAATAAAGAAGCAACAAGCAGTCAAGAAATCAGACAATGCATTGCTCTTGGCAGAATTACTATGAAGGACCTAGACAAGATTCTCAAGAGCAGAGATGTCTCTCTCCATACAAAGATTCAACTTATTCAAGCCATAGTATTTTCAGTAACATCATATGGATGTGAAAGTTGGACAGTGAAAAAGATAGACAGGAAGAAAATTGATGCCTTTGAATTATGGTGCTGGCAACGAATACCGTGTATACCATGGACTGCCTGAAAAACAAAACCAGTTTGTACTAAATGAGATCAAACTTCAGTTTTCCTTAGAAGCTCAGATGACAAGACTTCGACTTTCATACTTTGGACACATCATGCGAAGAGAGAGATCATTAGAGATAGACATCATGCTTGGCAAGGTAGAAGGTCATCGCAAAAGAGGAAGGCTAGCACTGAGATGGATCTATACAATAACAGCAACTATGGGTGCTAGTCTGTCAACAATTAGCCGCCTGACTGAAGACCGAGCACAGTTTACGACAACTATCCGAAGGGTCACCATGAGTCGACACTGACTCGACGGCACTTAACAACATTATAATGCTGCTGCATCATTCCACATTGTGCAACCGCACCTTGAGTATTGTATACAATTCTGGTTGCCATATCTTAAAAAGGATATAGCAGAATTAGAAAGGTACAGAGAAGAGCCACCAAAATGGTAAAGGGGATGGAAGGCTACCCTTATGAGGAAATGTTTAAATAGTTAGGGCTCTTCAACTTGGAAAAGAGACGGCTGAGGGGAGATATGATAGAGGTCTATAAATTTAATTGATGGATTGGAACGGATAAATGTACATCGGTTGTTTAAACCATCAAAAAGTAGAAAGACTAGGGGACATGGAATGAAGCTACAATGTAACCCATTTAGGACTAATAAGAGAAAATATTTTTTCACGCAACACATAATCAAACTCTGGAATTTGTTACCGGAGGATGTAGTAAAAGCTGTTGGTGTAGCTGGGTTTAAAAAAAGGTTTGGACAAATTCCTGGAGAAAAGGTCCATTAACCATTATTAAAGAGTACTGGGGAAATCCACTGCTTGCCCCAGGACAAGCATTATGGAAACTTTGTGCCTTTTGGGAGCCAGGTACTTGTGACCTGGATTGACCACCGTTGGAAACAGGATACTGGGCTTGATGGACCATGGTCTGGCCCATTATGGCATTTCTTATGTTATTATAATGAGCTGAAGAGAGAGGCTCTGCTGGTTGTGTGGCCAGCTCTCAAACCATGGAGGAGTGATCCTTTACTTCAGATATGTCCTCCTGCACCTTGTAACCAAATAGGCTGTCTCCTTGGCAAGGGGCATCCATTAAACAGCCATGGAGATCCTCCCGGAATCCATAGAAATGGAGCCATGCCATGCATCTGGCTGAGATGGCCTAGGTGTTGTGCATGCCACTGAATCATAAATGACATATGTTACGTGGATGATGTGGTAGAGTAATTCATAAAGATGGGTCACTAGCTGTGTCTGATCTCAGTGGCATGATCATCGAGGCGAAGGAGGAGGTCATGATGGAAGTGGAGCATCTGCAGTTGAGCTAGAGTCCACATGGCTAGGGTGTTTTGGTAAGACTTCCTACCAATGGCATTGAGAGTCTGCTGTTTCTTATCCGAGGGTGTCTATGACTGAGATTTGGAGCTCTTGGACTTTTTCAGAACTTCCTCCAAAACCACTGACTGGCGAAGGAACTACTTGTTTGAAGCCGGGAGCTGATAGAACCTTGTATTTCTAATCCAGACATTGTGACTTGGTGCTGCCCGACACTGGTGTTTTCCAGAAGGAGGCTTGCAGGTCTATGAGGATCTGGGATACTGGGAGGACAGGGACCTCCTTAGGGGACACTGCAGACCTATAGTATGGACTGGAAATCATTCATTGGTGGGGTTTGAGAGTCGCTGAGGGAAAGCACTTGCAAAATTTTCTAAAGGAATTTGGGATAGGAAAGGTCCTCCACCAGTTCTTTGGGGATCTCCTGTTCCGGGATGTCAGGGAGTCCCCCCATGGAGGAGTCATAGGGCTGCCAATGGCGAAGGAAGACCCCCCAGGGACTCTGCGTTGTCGTCAGTGGGGGTTGCCTGTCAGTGAGCGTGGATGAGTCTGGCATTCGCATTGGAAGGGGGGAGTCAGCCTGGGGTCACAGGGTGCCTCCATTTGGGGGGTAGGGGAGGACACCATTTGCAGGATAGCACAGTTATCCTGAACAAACCTCTGGAGGAGGGAGAGGAATGAAGATTGCGGAATGGAAGGTCCCTCGGGAGGGGAGGCTCTCAGGAGTGGAGACAGGCCACTTGGCTGGTGGCCCCCCTGGGGTTCGCTCCATGGCGCTTAGCGGCAGGTCTACCTGGAGCTTTGGTGGCGACAACCCCTGAGGTGAAGGAATGAGATTTGCTATGTTTTTGCTGGTTTTTAGCTTTGCTTTTGGGTGAGGAAGTCGTGATGTTTGGGGTAAGTTCTGGTGGGGGAGGAGTGGAGCTGGCCAGCGGGATCAGCAGGCCGAGGCTCCTTGACCCTGATGCCAATGCCAGAGGAGAGACTGTTTCTGGCAGTGTGGCTGCCCTTATAGAGCCTGTTCGTGCTGTGTCTAGGCTCGAAGGGAGGAGGGAAGTAGAGCATGTTGAGTCCACGGACATAGATGGAGCCCTGTAGAAGCGAGCGAGTGCAGTCACTGAGCAGGGGTACTCGGAGTCCAATGTTCTTCCTCTTTTTGAATGACAGCATTTGTGGCCTACAGTTGCGCAGCTCTGGTGAGGGAGGGGCGGCCCCGTGCTTGTTGCTGCTGGCTGCAGCGATATTTTTTTGTTTTTCTTTCAACATGATCGCCGAGGAAAGGAGCATCGCAAAGGACGTGTTGTCGCAAGAGGATTTTGAGAGGAGCAGGCAGTGAGGGGGGGGGGGAGGGAGAACCGTGCTACATCTGAGCGGTCAGGGGAAAAAATGATTCTCTGGAGGCAAACAGGTAGGAAGCAGGCATGCATGCTGAGATGAGGCTCAAAAGCCTCCCTGATTTATGGGAGATCGAGGCAACTCAGGCTCGGTCAAGACTTCACTTTCAGAGTGTGCCTGCATCCCCCTGCTTGTCTCTGGAGAACTTCTGTAACTCAGGATTGGGACTGAAATCTGCTGAAGAAATCAAAATTTTTCATGCTGTGAATGTTTGACCGAAATGAAAGGGAGCTAGCTTTTCAGGTCTGGTTTCTCTCTTATAGCAGGCTACTCTCTCTTCTCTCTTTAGTTCATCTTTTCCTTTTCCCATGTCTCTCTTGTCTCTTTATTTATTTATTTACATTCTCTTATATACCGCGCTATTCTGCATCAGTGCGGTTTACATTGAACAAACTGAAATTACATTGAACAGGGCATTATAACTTGGAGATAACTATTTTTTTACAGGGAACATGGGCTATGGAACTTTTAGTTGTTGGACATCTTAGGCTTTCTCTCATGTTTTAATACAAATAAACTAATCTGTAAAGAGAGAAATAATGAAAACTGGGCTTCTTGGGCCTTCCTTCAAACTATCTCAACTTTCACCTCATGGTTTGATATTACCAAAACTCAGTGATGCCACTGACAAGCTTCCTGTTTCTGGTTGGAGGTGGTTTAGATATTGTTGTCCACCCTGTGGATGTAAACTCTAACTTTCCTTTTTGGCTTTGCAGCTGTATCATGGGCTTTATTAGCAAGGAGAGTGAGCGTACCCTTCTGAAGGACAGGATGCCGGGAACATTCTTGCTGCGATTCAGTGAGAGTAGCAAGGAAGGCGCCATCACGTTTACCTGGGTGGAGAGATCCCAGAATGGTAAGCAAATGCGGCATTTATTTACAACTTGTATAGACACATTCTTTATAGAAATGACACAGTTTGGGGAGGGGGATGGGTGTATCGGAACCTTTATTCTAGTGCCTAGTACCCCCTGCATTCATACCAAACATAGAGGAATATTTCCAAAGCGATTGCCCTAGTTGACAGGTTTCTTCCCCAACAGCAGCTCATGTGTCTTCTCAAATCATACATGTATCCAGGCATGAAAAGGGCCGTTCCTGTGGGAGTGTGGCAGGGTGGAGGGAGCGGTACACAGACAAATGATTTTCAAATGTACCTGCACTAGTTTTACTCCCTTCCCTGCCCTGCCCTGCCCCCACCCTTGGTCACCCATACAAATAACAGACGCAGAGTATTCAAGCAGCTTCTACTCATGCATCTTGGAAGCAGTTTTCAAAGGGAAATAAACTGGGTAGTTTCCATTTAGAAATGAGCTATAGTTTCCCAGTCTTTGTGGTTGTGTCGGAACTCTTTAATCTCCAAAAACCTCAGGGACTCCCGTTCATCCCTAGCTCTCTCTCTTTCTGGACCCCCCTCCCCTCAGCGCCAAGCCTATCCCCAATAGCCCTCTTTATCACCTTTCCCCTTCCTCTCTCTCCTCCAATCTTTCTCTCTGTTCCCCGTCCCAAGCCAATTACTGCAGTTTCTCTCTGCCCCCACAGCCACTGCTGATCCCATCTCTCCAGCAACTTCTGTATCCTGCTCGCATGGATTAAGCAGCATGCAAAGACTTTCTCTTCTCTGTGTCCTGCTGACCAGTGTAATGGCCTCATGGACTTCAGGGGTCCATGGACCACAGGCCGGAAACCACTGAGCTTCCAGGTCCTCCCCCAACCCCAGTATTGAAAATCCCTGCCAGCAGGGGGGATCCTCTTACTTGGAAGAGCATGAACTATTGAAAATCACTCCCAAAGAGACCAGGCACGGAAAGGCGATAGAGGTGGATGATGATAGGAAATAATGGAGATGAAATGGAAGGATTCAGAGTGGAAATCGGCAGAGGAGGGGGAAGTGGGAAAGGGACTATGAGTAGATGAGTTGAAGGGGGAAAAGAAGGGTGAACAATGACAGCTGTACCTGTTGCATCCAGAATGTTTTGCTTCACCAGATGCATGTGTGCAGCCTAATCATGTATTGGGAATATATATCAGAAAACGGACATCTAGGTCCATGCATGGCAGATTGCAGTGGTATTTTATAAAAGACTCACTGGACCTGGAGCCTTTTACAAAATATGTGTAGTGCCGCAAAAACGTATGTATGTGATGGCTTGGAGGGCAAAAGAAGCTATTTTACAAAAGAGCAGCATCACCTGGGGCTTTTCATATGTCGGTAGCGCTACTTACGCACAGAAGTGGTGATTTTGCTAGTTAAATATATAAGTGATGGAATTTGCAAAACGACATGTCCAAGGGGAACCAGTTCAGAAGCTGAGTTCTGAAGCTGAAACTTTTGCAATTTCTTAGTGGATTTTTTAGCATAAGAGAGAAGCGCAATTCCCCTCTAGCTCTTTTCCAAAGCTGAAGTGCAAACAAAAAGTTAGTTGACAGTTATGAGTGATTCGAAGCAGATGTAAATTTCAGTACTGACATTTTCTCTGCTATACATGTATTGGCATTCTAAAATACGGAATACTTACAAGGCCTACCTACAACACGCTTCCTTTAAATCCGTACCTGCCACTCAAGTATATGTATAAGAAGCACATTCTCTAAAATCTATACGTATGGGTTTGCCCATTTACATAAGCATATTGGCTTTTTACACATGTAAATAGCACCTAAGCCTTCTAACATTGCTTCTGTTGTGCAGTGCAGTCAGCTCATCTTGCAGTGAAAACACTGACTGATGTGGGAAGTGCTGCAACTTTTGCATTCTCTTCAAGAGCTCTGCTGACTGACTGCTTGTGAGACTGCACCATTTACACAGCATGCGGGCCAGACTGAGGTTTAAATTAGCAGTTGAGCAGCAGCACTTCACTTTCTCCTGCTGTGTCCTGTTAGACCCCTTTAGCACAGGCAGCAAAACTGAGGTAGTAAAGTGGGCTCTTGTGAGTTGAGCTGTATGTCATGAGAGGTGTACTGACCTGGCTAGATAAAGCGGCAGCAGCACGGGGCCACAGCAGAGTCAAACAATCACTTGTACATAAAAGGGGAAAACGCAAGAGTATGACACAAGGTGGCGATGGAAGGGCGAGGGTAAGGAAACGATGGGGAGGGGAGGGGAGAGGAAATATGAGAGGCAAGGGAAGATGGGAGAGAGTAAAGGAGAGCAAATTTGCTGAGAATTGAGCAAGGGCACGGGGTGAAGACAGCAGGAAATCACAAGAGCAAATAAAGAGGCATAGTCATGGAGGGAACTTGGAGTAGGAATAGAGGATGAGGACCACAAAAGTCCCAAACGGGGAAGAGAAGGATTTTGCAGTCTCTCTTCTCTGGGGGTATATTTGTATTAGTGCGATTTAGCTAATTTTATTTTCATTAATTGATTGTAATACTAAACTCTAATAAAAGTGATTTCATTTTTTAAAAATGAACACTTTTATCAATACTGGCTAGTGAATTTTTGATACTTTAATTAGTGCAGTGGCCAGAAACTATTTGCAGTTTGATCCTGTTCATAGCTTAGTAGAGTTTTCTTTACAGTATGGAAAGTGCATTCTATTTGGATAGATACATGGGTAACTTCACAAAATGACACATGTACAAAGGGGTAAAGAATATGGTATTCATTCAGCTGACAAAATACAGAGGACAGGGGTCCTTTGAGAAATCACTAGTTTGAACTCCTCTCCTCCCATCCAACTCCCCATTCTAACCAGTCCAACAGGAAATCATCCCAAGGCCAGCAGAGTAAAATGGGGTGGGTGCAGCATGCAATTCAGTTCCTAATCCGCTTCAGCCCCCACCCCCGTTCCAAAAATCCTGACTGGAGGAGGAGCCTGTCTTCCTTCCCATCATCTCCAGTGTTAAATCCAGAACTGCCCAGTTTGATCGAACTGGGAATATATTGTACAGAGGAGCTCTTTTGCCAGAGACGGTAAGAGATAAGAGGATTCTCCTGCTAGTGATGGGAGGACAGGGGCAAGAGAGCCCAGGAAAACAGGGACTATGGGAACAGACTGATATTGTAAGGCCCTGTTAATTACAAGAGACCGATTACTAATTATCACTAATTTCCTGTATAGTCCAGATCCAAAAGTCAGTACAGGTGCAAT
Source organism: Ichthyophis bannanicus (assembly GCA_033557465.1). Taxonomy (NCBI): domain Eukaryota; kingdom Metazoa; phylum Chordata; class Amphibia; order Gymnophiona; family Ichthyophiidae; genus Ichthyophis; species Ichthyophis bannanicus. The sequence goes on from CM066034.1 coordinate 918,661,719, forward strand.
CAGAATCTCTGTTTATTAGATAACTGATGGACAAATACAGGCAGTAGGGAGGAGAATTTCTGACAGTCATCAGACACCAGACAACTCCAGAATCCCTCCTCCCACTGAGTACAATAGTCGTGTTACATATATACGTTTTTTGCTTCCGTGTATGCAGTCTCCACATTCATCCCTCTGTGAGGGCCTCTCTGTGTCTTTTCTCCCCCCTCCCTTCGTTTCCTGCTGCTGACCTCTCTGACCCCTCTGTTCCTGTTTCAACATCTCTAAGGCCTCTGTCTTGCCCATACTCACCAACTGTCAAAAACCGTCTACTGTCTTCAGGGCTAACGGCCCAACTTTGCATGGTTTCCTGTGTATGTGCCTTCTGCAAAACGTCTCTGCATGGATCCTTCAGTCCAAGCATACACTTTGCTAAGGCTTATATTTATTTATTTATTTAGCTGTATTTATATCCCGCTTTTCACCGGGTCAAAGCGGTCAATTGGGAGATACATTTAACACGAGGGGATATGACACACATACGCTATTACTTACAGGGAACATGGGCAATGGAGGGTTAAGTGGCTTGCCCAAGACCACAAGGAGTACCTATAGGACTAGAAATCCCAGTCCCTCCGGCCTGAGATTGCTGTCCCCAGGTGGGACTTGAACTCCCGGCCCTCCGGCCTGAAGTACCTTGTCCTAACCACTAGGCCACTCCTCCCATATTTCCTAGGCCACTCCTCCCATATTTCCTAGGCCACTCCTCCTATATTTCCTTATATGGTTCTTTATGCTGGCCTGTTTCTCCTTGCCCACTGTATAGTAGTTAGGTTGACATATATATTTTTATTAGAGCAGAATAAAGGCCATTGAGTGATTATGAACCAGGAACATATACCTAAACCTTATAATCCCTACAATTCACCCATTTTTTTTTTTTTTATTGTGGAGGAGATAAGACCAAATCAGAGAATTCTGAAGTGGGGACCACAGCATAGGAAACATTCACATGTGTATGGCATGTTAACCAATTACCTACATTCTGTCTTCCCTTAAAGTCATCAATATGTAAATCTGACAGGTGGCGTATTTTATCCATAGCATTAAGCACAAACACTGAATGATTCGCTATGACTATACAACAAATAGTGGCATTAATAAAAGAGCAAAAGGCCTCATTCAGAAGCAAGGAGCAAATCTAGGGCTTGTCTATTTTTGCAGAGTCATTTGTGTATTTTGCTCCAATGACTCTGACAACTTACTAATAGAATCAATAACAGCTTTCATTTGAACATACAGTAAGCATTGCAGACGGCGTATAGCCATACCAAGTTCAGCAGTTATGGCAGGCGTCTGGAAAGGTATCAAGGAAGTCCAGCATCTAACCTATGTGTAATAGCAATGGAAAACACAAGGGTATCAAAAAGTTCAGCAGAATGTTCCAATAAGAATTCAGTTCAAGGCAGGGTTTGATTGAGAACTTCTTTGGAGATATGGGTTGTACTGTGAACACGCAGAAGTAAAACTAATTGTCCATCAGGATGAAGGAAACAGATGGTGTCCCAAGGAGCAGGTTTGGCAGCAATTATCTTGGTCAGCAACAGTTCATACAGGAAGGAAGTAGATCAAACAGAGGTGACAGTTGGAGAAACCTTCAACTGACTGACATGAGTCCAAGTGTCAGTATCATTCAAGTGGGCAGCAAAGGGGGAAGCAACGGTGACAATGGTGGGCTGGATACAGACTGTGTAGTAGCCACCCGATCAGCAATTTCTTGAAACGCGATCCGAAGCCAAGGCTCTGGTCGAACCTCTCTAATGTAAATTAGCTAAATCAAATAGACAATGTGGGAATCACTTATTCAAAAGTAGCCTTAAAGAGATAAGCTTAAAGCATGGCTTAGAAAAAGAGCAGAAATACAGCCTGATGCACTAGCTTCCAGGCATATATTCCTGGATACATGATAGCATTTAAAACATAATGCAGCAGACACTTGTCACTCTCCAGAGAGAGCAGAAGGAGAGAATGCACAATACTGTTTATACCATTATACCATTCTATATAAATTGCAAACAAGCTTGAACCAGTTCAAAAGGTCACACAAAAGTCAGCATTATGTAGTTGCAGTAGGGGTCGCTGTTGTCCACAGGTGTGCTGCATCAGATCTGAAATAACTTCTTATCAGAATGTCCTTCACTCGCTCCACCAATTCAGTTGCCTGAAATTCTACAAGTACAAACAAAAGAATACTATTTCCCTTCCCCCTTCTTCTTCCTGGATTGCTTTCTGGGATTGCTGCTCGCACACAACAGCTAATCCTTCTAAAACAATTGTTAAAAGTCAGTATTGTAGCAAACAAAGGGGAGGCAGAAAATATAAATTTAGATTCTTAAACAATGTCCCAGTCCCACTAACTTAATTGGTGTAGTTTTGAATGGATATATGTGCTCATTCTAAACAGCAACTAAAGACAGAACTCCTGGAACTGAAATTTAAAAGACTTCCAAAAAAGTACAAAGTACACTTTTGCTCTGGACACTAACACATAACTTTAAAAACAGGTGAATTTATCCTAAAATCCAATATCGTAGCAAATAAAAACTGGGAAGATGAGGGAATGCCCATGGTGGCACTGGCCTGTAACAACACACACAGTAATTTACCCTGAATCTTACAGTTCGGGGAAGCAGACATTTAAACACTTCCCTTTTTAAGTTATTTCAGAGCAAATCACTGAGAGTTACAGCCAACCTCGACCTTGCCACAATATATAAAATCCCTGTTTAACTTTTAATTTTGCTTAATAGCATATACAATCAGAACAAAATCCAAACATGATTAACTTCTTATTCACTCAGGATTTAAATCATTCTCAAGTTGCAATCTGCTCCGAATACCACATTATCCTGCAGGGATCTTAACCTCTACTTTGAAGGTCAAATGAAAAAAGGAAACAGTTTTCTTCCGTTGCACCAGTAGCAAAGAATTCTAAGCAGTTCAATTTCAGAGATCATAAAATCTAATTAAGAAAGCGTTGATTGCGTGAGTGTTATACAGAACTTCCAGAAGGGAAATGGAGAAGGGAAACGGCTGCACTGGTAATTTTGCTTCAAAAGCAAAGTAACTTTTGAAACACACTCTGCAGGTATCATAGCTGTTATTGTTCCTCTATTACCAATTTTTGTTTCCAGAATATATATTACCACAAAACAATAATCATATATCAAAGCATGGAAGATCTTCCCATTCATTCACAACAATTATAACTATCACACATAGAACAGAATCAGGTCCCTAAGTTTTCTAAACAGTTTTTTCTTTCTCTCAGCGTCATTTCCGTACCTAGAAAGCTAGCAAGCTAATTACAGAGGAAAAAATACTTCACCAAAAGAGTTCTGAACTTCATCTCCTGTCGCACTTTGAATGAATTCTTTATTTTAAACAAACAAGTGAGACTGCTCAATCGAGAGTTTCCTCTAGGTAATGCGTCCATTCCCTTAGCAGCCTTTCTTCCTCCCTCTAGCTGAAACAGGCAACATGTTATCCTGCTGCAGACAATTAGCTATCTTTCATCAGGCGACATATAGGAGCAATTATTCATTAAACACAGCCAGGCACTGGCCAGGTGACTGGCAATGTTCAAAGAACAAACCTCAAAGTTCAGAACTCCATAATTACAATTGATGTGTATCTTGTTTACATTGTTATGTAACTAGACTGATTCTTTTCAATTGATCTAATTGTCACCCTCTCTGGTCTGATCCCAGATAAGGGGATTTCTTCCATTGTTTTCTTTTAGAACAATCTTTTATTCTCCTTCACTGTCCCTCAGCCTATAATCAGTAAACCTGGTGTTTTCACTGTGTGGGGGTGAAAATAGACAAATCTTTCTCTATTTCCTTTCCTAATAAGGGATTATCTCTCATCATCCGTTTGACCGGAGTCACTGGGGAAACTTGATTTACCATTATGTCCTGATTGCCATCTTTCTCTCTCCTAAACAGAGACATGATTCATTCAGTCCCAGTTTATAACAGCAAATTATTCTTACACTTTATTCATATAACAAAAATTAAACAACACTTACCAAGCTTGGTTAAAAATACTTATACTCACGACGCCGTCATTACAGCCGCCGTCATCCTAGGGAATCCATCACTCACTTCTTCTCCGGTCTCTACTACTCACCGGGAACGTACCTCCCTCTTCTTTCTTGAGGGGAATCCAAATCTTTAAATTTGAATCTTGGTCATAAAGACCCACCCATAGCCCAATCCCGGGTGTTCGGCACCAATTGTAAGGCCCTGTTACTTACAAGAGACCGATTACTAATTATCACTAATTTCCTGTATAGTCCAGATCCAAAAGTCAGTACAGGTGCAATCAGAATCTCTGTTTTATTAGATAACTGATGGACAAATACAGGCAGTAGGGAGGAGAATTTCTGACAGTCATCAGACATCAGACAACTCCAGAATCCCTCCTCCCACTGAGTACAATAGTCGTGTTACATATATACGTTTTTTGCTTCCGTGTATGCAGTCTCCACATTCATCCCTCTGTGAGGCCTCTCTGTGTCTTTTCTCCCCCCTCCCTTCGTTTCCTGCTGCTGACCTCTCTGACCCCTCTGTTCCTGTTTCAACATCTCTAAGGCCTCTGTCTTGCCCATACTCACCAACTGTCAAAAACCGTCTACTGTCTTCAGGGCTAACGGCCCAGCTTTGCATGGTTTGCTGTGTATGTGCCTTCTGCAAAAAGTCTCTGCATGGATCCTTCAATCCAAGCATACACTTTGCTAAGGCTTATAATATATGATATTTCCTTATATGGTTCTTTATGCTGGCCTGTTTCTCCTTGCCCACTGTATAGTGGTTAGGTTGACATATATATTTTTATTAGAGCAGAATAAAGGCCATTGAGTGATTATGAACCAGGAACATATACCTAAACCTTATAATCCCTACAATATGAAACTATCTCCAGTAGGTTATTTTGGGCACTGGGGAAGGGGAGTTTGAGAGAAAGGGGTATTGGAGAGATCAGCTTGAGAGGGGTAGCAGAGTTATCAGCATTGCTGGGTTGGAGGAAGGGAGAGGTATGAAATAGATAAAGGGTGCAGGAGGGGGGGGGAGTCTTTGGTTCATCAGTGGGTGGCAGATAAGGGGATAGTGTGCGGATTTGGTGCAACAGACCCTTTTTTGCCAACTCGCAACATGGCAGAAAGATTTGTGTTCTAAATCAACTGTTCAAATTTTCCACCATAGTTTGTAGGCTTGCCAATAAGGAGGTAATAGCTAATGGCGCTTAGAATTTCCATGTTTACATTCCCGTTTGTTTCCATTTGCCCCTATGGGCTTCCAGCTCATTCAGAAACAGGACTAGGATCTGGTGCTATGAGCCTCTATGCTGAATGTTTTTCCCCTGTTTAGTATCCCCTCTCAATGCATTTAGCCTAGCTTTTGGCCAGGGGCCATGCTTCAAGGCCCCTTCTATAACCCTACAGTCATGGATCCCAGATCCAGCCACTAGGTGCCGCTTTTGCATGACAATGCCAAACACCTGTCTTCCCCCCCCCCCTCCCCCAGGATCTCTGATCATTGTCTCTACAGCATCTCTAGCCGTGGCCAACTGGGGGAGACTTGAGCTGGGAATGTAAACCAAGTATCTTTACACGGCAGTGCAGCCATCAGACCGGTCAATTAATGTTTAAATATAAAACAGCGAGCCATCGATTTTAGTGCAGGTAAAAATGAAAGTGCAGAAAAGCACATTAGCACATGCTCAAATAACACACTTTAGCTCTAATTGCCAGTTTGGCAGACTGCTCTTGCTCACACCTTTTGGACTGCTTCTCTCTTTGCTGTTCTAGAACCCCAGTTCCATGCGGTTGAACCTTATACAAAGAAAGAGCTTTCAGCAGTAACGTTCCCTGACATCATTCGGAATTACAAAGTGATGGCAGCTGAAAACATCCCTGAAAACCCTCTGAAATACTTATACCCAGATATTCCCAAAGACAATGCCTTTGGAAAGTACTATTCCAGGCCAAAAGAAGGTAAGTAGGTTGGATGATATTCACCCCTGCTGGGGAACAATCTTTGGGTGGGTTACTAGGTGTAACCTAGGGGTAAGAGCACCGGGCTGTGATTTGAGAGAAGTCTTGAGGCATGAGGTTCTGCTGCTGAATCTTTCTGGGACTTTGTCTTTATGTCTCTCTTTCCCAGTCAACAAATTTCAATTATTCCTAATGCCAGGGTGAATTTATCTTTTAGGAGACTAGTTTCTAGATCTTTTCCATAATATGAAAAGGGTTGAGTAGAACTGGAAGAGATTTTTTAGTGACTGGGTTGCATTTTTTTTTAAACGGCTAATTTATAATATGAAAATATTATATCACGCAGCTAACTCTTACACATAACAACAACCCAGAACAAAGGATCAAAATGTGAAAACACTGTATCTTGTCAAATATCAAATCCTGATGTAACCTATTCAATGTATATATAATTATGTAGATAGTTATCCCCAGTTCACACCCAGTTTATCTTCCCTGTTATCTGTAAACCTAGATCAGTCATGTATTGACAGGTATATTGTTGTTTATTGTAAACTGTACTGATGATGAATAGTGCGGTATATAAAAAATGTTAAATAAATAAATAAATAAAATCTTTATCACCAATAAACGAGAAGGAGCACAGATTTAACAGAGGAAGGAAGTTGCAGACATTGGAATTCTGTTATTTTATATAAAAGCGACTGAGCAAAAACTATATTTTGTTTTTAGTGGCAGAGCAGATGGATGTAGATGACCCCAAATCAACTGGCTACATTAAGACTGAATTAATTTCTGTGTCTGAAGTGTAAGTATTTGTTGAGAATTATTCTGTAACAGTTTTCTATGTTTGTAAAATATTTTTCATCTGCTTATCTTACCGCTCAGGTTGGGGAGCCTTGCAGTGTTTCAGAAGTAGATTTGAAATTTTTGAAAAAGTGGTAGTCTGGTGGTTGTTCACAGGCACAGGGTAATGTCAGCATGCACGTGGAATGTAGATGCTGGAACGCATCACAGGTACAGGCCGGAACCTAGTATATGTGTCCACAAACACTCCTTAGAGGTTGCGACATAGTGGGAAAACCCGGGCAGTCATCTGGGAAGTTGATGTACTCTGCCCTCTAAGGACAGAATCAAGCGGGACATGTTACTGTCAGGCCACAAGGTTGGAGGAACAGGAAAGGTAGTGCACGGTGAGTGAAAATGGGGCTAGTTGGACAGGAATTGAGGTGGACGTGATATGAGATATGAACTAGGAGTGGCAGGTTCTCCTTTTAAAATAGGTTGGAGAGAGAGCCTGAGAGACATGGCAAAGGGATGGTGGAGTAAACTTGAGAGACTTGGGGGGGGGACGGGGGACAACAAGCAGTCTGAGAGACTTTATAAGGCTGGAATAGAAGAGGAGATAGCCTGAAAGGAGATTGAGGGACTTCAGGGAGAAAGTGAAAGGAGACTGGGAGGTAAGATTGGGATTGAAGGGAGACTCGCTGATTTCTGCTGGCAGATTCCTTACCACTGTCTGTCCCTGCCACACTCCTCACTCTTCCACATACATACACACACACACACACACACACACACATTCCTTGAAGGATTTGATATGGCCACACATACACAGCTGACCAATAAACCACAAGCCTGGGAAGTTTCAAAATTTCATGTTTGGATTAAGCCGATATAGTAGAAATTAAGGGGGTAATTGTATTTCTTTACTTAGATACGATTTGTAACAAATTCAACATACAAATTGGTTGACATCCACCCTACCATCCCATTCCCTCCTTTCCCATCCAATAAAATAAAATAAAACATAGAGAATAATTAAGATCCACCCGACCTTCTTATTACCCCTCCCCTCACCTGGGTGGCAGATAGCTTATAATTTATTATCAAACTTGATATACCGCCTTATTAGAAAGATTTCAGTGGTTTACATAAATAAAAACTTTAGGTTAACATAAAACAAAATAATAAAATCAAGACAAGGAATAAAACCAAAAGCATCAAGAGAATAAACACCAAGATACAGAAGAGGGGTAATTTATTAGAGGAGGGAGCGGAGTAGAAACAGAAGAAGGAATGGTGAGTGAAAAGTGAGAAATAGAAGATATAAAGTGGACAATAGACCATCCAGGCTAACTAGTGCATGCAACCAAAATTATAGGTCATAGGCCAATTGGGAAAAGTATACCTTCAGGCCCTATTTAGAATTTTAAAAGAAGCCTCGTCCTTAAGATAAAATAGAAGCAAGTTCCATAGATAGGGAGGTCAGAAAGAAAGTTGCAGAGGGGCGAATTGATCCTAGGTGTGCTTGTTGCATGGTGGGCATCACTAATAGATGTGAATTCTGAGAGCGGAGTGTTCTAGTAGGAGGGTGTGGAAAAAGACAACACGTATTCAATAAAGGGAAGTATGCGCATCAGTACCATTAGAAAATAACACCACCCCCCCGCCTGAAATCTCTGGCACAAAGTTGCACCTGTTTTGAGGCTTGCACAGGTCTCCTGGAAGATTTTAAGCACATTGTATACCCGAAGCTATTTTATAACGCTTTGTGCATAAAATTCTTTTTTACCTGCAGAAGTGACTTCTAAAATGACCTCTTAAAGGTGCTTTTTGAAACAAGAACTTCATTAGATCATTTAAAAAAATATTCTAATTACCTTCCTTGTCATTATAAGCCAGACCCTGGGTCTGACCTGAAGCTGGGAGAGCATTACAAAATTTGGCTTCTCCAGCTCCTTTATCTTTCCAGATAGCCAGGATGTAGACAAATCTTTGCCTAATGAAACTTGTACACAGTTAAGCCCAGCAGTGTGGGCTTAATATAGCAATAAGGCTTATTGTGAGGTTGGCAAGAGTCATTTCACATATTTTAGGTACCCATTACCTCTCCATTTATACACAAGATAAGCTTCACTGTTCTGGATAAGTGGAAATCTGACCTAGAAGGTTTATAAAATGTTTAATCAGGACATGATAAGGAAAGCATAAAACAAAAACAAGGTGCAGCAAATTCTTAATTTAAAGCAAATTAATATGTCCAATAAGACACAAAGATTTTTCTTTTACTAGGCCAAGTCTTCCTTAGTCTTCTGGAGTGCAAGATCATAATTAAGCTTAAATAAGGATTTAAATTTAGACTATACATTCATCCCTAGATCCGTGAAATGTTAAGTGACCAAATGAATAGCGTGGGAAGAGAACGCTGGTGCCCAACTGAAAGGATGCAGACCTAGAAAAGATAATTTTATAGCCAGCTACTGCACTATAAGAGGATAGGACAGACAGCAATGCTGGGGCTGATAGGATTTGAGACAAATAAGAGCAGGTCATCAGTAAACAGCAAAGGTATGACTGTCCTATCTCTCTCCCTCAACTGTCCTGGGGTAGCACCAGCTAACCAGGATATCCAGCATGAATATGATTGAGGTGAAGCTATCTCGTGCATATTCTGCGTAGATATCCTGAAAACCCCAAAGGCTGGTGCTTCCTCAGGGCAGGTTCAGGACCCACTGCTCTGATTTGAGAAGCTAAGATCTTGATGGCTAAAGCAAAGAGTAGAAATGGCAAAGGGCACAGACTGGGAAGAGGTGGCACCGAAACAGTAGGCGGCATGGAAGTGGAGCGCAAGTGGAGTAAGAAAAAGGAAATTAAGACAAAAGTGAGAGCAAAATGGACAAGGAAATCGTTGTCATGTGTTTTGCCACATAAGTTGGAAAAATGTTTTCATTTCTGGAGGGGTGTGGCTTGATTGTTCCTTCCAGTTCCTTTGGGCTTCCAATGCAATTACTATATGCACATAACATTAGGTATTGGGAACACAGAGGATAATCTTATAAACTTTTCCCACACGTGAAATAGCTTATATAAAATTAATAGAAACATGATGGCAGAAAAAGACCATATGGCCTATCCAGTCTGTCCTTCCATACTAACTACTATAGTCCCTTTTTTCCCTTTAGAGATCTTCTGTGCTTGTCCCATGCTTCCTTGAATTCAGATACTGTCCTGGTCTCTACTATCTCCACTGGGAGACTATTCCACGCATCTACCACTCTTTCTGTAGAGAAATATTTCCACATACTACTCCTGAGTCTGTCCCATTTTACCTTCATCCTATGCCCCCTCGTTGCAGAGCTTTCTTTCAGTTGAGAGGCTCTCTTCCTGTGCATTTATGCCACGGAGGTATTTAAATATTTCTATCATATCTCCTCTCTCCCACCTTTCCTCCAAAGTATACATATTGAGATCTTTAAGTCTGTCCCCATATGCCTTATGATGAAGTCCACTGACCATTTTGGTAGCCACCCTCTTCACTGACTCCATTCTGTTCACATCCTTTTGAAGGTGCGGTCTCCAGAATTGCACACGATACTCCAAATGAGGTCTCATTAAAGACATACAGAGGCACTATCGCTTCCTTCTTTTTGCTGGACATTCCTCTCCTGATGCACTTAAGCATCCTTCTGGCTTTTGCTGTCGCCCTTTCTACCTGTTTAGCCACCTTAAGATCATCAGAAACAATCATCCCCAGGTTCCGCTGTTCTTTTGTGCAGGGATTGTGTGCCTAAAAGTACACAAGGTGACAAGAAGGCACATACTTTTATGTTTGTAGGTGTGTTCTGGGGCAGAGATTTGCGTATAGTGGAGCAAGTGCATGCAAATTCCTCTCATGCATACTTATTGTGGTTAGCCTGAAAACCTGACTGACTAGCTGTGTTCTGAGGATTGGGATGAGAACCTCTGGTTTAGATAGGTGGAGCTGAAAACTACAGTAGACACACATTTTATTACATACCCACATTCATGTAGGGGTGTTACCCATGACTGAAGTGGTATTTAAAGGTGTGGAAGAATTTAAGGAAATATCGATACTTCGGGAAGATGTATTACAACTATTTGATAAACTGAAGAGTACCAAATCACCTGGACCGGATGATATACATCCAAGGTTGTTGAAAGAACTGAAATATGAGATTGCAGACCTGCTATTAGTAATCTGTGAACTATCATTAAAATCATCTGTAATACCTGAAGATTGGAGGATGGCGAACGTAACGCCAATTTTTAAAAAGGGTTCCAGGGGTGATCCGGGAAACTACAGACCGGTGACCCTGACGTCAGTACCGGGACAAATGGTAGAAACCATCATAAAGAACAAAATTGCTGAACACGTAGATAGTCATGGCTTAATGGGAGATAGCCAACATGGCTTTAGACAAGGAAGATCTTGTCTTACTAATCTGTTATGTTTTTTGAAGGTGTGAATAAACAAGTAGACAAAGGTGAGTCGGTTGATAGAGTGTATTTGGACTTTCAGAAAACCTTTGACAAGGTCCATCATCAGAGACGTTTGGCAAAACTAAAGAGTCATGGGATAGGAGGCAGTGTACTATTGTGGATCAGGAACGGGTTAAAAGATAGAAAGCAGAGGGTAGGGCTAAATGGCCAATTTTCTCAGTGGAGAAAGGTGAATAGTGGTATACCCCAGGGATCTGTGCTGGGTCTGCTGCTTTTTGACATATTCATAAATGACCTGGAAAAGGGAATAACGAGTGAGGTTATCAAATTTGCAAAGGACACAAAACTATTTAAAGTTGTTAAAACCCATGAGGATTGTGGAAAATTGCAATTGATAAATTGGAAGACTGGGCATCAAAATGGCAGAAGAAATTTAATGTGGACAAGTGCAAAGTTATGCACCTAGGGAAGAACAACCCAAACTATGGTTACACAATGCAAGGTTCCACATTAGGAACCACCACCCAGGAAAAAGATTTAGGCGTCATTGTGGATAACATGTTAAAAGCCTCCGCTCAGTGTGCAGCGGCAGCCAAGAGAGCAAATAGAATGCGAGGTATCATAAGGAAAGGAATGGAAAATAAAACAAAGGATATTATAATGCCTCTGTATCGTTCCATGGTGCGACCGCACCTTGAATATTGTGTGCAATTTTGGTCGCCGTATCTTAAAAAGGATATAGCGTTATTAGAAAAGGTTCAGAGAAGAGCCACCAAAATGGTAAAGGGGATGGAAGGATACTCCTATGAAGAAAGGCTAAAATGGTTAGCGCTCTTTAACCTGGAAAAGAGACGGCTGAGGGGAAATATGATAGAAGTCTATAAATTAATGAATGGAGTGGAATGGGTAAACGTAGATCAATTGTTTACGTTATAAGAATATAGAAAGATTAGGGGACATGCAATGAAGCTACAGGGTAAACTATTTAAGACTAATAAAAGAAAATATTTTTTCATTCAACGTGTAATCAAACTCTGGAATTTGTTACCGGAGGATGTAGTAAAGGCTGTTAGTGTAGCTGGGTTTAAAAAAGGTTTGGACAAGTTCCTGGAGGAAAGGTCCATAAACCATTATTAAAAAGGGACCCAGGATATCACTGCTTGACCCAATACAATCGGAGGAACCTGTGTCTTTTGGGGAAACTGCTAGGTACGTATGACCTAGATTGGCCACTGTTGGAAACAGGATACTGGGCTTGATGGACCTTGGTCTTACCCAGTATGGCATATCTTTTATGTTCTTAGGTTCACATGTACGTTATGCACCTACATTTACAACTGCTCCCTAGCAGGCGTAAATGTCTGTGACTTCAGTCTAGGCACAGTTTCTTCTGGTTTACCCCTAGTATTATATAAAGCTACACAGGTGCTTAGGTGCCTTTTTCCTCCATTTTCACAAAAGCTATATTGGATATCTAATCTTTAGAATCAAGAAAAGGAAACAACTTTAAACACAAGGCATATTATCCTTTAACATCCTGATCATAAAGAAGCAAATGAGAGAAATTAAATTAAAAAAAATAAATAAAACCATCTTTGTGGGGATAGAGATGCAAATAGAGAGTGGAAACAATATCAAACAGTAATAAAAGAATTGTAATGAGAAACTTGTGGAATGCAAAATCTGAAAGTCTAAATATTGGAAGAACCAATGATGAGAGGAGAAAAGGAGAAGACTGAGATGATGCTGAGTTTAATTTGAGGAAAAAAAACATAAAAAGAGATAACAGGCTTTTATCACAATAAGAGCATGGAACTGAACCAATCTTCTCTCCTCCTGTGACTACTGAAAAGACTTCAGTCTAGTGGAGCCTCCCAAGTCATGCTCAAGTGAGAGTCACCCTCAAGATGGTCGTTCACGAGTGTTTTAGCAATCTTTTCCTCTTAATCTTCAGATTTTCTTCAGAGAGAAGACAATCCCATCTACCATTTGCTTGAGAAACCTCTGGTGGCTGAGGCGGATAAAGGCATAGGAATGACAATGAAACCTCGGCTTTTCATTGGTTATTTGTCTCCACCAAACTGCTTGTAGGGGAACACAACCCACTTGTCTTGATTGGTCCAGCAGGATGATATGGAAAGGCACATTGAGCAGCCATAAATTGGAAGGATCTGGAAGACTGCAGCAGCCTTACACAACCTCAACTCTCCTTTTCTCCTCCTCTGTCCCCCCCCCCCCTGCTCTCTCCCGAAGATTGCAGAAGTCTCTCAGAGGGTTCTGCCTGCCAGCCACCTTAAGTATCAGGAGAGTAGAGCTGAGCTTGGCATGGATCCTCTGTCTTGGGCTCTTAGGGGGGTGAGTACCAATGCTTGACCTTGTCAGTATTATTTTTGGGGGCTCATGATTCCGACTATGTGGGACACAATTCAGGGTTAGATCGCTGGTGACCGTTAGCATAGTGTGGGGGTTTCCTGCTGTTTTCTGCATGCGTTGGTAGTGTTTTCTCCTATTTTGCGCTGGAGGTCGCATGATCTGTATGCACTTTCTGCCCAAGTGACTCCAATGCGTGTTCCTACCCTAGCATCTAGTCCTGTAGGCACTCCTTGTGGTCTTGGGCAAGCCACTTAACCCTCCATTGCCCATGTTCCCTGTAAGTATTAGTGTATGTGTCTCATATCCCCTCGTGTTAAATGTATCCCCCAAATGACCGCTTTGACCCGGTGAAAAGCGGGATATAAATACAGCTAAATAAATCTGAACTATGCTTTTTCTGCAATGCACATTAAACGCGTGCCTTTAGAACACTGCGGGGAAGAAAAAAAGTACACCGCCGCCTTAACGCGCACTGTTGTGATACTTGCCTTAACTCTCTTATATCTTCTTCCAGGAATCGTCGTTTGGCCTGTGGAAAGCATGGTGCCTCATCTCCAGCTTCTGGGCTCTGCTCTTCTTGCATGGTAACTCCTGAGTTGTCCCTGGAGGGATTGGCTCCCCCTTTTCTATGCTGGGGAATGCAGTTAGTCTGACCTTGCCTGCCGAAGAGCAGAAGGTGGCAGATGGCGCTGTGGGTAAGGGTGACCAAATGGCTGGAGGTTCTGATGACCTTGCTGTGCGCTGCTTCCAATCCTCTAGGAGATCGACAGCAACTATGTCCCCTGCTGTAGGGGGGCTCGTTTCAGCGGGGCGAGCTTCCAGAGTCTGTATTGTTCTCCCCAGAATTATTTTCCTTTTTACAATAGGCCTGGTCATTCTGGCATGGAAATTCAGACCTTGCGGCCTGTGGGACTCTTGGAGCGCAGTCTTGTGAGGGGCAGGCTGAGAGTGGAAGCCCTGATGCTTATGGCTAAGAGTCCTCAGCAAAGGGTGCACCCTGGAGATGAGGATTAGCTGGGATCTGTCTGAGATATGGACTGTGGCTTGGATTCAGATGTCTGATGTAGATGAAGCAGTACTTGTGCCTTCAGAGGACTGTGAGGAGGCCGATGTTATCAAACTGTTCCGGAAGGAGGGACTGGAAGTGTTGATTCCCAGGGTCTTATCCATCTTGAGTTTGGCAGATGCATCCACTCCTGCAAGGGGTGCGGAAATCCATTACTATCTTCCTATTCTTGAAGGTGCTGTTCTGGTCAGAATTGGATTACCCGGACTCCCTGCCTAAGGGGCTAAGGGTGTATAAGAAGATGCATGCTCTCCCGGAGAAGGTTTGCGTTGTGTGGCTTGATATTTCCAAGGTGGATATGCAGGTCACGGTGGTTACCAGTAGGACCATCATTCCTGTGGAAAGAGGATTGGCCTTAGAGGATACTCTGGACTGAAAAGGTGGATTCATGTTGAAGAGCCAATCCACTGCGGTGGCTGCTATTCTTCATTTGTGGTATGTGCAGGTCTGACGTCTTGAGCCCTGTTCCAGTGAATTTAGTCTCTTCCCCCAGATGATTCTATCCCTCTTTTGGAATCTGCCACAGCCTTCCTTTCTGATACTATGTACAGCCTGATACGTTTAGTGGCCAGGGATTGTGCTCTGTCGATGGTGACATGGCGTTAACGTGGCTCTGACACTGGGCAGCAGATGCATCTTCCAAAGCACGTTTGCCCATTTGGCCTTACAGGGACGCTTCTATTGGGTCAAATTTGGAGAAGCTGGTGAAGGACCTGGGTGAGATGACATCTTACCACCTTCCAGAGGAAAGGGCCAAGGGTCTTGTGAAGTAGGCAGAAGCCGCTTTTCCGTTAGCCTCTGCCTGTTAATTGCAGGTGCGCTGGTCAGACTCCTTGGGGTAGCCCTGCAGACATTTGTCGGGTGACAAGTGGGCATCACTTTCCACTTTTGTCAAGCATTACTTCATGGATGTCCATGCGCAGGTGGTGCGGCGCTCCTGCCCCGCCTTAGGGCTAAAGACAGGAGCGGGGCCTATTGCCTCGTGAGGAAGAAGTTTAAAACCTATTCCCCTGGAATGCTGGGTACTGTAGTTTTTCCGCTCCTTTCACTCCGAAATAAAGTGTAGTTGTGCGCCAGAGACGGTAAGGCTTATTTGCAAGTATTTTTATTATGGTTAAGGTTATTCTTCCATCGCATGACAAATTCAGAAATATGAACAAAACAGGTGCATTAACACGAACAGAAAGAACTCAGGTATAAAGTCAACTTAAAGTAGAAATTCAGCTTTACTTCTAAGCAGTTTACTCAGCTCTGCCCCAAGAGGTCATTCACTTTAAATGCAGCCTCTTTTCACACACTGTTACGTTCACAGTGCTGGGTCACTTCAGGTGCAGGTAATTAAAGCTTTCCTAGCATGGCAGCAAAACAGCTCCGTAGTATTCAACTCATACAAGGCATAACCAGTTTTCTTCAGTTTGGTATTTCCACACAACAAATAGTACAGTCCATGCTCTCACAGTCAGGTAAGTCAGAATTATCTTGTACTAATTCCTCAGACTGTATAGAATTATTAGCTTCCTGCAATACTGGCTGTCTGTTTGCTTGTAGCTTTAAAAACTCTTTAAAATCCTGGAGAAGCAATTCAGCCTGTTGTCTGCTAGATAAGGAATTGTTATCAGTTATTAAACTTCCCTCTTGATTAAGGCTGTTTCCCTTTTCCTCTCTCAGGTTAAGTGAATCAGAGTAAGTCTTAGGCTCTTTTGTTAAGGTTTCAAATATAGGAGAGTTGGGTTTACCTTCACTCTGGAAACTCTTTGGCAAATCGCTTACTTGTTGCCAAGCCCCTCTTATCCTAGGTGGCTCAGACCTCCTCCAGCTGTGAGAGTTCCCGTGCCTCTCTGGGCCAAACTGTAATTCCCAGAATGAGTTCTTTTTCTCTCTTGCCTGCCGTGAAGGCTTCCTCTCCCAGGGCTCTGCCTTCCTCCAGGTGTCTATTCCAGGGCTAGGTCCACTTTCCTCAGGACTTCCATTTATTGCCTCTGAACAGATTCTTGCAGGTCTTCTTCTACTGCTTCGGCTCAGTCCTTGGCTGCTAGCCTTCTCTCTCTGACTGCTGCTCCTCTCCCCCTTCTCCTTCCACTTCTCCTTCTCCCCCTTAGCAAAGCCATACTCCGGTTTAAAACCAGGTTCTCTTCTAGACACGCCCCTTCCAAGCACTGGGTGTGCCCAATCAGGACTGCACGACTCCTCCCCTGGGCTGGTATCCATGCTCAGCTCAGCAGAACGAAGTCTCTCTTTCTTTCCAGTACTGACAATCTAGCATAAATCCTGTTGCACTTCAGGATTTTCATCTGTCTCCATAGCCTCAGGAGGGCGCTCTTCACCACAGATCCCCCCCCCCCCCTTAAGATATCACGGGCTGGCTTCTGACCAGAGGCACAGCACGTGATTCTACTCAGGGCATCGGCGTTCTGGTGGAGACGTCCGGCTCTATGCTCTACTTGAAAGTCGAACGCTTGGAGGGCCATAAACCAACGGGTTAACCTCGCATTATGGTTGTACATCTGATTTAGCCATTTGAGTGGTGCATGGTCTGTAATCAAAGTGAAACGTCGCCCCGTGAGATAAAAGCGTAGCGCGTCTATGGCCCACTTTATGGCCAGACACTCACGTTCAATTGTTGAATATCGCTGTTCAGCTGGGGCCAGCTTCCTGCTGAGGTATAACACGGGGTGTTCCGTACCGTCATGCCGCTGGGACAGCAGCGCGCCGAGGCCCGTCTCCGACGCGTCGGTCTGTACCAGAAACGGTTGGGAAAAATCTACACCTCTTAGAACCGGTGCTGCACACAACTTATTCTTTAGTAGGTGGAATGCTTCTTCCGCCTCTTCCCGCCACCTTAGTTGAGTAGGCGCGTTCTTCTTCAACATTTCAGTTAAAGGGGCACTCTTCTCTGCAAACCCTGGAACAAACCGTCTGTAATACCCCACTAACCCCAGGAAGCTCCTTAATTGCTTCTTATTAAGTGGTTTGGGGAATGCTTGCACAGCGGCTATTTTATCAGTAAGGGGTTTCACTACCCCATTACCCACCAGGTGGCCCAAATACTTAACTTCCCGGCCTCCAAATAAACATTTAGCCGGGTTTAATGTAAGGCCAGCATCCCTTAGTGCCATAAGAACGGCTTCAACTCGTGGGAGATGTTGTGTCCAATTGTCACTGTGAATGACCACATCATCCATATAAGCCACAGCGTATGTTTGATGCGGTCGCAAAACCAAGTCCATTAGGCGCTGACACGTGGCAGCAGCTCCGTGTAGGCCAAAAGGCATTCTTTTAAACTGGTACAGGCCTACCGGGGTGCTGAACGCAGTCTTCTGTCTGGCATCCCTGGTCAGTGGGACCTGCCAGTATCCTTTCGACATGTCCAATGTGGTGAGGTATTTGGCACGGCCTAGGCGATCAAGGAGTTCTTCTATTCTGGGCATCGGATAAGTATCGAAACGAGATATTAGATTAACTTTCCGAAAATCGAAACAGAACTTATGGACCCGTCTGGCTTGGGAACTAGAACAATTGGGCTGTTCCACGGGCTCCGCGACTCCTCTATAACGCCCATCTGTAACATTTCCTGTACCTGCCGCACGATCTCCTCCTTCTTGGCCTCCGGCAACCTATATGGACGTTGGCGTACTATTTCGCCGGGCGGCGTTATGATCCCATGGGCGATCAGGTCCGTCTTACCCGGCATCGGTGTGAGGACATCCTGGTATCTGGTTAGTAGCTGAACCAATTCCTGCTTTTGCGCCCAGGATAGGCCTTCATCTATTCTAGGCTCCGGGTTGCTTTTACACACTGCGAGTTGTGGCCCCAGGTCTTCCTCTTCTTTTTCTTCCACTACGGCGGCTAGAGCTTGGAAACTGGTACCCCCTGTTGACCCGAATCCACTTGTTCCACGAGCCGTTGTTGACAGGCTGGATACTTCTTCCAGAGGAGGCAGACCCACACGCTCGCAGATTAGTTGGGCTACTCGATCTCCAACCCTGACTTTAAAGTCTTCCTTGCCGAAGTTAAACATGAGAATTTTAATAGAACCCCTATAATCCGGGTCTATCACTCCGGCACCTATATCTAGAAAATGCTTTACGGCAAGGCCCGATCGTGGGGCTATCCGGCCGTAACAGCCTAGTGGCATTTCCATCCGTAGAGCGGTATCTATCAGTGCTTTCCCTTGCCTAGGAACTACGACCTCCTCAGCACTACAGAGGTCATAACCTGCCGAGTTACTTGAAGCTCTCTTAGGGGCCTGAGCATTAGGGCTCATCTTGCAGAATCTTAGCACAAACACTGGTTTCTTCACCATTTCCTCTTTTGGAGCTTGTGTTTTCCCTTTTAGCTTCTTTAGGTGGGCAAACAAGGGACTAGGAACTATACTTTTCCCGGTGGTTTGGGTTAGAGCTTCTACCGGGGATTCTCTGGCAGCTTCTTGCTCTTTTAGGAATAAGCCCTGTTCCACCCCTTTATGGAAATGTGGCCAGTCCCTACCCAAAACTATATTATGTGGTAGCTTGGGGACCACTGCAATGGGAACTTTCCTAACCACACCTAGCGCTTTCACTTGAAGGTTGTACACGGGGTATAGTGAAGTACCTCCGTGAACACAGCGGATTTTCACATTGCGGACAGGCTGAATTGCTACCCCCGATGCTTGGACTTGCTGCCACAGCGCCTTGGAGAGCATTGTCTGTTCCGTGCCAGAATCAAGTAACGCGGTGGTGGCAATTCCCTGCACCTCTACCTCAATGAGAAATCCTTCTCGGGTCTTTTGTGCATTTTCTGCTACTAAGGCAGTTTTAAAACAATTCTTCTGCACATGCCCTTCTCGCCCATATTTGAAACATTTCCTAGGCGGAATCCTAGCCTTCATGGTTGGCATACGCATTTTGCTTGCTTCATTTTTAAATTCCCACCTCCTTTCTGATTCGGGTATTGCTGCCCCCTTTAAAGCACTACTGCCTTCATGAGCCATTACTTTGGCCTCTAAGAAGCGTTCTGTGAGGTCTACTGCCTCCTGTGGGGTCTTGCAGCTCTGCAGAATCAGGAAGGTTTTTATTTCAGTAGGTACAGCATTCATATATTGCTCTACAACAAGACTATCCATTATAGATTCTTTGGATCTACCCCCTGGATTAAGCCACTTGTTTAACAACATGCGTATTCTATAAGCTAAGGCTTTCGGGGTCTCATCCTGTCTTAATCTTACCGCTCGCAGGAGATTATGGTAGGCTAGTGGTGTAAGGCCTAGCCTTTCCCTGACCGCTCTTTTCACCTCCTCATAATTTCCAGCAAGATCCGGTGGCATACTCCTATAAGCAGCCATTGCTTCACCCGTAAGGGATGCTGCAAACCTAATGGCCCAACATACTTTTGGCCATGCACTTAACTGTGCCACTCTCTCAAAACATTCAATGAAGTTATCTACATCCTCATTGTCTTTCAATTGGCCAAAATTAAACATTGTCCCTGCGTTTAAACTAAGCGCAGCTGTAGTAGAAAAACCTGGGGGAGCGGATGGTATCTCTGGTGGCTTCTTCTGCTCAGCTACCCACGCTTGCAGCATGTCCAATAGGGGTTGCTGCTGAGCCTGCAGGGCAGCAGCATTTTTTTCTTGGAACTCCAAACTTAAGTCCCTCTGTCTCTCCAGTTGAGTGGCCATCCACTTTAACACCTCCGCTGGATCCAGAGACATCCTCAACTCCTGTGAAGACAAACACACAGAAAAAAAACCAAGTGCGGTACCTCACACTTTAAAAAAAAAAAAAAAAACTTTCCTTTTTTTTTTTTTTCAACTTGCTAGCAATCACCCCTTAGCCCTGTATCCTTAACCTTTCCCAGGTGGACACTTATTACCTGGCTCAGGTGTTGCTTCACGCTTTCACAATCACGTTGCAGCCAGAGGTCCTCCGATGCTGTGACTCTTTCCTTCCCTTCAGGATGGTCTGCAGCCGGGGTCTTTTTTTGGCAGTTGCTTTCCTGTAGCTTTCTTCTGCGCGGCACCTTGTGCATGCGTGGGATGATCCTGCCACGTAGCCACTTGCGGCGCTCCTGCCCCGCCTTAGGGCTAAAGACAGGAGCGGGGCCTATTGCCTCGTGAGGAAGAAGTTTAAAACCTATTCCCCTGGAATGCTGGGTACTGTAGTTTTTCCGCTCCTTTCACTCCGAAATAAAGTGTAGTTGTGCGCCAGAGACGGTAAGGCTTATTTGCAAGTATTTTTATTATGGTTAAGGTTATTCTTCCATCGCATGACAAATTCAGAAATATGAACAAAACAGGTGCATTAACACGAACAGAAAGAACTCAGGTATAAAGTCAACTTAAAGTAGAAATTCAGCTTTACTTCTAAGCAGTTTACTCAGCTCTGCCCCAAGAGGTCATTCACTTTAAATGCAGCCTCTTTTCACACACTGTTACGTTCACAGTGCTGGGTCACTTCAGGTGCAGGTAATTAAAGCTTTCCTAGCATGGCAGCAAAACAGCTCCGTAGTATTCAACTCATACACGGCATAACCAGTTTTCTTCAGTTTGGTATTTCCACACAACAAATAGTACAGTCCATGCTCTCACAGTCAGGTAAGTCAGAATTATCTTGTACTAATTCCTCAGACTGTATAGAATTATTAGCTTCCTGCAATACTGGCTGTCTGTTTGCTTGTAGCTTTAAAAACTCTTTAAAATCCTGGAGAAGCAATTCAGCCTGTTGTCTGCTAGATAAGGAATTGTTATCAGTTATTAAACTTCCCTCTTGATTAAGGCTGTTTCCCTTTTCCTCTCTCAGGTTAAGTGAATCAGAGTAAGTCTTAGGCTCTTTTGTTAAGGTTTCAAATATAGGAGAGTTGGGTTTACCTTCACTCTGGAAACTTTTTGGCAAATCGCTTACTTGTTGCCAAGCCCCTCTTATCCTAGGTGGCTCAGACCTCCTCCAGCTGTGAGAGTTCCCGTGCCTCTCTGGGCCAAACTGTAATTCCCAGAATGAGTTCTTTTTCTCTTGCCTGCCGTGAAGGCTTCCTCTCCCAGGGCTCTGCCTTCCTCCAGGTGTCTATTCCAGGGCTAGGTCCACTTTCCTCAGGACTTCCATTTATTGCCTCTGAACAGATTCTTGCAGGTCTTCTACTGCTTCGGCTCAGTCCTTGGCTGCTAGCCTTCTCTCTCTGACTGCTGCTCCTCTCCCCCTTCTCCTTCCACTTCTCCTTCTCCCCCTTAGCAAAGCCATACTCCGGTTTAAAACCAGGTTCTCTTCTAGACACACCCCTTCCAAGCACTGGGTGTGCCCAATCAGGACTGCATGACTCCTCCCCTGGGCTGGTATCCATGCTCAGCTCAGCAGAATGAAGTCTCTTTTTCTTTCCAGCACTGACAATCTGGCATAAATCCTGTTGCACTTCAGGATTTTCATCTGTCTCCATAGCCTCAGGAGGGCGCTCTTCACCACAGTGGACACTGCCTTTGGCTCAAGAGTTTTGTGAGCTGCTGTCTTCTTCCCGCCCAGTGGAGTTGTAGCTTTGGCACATCCCACTTGTTTGGACTGGTCTAGCAGGATGATATGGAAGGTGATATTTTGCTTACCAGTTAATGTCCTATCTCCAGGAACAAGCAGGAATGTAGTCTTCACATATGGGTATCGTCGGTACCGACGGAGCCTGCACGGGAACGCTCCCCAGCGTCCAATAGGAAAGCTTTTGGGAGCTTCCCACAGCGCATGCATGCTGCCTTCCTGCCTCTGTACCTCTTTCACTTCAGTTCTTTGTTTTCCATGGAGCCGACAGGACATGGTACCCTGTCACTGCAGAAAATTTACCTTTATTTCTTGGTTTTTGTGGCCGCATCTGCCTTCATTCGACGCCTACCGGTACTGCCGGTTCTCTTCTCCTTTCCTTAAAAAAATAAAAAACAACAACTTGTATTTCTTCAGGGATCCCTGCTTCTGGTGCTAGGCACCATTTTGGGCTCTAGACCCATTTTTCTTCAAGCATGAAGAAAACCAGCTAGTGGTTTCAAAAAATGCTCAAGATGTGGCGGTACCATTTCCGTCACCAACACCC
Source organism: Ichthyophis bannanicus (assembly GCA_033557465.1). Lineage (NCBI taxonomy): Eukaryota > Metazoa > Chordata > Amphibia > Gymnophiona > Ichthyophiidae > Ichthyophis > Ichthyophis bannanicus. The sequence continues at coordinate 918,684,479 of CM066034.1, forward strand.
ATGATTGGTGTCTAAAATGTTTGGGTCCTGAACATTGTCCAACGGAGTGTCTCTCCTGCACGAGGATGACCAAAAGGGGCCTGCAGAATAGAGCTGCAGAACTCTGTACCCTTTTTGCTGCCGACACGATGTCGGTTGCATCAACGTCTTCTAGGGCTTCATCTTCCTCCCATAGATCTCAGGTAAACAAATTTAAGTCTTCTAAGACTAGCCGGTCCTCGAAGGGTAAATCTCCTTCAAAGTATCGAGATGCCACTGGCCTTTCCCTCGAGGATACTTCACCGGCAAAACAGCCCCGGCGGGAGTCTTCGGTCTCCAAAGCATCAACGGGACTCCAGGATGTTCCAGAGGCCTCCACCTCTGCGGAACTACTGGTGCCATTTTCTGGAGTCGTAGCCACTTCCACCGGTACCAGCACCCAGGCATCGGCAGGAGCAATGGATCACAGAATCCTCGCTATCAAACGCAGTCTAGCGGCCCTCTTAGCGGCTTCGGTACCGCTAAGACCGCAACAGATGGTTCAACAGTACCGACAGTACCTGTTTCGACAGGACTGCTTCCCCCCCATGCCGATCTCCGGTATCGGGGATCAGGAACCGAGATATTTCGGTACCGACTTCTTCGAGTGGTACCGATACCATGCGTTACAGGAGCACCCAGTGCTTGAGTCTTCCGATTCCGATGACTCTGACGATTCTACCGGTACCAGAGCGAATCTATTAAAATTCAGTTCCTTCTCAACGCAGAATGTCTCCTCCAGAGGATATGTCCTTCCAGGATTTCATATGTGATTTAGCAAAGGGTCTTGCAGAAAAGGAACCTAGGGCAGAAGAATTAAGAATTCTACAATACCCTATGGCTCCCAAGGAAGCAGCTATGCTTCCCATTCACAAGATCTTACATGATCTAATGTTGAGAATGTAGGAAACTCCTTTAACAATATCTTCACATTCCCGATGCCTTAACACTATGTACCGAGTGCCAAGTTGTCCTGGTTTTCAAAAAACTCAGTTACCACACCATTCAATGGTAGTGGAATCGGCCATTCTTTATATGGGAATGTTCCTGGAAGAAGTCACAAAAGACTTAGAGCTCCTTAGTCCCTGTGTTTCGGAGGAAAAAGAGCAGACTGCCTTATTCTGGTCAAGCATGCCCAGAATGTCTCAAAATTCATGAACCGTGCTACCTTTTGATTGCTTTGAATGTGTTAGCAGAACCTCTGCTATATCCATAGGAGCACGTCGTATTGCTTGGCTTCAAGCATCAGACTTAGAACAGTGGGTGCAAGAGAAGCTGGGAAACATTCCTTGCACAGGAGAAAATCTCTTTGGCAAGGACTGGCAGGACAAGGCTAATCAGCTTGAATCTGACAATACTACTTTAAACAGATTGTCAAAGTCTACAGCCAACCCAGCAAAAAAGAAAATATTCAAAAACCCCTTTTTCAGTAAGAAAAAAGCCTTACCAATCTTACACCCATCAAACTCACTGTCCACTCCATGTTCCCCAGAAGGGGAAACAACAGAACAGACAGTAAAGAAAGCCGCAAGCTCAAAAAGCTCAACTGGCTCAACAGACCCAGCCCCCTCAGGGTCTTTGACTTCTATCTAGAGAACTTAGTCATTCTGCCCCTAAAAGGTCCAGAACCCTTGACCATTCCAGGAAGACTATGCTATTTTGCCAAAAGATGGCAACAAATAGCATCAGAAAATTGGACTCTGTCATTGTACAACTGGGGTACAAGCTTCATTTTCTCAACTTGCCCTCACCTACAGTAGTAAAACAGTTCAATTCTCAGGGGCCTGCCACCGACCTCTTGTGGCAGGAGGTCACATCACTTCTTGCTCAAGGAGCAATCAAAGAAGTACCCATTCCCCAACAGGGGACAAGGTTTTACTTCCCCTACTTTCTTATTCCAAAGAAGACAGGGGGACACAGACCTATGTTAGACCTCAGAGAATTAAACAAATATCTGTTCCAAGAAAAGTTCAAAATGATCTTCCTCGGAACACTTTTACCATACCTCCAAAGTCAGGACTGGCTATGTTCTCTAGATCTAAGAGATGCGTACATGCATATTCTCACCCACTCAGATCACAGGAAGTTCCTTCGATTCCTGGTCCAGGGAAGACACTTCCAGTACAGAGTTCTTCCCTTCGGACTAGCCTCTGCTCCAAGCATCTTCACAAAATGCATGGCAGTGGTAGCAGCATTTATGAGGACTCTGGGAATATTCGTCTTCCCTTACTTAGATGATTGGCTCATTCGAGCATCCACAGCTCCAGAGGCCAGCTTCGCTCTCTCTCTCGAGCAATGGGAATTCTTCAATACTTGGGGCTGGTCATAAACCTCCCAGAATCTCATCTCACAACCTCTCAATTTATAGAATTCATAGGGGCTCATCTAGACACACAGCAGTCAAGGGCTTTCCTGCCCCAGCAACGCTGTCTACATATAATACAACTGGCATCTCAAGCATCTATGAAAGTATTCCTTACTGCTCGGGAGATGCTTCAACTGCTGGGACACAAGGCATCCACTATCCATGTGGTTCCCTATGCTCACCTCCACATGCGAGCAGCCCAGTGGACCCTTTCCTCTCAGTGGTCACAAGCCTTGGGTCGACTAACAGACAAAATCAGAACTACCACACGTCTGATTTCGTCCCTGCAATGGTGACAATCCCTGGAAAACCTCCTTGTAGGCTCTCCTTTTCAGCAGCCTCTATGCCAAACCACTCTGACAACAGATGGGTTGGGGGGCCCACTTGCACGATCTCTCCACTCAGGGTCTTTGGACCTCACAGGAGGTTTCCCTTCACACAAACCTCCTAGAGCTGAGAGCCATTTTCAAAGCTATTCAAGTCTTTCAGGGCCATCTCAGCAACAAAACAGTTCTGGTCCAAACCGACAATCAGGTAGCTATGTTTTATGTGAACAAGCAAGGCGGAACAGGCTCTCTGTCGCTATGCAACGAAGCTTTGCGACTATGGGCCCTCGCCAGAGATTTACAAATTCACCTGTTTGCAGTATACCTTCCAGACATTCAAAACAGATGTAGAACTCTTTGCAAGTCCACAGAATGCCAAACTTCCCCGATTCTGTTCCAGAATTCCGGCTCAAAACTGTCAGGCAAGAGATGCTTTCCTACTCCACTGGGGACAGGACTTCCTGTATGCCTTCCCACCCATTCCCCTCATTCCTAAGACTTTATTCAAACTTCAGAGAGATAGAGGTCATATGATACTCATAGCTCCACGTTGGCCACGGCAAACGTGGTATCCTCTTCTTCTGCGTCTCTCTCAAACCACTCCTCTGGAGTTGGGGAATGCTCCAGATCTCCTGTCGCAGGAGGACTGATCTTTACTGCATCCCAATCCCCAGTCCCTACATCTCAGGGTCTGGTTACTGAAAGCCTAGAATTCCAGGATGTTAATCTTTCTCAACAAGTAAAGGATATCCTCCTGGCTTCCAGAAAAACTTCCGCAAGACGTTCCTACGCTTTCAAGTGGAAAAGGTTCTCTATCTGGTGTTCACAAAAGGGACTTAACCCCCTTTTACTACCTGTAGAGTTGCTACTAGAGTATCTTCTACAATTATCAACTTCTGGTCTGTAGACCAATTCAGTTAGGGTCCATCTTAGTGCTATTGCTGCTTTTCATAAACCTTTCGATGGACAACCTATTTCCTCTCATCCACTAATATCAAGATTTATGAGAGGCCTACTTTTAACAAAACCTCCCATTGAAACCACCACCGGTGGCATGGGATCTAAATCTTGTTCTTGGTCAGCTTATGAAACTACCCTTTGAACCTTTAGCCACTTCATACCTAAAGTTTCTTTTATAGAAAGTTATTTTCCTAATTGCCATCACTTCTGCAAGACGCATTAGTGAACTACAGGCGTTAGTAGCTGACCCTCCTTATACAAGGTTTCACCATGATAAAGTAGTCCTCAGGACTCATCCTCACTTTCTGCCAAAGGTGGTATCGCCTTTTCATTTAAACCAGTCGGTTTATCTTCCTATATTCTTCCCTAGGCCTCATGCCTCCAGTGCGGAAAGGAATGTTCACACATTGGATTGTAAAAGAGCCTTGGCTTTTTATCTCCAAAGAACTAAGCCACATAGAAAATCTTCTCAGCTTTTTGTGGCTTTTGACTCTAGTCATTTGGGACTTCCAGTTTCTAAAAGAACTCTGTCAAATTGGATTGCAGATTGCATATCCTATACATATCAGAGTAAGGGACTTTCTCTCGAAGGCCATGTCACGGCTCACAATAATGAGAGCAATGACAACCTCAACGGCTAACCTTCGTTCTGTCTCTATTGATGACATCTTCAAAGCAGCCACTTGGACTTCGGTACATACCTTCACAGCCAACTATTGCTTAGACAAGGACTCCCATCGGGATGCCTCGTTTAGCCAGGCTGTTCTACAACATCTCTTCCATACTTAATACAACTCCTACCCACCATCCACAGTTTGGATGCCTAAGGTCCATGGGAAGAAACATGACCCATCTCACCTGGGTTCGCAGCTAGCTGGGGTCACCCCTTGGCATCTTTCAGCTGGGGAGTCCCCATATGTGAAGACTACATTCCTGCTTGTTCCTGGAGATAGCATAGTTACTCACCTGTAACAGGTGATCTCCGGGAACAGCAGGAATTTAGTCTTCACAACCCACCCACCTCCCCTAGGAGTTGTCTCTATCTCTCTTTCTCTACTTCTCTCCTTTGGTCTCAGCTATAAACTCAACTGAAGTGAGAGAGGTACAGAGGCGGGAAGGCAGCACGCATTCGCTGTGGGATGCTCCTAAAAGCTTTCCTATTGGACGCTGAGGAGCATTCCCGTGCGGGCTCCGTCGGTACCGATGATACCCATATGTGAAGACTAAATTCCTGCTGTTCCCGGAGATCATCTGTTACAGGTGAGTAACTACGCTTTCCCTGAGTCATGTTAGACCAGGCCCATCTCTGAAACCGTATTAGGTCTGTTCTTCTACTGTGGTACCCTTGGGTCCGCTCTGATTTTTATACTTGGCTCTGCAGATTTATCTTCTACTGACAGCTTTCTCTTTATTTTCCTGTACATAGTTCTCTACTGTTGATTACTCATTGTTGCCCACAATTGTGGTTGTGTGAGGCCTGCCATGTTTCTCCCATATGCTTTGGGGTGAATACTGAAGAGACCTCTGGTGACTGAGGCGTAGAGGCATAGGAGTGATGTCATTGAAACCTGGGCTTTTCATTGGTTCTTTGTTTCCACCCATCTGCTGGTAGGAGAACACAACCCTTTGTGTGGACTGGTCTAGCAGGATAGTAGGAACCAAGGAAAGGACATTAACTGGTAAGTAAAATGTAATATTTTTTAAAGTAGGTTAGAAATAAGTGCCTACTTGCCCTCTCAGTCTAGGTGACCTGTTATCAAGTTACCCCCATAGTGCCTACTTCTTTGAGATATGTGTATATTTGTACAGGGCTGGTCCAATGGTTTCTGCTGCTCTAAGTAGAAGCGCTGACGTAGCATATATCTGCAAAGTCACTCATTATTGTAAAGAAAAGAAAATATTCATTGCTGTTCCTAAGTATGGAAGGTTCGAAAAAGGGAAGCTGCTGTCTTTAACAGTTCATTCCTTTACTGATCACACACCTGATGGATATATAATTTGAGTAGTTTACATCCATTAGTAATGGTACATATTACTTAATCCTTTGTTCCTGTTCGGTAATCCAGTTTAGTCCTCCACAATCGGGTAGTGCCCCTCCTCCTGCAGCCTGGAGACTGGACCAATCAAGTCTTCTGTAGTATATATGCAGACGGAGCTCCCAGAAGCCCCCAGTGTGTCCAGTCTCCTTGCAGCTTGAGGACTGCTGTGCCCTTTCTGGGCACACTAAGTGACACTTGAAGGAGCAACACTAGTTAGTTAGTTCTTTTGGGGTTTTGTTTTTGGTCCTTTATTTACCATTTCTTTGCTAGGTAGCTGTATCTTTAAAAAAAAAAAAAAAATCCATTACCACAGGGGACATCCTGGGGGAAGCCAGACCTGCATTGGGCTCCTGCCTTCCTGCCTGGGGATTTCTGAAGCCTGGGTTGAGCTCTCCCCTAGGCTGTACGGGGAAGAGCCATACCTGCTACAGCATTGTCTGTTACCTGGAGAAGCTGGCTGAGTTCCTGGCTGTTTCCTGAGCTGGTAGGAGTTTTCATTTCCTTACCTTTCTCGGGCACTGCTGCTCCCTCCTGTTTGATTTGTCAGAGGGTCTGTCAGCTCCCCTGCCTCACGATTTGCTTTTTTTTCTTAATTTTTTTCTTAATTTTTTCGCTTGCCCTGTATTTGACGGTCGTTTTCTTTCTTTTCCATGTTATTTGGTTGCCTTTGTATTTTCGCGCCGTTTTTTACCGCGGGTGAAAAAGTGCGGCGGCCATTTTGAATTTCTGAAGAGTGCTTTTTAGGGGCATTTTTTAACACTTGTGCACGGGTTCCCCTGGCATTTTTGGGGTTTCTTATGCTGGCGATTTTGCTCAGGGCACACCTGGGATTCTGGGGAGTGTTTTATTTTCTGTAAAAAAAAAAAAAAAAAAAAAAACCGTTTTAAATTTAAGTCTGTACTGATTTGCATAGGGTTGCTCCCTTTGGTGTGGGCTTCCCTGTTTCTGTTCCCTTCTTTCCTGCTGGGCGGAGGTTGCCTTAGCATGGCTGCCAAACCCCAATGCATGATTTGTGGGTCCCGCAGAGGTGCAGTGACTGACTCTGGCATCTGCAGGGGCTGTGCTTCAGTTTCTTCAGACCTGGAGCGTCCTATTGAAGTTAAGGAACAGCTTATCCCCGGGGACACTTCTCTTTCGGGGGACAGTGTCCCTTCAACGAGCGTCCCCCCTTTTGGATCGGTCCCACCGTCCAATGGTTCGGTACCTGAGCTCCAACATGTGGCTATAGTAGCGCCGCCTATGGACTTTTCCCCTGATTTCGTTCTCCTCATGCATCAGGCTTTCCGCTTGAGCCGGTCCGGTCAGTTGCCGGAGGCTTGGCCCGCCTCTCTCCCCTCAGGACCCGCAGGGGAGGTTCAGCGGTCTTCTCAGCCCGCGGTCAAGCGGCTCAAGTTGGTGGACCAGGATCAGGTCACCCTTTGTCTCCCGGATTCCGAGGCGGAGGGTGATCCTGAGACTGAGGCTGAGGAGTTAGAGGACGGGGAGATCCCTGAGCCGGAAGATCAGGCTCGGATCATTCGGGTGTTTCGAAAGGACGAGCTGATCCCTTTGGTCACGGAGTCTCTGCAAGCCCTTCACCTATCTGCGGTGCGGCCCCTGGAGGAGGAGGGTCTTGAGGATCCTCTCATTCAGGCGGTCAGGGATGCCCAGGTAGTTTTCCCCGTGCACCGCGTGGTTGAGCAGATGATCCATGCGGAGTGGGAGCAGCCGGAATCCGGTTTGAAAGGGATTCGGACCATGAATCGTCTTTACCCCCTTGCCGACAAGGACAGGGACTGGTTTAAGTCTCCACGAGTTGATGCTGCAGTTTCGGCAGTGACCAAGAAAACCACCATCCCGGTTGAAGGGGCTGCGGCCCTGAAGGATGTTCAGGACAAGAAGGTTGATAATTTGTTGAAGCAAGCCTTCGACACCAACGCCTTGTCTTTGCAAGCCTCTATTTGTGGGGCGTGGGTAGCTCGGGCTTGTTTGCGGTGGTCACAGCATCTGCGCTCGGGTTCCGGTCTAGACCAACAGGGTCTGCTGGACGTTACCCGCATGGAGTCGGGATCGGCCTACTTGGCGAATCTGTTTTATGATTTAATCCGCTCCTTAGCGAATAGTATGGCCTCCGTGGTAGCGGCGCGCCGGTCCATCTGGTTGCGCAACTGGGCGGCCGACAGTTCTTCCAAGTCTCGCCTCAGTAAGCTGCCCTTTAAGGGCAGATTGTTATTTGGTGAGGCTCTCAATAAGTTGGTGAAGGATCTCGGTGAGTCTAAGGGTGGACGGCTTCCGGAAGATAAGCCTAAGCTCAGTAGATCATCCACCTCGGCGCGCGGTCAGTTTCGGGATTTTCGCAGGTTTCGTTCCTCCCGACTGTGGACATCGCAGCGCGGTCGTTTTGGAACCCGTCATCAAGGATTTCGTGGTTTCAGAGGAGCGGGAAGAGGCTTCTCCGGAGCCGCCTCTTCCTTTAATCGCAAGCCACAATGAAACGAGGCGGGCTCTAGAGGGAGGCCCGGTTATCGGGGGTCGTTTGCGCGACTTTCTTCCTTCTTGGGCCCAAATTACGTCAGATCGGTGGGTGCTGCAGATTATAGAAGAAGGTTATGCCCTGGAGTTTGCGTACCCCCTTCCAGATTCCTTTGTTCTGTCACCCAGCAAGGGAGCTCAAAGGACGCGGGACATCCGCGTGACCCTGGATCGGCTGCTTTCACTGGGGGCAGTGGTTCCGGTCCCTCCTTTGGAAAGAGGCGCAGGTCGCTACTCCATCTATTTTGTGGTTCCCAAAAAAGGCGGCTCTCTTCGTCCGATCTTGGATCTCAAAGGCGTGAATCGCGCTCTCAGAGTGCCGCACTTCCGTATGGAGACCCTGTGGTCAGTCATCGTAGCAGTGCATCAGGGGGAGTTTTTGACGTCCCTCGATCTCACCGAGGCCTATTTACACATTCCCATCCGGCCCTCTCATCAACGGTTTCTCCGCTTCGCGCTTCCGTGGGGCCACTTCCAATTCCGGGCCATGCCGTTCGGACTCGCCACGGCTCCCCGCACCTTCACAAAGGTAATGGTTGTCGTCGCGGCGGCCTTGCGCAAGGAGGGCATCCTGGTCCATCCGTATCTCGACGACTGGTTGATTCGAGCAAAGTCCAGTCGGGAGTGTGTGCAAGTCACGAGCAGGGTGGTGGCTCTGCTGCGATCCCTCGGCTGGGTGGTAAACGAATGCAAGAGTTGTCTGTGTCCGACGCAGGATCTCGAGTACCTGGGGGTTCGCTTCGACACAGCACGGGGCTTGGTGTGCCTTCCGGAGCGCCGCTTTCTGGCGTTGCGGGCTCTTGTCCGACTCTTCCGAGGGATGCCCGCTCCGTCGGCGTGGTGGTACCTGCGGCTCCTCGGAACGATGGCAGCGACCTTGGAGGTGGTGCCTTGGGCGCACTTCCACATGCGTCCGCTGCAGAGTGCTCTTCTGCGCCGTTGGTCCAACCAGTTCGACTCATTGAACAAGAGATTGCCTTGCCCAAGGGCGGTTCGCCGATCACTACGGTGGTGGCTCTCCTCCGAGAACCTGACGCGGGGGATTCCCTTGGAGCCTCCACTTTGGGTTCCGTTCACAACGGATGCGAGCTTAACCGGCTGGGGGGCTCACTGCGAGACCCGCTTCGCTCAGGGGGAATGGTCCCCCCGGGAGGCTTCTTGGTCGATCAACCGTCTCGAATTACGGGCAGTACGGCTAGCCCTGTTGGCCCTGGAGACTCTAGTCCTCGGCCGACCGGTGCGAGTCCTGTCAGACAATGCGACCACAGTAGCTTACATCAATCGCCAAGGGGGCACCGGCAGCGTGTCCTTGGAAGCCGAAGCGACGGCCTTGTTCAATTGGGTGCAGACTCGTCTTCCGGCAATCTCGGCAGCACACATTGCAGGCGCAGACAATGTCCAGGCCGATTTTCTCAGCAGAGTGCGGGTAGACCCCGGAGAGTGGGAGCTCAACCCACAGGTTTACGCGCAAATAGTCCGGCGGTGGGGTCCGCCCATCATGGATCTCATGGCGACATTTCATTCGGCCAAGACAGGGCGCTTCTTCAGCAGACGAAGGGAGCGCATGTCCGAGGGGATCGACGCTCTCATTCAGCCGTGGCCAACGTCCGGTCTTCTTTATGTCTTTCCTCCGTGGGCTCTGATCGGCCGGGTCGTGCAACGCATCGAGAGCCATCGGGGTCGAGTGTTACTGGTGGCCCCGGATTGGCCCCGGAGGCCCTGGTATGCCGATCTGGTCCGGCTGCGCGACGGCGTTCCATGGCTCCTGCCCGCACTGCCGGATCTTCTTCTTCAGGGTCCCTTGCGGATGCCCCAAGTGGATCGATTCTCGCTTACGGTTTGGCCATTGAGAGGGCTCGGCTGAAAAAAAAGGGCTACTCCCCCGCGGTGATTTCTACCCTTCTGCGGGCGAGGAAAACGTCCACTTCTCTTACTTACGTTCGGATTTGGAGGATCTTTGAGGACTGGTGCTCCCGGCGGGGAGTCCGGGCGGCGACGATTTCCGTGCCCGTCGTTTTAAGTTTTCTTCAGGATGGTTTCGATAAGGGCCTTGCGGCTAGTTCCCTGAAAGTCCAGTTGGCGGCTATCTCGTGTTATCGAGGCAAGGTTTTGGGCCGTCTTCTCGGTGCTCATCCGGATGTACGTCGTTTCCTTACGGCTGTTTTTCATTTGCGGCCCTCCCGCAGGATTTTCGTTCCTCCGTGGGACTTGAATTTAGTGCTGCGGGCTCTGGTTCGTGAACCTTCTGAGCCCCTGAGTAGGGCGTCCCTGAAAGATCTCACGCTGAAGACGGTTTTTCTTGTAGCCATCTGTTCGGCACGGCGCATTTCTGATCTGCATGCATTGTCCTGCCGAGAACCTTTTTTGTCTTTTTCCGCGGATCGGATCGTTCTCCGTCCGGTCCCTTCCTTTTTGCCAAAGGTAGTGTCTCCTTTTCACATGAATCAGGCAGTGTTCCTTCCGGTGCTTTCTTCGCACTCTGTCGGGTCGGCGGACAGAGGTCTTCACCGGCTCGATGTGGGTCGTACGCTTCGTCGTTATCTGAAGGCTACCGAGACTTTTCGGAAAACTTACCGTCTTTTCGTGCTCTTCGGGGGTGCGCGTAAAGGGGAAGCGGCGGCTAAGGCTTCCATTGCAAGATGGCTCAAGGAAGCGATCGCGTCTGCGTATCTGTTGCAGCAGCGGTCTGTTCCGGCGGGGCTACGGGCTCATTCCACTAGGGCTCAGGCGACCTCTTGGGCGGAGTATAGCCTAGTTCCGCCAGCAGATATCTGTAAGGCGGCCACTTGGTCGTCTCTGCATGCTTTCAGTAAACACTATCGCTTAGATGTGTCAGCTGCTCGGGATTCCTGTTTTGGTTCGGCGGTTCTGCGCGCCGGATGGCAAGGTCCCGCCCGGTCTTGACTGCTCTGTTACATCCCGATTGTGGAGGACTAAACTGGATTACCGAACAGGAAATGGAAATTACACTAACCTGGTAATTGTAGTTCCTGGAGGGTCCAGTTTAGTCCTCCTTCCCTCCCGACTATCTGCTATAATAATGCGGTGCGCTTTTCCGAACGGTTGATCATAAGACGGTTCCTCTTTTCCGTTCGGACCTTTTTTCTTTACAGCCGCGTTTTTTGCTATGGCTCTTCCTTTTCTCAGGTGTTCAGTCAGCTCCTGAGATTTCTGATGGTGAGCTGTGTTTTGATTACCGGGGCGTCGGTACCAGCGCAATGCAGTGTTCTGACTTCCTCGTTTGGGGAGGGGGTTGGATATTTATTGGGGGGTACAAATTGTTCTTTAATTATGTCATTTTGTATATTAATCTAATGTGTTGCTTCGTTAAGTATGCTTTGTTACTAGTACACTGGGGGCTTCTGGGAGCTCCGTCTGCATATATACTACAGAAGACTTGATTGGTCCAGTCTCCAGGCTGCAGGAGGAGGGGCACTACCCGATTGTGGAGGACTAAACTGGACCCTCCAGGAACTACAATTACCAGGTTAGTGTAATTTCCATTTTTTGCTAAAGGATTTCAGGGAGCAGTGAGTGATCATAGTGCCCAAAATATGCGTGAGGATGTTGATGGTAAAATGAGAACAGAATGAATATGAATTTAAGCAGTAAGCAAAATGAACATATGTGAGATCACACTGTAGCGCTATAGATTTCTTTCCTTTCTTCTCTCAGCTGACTGAGACAGGATCTTGCAAGGCCTGTTCTGTTGTCCCTAAGAACAGGATCATAAGCCATAATCAGATTTCTCCTAAATTTTCAAGGCTGGTACTTACCTGGGTTGTATTAACTTTTATTTTCTTTCTTCATAGGTCCTTCCTCCACTGAGGAAGATTATGACTTCAGGCAGGGCAAAAGGTCTGGCTGCTGATGCGGACCCTGCATTGCTTAAAATGTTTGGGGCTCCCTTCATTCCCCATAGACTGTATCCACTGCCGGAAGCTTTAAGAAAGAACACATAAGGACAGGGCGAGAAAGTTCCCGGTTATTCCTGTATCTCAATCCTCCTCTCGCTCTAGAAGGGAAGGCCCTTGCTTCCTTGCTCGCTAAGTGCGCAGGATGACATCAACTGCCCGCACTTGCGTTTCGGAGTTTTCACAACTCAGAAAATTTTAGGGGGTAAAAATGTGTTTCTTGTTCTTTCATGCTTGTTCTCGCTCCCTTGATATGGCTCACCTTCGTCTTCTTTTATTTCTTTCTCTTCCTCTCGTGCATTTCAACTAAGATCTCTGATAGCCTGAATCACATGACTTTAGGGGAGTATTATGGGGCCTTCAACACTGCCTGTTAAAAATATGGAACTGCAGCCTATTCCCCCTTTTTCACATGTACCTTTGTAAAAGGGGGCTGAAGAGCTTCCCAGTACCGCCTGTACTTAAGTGTCAGAGCAGATAGCTCAGGAAGCGGATTGTACTGTGGTAAACAAAACATCTTTGATTCCAAAGGGAAAAATCATTTTTCACTCCTTAAGGGAAAAACATGAGCAGTGTCTCTCAGAATAGTCCAGAATAAGCACTTTGTTTCCCTCTCTAGTGAGGTTTTCTTATGTTTAGGGATCTGCTAGGAATGGGCGGAGGTTATCTGTAGGACCTTCCATTTTTTCATGGCTCATTTGTCCGTAAAACCATGTACACGACTTTGCAGCCCCCTCTACTGGCAGCAGCAGGAAGTTGGAACCAGTAGCACAGAGTGGCAGGCTCAAGACTTGATGAATTGGGCATTACTCTCAGGGGGCCTGATTTCACAGTGCTGTAAGAAAAGAAAATAGATTAGCAAAGGGTACCTCAGCCTCAGGAAAACCTTATATCCTGCCTTTCATTTCTTGACTGGCTCATCAGCTGTTTTCCACTTTCCAGCATATGTTTAATTGCCATGTAAATGGGGTTTTTTTCGTGTCCTGGGTTGGCTTCCCTGACAAATTCAGGGAAGCCAACCCAGGTTCCTCCTTTTCCTTGGAGGCTGGCTCTCTCCAATAGTGTTTTCCTTTTGCCTCTTTCTTTTTGTTTGCTCTCGGGCATTACCATATCTGCAGAGGCCAAATTGCATGTCATAGTGGTTCACGTCACTCCTATATGGTGTGACAGGGAGATAGAGCATTGCAGGCTTTTCTGCAGCTCCTGGTCCCCCCCCCCATGACCAAACTCCACAGTTAGCTGGCTAATTACTAAAAAAGGAAAAGACCTTAGACTCTAGTGGTCCAGAGAGTAGTTTATGCCTGAAACAAACTACCTGAGTCTGTGCATCAGGCTTCATCTCTGGCCCTTTTCAAATCCAGGCTGAAAACCCACCTCTTCAAGGGTGCTTTTGGATCCTTATCTACTTAAACTCCTTTGTGTTTCCTTACCATTCCCCTAGATGTATCCTGGTCCTCAGCTGTTGTCTGTTTTGACTAGATTGTAAGCTCTGAGTAAGGACCATCGTTTACATGTGTCTGTACAGCACTGCGTATGCCTTGTAGCGCTATACAAATTAGCAGTAGTAGTCTCTCATGTACCCGTGTAATCAATCATAAGTCCAAAAATACCTCCATACTTTCATTCATGCACCTAAAAAAAAATTCCAGATTTTATATCTCCTTACTGTATTAGGTATGGCATGGAGGAGTAGCTTAGTGGTTAGAGAAACAACCTAGTATCCAAGAGATCAGAGTTTGATTCCCACTGGCACTCCTTGTGACCTTGGGCAAGTCACTTTACCCTCCATTGCCCCTGAAGAAAAGACCTGGCAATCTACTTCCGGTCACATCTTGCCAAGAAAACCCAGGGACAGCATTGACTTGATGGCACTTAGAAAAAAAATTAGGTCAAATCTTTCATATAAAAGAAAAACCTTAGCTAGTCACACAGGAGTTTAATGCAGCGCTTCCTACGTCCACTGCTGGTTAAAGTACATTGGATGTTAACCAGAGTTTCACCTATTGCTGCATCAATGCAATGTGTGCCTTCGAGTCAGTCCTGACTCCTGGCGACCCAGAAGCTCCTGGGTTTTCTTGGCAGTGTCACCGGAAGTAGATTGCCAGTCCTTTCTTCCGAGGCAATGGAGGGTTAAGTCAAAGATACTCAAATAGACAGGACTGTCATGTCCATAACTGCATTTGACCTGATATATTAAGGAGATATAAATTGTGGCAAATCATAAAGTAATTTTTGGATTTTCTTTTTGTTTTAGGCTTATGAATTAAAGTATGGGCACATCAGAGGTTACTCACTGGGCCATTGCTTTGTCTTTGCCCCCCTTTTCATAGAATACGTCAGTTTTTTTGCTTTTTTTGGAGTAATTAGCCACTTTGATTCATACCTTATACAGAGTTTAGCAGGGCTGTGTGAGGCTTGATTTGCTATTTACCCACTTCCTTCACCCCTCTTTTCTTTCTGCTATGCCCATGTGTTGTGGCCACATGAGGAAGGGGACTAAAGTGTGACAGCATGGAGCGGACCCACTGGTTCACTCCGAGGACCCTAAAAATAGGATTAGAGGAGCCCCTGACTATTTCCTTATGTTGTCCTGTTGAGCTGCATCTCTTCATTGAGTTTGAAAGCTGCAAGAGAAATACAGATCATTATTTAAGTACCATGGTCAGCATTTTTTAAATGCTGGCTGCGGCTTTTAAACTTAATACATATAGAGGTGTGAGTGCTGCCACTGTATAGGTAACAATGATATCCAGTTTATCTGGGTCAATTTAGGAAAGCTTTATCACTGGCATAAATTGATCTGGATAGCTATACAGAGAGAGGGTAATTCTATAAGGCTGCTTAGTTCAGTGCCCATTGTCATATGCGTATTTGGCACCAAATATCGCTGCTACCCGTATTGTTAGGCGGAACACCCAGATAGTGCCGGGGCGGTCTGTAAGCCTTATCCATATAGTGCTGCTGAAAGTTGCCAAATAGGGCACCTACCCAGACAGTGGTTGCTGCTATCATGCTAAGTACTTTAGAATATTGACCTGTAATTTTCATTGACTGTTTTACTGTATCTCCCCTCTTCCATGGTTTGTCCACCTTATTTTTTGTCTATTCCTGCTTCTGCATAAATCCGGTACTGTAGTTCTTTGTTTTAACATATGGAAGAGTAGTGGTCTAATGGCCGACACTGTGAAATTTAGTGCAGAAGGGGTCCTCTGACGCAAGATCAGAATTCTCTTGGGCCCACTGTCTTTGTGATCTCAGGAAGGACATAATTTCTCTGTGGTTCTAGCTGAACACCAGGCATTTGTGTTAATCTGAATATATTTTTTTATATCTACGGGCTTGGCTTGTCCTGCAGAAAAAGAGTCCCGAGTTGTTCTCTTCTTACCTTTTGTAACCAACACTATGGCCAGTAAAGTAGATTTTTGTTTTATTTTTTTAATATTTCTATTTTTGTATGTTTTTCTATTTGAACATAGAGAGGAAGTGGTACTTAAAGATTGTACACCCATTTTGGGATAGGAATATGAGTTTTTAAGTCCACCTGTAATTGTCTCATGAGCATGAATCTCTTTCAGAGCTTGAGAGTATGCACAACATCGCCTCAAGGTACATTTCCTAGTAAGCGGGCATTCTGAACAGTGCAAGGGTGCCCAGGTGTGCTCTCTGGCACTCTGCCTTCTATAGAAAGCCCGCAGGTTGGCTCAAAGGTGGTGTTCCAAGTTTAAAGCCTTGCCAGTCTTCTTTATTTTTGCTTGTTTGTCTTCAGCTTGTTTATAATAAATTGCATAATTTCAAAAATTTAGCTCTCAAAGTGTGTCTAGCTTGTTCTGAACACAAAAAGCTGAACTTAAGTAATTTTATTTTATTTATTTATTTACATTTCTTTTATATTTATTTATTTATTTAGCTGTATTTATATCCCGCTTTTCACCGGGTCAAAGCGGTCAATTGGGGGATACATTTAACACGAGGGGATATGAGACACATACACTAATACTTACAGGGAACATGGGCAATGGAGGGTTAAGTGGCTTGCCCAAGACCACAAGGAGTGCCTACAGGACTAGAAATCCCAGTCCCTCCGGCCTGAGATTGCGGTCCCCAGGTGGGACTTGAACCCCCAGCCCTCCGGCCTGAAGTACCTTGTCCTAACCATTAGACCATTCCTCCCTATACCGCGCTATTCGACATCGGTGCGGTTTATATAAAACATACATGTTGCATATAATGAACTGTGTTTACAGGTAACAGGAAATAACTGAAAAAGGATGGTCTTCAGGATGCAGTAGTCCAACTGATTTAATATTGGTACCAGTCCTAGAGAAAACGTTGGATCAGATTCATGTGCTTATACACTTGGTTAAGCCTCTAGTTAAGCTGAAGTGGAACTTTGTCTGGCTCCTCTTGCTTGTGAAGGCTGTGGCAGCAGCTCTTTTTTTTATATTTTTATAGAATTTTACAGTTGCCACTCTTTAAAGAAAAATAAATAGTGCCATACATGAATAAAAGTATGTTTCTCAGAAAATTACACAACATTGTAAGAATAAAACAACAGTAGGCATTAGCCCTCAGGAGGGGGAGGGATGACCAAATACTATTCAGACACATTTTTTGTAAGAATTTAACATGCCGAATGGCGATATATTTCAGAATGTGAATAGAACACCTTAGATGATTCTGGTGTGCTAGACTAGCAGTACTGCTGAAAATCATGCAGAACCTTCATATATCTTGGTATTAACAAAAACAGAGAATTGATATGGATAAAAAAACATTCTTATACTTTACCAAACACTTACAAGATATTATAGAAGGAAAAGCACCCCCTCCCCAATTGCACCACCCCAGGCTTCAGCAAGAGAAACTATGTAGATTTAGCCATGTCAGGAAATATACAAACTTTACAGCCCATGAACTGGGTTTTCCTTACTTGAAAAAACATCTTCATGAACTAGTCCTGATCAGGATCTAAAGTATAGGGAATCCAGAAAGTTTCCATAGAAGTCTGACCTGTGCCTGGTCCTTCCAAGAGGCAGTGAGATCCAGGCTATCTGATGTCATCTGGGTAATCTGGCCTCCTTCCTCTCCCCTCTTAGGGGGGGCCAGGCAAATAAGACTCCTGATAAAGGAGGAATCAGGTCTGAAGGTATCATCAAATTAGAGGTAGCAAACTTTTTAAATATCTCTAAAGGGGAAATTTACGGCACATAAGGAAAATGTTGAGATGCGGATTCCTTCTCCTTGTCCTATTTTCTAGAGACTCCGATGAATGTCTCCAGAGTCCCATATAAGGACATCTTCTTTAGTCTGACAAACCACCTTCTCTTTCAGTACAGAGACATGTCGTCTAACCTCAGTTATATCCTTCTGTAAATCACCCGTTGTCTTCACGGGACCCTCCAATTTCTGTATAAGAATTTGAATTGAGAAGAAAAAAACGTTTCCAGTAAAACCAGTCTCCTTACCAGTACTGGAAGTTGTAACACAGTAACATGAAGTTTCTTTGTTGGAACCGAGGCAGCGCATGCATCGAAAGGCCTTTCCTGTGTTGCCAACGTGTCTTTTTGCATCCTACCTCCAGCTGGTATCAGCATAGCCTCTAATCGAGCACTCAGCTCTCTACCTCCAGCAGACTCCCCGCTGTAGGGGAAGGGGTGGGAATGTCTCCTGCACGACTACTCCCGATCCCTACCCACATTGCTATCCCAATATCCTGCCATGTTGCATGCTCTACCTTGGCAGAGCTGAGGGTTTTTCCAGGGGGACTCGCACCTCCTACTCCCGCCAATCCCAGTAGGCTCTACGAAGGTAATAACACTATCATCACTGATGACCAACTGAAAAATCCATCCTTTGGCCATTTTGCTGCCGAAACTGGCTGAGTTGGCTTTGGTCCAACCTTCCCCTTATGTGTATGGGGCATTTTCCAAGGTAAGAGAAGGTTAGGACCAACCAGAACAATAGGACTATCATGATGCCATCTTGGAACCCCCCCCCCCCAGAAGCCCCCCTCCTCCTCCTTCCTGAATATTTTTCTTAGCACTTGTATCAGATCCAAGGATTGAGCCTTCCTCATTTTTCTTTCTCTTAGATTCTGATTCCAAGTCCTTAATTTTCTAAAACTGAGTTCCTAAAGACTTCTGGGGCTTCCTTATAGGGCATCATCGGGGTTATTTTTGATAGATTTTTTCAAGTGTCATTTCTAGTTCTTCAGTTCTCAAGTTACTAAACAGTTTATTTACAGTTTTGTGATTTGAAGTTTGAAGAACTATATGTGGAAACTCTGCACCCATTGGAAGAAAAACAGTGCAAAGATTCTATAGCTAAGATAATTCAGATTAAACTTGTACTTGCTATTCAGAGTAACTGATGGGACATAGGTGTCCTAGTACACCAGTTACTATACTTTCAGTCTCCAGTTCTGTGTAGCAAGGCAGGACAAGTATTTTGGACTCCTAAAGCTAATACAGTTATGACCAACACTATTGGCATTACAATATCTTTAGAAATAATTGGAATTTTTCCAGCTTTATGCCATCATAATATTTAATAGTATGTTTAAAGATCTACAACAACAAAAAAGATGTCTGTACAACTATCTCCTCTTTACAACACAATCCACAGCGCTGCTTCTTTTCCCGACGTCTCCTGCATTTCAGCAGTGTTAATATTGCTTTATATGCGTTTATTAGGTTTTATGCATGCATGAATTTCGGTGTTCCCTCATTTACTTTTGTATTTGTTTTTAATGTGATTTTTGAGGCTTATCTCCCCCTGAAGAAGGCCTCAGTGACCAAAACGCGCCAGGTTTTAATAAAGATCTGTTTGACAGCCAGCATGTGTACTGGCTCCTTTGTCTCCTTCATTAGGACCTGGGCAACATTTTGGCGTAGGGAGGGGCTTTTCCGAAGGGATGAGCTCCACCTTAAACCAGGATGGAACCCTTTTGACTCGACAAGATGTACAGGGGCATGACCAGAATTGGCTGTATATGTCCTGCCGGGCTGGCCCACCCCCATCCCGCCCATATCCCACCCCCTCCCAGCTCTCCCCATCCTGCTGCTTAGGACGTATGGGGAGAGCCAGAGGGGGAATAGAGCCTGGACAGTTTGCGGGTCTGCACATCCCGCCAAGATATGCAGCCTCAGAACCTGCATCCCAGAATCGGGCCCATAGTGTATCTGGGTTTTCAGAAAGCCTTTGACAAGATCCCTCATGAGATACTCTTGGCAAAATTAAAATGTCATGGGATAGGAGGCAGTGTACTTCTGTGGATCGTGAACTGGTTAAAAGATAGAAAGCAGAGAGTAGGGCTAAATGGCCAGTTTTCTCAATGGAGAAAGGTGACTAGTGGAATACCTCAGGGATCTGTGCTGAGTCCTCTGCGTTTTAACATGTTCATAAATGACCTGGAAATAGAAATAATGAGTGAGGTGGTCAAAAATGAATTCAAAATGGCATGGGACAGACATAGCGAATCCCTTTATAGCAACAGGATAAAAGCAAAATAAACTTAACTATCTCAACAAATAATGGTGATCTGCATGGAGTGATGGGTAGACTCCTAAAATCTACACAAAGCGACAAGTGTGTCTATTCTTGCCACCTTGCTGGGCAAACTAGATGGACCATGCTGGTCTATCTCCAGGAACAAGCAGGAATGCAATTTTCACATATGGGTGAACATCACCGACGGAGCCCACGTGAGAACTCTCCCCAGCATCCAGTAGGGAAGCCTTTGGGAGCACTACAGTGCGCCTGCGTGCCTGCCTTCCTGCAAAGAAATGTAAAAACTCTTCTGTGCATACAATTTTATTCTTCATCTTAATTCTTCTCGATGCGTTCACACTTTGGTTGGCACGAGGTTTCTTTGGATGTCTGGTCAGATCAGGAAACTGGTCTTATGCACAGTAGTGCCCATGATGAGAGACAAAATACAGTAGAAGATGGTATGCAGTCCCATACAATGTTGCAAATTTCAAGGCTGGCATGAGCAGTTCTGCAGGTGAGAAAGAGCTGGAAGACAAGTTCTCTGCACGTAGACAAAGGAATATTATTTCAGAAAGTAATGAGTCATCCAGATGCCCTTTAACAAACTTGAGGCAGGCAATAATTGTTCTTTTTAGAGATTAATTTTTTGTAATCATCCTCTTGTGAACACCATTCCCATTCATTTTTTTCCCTGATGGTTGATTCGTGTACCCTCACATCAGTTGCAGCGAGAGAAGCCTACAGCTGTCTTTATAACTTCATGGATGATTTTCGAATTTGCTCTTGGGGTGGTCAGGACAATTGCTTCTGGGTAGAGTCATTGTTGTCTTCCTCTTTTTCTGTTTGTAGACTGTCTGACATTGGATGAATATGTGCTAATAGGTAGCATGGACTTTACCACACGCTAATTGAACCATGCTGAGTTAGCTCAGGGCGGTGCAGTAGAAGTCCTGTTTTAACTGCTTTGCACGGGATGGAGCAGTGACCGGTGTAGGTAAGGGACACGATATAGGCATTGAAGGCACATCATGGTTAGCGCAAGTGTCGTTAGCACACGCTGACCACGAATGTTGTAGATGCACTTATTGCTGCCTCAGTGGATGGTGATAAGTGTACCGATATTTGATGCGCTTGCCGATTAGGACAGTGAGGTGCACCACTTCCGCTATCTTTTGGGGCTTACCGAGTGCTAACACAGTGCATTTTAGTAAACATGCCCCCAAATATTTAGAAATAGTCTTGTAACCCTGTTCATGCAGGTGAGCATCAATTAATGTTTTTCATGGGTCCTTCTTTTGATCATGGCATGATAAGTTCCATTAACATTTATGGTGAAGATTAAACTCAAAATCTTTTGGACCTTTTATATAAGCCAGGGTGTCCAAACATAGTTGTACAGATTTACTGTCCAGGGTGTTTTACTTGTTACACAATTATTTACACTTGCTACAGAAAGTAGGGGGTTTATTTTCTAAATTCATACAGATTCTGAATTTGTTTTATTCAGTGATATTCAGTAGCAGTGGCCACTGGATAAAGCAAAGCAGCGATTCACTTTTTATCTATGTATTCAGACCCAGTAGGGAGGTAAAGTTCGGTGCTAGCAATGCACACAGATCATGTAGTTTTAATGGCTTGTGTGTATGGATGGGCCTTTACACGTATATTTTAGTCAGTTGCTATTTTATAAGTATCTGTGTCAGGCTGATGGCACATAATTTCACTGTAGGCGTGCACAGGACTGAAGCATGGGCAGGGCAGAAATTTCCATGTCTAAATTACCAAATATTATAAGTTACCTGTGGTGTTCAAAAGTCTAGGGGGGCGGACATTTATGCCATCAATAGGACTGGTATAAGTGATCAAGCTTAGATTTAACACTCATTTTTGGCCTCTAAAGACCCTATTTTATAAGAAAAGTAGCCAAGATGGTGCATTCTAAAACTAGGCACCTAGCTGTAAAAGTACCCTCTACATGTTTAAGTAGCACCATTGAATATATGCTTATGTGATGATCAGGGCTGCCGCTTACTCATTTGAGTTAGGTCTGTTATTTCACTGGCCTTACTTAAATGGATGAGCTCTCTGGGGAACCATTTAATTTTGCCACTTTCCGGATAACATTTAGGGGTATGTTTACTGATTGGTGGTAGCGGCTCTGATATCGCACGGAAGCCGCCATGCCGATTAGTAAACATACCCCTCAGATAGCCCCCAGCCTGCCCTTAACCCAGTCTCCACAGATACAGATATCTTTTGCCTCTACTACTCACCACAGAGCAGGGAATGGATAAGTTATCTGTATTACTTGTGGAAATTTACAAAAAATAAGACAATGCCAGCCATATAAATCTTTTTGAATACTGGTTCCATTGTTTCTACTTTGTGCATTATTATGTCTTATGAAACAAGGAATTGTTTAATATATACAGTTGTGGTCAACATTATTGGCAACTTTGCAGTTCAACCCCTTAATGTCCAATATCTCTTTAAAAAAAAAAAAAAGTGGCCAGTGAAATGGCTTTGGACTATATATGCATACATATTTGACACATAAATGACTCAAGTAAAAAGGGACGACCAATTAAAAAAGGATATAGTAGGAAATAGTATAAAAACTGGGACATTGCCAGTACGCGATGATTCAAACAAATACCTTTATGAAAAATCCCTTCAAGCATAAACAAAAAACCTAGACATTTATATATATAGAAACATAGAAACATGATGACAGAAAAAGACCACAAGGCCCATCTAGTCTGTCCTTCCATAACAACAACTACAACAGTCCACATTTTACCTTTAGAGATCCTCTGTGTTGGTCCCATGCTTTTTTGAATTCAGTTACTGTCCTCATCTCTACCACCTCCACTGGGAGACTATTCCACGGATCCACTACTCTTTCCATAAAGAAATATTTCCGCATATCACTCCTGAATCTATCTCCCTTCACCCTCATCCCATGTCCCCTCGTCGCAGAACTTGCTTTCAATTGAAAGAGGCTCTCTCCCTGAACATTTATGCCACGGAGGTATTTAAACATCTCAATCATATCACCTCTATCCCGCCTTTCCTCTAAGGTGTACATATTAAGATCCTTAAGTCTGTCCTCATATGCTTTATAATGAAGACCACTAATCATCATTATAAAGCATATGAGGACAGATATACAGATATATCATCATTATAAAGCATATGTTGGACCATTTGCCATGAGGGAAAACCCTCTTGAAGCAAATCTTCCTTTTTATTCTTTTTTTTATGAGCCTACCCACAGCTCAAAAGCAATCCAGCAAACTTAAACAAAGCCAAGGGGAATTGCACCACGCAAACCCCTCAAGTGTATCATTTGTCACAACGGAAAAAATATCACCTCTAATTTTAAATGAGAAAACACCAACTTAGCTTTCATTGAGATGCTTCAGATAATCGTTGTTACCACTTCTCTAAGGCATACTAGCAAAATAGGTCTTCTTGTCCATCATGTCCATATAATGAGCAGCAGGGAACATCCCCATTCTTTTCATTTCACCGCTCCTATAACAAGACAGTAAATCATACCGCTACATAGCGCCACGTTTCAGGTCGTCGTTATTCTCCCGGACCTTCTTCAGGCAAAAGCAATACTAAATACCATGACCTGATACTCGGTCATTTTTCTAGGGAAGCGATTGACGTCCAAGGATCAGAATTTGGCCAATCAAAGATACCAAAAACCCTTCATAGTAAGCTCTACCAATCAAGCTCAAGGTTGAATAAAAAGGAAGATTTGCTTCAAGATGGTTTTCCCTCATGGCAAATGGTCCGACAAATATATACATGTCTAGATTTTTTGTTTGAAGGGATTTTTCATAAAGGGGTTTGTTGGGATATTAGGCTTTTTTCCTCTTTAGTGTTTTTTTGGATGATATTAGTACATGATTAATGGCACCCTTATAAACAATTCAAATCATTTTGAACAGAAGAACCACATTCCCAATGCAGTAAAATAAGACGCAACTGTGATCATTTGCCAGTACTCACATGATTTGAATCAACCAATAAATGATAACTCTAATCTTTAAAATGGCCACATTCACTCTCTGTTCCATTTTCACAATGATGAAGATGAAAGCTTTCTGAGATGGTCAGAAAAGCCATTATCACCAAGCATCAAACTTCAAAAGGGTACAAGGC
Organism: Ichthyophis bannanicus; assembly: GCA_033557465.1. Lineage (NCBI taxonomy): Eukaryota > Metazoa > Chordata > Amphibia > Gymnophiona > Ichthyophiidae > Ichthyophis > Ichthyophis bannanicus. The sequence goes on from CM066034.1 coordinate 918,708,279, forward strand.
CATTTCCAAACACCTTGGGATTCCTGTTCATACAGTTTGCAATGTTATTAAGAAGCTTTTTGCTCATGGAACTATCAAGAACCTCCCAGAATATGGTAGGAAGAGGAAAATTAAGCCAAGAAGTCTTCAAATGTTAGTATGGATTGTTGGAAAAACACCACGAACAACATCCAAAGAGCTTAAGGCTGACCTGGAGCAATCTGGAGTGGTGGTTTCAACCCACACCATATGCCACGCATTGAACAAAGAAGGCCTTCATGGGCAAAGGCCAAGGAGGACCCAACTGCTCAAAGACAGACATAAAAAGACATGCCTGATCCTTGCCAAAACCCACCTCGAGAAACCACAATCCTGGGAAAATGTTTTGTAGACAGATGAAACCAAACTTGAGCTCTTTGGCAATGCAGACCAGCGATACATTTACAGGCAAAGAAATGAAGCTCATAAGAAAATAAATATTCCTACAGTTAAATATGGTGGAGGTTCCATAATGTTGTGGGACTGTTTTGCTGCCTCAGAAACTTGAGGCCTGGAACATATTAAAGGACTCATGACATCAGAGGACTACTTTAGGTATTTTGGAGCAAAATGTGCTACCTAGTATCAGAAGGCTAGGTCTGGGTCGAAGGTCATGGGTCCTCCAGCATGACAGTGACTCAAAACAGGCATCCAAAAGCGCAAAAGAATGCTTAAAAATGGAAAAATGGACTGTTTTAAACTGGCCAGCAATTGAGTCCTGATCTCAGTCCAATTGAGAACCTTTAGAAAGAGCTGAAATCTGCCATTGATAAAAGGAATCCTGGAAACATTCATGAACTGGAACAAATTGCAGTTGAACGGTGGGAGAAACTACCAGCAAACAGATGTACAAAACTTATAGATGGCTACAAGAAACATTTGGAGGCTGCCATCATTGCCAAGGGCTGTGCAACCAAATATTAGTGAAGGATGCCATTAATCCTGTCCAGGTCATATTTTGTCTTTTTCTCAGAAATTACCATGTCTGTATTGCACAGACATGTTTTTGTTTGGTTGTATACCTTTGAACATACTATTAAATTATTATGACGACATACAGTTGGAATATTTCCAATTATTTCTCAAGAAATTGTATACAACATACTTAAAATTCAATGTAGAGTTAGGTTTGGTTAATCGTTGAAGTTTACTAATTTATATTCTTTGCAAAGTTAAAGTTGTTAAATTTGTTCAATGTACACCGCTGTGGCTTGTAAATACAGCAGTATAAAGAAAGCTGCTAAATAAATAAAATGCAAGTGTGCCAATAATGTTGACCACCACTGTATTAATTTTATTGTTTTCAATTAAATTTAGGTATCTGGTAAAAACGTGTAGCTCTTAATATTAAAGAGGGCCTTGTAAAGTACTCTTACACATTTTTTACATTCCACTGCCTAAAAAATGCACTTCAGAATGCATTAAAGTAGGAGTTCGTTTCACTGACCTATTCAACATATTCTACATTTGCAGTGTGAAAGAATAATTACAAAAATATCCAAAAAGTACAGAAGAATAAGAAAACAAACTCTTAATTGCATAAATCTTCACACTCCTAGGCTTGGTACTTGGTGGAAGACCCTTTTGCAGCAGTATCAACCATGAGTCGTTTAGAATACGTGTCTGTCAACTGAACAGTTGTTGCCCATTCTTGACGGAATAGCTCAAACTCTTTTAGTTTGGCTGCAGTCTTCAAGTCTTTCCTCAAATTTTCTGTTGAATTCAGCTCTAGGCTTTGACTGGGCAACTCAGGTGCGTTCCCTTATTTATTAGCATTTATCTTGCATCTTTCTAGTAGAAGTTCAAGGCAAGCTACATTCATGGTACATTATGTATTTCCCTGTCCCTGAAGGGTTTACACTAAGTTTGTACCCTGGTTTCTTTGGTAACCAAGCTGCTTCTCTAATCACTAGGTTACTCTTCCTTCTTCCGAGTCTCTTTATTGTTGCTTTTATCTTAATCTGTATTCAGTTTCTTGATATACCGCTCGCACCCAGGCACCAGAGCGGTTTACAAACAAATTAGCACTGCAGCAGAAAATAATAAAGGAAACAGAACGCCATTAAATATAGGAAAGGAAAGGAAAAAGGGGAAGAGAGAAAGGGATGGGTGGGGGAACGATAAAAAGGGATGGGAGGTAAGTCCGAGAGGGTGGCGGTGAAAGGCAGTGCAGAAGAGATGGGTTTTTAACATTGCTTTAAATCTAGAGAATGAAAGCTCTAGGTGAAGGTCTGATAGAAGGGAGCTCCATAGGAGAGGGCAGAGGAAAAAAGAAAGTGGCGGGACGGATGGATTCTAGGTGGGCCTGTGATGCGGAGGGGAGGAACAGACGGTTAGAGTGGATGAGGCAGAGTGAGCAATAGGGAGTGTGGAAATGGATCAAATCAGAGAGGTATTGTGGGGTGTTAGTGTGGATAGCTCTGTGGACCAAAATGAGAATCTTGTACTGTATCCCATATCTAACAGGAAGCCAATGGAGGCATATGAGAAGGGGAGTAATGTGGCCATACCGAGTAGTATGGGTGAGGATCTGGGCGGCGGTGTTCTGAAAGAGCTGCAGTCTGCAAAGCTGATATTGGGGGAGGCCAGCAAGTGTAACATTGCAATAGTCAAGTCGTGTCATTTACTAGGGAGAGAAGAAGTGTGGTCAGGGAAGAGGCAGAAACGAAGGAACGAACAGCACAGATCTGACGCAAAGAGACAAAGGAACAGCGAGTGAGAGATAAGAGGTGCTTGGAGGACAGGGAAGAGTCCAAGGTGACACCCAGATAATGAAGAGAGGACACTAGGGAGCTAGGGTTGTGGGAGAGGAGAGGGGCAAGGGATGGGGAGGGGCCACAGAAAGTGAACCAGATAGCTAAGGTCTTGGAAAGATTGATGTGGAGGAAGTTGGAAATTCCTGATCGTCAATCTAGTCTAGTCCCGGACCTCTGGGTTTATGCTCCTCCTCCAGCAGCTTTAGAGACTGAGAAAATGCCACACTCTTGTGATGTCACCAGTATATCCACTCCGGATCCGCCTCCTCTCACCAGTTTATCTCAGTCTCCAAGCAGCTGGAGGACTAGTGAGCCTGGAGGTCCGGGCTCACACTGGAGAAACAAATAAGGAGCACAGCAAAATTGGATGGCAATCAGGGGTAGGAAAAGTAGAAGGCAATGTATTTTTGAGGGGCTTTTTTGTCCTGCCTTTAAGTCTGATTGAGGCCTGCCCTCCTCCACCCCCTCCCCGGTTCCCTCAGGTTTGTCTCACTCAGACCTCGTGGAGGCAGCGGGATGAAAGAGCTGACAGTTTGGTCTAAGGCTCCCGGTCCCGATCGGCACTGTGTCAGTCAGCGCAGTCAGATGTTCTGCCTGTTAGCGCTGTGAAGACTGTATGAGGAGCTTCAGAGTCCAGGGTTCTCTCCTCTGCGTGTATCTTTTTCAGTGCTCGGATCAGCTCCCGATGCTGTAAAAGCCAGTCGGTAGAGCAGGTCTTTAATCCCTCCTGCAATCTCTCTCCCTGGGCGGCGTTCGTCTCCCGACATGCTGAATGCAGGGGTTCCGGCGGAACAGCGGTTAGCGTTCACCGCCACTGGAGTATGCTCCGGTGAAGAGAGTAGCATCGCAGGGAGATAAACAGCAGCAGCAGAGGTAGGCCGGGTGTCTGGGACGGGCCTACCATGTGGCGGCAACGCGGGCAGTGTCGGGCCTCGCTAGGTTTGTCGGGGGCATGTATTTTTGGCAGGAAGCCTCGTTTTGGCGTTTAAGAGCTGTTTTATAGCTAAGGGGCCTTGGCTTACTATTTATAATTACTTTCTGAGTAAAAAAAAACAACAAAAAAACGTAATTTTATTTCTGGCTGCCACGTGTGTGTGTGGAGAGAGGGGGACTCAGTTTAGCCTGTTGCTATGCCTGCAAGGCCGCAGTGCGTGGTCTGCGGGGTTAGGTGGAGGGTGGTGTCTGAGACGGGTGCATGCAGGAAGCTGAGGCTCTGGAGCACACCTTGAACGTGGATGCTCAGGAAGCCCTACAGGCTGATCAGGCCCCCGCTCCCCTTGAATTACCGCTAGGAGAGCTGTAGCGGGCCCGTCTTCTGCCCAGGAGCCTCCGTCTGCGCAGCCTGCCTTACCGGGCGGGTCTGGCAGCAATCTTTTCCCCAGAGTTTGTTAGCCTTATTCAGCAAGCCTTCGGGGGGCAGAAAAGTCCATCGGCATGGTCCGGTGATGGAGTGCAGGGGGAAAAGCGTCCTGGAACCCCTCTAAGTTTAGGGGTTACCAGGAGCCTGGCGAAAAGGGCCAGGATGGAAAGGACACAGAAGGATCCGTCGATAGCCTCTGAGGGTCCTCCTTCCGAAGAGGGGGATCCAGACGGGGAGTTGGAAGAGGATTTTAGAGGAAGGCGAGATCACGGACAGGGAGGACCAGGCGAGAGTGGTCCAACTGTTCCGGAGGGAAGAGTTACCAGCTCTCATTACAGAGACATTGAAGGCATTAAACATGCCGGTGCCGGGTCTGACAGAGGATGCTACCTTGGAAGATCCGTTGCTGGAGGTCTTCAGGAAGAATCAGAGGGCTTTCCCAGTGCATCAAGTGCTGAAGGAAATGATCCAGGAGGAATGGGACATGCCCGAAGCAACGTTAAAGAGGGCCAGGGTTATGGGCCACCTGTATCCGCAAGTGGAACAAGATAGAGAATTGTTTAAGCCTCCAAAGGTGGATGCGGCCGTCTCGGCAGTGACCAAGAAGACTACAATTCCGGTGGAAGGTAGTGCGGCGCATAAGGACACACAAGACAGAAGATTGGATTCCTTGCTGAAACAGATCTTTGACGTTAATGCTCTGTCGATTCATGCAGCGATTTGCGGGGCGTGGGTGGTCAGAGCCTGCCTTCGCTGGGCACAAGGACTGAAAGACGAGCAAGGAGAGGACAGTGCAGGGGCGCCGGCCAGACTGGAGTCAGGGGCCGCTTATCTAGCAGATATCCATTATGACCTCATTCGGGGGTTGTCGAAGAGTATGGCGTTGGTGGTAACAGCTCGACGGTACCTATGGCTGCGCAATTGGGCGGTGAATGGATCATTTAAAACCAGGCTCAGTAAGCTTCCGTTCAGAGGAAAGCTCTTGTTTGGTGAAGATTTGGAAAAGTTGGTTAAGGATCTGGAAGAGTCCAAGGGGGGTAGGCTCCCGGAGGACAAGCAGAAGCAGGGACATTTCGGCTCCCGCTTCCAGAGGACCGAACAGGGAGTTTAGTCGGTTACAGTTTCTGCGATTTAATCAGGCGCAGAGAGCTCGTTTTCCCAGTAGGAATTGGGGGTTTCGAGGCTTTCGGGGAGCAGGCAGGGGGTTCGGAGCCTCCTCCTCCTCGTCTAGTCAGCAGAAGTCACAATGAAGTCAGGTGGGCCCAGGGGAATCTGGTACCCGTTGGAGGTCGGCTACGGGATTTTTACCCTGTCTGGGCCCAGATTACGTCAGACCGGTGGGTGCTGGAGGTCATTCGCGAATGGTATGCGTTGGAGCTTCAGCAGCCGGTGAAAGAGTCTTTCGTTCAGTCGCCGTGCAAGGCGCCAGCCAAGGGTGCCGTGGTAAAGGAGACACTGGCGCGGCTGTTCGAACTCAAGGCGGTAGTGCCGGTGCCTCCAGACCAGTGCGGCTGCGGTCGGTACTCCATTTACTTTGTGGTGCCAAAGAAGGAGGGTTCCTTTCGGCCAGTCTTGGACCTCAAGAGGGTGAATTGGTGTCTTCGGGTGTCTCATTTTCGCATGGAGACCCTGAGGTCGGTGATCGTGGCTGTACAAAAAGGAGAGTTTCTGACATCCCTCAATTTGACGAAAGCGTACTTTCACATTCCTATACGAGAGGAACATCAAAAATTTCTCAGATTTGCAGTGCCCCGGGGCATTTTCAGTTCCAGGCTTTGCCCTTTGGTCTAGCGACGGCTCCGTGCACGTTCACCAAGGTGATGGTGGTGGTGGCAGCAGCGGCGTTGCAGAAGGAAGGGGTGCTAGTGCAACCGTATCTAGATGACTGGCTCATTCGGGCAAAGTCGGCTGGGTCATCAATATGGCAAAAAGCAAATTAGTGCCTTCTCAACAGATAGAGTACTTGGGCGCTCGGTTCGACAGCAGTGCAGGAAGGGTGTTTCTACCACTGCAATGAGCTCAGGGGTTGCGAACGCTTCTGGAGCGGTTTCTGGGAAGGCCGTCTCCCACAGCCTGGCACTATCTGCAGTTGCTAGGGACCATGGCAGCGACACTGCAGCTCATCCCTTGGGCAAGAGCTCACATGAGGCCGTTGCAGAGGGTGCTGCTTCGGCGCTGGTCTCATAGAACGATCTTCTGTCTCAGCATCTCCCTTGTCTGCCGGAGACGCGAAAGGCTCTTCAGTGGTGGTTAAGGAAGGGCGTTCTGGAGAAAGGGATGCCTCTGGAGGATCCTTGTTGGATACCTCTGACGACGGATGTCAGTCTTTTAGGCTGGGGGGCTCATTTCCAAAGACGGTTCGCCCAGGGGCATTGGGGCGAGCAGGAAGTGGGCTGGTCAATCAACAGGTTGAAGTTAAGAGCGGTGGCACTCGCGTTGCAGATTTTTCACCCATATCTCCAGGGCAAGGCCATTCGGGTGTTTTCAGACAACACGACGGCAGTAGCTTATATCATTCGCCAGGGCGGCACCACCAGTGTTCAGATGGAAGCAGAGGTCGAACAGCTCTTCGCTTGGGAAGACGTCCATCTGTCAGCCTTATCAGTAGCTCACGTAGCAGGAGTAGACAATGTGGAAGCCGACTTCTTGAGTCGAGTACAGGTGGACCCGGGAAAGTGGGTCCTAAATCAGGAGGTCTTCGAGCTGTTGGTTGGTCATTGGGGTTCTCTGGTAATGAATCTCATGGCGACCTTTCGGTCAGTGAAGGTGAGTCGGTTTTCTTCAGCAGAAGAGAGCAGATGTCGGAAGGTCTGGATGCTCTCATACAGCGGTGGCCAGAGGGGCAGCTACTTTACGTGTTCCCTCAGTGGGTATTGATCGGAAGGCTGCTACAGCGAATAGAGCGACACAGGGGACAAGTGATCCTGATTGCGCTGGACTGGCCAAGGCGACCGTGGTACGCAGATCTGCAGAGGCTCATGGTGGGGCAGCCATGGCGTCTGCCATGCCGGCCGGATTTGTTAACCCAGGGCCCTCTGCTCATGCCCCAGGTGGATCGGTTCTCGCTTACGGCTTGGCTGTTGAGAGGGCTAGGCTGAAAAAGAGAGGATACTCCACTACGGTGATCGCCACCTTGCTGAAAGCGAGGAAGCGGTCCACCTCGTTAGCTTATGTCCGCGTTTGGCGGGTCTTTGAGGCATGGTGTGCAGAACGTCAGGGTGAGGCCTTGCGCGAGTCGATCCCATTGATTCTGGAGTTTTTGCAGAATGGATTAAATAAGGGCCTAGCGGCCGCTTCCCTGCGAGTGCAGGTAGCAGCGTTGTCCTGTTATAGAGGTAAGATCGGAGGACAGGGTCTAGGCCATCATCCGGATGTTAAGAGTTTTTTGAGAGCGGTCTCTCTTTTGCGGCAACCGAGGCAGCAGGTTATCCCGCAGTGGAATTTGCCTTTTGTGTTAGAAGCGCTGCATCGCACACCATTTGAGCCTTTATCGGAAGCTTCTTTAAAGGACCTTACTATTAAGGTGGTGTTTCTAGTAGCCATATCTTCAGCTAGGAGAATCTCGGAGCTTCAAGCATTGTCCTGTAGGGAGCCATTTTTAGTGTTTTCGGACTCAAAAGTAGTGCTACGACCTGTGCCATCTTTCCTGCCCAAGGTGGTTTTGGCGTTTCATGTGATTCAAGTAGTTTCGTTGCTGGTGTTCCGTGAGAAGCGTAACGGTTCATCCGTGGATCGCCTGCACCCGTTGGACATTCGTAGAGCCTTGAAGTATCTGCATCGGACGGCAGAGTTCTGCAGGTCGGATAGGCTGTTTGTTTTGTTTGCTGGGCCAAAGAAAGGAGAGGCAGCGTCGAAGACTTCCATTGCCAGGTGGATAAAGGAAGCCATAGCCTCCGCTTATGTGTTAGTGGGAAAAGCAGTCCCTGAAGGGTTGCGGGCTCATTCCACAAGAGCGCAGGTGACATCTTGGGCAGAGTTCCGTTTGGTACCGCCTGTGGATATTTGTAGGGCTGCTACCTAGTCTTCCTTGAATTCCTTTGTTAAGCATTATCGCCTGGATGTTCAGGCGGAAGGGGATATCAGGTTTGGGTCAGCGGTGCTTCAGGCCGGTCTAGCAGGCCCCTCCCATTGATTCTTGGTTTCACTGCTCTGGTACTTACCCAGAGGTCCGGGACTAGACTAGAGAGACGATCAGGAAGGTTAAATTAGACTTACCTGCTAATTGTTGTTCCTGGAGGAACTCTAGTCTAGTCCCGTATCCCTCCCTATCTTTCTTTCTTTCTGTCTGCTGTGGCCTGAAGCAGCTAGGAGAAGTAACCGGTAAGTTGGTCACGCTTCAAGGCTTGGGGAGAAAATCGTGGGGTCCCTACTCTTTCAACTGGAGGGGGGCAGGCCTGCGGTGTTCTAGTCACTGGTCAGGTAAACTGGGTGGGCGACACTTTTGATGTTAATGTTATTTCTCCAGGACCAAGCAGGAAGTCAGTCCTCACATATGGGTGACGTCGGCGCCGACGGAGCCCTCGCGGAGCAATTTTCCCCAGCTTTCAAAGAAAGCCTTTGGGAATTGCAGCGCGCATGCGCGGTCTCCTTCCCGCCCAAGGGTGCCATCTTAGCCAGTCTTCTTTTTTCCGCGGAGCCCTACAGACGTACCCGTCGTGTCCCCGCTGAAAAAGTTGATTTTCGTGATTTATTTCTCTTTTTTCTTCGATTCGACGCCGGTCTTTTTCCTGCCCGGACTCGCGACGCCGTTGCGAGTCCTTCTCTTATTTTTCGGTTTTTCTGATTTTGGTCAGTTTCGTTTTCGGTTTTTCGCTGGCAGCCCGGTCCTTTGACCTTGCAGGGGCCCTTTTTACCCCGATGGCTGCCAGTGGTTTCAAGCGGTGTGTTCAGTGTGACAGAAATATGTCACTCACTGACACACACGATAATTGCCTCCGCTGCCTGGGCCCGGATCACGAAGAACTGATCTGTGGGGCCTGTGGCAAAATGTCCTCCAAAGCGTTAAGGAGTCGGCGGCACCAGCGGGAAAGAATCTTCGCTGACCCCGGCCGTACCCGGACCTCGTCGGAGGCCTCGGCATCCAGAGGTTCCAGCTCTGACCATCGCCGAAGCTCCTCCGACAGGGGTTCTCCCTCCGGGGACCATCGACGGAAGGTAAAACCCGCGAGGGCGGCGTCGGTGGACGCTCCTGGCTCCGCGAGGGCCAGGTCGCATAGCCCCGATAGCCGTCCCGGGTCTTTGGAGAAGGAGCACCTCCCGAAGCGACCTCGCCTGGAGTCGGAGTTGCCTGCTCGGGTAAGTCCTGTAGTCCTCCTGGACTCGCCTCCGAGAGTTCCGACGTCGGGCCCGACGCCGTCGGGGCCCGAGTCGGGGGCTGCTGGGTCACCTGAGGTCGGACTCAGGTTGACGGCCTTGGAGAGCAGACTATCTGCCTTCATGGACCAGCAGCGGGCACTGATCGCTAGCCTCGCTGGCGCCACTGCCCCGACCGCCGGGACGTCGACGTCTAAGTCGACCCCGGAGACCGAGCCGATCCTCGAGTCCATGCGAACTCGAGTCGATCCTCGGTCGAGGTCACCCTCGGCCTCCCGTTCGGGACCGAGGTCGTCGACGCCGACTCCCTCGGTGTCGGGGCGGCCGACGCCTCCACCTGCCCGAGCCGACCCCACCGATTCCTCCTCGGAGTCGGTCTGGGAGTCTGAAGAGGAAGAGTCACCTGATTCATTTCGGACTCGGTGTGTCCCCTCGGACTCACCTGAGTCCGAACCTCGGAAGCAGTCCCCTCCGGAGGATGCCCGGTTCTCGGACTTCGTCAGGGATATGGCCAAGGCTTTGGCCTTCCCTGCGGATCCCGAGGAGGAGCCTCGAGCCGAAGAGCTCGACGCCCTTCAGTACGACTCTCCCGCCAGGGAGCACTTTACTGTACCGGTTCCTCCCATGCTGGAACGACTACTCTTCCGCATGTGGGAGAGTCCGGCCTCGTCGCCGGTATTGAGCAAGTGGGTTGATTCCATCTATCGAGTCCGCAAGAGTCCTGGCTTCCAAAAAGCACAGCTGCCACACCATTCCATGGTAGTGGAATCGGCCATGCATAGGCTTAAGAGCCAAAAGATGCACTCCTCGGTGCCTCCTGGCAGGGAGGCCCGTAACCTGGATGGCCTTGGTAAGAAGTGTTTCCAGGGCTCTATGCTTGCTTGTCGTGTCCAGACCTACCAGCTATACATGGGCATGTATCTCCGAGACCTGGCTAAAGAGATAGCCGGATTCTCCGCTGGACTGTCCGAGGAACCTTTGCGGAGGTTCCTGGCTTTGACAACTGGTATTCGGGAATGCTCCAAATTCATGTCCCGAGCAGCCTATGATGGCTTTGAAGCATCGGCTCGCGTGGCCGCAGCTGGCATCGGTGCCCGCCGACAAGCTTGGCTTCAGTCGTCTGACTTGGAACCCTGGGTGCAGGACAAGTTGGTCGATGTCCCCTGCCGAGGTGAGAACCTCTTTGGCAAGCCCATGGCTGAAAAGGCTGCACAAATCGAGACGGAGACTCTCACCAGGACTAGGCTTTCTAGGAAGACCTCCGCCCCTTCCCAGAAAAAGAAGGGCTCGGGAAAGAAGTCCTTTTACCCGAGAAAGGCGGCTGCCTATAAACACTACCCACAATATCAGGCCTCCGCAGCTCCCCAACAGGGCCAGCAGGCCAAGGGACGGGTTAACGGGTCCCGTAGGCAGCAAGCCCCCAAGCCTGCACCACCAGCCCCTGCTCAGCAGGGTGGGGGTTTTTGACTTCCTCAGCATAGCCTCTCCCCCTCCGCTGGCTCCTCCCAGCACCGGAGGCCGGCTGGTTCACTTCGCACACAGGTGGTCCAACATCACCTCGGATGCCTGGGTACTTCAAGTCGTAAGAGAAGGATATCTTCTCCACTTCCATCAGGTCCCTCCCTCTTATTTCCCGGGAGAACCTCCACGACTCCCTCTGCACAGGGACTTACTCCTTCAGGAGTTAGCAAGTCTTCTCCAGGAACAGGCTGTGGAACCGGTGCCCCACCACCTGAGAGGTCAAGGCTTTTATTCCAGGTATTTCCTGATACCAAAAAGGACAGGAGGCCTCAGACCCATCCTGGACTTGCGCAACCTCAACAAGTTCCTCGTGAGGGAAAAGTTCAAGATGCTTACCCTTGGAATCCTTCTGCCCTACCTCCAGCAGGGAGATTGGCTATGCTCCTTGGATCTAAAGGATGCCTACACGCACATCCTCATCCACCCAAGCCACCGCCAATACCTACGGTTTGTGGTGGCAGGAAATCATTACCAGTACAGAGTACTGCCCTTTGGCCTATCCTCCGCACCGCGAGTCTTCACAAAATGTCTCGCGGTGGTGGCGGCCTATCTCCGGCTTCACGGCCTCTGTCTTTCCGTACCTCGACGACTGGCTCATCAGAGCATCGTCCTCTCCGGCAGTCACCAATGCCACACACCGCACGGTGACTCTTCTGCAGTACTTGGGCTTTGTCATAAACTTCGCAAAGTCCACTTTGCTCCCTTCACAGGATCTCGAGTTCATCGGCGCAAGACTGCACACGAGCTTTCCTGCCTCTCGACAGGGCTCAACGGCTCATGGACCTAGCCGGCCGTTTTCGCAGCCAGTCCCTGGTCTCCGCCAGGCGCTTCCTGAGACTACTCGGCCATATGGCTTCCACAGTCCACGTGACCCCCAATGCCCGCCTGAATATGCGGCCTGCTCAATGGTGCCTTCGCCAGCAGTGGCAACAAGCCACCGGCGGACTAGCCGACTTAGTGCGCATCTCCGGGCCGCTGGCCTCTTCTCTACAGTGGTGGCTTCATCGGCCGAACCTGGTGCTCGGAATGCCTTTTCAGTCGCCTCAGCCGGCTCAAGTGCTGACGACCGATGCTTCCCTCCTAGGTTGGGGAGCACATTGCCAAGGGGCATGTACTCAAGGTCTCTGGACCGCGTGGGAGTCTGCTCAGCAGATCAACTTCCTGGAGCTCAGAGCAATTCGTCTGGCGCTCAAGGCTTTCTCCCACCTGACTTCTCACCAGTCCGTCCTTGTCCAGACGGACAATCAAGTTGCCATGTTCTACGTGAACAAACAGGGGGGCACGGGCTCCTTCCTTCTCTGCCGAGAAGCTCAGAGGCTCTGCTCTTGGGCCGTCAGTCACGGCATTCTTCTCAAGGCAGTTTATCTCCCAGGCCAAGAAAATTGCCTGGCGGACAAACTCAGCAGGATACTCCAGCCGCACGAGTGGCGTCTGGATCCCTTGGTAGTTCAGAAACTTTTTCTGAAGTGGGGCCTCCCCACGATGGATCTCTTTGCCAGTCCTCTCAACCGGCAGCTTCCTCGCTTCTGCTCTCGTCAGCCACATCCCCTTCGAGTAGCGGCAGATGCTTTTCTACTCTCATGGTCGGAGAGCCTTCTCTATGCTTTTCCTCCCATCCCGCTAGTCTCTCGAACTCTTTTCAAGGTTCTCCGAGACAAAGCTTCCATGATCCTGGTGGCTCCTCGCTGGCCCAGGCAGCCGTGGTTTTCCACTCCTGTTGCAATTAGCGGTAGAGGATCCGTTCCCTCTGGGGTTTCAACCAGATCTCCTAACACAGGATCAGGGGTCCCTGCTACACCCCAACCTCAGATCTCTCAATCTAATGGCCTGGCGGCTGAAAGGGTAGTCCTTGCTCCCCTTCTCCTGCCGGCAGAGGTGGAAGAGGTCGTCCTAGCTTCTCGGCGACCTTCTACCCGCAAATGCTACGCCCTTAAATGGCGTCGCTTTTCCATGTGGTGTGCCCAGCAGTCTCAGGATCCCTTCTCCTGCTCGGTGTCGGTGATCTTGCAGTACTTGCTCTACCTCTCTAACATGGGACTTAAGTCCAACTCCGTCAAAGTTCACCTCAGTGCTCTTTCAGCACATCATGTGCCGGTGAACGGCAGACCTCTTTCCAGCGACCCTCTCGTGGCAAGGTTTCTCCGAGGTCTCCTTCTACTTAAACCACCTCTGCGCCCGCCAGCACCTGACTGGGATCTGAATGTGGTTTTACAGCGGATCACCTGTCCGCCTTTTGAACCAATGGCTACCTGTTCTCTCCGTTTTCTGTCTTGGAAAACCCTATTCCTGATAGCCCTCACTTCCGCTAGACGCGTAAGTGAATTGCAGGCCCTCGTGTCTGATCCCCCTTACACTCGGTTCTACAAAAATAGGGTAGTCCTACAGACTCACCCTAACTTTCTTCCAAAGGTGGTCTCCCCTTTTCACATCAATCAGGAGGTGGTACTTCCGACCTTCTTTCCCAGGCCACACTCCAGCCGAGCTGAAATGGTCCTGCATACCCTGGATTGTAGAAGGGCGTTGAACTTCTACCTTGACCGTACGCGGGAGCACCGCAAAGCTGCTCAGCTTTTCGTGTCTTTTGACCCCAATAAATTGGGGCTCCCTGTCTCCAAGCGTACTCTGTCCATCTGGGTTGCTGACTGTATCGCTTGGGCTTATGGGGCAGCCGGACTCTCCTTAGAAAGTCGAGTCACGGCTCATTGTGTTCGGGCGAAGGCTACGTCAGTGGCTTACCTCCGCTCTGTTCCGCTGGCAGACATCTGCCGGGCCGCTACTTGGTCTTCGAGCCAGACTTTTGCGGTCCATTACTGTCTCGAGAGGGAGTCCCGCAGGGACAGTGCTTTCGGACAGGCAGTCCTCCGAAATCTCTTCGAGGTTTGAGCAACTCCTACCCTCCATCCCGGATGAGGGCTACCGGTGGGTAATAATTCAGTGAAGATTCCTTCCTTCTGTGCCGCTGAGCTAGAGGGAGCTCATTTTTGTGCTTAGGGTCTCCGGTAGCCTTAAGCTTGGGAGTCCCATATGTGAGGACTGACTTCCTGCTTGGTCCTGGAGAAAGCGTAGTTACTCACCTGTAACAGGTGTTCTCCAGGAGCAGCAGGAATCAGTCCTCACAGCCCTCCCTCCTCCCCTTGGAGTTGCGATTATCTGCTTTAGTTGTTTTGCATATTTTTACGCTGTCTTTTTAGCTATGTCATCTGACTGGCTAAGATGGCACCCTTGGGCGGGAAGGAGACCGCGCATGCGCGCTGCAATTCCCAAAGGCTTTCTTTGAAAGCTGGGGAAAATTGCTCCGCGAGGGCTCCGTCGGCGCCGACGTCACCCATATGTGAGGACTGATTCCTGCTGCTCCTGGAGAACACCTGTTACAGGTGAGTAACTACGCTTTCTTTAAAAAAAAATGTTGTGTGGTGCCAGGAGTAAAAGGGGAACGCAGTTCTAGAGTAGTGGTTTGGCTACTTAATTGTTGCTCCGGTGAGTCTGCTTTGCCATTAGGTTACTAGTGAGAAGAGGCGGATCCGGAGTGGATATACTGGTGACATCACAAGAGTGTGGCATTTTCTCAGTCTCCAAAGCTGCTGGAGGAGGAGCATAAACCCAGAGGTCCGGGACTAGACTAGAGTTCCTCCAGGAACAACAATTAGCAGGTAAGTCTAATTTAACCTTATCCAGGAGTGAACAGCAGAGAGACAAGTGTTCAGAGGGGTCAGGTCAGGGGCAATAGGGCTAGTGTGATGCAACAGAATAATGTCGTCTGCATAGAAATAAGCTGAGACACCGTGTTGAATAAGGAAGATCAAGGGGGCCAGGAAAACGTTGAAGAGAAGGGGAGCCAGGACAGAGCTTTGGGAGATGCCACAGGGCAAAGGGGTGACAGGGGAGAAGGAAGAACCAGATAGAACGGATAAAGATCTGCACAAAAGAAAGGAACAAAACCAGAGAAGAATAGTACCATGGATCCCAAAATCGTGGAGACGGTGGAGAAAGGTGAAATGGTCGACCAGATCAAAGGCAGAAGACAGATCTAGAGAGACGGCCAGAGAGATGTCACCTTGATCATGAGAAACATGTAGCTCATTCAAGAAAGAAAAAAGGATAGTCTTAGTACTGTGCTCAGATCTAAAACCAGATTGTCAGGGGTGGAGGGTGAGGGTTGGCATCAAGGTAGGATGATAACTGCGTGAAAACAAGTTTCTCAAGGAACTTAGAGAGGAAAGGAAGGTTGGAGATAGGGCGCCAGTGAGCAAGGTCAGTGGGGTCCAGGGAGGATTTCTTAAGTATGGGACAGATCAGGGCGTATTTCCAGGGGAAGGGGAAAAAAACAGAGGAGAGACTAGATTAAAGATAGTGAGGATGAGTGGGAGGGGAGCCAGGGAAGGGTGCTTTGTGCTTAGGATGGTTATCCTGTTGAAAGGTGAATCTTCTCCCTAGCCCTGGGGCCATGGCAGAGTGAAGTAGGTTTCTTCCAGACTGCCTGTATCTTGCACTTTCCATCTCTCCTTTGATCTACACAAGCCTCACTATCCCTGCTGCTGCTGCAAAGCATCTCGACAACATAATGCTGCACCAATGTGCTTTACTGTAGAGATGATGTTAGGATTATGTGCTGCGTTTGCTAAGCCACATGTGTAGCATTAAATTTGAGGGGGTTAGTTACCAAGGTGCAGTAACGTTAGCACACTTTAATTCACCGTAAGGCATGTTATTTTAGCGTGGTTGATGGCAGATTAATGCATGTTAACATTAGTGCACATTAATAACTAGACCCCTAATGCTGGAAAATTCCACTTCAGGATTTTCAGACCATGTGTGTGCAGTGTCCCCAAACACTACATACAGTAGCACATCATATGGCTTTTATTTATTTATTTAACTGGTTTTAATATACCGTTTTTCTACCAGTCAAAACGGTTTACATTAAATGGTTCACAGTGAACCATGGAGCAAGCAAGGTTACATCAAACTTATTAACGTGTACCACGCAGGGCCGTACTGACGGTGAAAAGCGCCCTGTGCGTGTTGCACATTGGGCGCAAACCGCCCCCCCCCCCTTGCAAGGCCTTGCAATTTGATGGGCCCTGCGGTGCCCTGCCCCCTCATTTCCTATGTGCAGATATATTGTCAGGTAGCATCCTGGATAGCCTACAATATCTACTATCATCTTTGTTATAAACAAAACAAAACACAAAAAAACCCTCTTTCAGAATCCATTATTGAAGCAGTGGTCAAAATAACAATTCTCCCAGACCCATACAGTCGTCGCGTGATACTCCCTCCTCCATGATGTGGACTGCTCACTGCAGAGGGGAGGAAGCAAAAGAAGGTTAACTTCCTATTTTCTCTTTCCACACCACCTAGGTACATGTTAGTTTTCAATTCAGTCCCCTTTCCATGAGAGAGAAGATTGAACACAGCATTTTACAGACTGCATGGTTTCGGTGCAAGCCTTGCAAGTTCTTAGCTAATCTCTTGAGAGCATGTCGTTCGTACTGAGGAGGATACAGATGGGAAAGGAAGCAAGAATACCTACAGCTCACTGTCATCACTTTCTTGTATCTGTAAATTGCTGCATATATATATATGTATGCAAACTTCGGGCCTGATATTCGAAAGGCATTTTCATGGTTTACAGCCCAGGAAACTGTTTAAATACCTTAGATAGGGATGTTCAACGGCACAGAGATTGCCGCTAACTGAGTAGTGGCGATATTGCACCACTACTCACTTAGTGATCTGTGGCTAAAACTAGGCTAGTGCAATATCACCACTACCTGGTTAGGCTCTGTGGCGGTGTCCTCTCTGCACTGAGCCCAGATATTCAATGCCATCACCGCGGCATTGAATATCCAGGGTTAGAGGGCAGAGCTATGCACCATAGCAGCACATAGCCTGCCCAGTTGAATGTCTGGCCCTTGGTCTCTATTTGACAGCAGTGTATTCACATCATTATTGCCGGCCTGGCAATCTATTTCCAGTCACACTGCTAAGAAAACCCAGGAGCTTCAGGGTCGTCAGGAGTCAGCATTGACTCGAAGGCACACATTGCATTGCATTGCATTTAGAGTGGAGTTTTTACATTTTTTGATGATCTAAATCTGTAGTGAAATCCTTTGCATATTGAGTCCAGAGTAGTGACACAACATGATGTCATAGGACCCAGACGCTGGTGGGTATTTCAGTGGAGTGCAGATATACTATTCAAGGACCTTCTAAAGAACTGAAGTTTATTTTCTCTTCTGTCTTGCAAATCTTTGTTGGCACATTGTAAAACAATTTTTAAAACAACCAGACTAATGAAGGAGTTAGCCAGCTAGCGACATGGCTTAGAAGCGAGTGGCTAAAACTAATTTCTGGTTTCACTAAGTGGCTGTTTTTACTGCTGAATAAATTGGGCAGTTCTGGAGACGTGCAGAGATTGGGGAAGGGATAAGCGTGCATATATTCTAGTATGTTCTCCGTCCACAGATACATCAAGTGCAACAGTAGGCACATACAAAAGGAAGAGGTTAAAGGCCTAGTGGTTAGAACAATGTCTTCAAAACCAGGGAAGCCAGAGTTCAAATTCTGTTTTCACTACCACTCCTTGTGACTGTGAGCAAGTCTCACTCTCCCATTGTATGAGGTACCCATTCAGATTGTAAGCCCTTTGGGAAAGGGACAATTTGTAGCTAAATACTGCATATGAGGTGTGATCAAAAAGTATCGAGACTTGTTGTGTAGCTGTGTGACAGTACGTTGCGAGTACATGACCGGCAGTCAAAACAGGTCTTTATTGGCCTGACTACCACGGTAAAAGTGAAAGTTATGAGAAAACAAACAAACTATATCGGCAAACAACTGGTGCCATTAAAACCAGAGAGATGAGGAGGACCAAGATAAATGTAAAATAATCAAGTGGAAACTAGAGTAAACCTAACATAAGACGTGAGAAGGAACTAGTGGATACCTGTAAATAAAACTGCTCAGAAAATCTGGTGAATGGTAAAAGCTTCACACAGTCAAACTAATAAAAACACCGTAAGATAAAAACAGAATCATAAAGCGTCTCCCTCCCTCCTCTCCCCTTCCCTCCCCTCTCCCTCTCCCCTCCCCTCTTCCCCTCCCTACTCCACCCCGTTCCCCTTCTCCTCTCTTTTCCCCCTCCCTCCCCTTCCCCTTCCCCTTCCCCTCCCCCCTTTCTCCCTCTTCCCCTGCCCTTCGCCGCCGACTACCATGGTAGTCAGTCCTCTTGATGTAAGATAGAAACATAGAAACATGATGACAGAAAAAGACCACATGGCCTATCTAGTCTGTCCTTCCATATCAACAACTACAACAGTCCACTTTTTACCTTTAGAGATCCTCAGTGTTGGTCCCATGCTTTTTTGAATTCAGTTACTGTCCTCATCTCTATCACCTCCACTGGGAGACTATTCCACGGATCCACTACTCTTTCCGTAAAGAAATATTTCCGCTTATCACTCCTGAATCTATCTCCCTTCATCCTCATCCCATGTCCCCTCGTAGCAGAACTTGTTTTCAATTGAAAGAGGCTTTCTCCCTGAACATTTATGCCACGGAGGTATTTAAACATCTCAATCATATCACCTCTATCCCGCCTTTCCTCTAAGGTGTACATATTAAGATCCTTCAGTCTGTCCTCATATGCTTTATAATGAAGACCACTAATCATTTTAGTAGCCACTCTCTGCACCGACTCCATCCTGTTCACATCCTTTTGAAGGTGCAGTCTCCAGAATTGCACACCATACTCCAAATGAGGTCGCACCAAAGACTTATACAGAGGCATTATCACCTCCTTTTTTCTGCTAGTCATTCCTCTCCTTATGCACCCAAGCATCCTTCTAGCTTTTGCCGTCGCCTTTTCTACCTGTTTAGCTACTTTAAGATCATCAGACACAACCACGCCTAGGTCCCGCTCTTCTTTAGTGGACAAAAGTACTTCACCTCCTATACTGTATTGCTGTTAATAATAGATGTTCTATTATGTTTTCAAAGCATCAAATGTATCATTTTATTTATTTAACATTTTGATTTTATCCATATGCTTTTTTGTTTTTACATTTGTCATATAGTGCACATATATTTATATATTTTATACGTATATGTTCCAATAATTTTATATATATATATTCCTTTGTTTTTAATTAATTATTTTATGTTCTATTGTATATTGAGGTTTGTCAGCCCCCTGAAGAAAGCCGTCCTGGCTGAAACGCGTTGGGGCCCAATAAAGACCTGTTTTGACCAACAGTCCGTTTACCTGCTCTTTTTGTCCTTGGTACTATGATGCAGGCATTCATGCTCTGCTTTTGTTTTTAACAATACATTGCACCACAATGCTATTTAGCATGCAGTGACCTAGTTATGTGCTCTGTGTGTGCAGAGTGTAGCGTGGCTGCAGCACACCTGAACATTTTTAAATCACGTAATGTTTAGCCTCGTGTAAAAGCAGTTCATCAGTTTTACGATGAGTGAAAAATTGAACAGCGAATTTGCATTAAATTTTGCCAGAAACTTGGAGATTTGTGCAGAGACGTATGACAAGTTACAGCAAGTGCATGGCGATGATTGCATGAGCCGTGCTCGAATTTGACCGATGCAAATGTTTCCAAGAGGGCTGCCAAAGTGTTGATAGTAATGAATATTCTGGAAGACCATTCATGAGCAGGAATGAAGACAAAGTTGAAGCAGTGCGTGCTGCAATATGCTCAAATCGTCAGTTGACTATCAGGGAGCTTGCTGAAGACATGGGCATCAGTTTTGGGCTGATACAGTCCATTCTTACTGTTGATTTGGGGATGAGATGTGTGTCTGCAAAATTCGTGCCGGAACTCCTGTCCCCTGACCCAAAAAGATCAAATGTCTGCAGCCAGGGAGTTGTTGGAATGTGTTTAATATGACTCAGATTTCATCTAAAGATTATTTCAGGTAATGAACCATGGATTTATGGTTATGACCCGGAAACTAAGGCTCAATCCTCACAGTGGAAGACTCCAGACTCTCCCAGTCCCATGAGAGCCTGTCAAGTGAGGAGCAATGTTAAGGTCATGCTCACAGCTTTCTTTGATTACCAGGGTATTGTTCATCGTGACTATGCTCCAAAATGCCAAACTGTCAATAAGGAGTACTACTTCCAAGTTCTGACTCGTCTGAGAGATGCAGTTCGTCGAAAGAGGCCAGAGTTGCACAGGAATGGTGAATGGTTGTTTCATCACGATAACACCCCAGTTTACGCATCACATCTTGTCCAGCAGTTCCTGGCCAAACACCAAATCGAGTAAGTCCATCAATCTCTGTACTCACCTGGCCTCAAACCCTGCGACTTTCTTGTTTCCAGAACTGAAATTACCACTGAAAGGAAGGAAATTCGACGACTTTGAGACCATTAAACAAAATTCAACACAGCATAACAAGAGGCATTTCAAAATTGTTTCCAGCAGTGACAGGAACGCTGAAGGAAGTGTGTTTTATCAGAAGGGGACTGCTTTGAAGGAAACTGAGTGTGCAATAACTGTCAGTGTTATACTTCTTGTATTATTGTACAAGTCTCGATACTTTTTGATAGCACCTCATACATCCAGTAGCCCTTAAAACTGATGATTATTATTTAAAGAAGAAACTACCCTGATAATTTCTCTTTGAAAATGTATTAGAAGCTATTCAAAAATAAGTGTATGTTGCCATTAGGCAAGTTGCCAAATATTGCTCTTGTTATTCTTAGCAATACAATTCTTGCTCTCACTGCTACTTGAATATTTTGAGGTTTTAGATTTAATTTTGCGTAAAGTAGCTTAGATGGTGGGAGCATAACGTTTTCTCTTTCCCCATACACATTTTTAAAATGTAGTTAATGTTTTTAAATTATTTGAAATAACGGCAAACAGTAAGGTGCTAACATCTATGAACTGTAACTGTATTCTCCATATTTGTCAGAGCCTTTTGTTAAATATTATGGGAATTGTGAACACTCAACCTAGATGTCCCGAGACCTGCCTATATGGCCCATGCAAAATGGAGTTTCAAGTCTTTTCTCGGTTTCTGACAATGGTCAGCCAAAACATATGCAAATTTAGGTACATTCAAGTCTGCAAGTGAATCTCCATATCCATCTGGCATACTGTGACTTGTTTAATTGCATTAGAAGACAGAAGTTATTTATAAAATACGGTTGGCATAGTTTAAATATAAAACACTGCAAATTAATAATCATCTTACGTGAAACCCATTTGTGGCACCAGAAATGGTTAACAGGACAAACTGCATTGTTGAGCATGGGCTTTTCAAGTTTTAAATCCTTTAAAATAGTTTTCATATCACCCTGCTAGACCAGTCCAGACATATGGGTTGTGTTCCCCTACCAGCAGATTGGTGGAGACAAAGAACTAATGAAAAGCCCAGGTTTCAAACTACCTGAGTCTGTGCATCGGGCCCCTTCTCTAGCCTTATTCAAATCCAGGCTAAAATCCACCTCTCTGAAGCCACTCTTGGATCCTGATGCTTCTCACTCTCTTGTCCACTACTTATGTATATCTTACCATACTCTAGTCCCTAGTTTCTAGGGTGTTCCCCCTACCAGCAGAGGTGGGCCCGATTCTGCAAGGTGCTTTGTTGGGCTGCACATCTCGGTGGGATGTGCAGCCCTGCTAGCCATCCTGCCCCGATTCCACATCCATCCTTCCCCACATGGCCAGAGTCAAAGTACGTGCAGAGCTGGCAGAAGAGGATGGAGAGTGGGTGGAGCGGGGGCAGGCCGAGGCGGCAGAAAGTACAGGGCTGATTCAGGTCATGGCCCTGTACGTCCTGCGGAAGGGGAAATAAGCAGGGGGAATGGGCCCGGGAAGCACACCCAGGGCCGGGAGCGGAGGCAGGTAGATTCCCCGCTGCCCGATCTGGGCCCTGCCTGCCCTGTCGGTGGGCGGGGAATTGGCGGTCTTCACTGTGGTGGAACAACCAAGCAATAGGGTGGACATCCTCACAGGTATGCAGGGGCACACTGGGCAGTCTCAGGACATGATCCTGCACCCATGGGAATGTCAGGTTCCTGTGGTGCAGAATTGGGTCCTAATGGGCCCATGCTGCTCGGGGCTGTCCAGACAGCCCAGACGTGCCCCTACTGGGATCGGGCTCTGTGTTTTGTCTTGATTAGATTGTAAGCTCTGATGAGCAGGAACTGTGTCTTACATTTTTATATATAGCGTTGCGTATGCCTTGTAGTGCTATACAAATGATTATTAGTAGTAATAGTACTTTCCTGTACATAGTTCTCTACTGTTGATTACTCATTGTTGCCCACGATTGAAGTTGTGTGAGGCTTACCATGTTCTCCCATATGCTTTGGGAAGGATACTGAAGAGATCTCTGATGGCTGAGGTGAATAGAGGCAAAGGAGCGATGTCATTGAAACCTGAGCTTTTCATTGGTTCTTTGTCTCCACCAATCTGCTGGTAGAGGGGAACACAGCCGTTACCTGGATTGGTCTAGCAGGACTTGAGGAAAAGAGATTATCTGGTCAGTTAAATGTCACCTTAACTTGGTCTCCATATATCTAATGGATTTCAGAACTTAATAAGCTGAGAGCTAACATTCTGAAGTGTTATTCAAGACTAAATTGGTTTATTAAATGTGTGGAAGATTTTGTAGCTACCAGCATATTGTCAGTGTACGTAGTGCCAGTTAATTCCATGTCATCTTATTTCAGTCACCCATCCAGACTACAAACAACAGAAAATCTCTTACCGATGTCTCCTGAAGATTTTGATGAAGTGACTAGAATGGTGAGCCCTGCAGAAATTGATACTGTGGTAAGTCGAATATATTCAAATGAAATTCCTACCATGCAAATATTAGTCTAAGAAAGCACTCATTTTCCTGAGCAGAGTGTCCTAGTAGATCCTAAAACTACAAATATATTTGTCTCATAACCTTTTTTAATTATTTTATAATGGTAGTAAAAGTGTATTGCTAGGTAATATTTTGCATTTAAATGTATGCCTTCTCATACTTAAGGGGCTATTCATTTTCCCAATGTTCAGGTATGCAAACTCTGGATCCATGACTTGGACTATTTAAGGGCTCAATGTCACTAAGACTTTTCTCCTATTCTTTTTCTGTGGGAATTAAGTAGGGGTTGCCAGAACTGGCCTGCATACATACCTGTTTTCCATACTTTCCTTTGCTCTCCTGAATGCCACACAGAGCCTGGCTCGTTCAAATTTTAACACCCCCACCCTTGTTACTCCCATTGCTACATCTTGCTGAGCCTGTGGCGCAGGCAGCCATTAAAGAAACTCTGCCATGCATGCCAGAAGCTGGAATTTGAGTTGGAGGGGGTGGGATGTGGCAGGGCACAGGAAAGGCTCTGGAGTGTGCGGTGGCATTTCTGATGGTTGCTGCTACTGCTGCTGCCATAGGTCCAGTGGGATGTGGCAACGACTGGTGGAGGTTTGAGGGAGGGAAAAGAAAGGGAGATATGCTGAACTATGTGGGGGGTAGGCAGAGGAAGAAGAGAGAGGAGATGCTGGACTATTACTGTCTATGGCAGGAGTCCCCAAAACTATGGCCCAGAGCCTCAGCCACATCAGGCTGCAGGACAAGTGGTATGAGGGAAGAATTTTGGGTTGAGAGGTCCCCTCCCTCTCTTCATACTCCTGGTCCTTTGAGTGACCTATAAGGTCCAATTGGCCCTCAGTCCAAAATGATTGGGGATCCCTGGAGTGTCTTATATGGTTCATAATCTGGAAGGTGTATATAGACATGCATGTGCCCAAAGGTTCCTACTGCTTCCTATATATATATACATATTATATATATGGCTATATATATATTATATATATAGCCATGATAAGATTAGTTTTACTAGGCAAATGCTAAGCAGAGCTTATATGCAAATATCCTTTTCACCAGATATCCTCAAGTTTTAATCAAAAAAACCTACTGACTTTATTTTGTGCTTACTTTATTGAGAGTGACGTGATGACTGAATAGTAAGCAGGTCTTGAGCATGCTGTGTCTATTGCCTCAAAGTGACTTTCCTTCCCTTACTGTTATTACTGAGTCTGATTTATTCTCTCTTCATGGTAAGCTCCTTGTTCATATCGTCCTGCTAGATCAGTCTAGACAAGTGAGTTGTGTTTCCCCTACCAGCAGAGGTGGAAACCAGAGAAAATCTTCCAGAGGTTTCTTATGACCTCATCCTGCCATAACTACAGATGCAGCTAGAGGTGCACTTCAGTATTTCTGTCTCCAGCAGAGGTTGGATGGACGTTTTTGCAGCTCTGGTGAAAAAAGATCTGAAAAACTGTTGAGAGAGGATTGTTTTCACTCGTGAGTAAACACCCTTGGGTGTAACATCCTCAATGGAGGCTCCACTAGTGCTCCCCTTAAAACTAGTGCTCTTTTGGGCATTTCATACAGAGGAGGGAAATTGTTTCAGCTTCTCCGCCTTATATTGCTAAGGACCAGTTAAGCAGCCAAACGTTTGGAAAGGATTCATTAAAGCTGCGCACAGCCTCAGTGCACCCTCCCTCTTCCTTGAAGATTAGAAGAAGGCACCCCTGGAGACAACAACCTTTTGAGGGCAGCATGTCCTCTCCTTCTGAATTTCAGGAATGTTTCCTGTATTTTTCATTTGTTCAAGAAGGCCTGGCTGTATTGCTGCTCAAGTATTTTCCATTCACCTCACCCCAATTATCGATAACACTAAAAATATCCAATATCAAAAAAATTATCAAAAGTCTCCCTCAAAACAAGATAATATTGCATTCACCCATTATTTTTATTTTTTTTTGTCGGATAAAGCCGAGGGAAGTCAAAACTGTACTTTAACTCCACCAGACGGCTACATCCATTTTATTCAGTAACCTGAAACGTTAGCATTTAAAAACTGGACTTAATATCACCAAAAAGTCTCTTATGAAGCAGCAGAACACGATCCATTCAATTGATAGCACGACGTGCACGTTTCGGGACCAATCTCCCTGTTTCAAGTGCAGTATCTCCCAAGCTGTATCTCAAAAGCTGTGTTAACTGCCAAATGTCGCCAAGATCTTCCGCTCAGTATGTTTATATAGGGAGTTTTTTTTCATTGGCTACCAAAGGCCTTCCATCACTCGAATAATCCAATCAGAATGGCCGGGGTTACCTACTGATCAAGGAAAGCCCCACCACATCATGGATGACATCACATAAGGCTCGTCCAATCCACTTCCTTATTTAATCCTAAGGGAATCACCGTATTCAATTTAAAAATCCAGGATTGTTCACGTTGCTGCAGTGCAGCTATTCGGTCACCCCCTCTAGGATTCAAGGGGACCTGATCAGTTACAGTCCAGGAAAGCTCAGAAAACTCATGGTGGTATGCTAGACAATGATCAACAATTGGAGCAGATTGTACCTTGTTTCTCAACCGAGAAGCATGTTCTCCAAGACGGATCCGCACTGCCCGAGTAGTTCTACCCACATATAGCAAGGGGCAAGGGCACAGCAAAACATACACCACGTATGCAGTACATTTTTGACTGTGATTCACCCGATGATACCGGTGATATATATGGTACCTAAAATCCACAAATCTCTGATTTCTCCACCGGGCAGACAGGTAGGTTTCTTTGAAATCCGCCATGTACAAAGTGGCAATAGATGGTGCCACTGACGCCCCCATGGCAATACCAAATATCTGCTGGTAAAATTTCCTTTCTGACAAGAAATAATTACGTGTCAGAACGAATTTCATCAAATCCAAAAGAAATGGCCGAGGAAGCCGAAGAGGTGCAAATTTAAACAACTTAGGTAACAACAACAGCACTTCAGCTTGATCGATATTTGTGTATAGCGCAACTACATCAAGAGTCACTAATATGATATTTTGCGCACAGGCTGGAAAGGCCATTAACAACTGAAGAAAATGAGTAGAATCCTTGATATAGGATTTCACCAAAACTGCTTCTTTCTGCAGGAAGATGTCGCAAAATTTCGATAATGGTTCGAACACCGACCCCCAACAAGAAACAATTGTTACTCTTCGTCCCATTTTGGTCAGGTGGTTTTTTGGAAAAGATTCCTGGATGACATCTTTTTATGGAGTGGTTCTCGCTCCGCACTGGATGAATTTTTATGTTGGTTAAATGGTTTAAAATCAAATCTTAAATTCACTGCACATATTGATGATCAACAGGTGGAATTTCTTGATATGTTTATTTCTAAGGAGGATGGTCACTTTCATACATCTTTATTTCGTATAAGTGTACAACGAAATAGCCTACTGCATTATAGTAGTTTTCACCCTGGTCCTCTACGAAGGGGGTCTCCCCTTCGGACAATTTCTCCGATTGCGATGGCTGTGCTCTTCAAAGCATGAATTTCATCGTCATGCGAATGATCTGTCTATACGGTTGGCTCAGCGGGGTTACCCTGAGCGGGTGATACGTATGGCTTATCTTCGAGCCTCTCACGTACATCGTGAGTGGCTGTTGGATGAGGCTTTTTCTAAAACCCGTATTGACTTGCAACCCGAAGCTATAATAGGAGTATTGCCTTATTGTACTTTGAGCACGGATTTAGTTAGTATGTTGAAGAAACATTGGAACATTTTGGGATCACATTCGTGTTTTAAAAAACCTTTGAGGATAGCATTTGCCCGCGGATCCAACATTGGTGATATTTTGGTTCAATCTACCACTTTAGTGGATCGTCCTATATTACCATCTGAACAGGCATTTGGACATAGCTGCTGTGGGAAATGTGACTACTGTTCTGCAACATTACAGGGACGTGAGTGGTCTCACCCTGCTACAGGACAGAAATTCTATCGCAAATGGAATACAGATTGTGAGTCTGCATACGTGGTGTATGTTTTGCTGTGCCCTTGCCCCTTGCAATATGTGGGTAGAACTACTCGGGCAGTGCGGATCCGTCTTGGAGAACATGCCTCTCGGTTGAGAAACAAGGTACAATCTGCTCCAATTGTTGATCATTGTCTAGCATACCACCATGAGTTTGAGCTTTCCTGGACTGTAACTGATCAGGTCCCCTTGAATCCTAGAGGGGGTGACCGAATAGCTGCACTGCAGCAACGTGAACAATCCTGGATTTTTAAATTGAATACGGTGATTCCCTTAGGATTAAATAAGGAAGTGGATTGGACGAGCCTTATGTGATGTCATCCATGACGTGGTGGGGTTTTCCTTGATCAGTAGGTAACCCCGGCCATTCTGATTGGATTGTTCGAGTGATGGAAGGCCTTTGGTAGCCAAGGAAAAAACTCCCTATATAAACATACCGAGCGGAAGATCTCGGCGACATTTGGCAATTAACACAGCTTTTGAGATACAGCTTGGGAGATACTGCACTTGAAACAGGGAGATTGGTCCCGAAACGTGCACCTCGTGCTATCAATTGAATGGATCATGTTCTGCTGCTTCATAAGAGACTTTTTGGTGATATTAAGTCCAGTTTTTAAATGCTAACGTTTCAGGTTACTGAATAAAATGGATGTAGCCGTCTGGTGGAGTTAAAGTACAGTTTTGACTTCCCTCAGCTTTATCCAACAAAAAAATAATGGGTGAATGCAATATTATCTTGTTTTGAGGAAGACTTTCGATAATTTTTTTGAAATCGGGTATTTTCCATGGCTGTCCGTGACTGTTTTGGAGGAACCACTTCAGGCCTTAGAAGCTCACTTGGTGGTGGTGGAAGCCTTGCAGAATGCAGGCTTCGCGGCATGGAATGCATCATCACATCCTTCCAGCCTATCCTGGAGATCCTTGCCCTGCCTGCTAAGGTTGGGACATTGGGTGGGAGATCGGTATCTACCCTGGTCACCAGAGCCATCTCCCTCTCTAGTGTGTTGGAATCCAAGGCCTAGGGGCACCACAACAGGCATGCTGTTAGGAATAGTAAGGAATAAGTGGGATAGTAAGGAAATCCACAGTAGTACCTTTTAACTTTCGAAAGGGAGACTGATAAAATTAGGAAAATAGTTAAGAAAAAACTAAAAGGAGCAGTTACAAAGGTTAAAGACTTACATCAAGCTTGGGTGTTGTTCCTTATGATACCTAGCATTCTATTTGCTCTCTTGGCCGCCGCTGCACACTGGCCGAGGGTTTTTAACATGTTGTTCACAATGACGCCTAAATCATTTTCCTGGGTGGTGGTTCCTAATATGTAACCTTGCATCTTGTAGCCATAGTTTGGGTTATTCTTCCCTAGGTGCATAACTTTGCACTTGTTCACATTAAATTTCATCTGCCATTTTGATGCCCAGTCTTCCAATTTATCAAGATCCTCTTGCAATTTTCCACAATCCTCTTGGGTTTTAACAACTTTAAATAGTTTTGTCGTCTGCAAATTTGATAACCTCACTTGTTGTTCCCTTTTCCAGGTCATTTATGAATATGTCAAAAAGCAGCGGACCCAGCACAGATCCCTGGGGTACACCACTATTCAACTTTCTGCATTGGGAAAATTGGTCATTTAGCCCTACCCTCTGCTTTCTATCTTTTAACCAGTTCCAGATCCACAGTAGTACACTGCCTTCTATCCCATGACTCTTTAGTTTTGCCAAAAGTCTCTGATGAGGGACCTTGTCAAAGGCTTTCTGAAAGTCCAGATACACTATACACTATATCTGCCTTAGCTCCTCCAAGTCTGCTACTCTAGGCTCTAGATAGCAGACTCGTTCCCTGAGAGCAAAGAGCTCTTTGCACCTAGTGCACACGCAAGTCCTCTCACCAACTGGGAGAAAATCATACATGTAACACAATGCAAAAGACTGAATAGACTCCGTCTCGCTGCTGTTTGCATATTAGTTTTAAGGATTTGTTTAGCTATTTTAGTTTACTTATTTAAAGATGCTAGGGAAATAGGGGTACTTGTACCAATACAATTATACCTAATAGGTTTAAGGGACTTTGTTCACCTCAAGATGAATTCATCTATTCCTAGTGAGGATTACTAGTTAAGCCTGAAAGTGAATTAGACCTCCTCTTTCATCTTTATAGGTTTAATAACCTAAAAATCTACGGGATGGATGGGAGGAAAGGAAACACTGATTGAAAGCTGGCTTGCTACACAGTGCTCTGACTTTATAAAATACAGAACTTAAAAATAGACAGATTTTATCAGCTTAAACTCTAAGCATTTCATCCTTTAACTGAAGAGTCTGAGAAATTCCCAGCAGGTAAATACAAGTGCAGATTCCTTCCCAGAAAGAGCAGCTTCTTTCAGTACTCACACCCAAATATGTAACACTTGCATCCTCCCATGCATTCAGTCGTTTCTTCTTGGGATCTCTGCTTAGTTCTCTGGGCCTTGTTGTCTGAGTCCCTGATGTGGGTCACTCTTAAAGATCTGTCCCTTAAGATTGTCTTCTTGGTTGCATTCAACTTGGTGAGATGTCTTTGCAGTGCAGGCATTTTCATGCTGGCTTCCTTGTTTCTTTCAGAGGAAGCCATGTGCATTCGGCCATTCCCCCCTCCTTGCCCTCCCTTAAACCTAGTTAGCCAGGTTTAAGTTTTGTATTTTATATATATCTATATACCTATAATATATAAAAAAAATTTCCCCTTCATCTTCATCCCTTTTCTTAGTAGACTTGATGAATTTGGGTGAAATGTAATTTTGGATTTTTTTCTTTTTTTCTTTGTTTTTATGAAGTCCTCTGAAAACAGAGGGCCTGATATTCGAAGGCCCTTACATGGGTAAGGGCCTTATCCGGGATATTCGAAGGCCACCTATACGGGTAGTGCCCTTCGAATATCCCGGCTAAGTCCCTAACGTACCCAGGTGCTATCCGCATAATATAGGGGCCTTCCAGGGTGGAGGAAGGGGCTACATGGGTAGCAGTGGTATTCGATGCTACCCACTTAGCCCTCTGCACTGAAACTTGCTGCTACCCATGTAGCCTCTGTGGCTGTCGGAGTGTGGAGGCTTACCCGGATTTTCAGTTCCGCTGGTGCGGAAGTGAAAATTTGGGTTAAAGGGGTCAGCGGGCAGGTTATGCAGCACATAGCCTGCCCAACTCAGTATCGGGCCCAGAACTACCAAGCAGGATTTATGGGGTAGTACTTGAGCCAGGGCTTAATTTGTAGAAAAAATGGAAGTGGAACTGTGGAAACGAGGGAGGGGCCAGGGGCCAAAGCATCATGAGAAGAGGGGCTGCATTTCAGAGCAGAGTGGCTGTTCTCTGCCATGCTCCAGGCTCAACCTCTCTCGTTCTTCCTGTAGGCTGCCTACAGAACACCTTTGCTGCCCTGACACTGGGTTCTGAAAAGAAGTGCCTGAACTGAATGCATTTCAGTCCTTCCCCAAAAAATGAAACACTTGGTAGCGCTGATGATTTATGGCGGGGGCCCTGAGTTGTCACAGAATTAACTGCATTGTCAAGTCGTGTGATTGGATGGTCCAAATGCCTTCACTTCTGACGTAGTAGTTAATACTGCTTTGCGATCTGAAACCTAGTATTTTGCATTTTTATTAAAATTCCATGCAAACCTATTTTCTTAAAGGGAAGAAGGCGTTATACTGTAGTTCAGCACTATGAATTAAAGCTGTGATTACCATGCTATTCCATTAAATATGTAGAATTAACTGTCAGCAAATTAACTTTAGTGGTAATTCTTATTGGACTAACTTATAGGGGTGTGCATTGGAAATGTTTTGTTTCAATTCTCATTTCCACATTTTCTCATTTTGTTGTGAAAGGGTTTTTCTTTGGGGGGAGGGGGATTATAGTATCAATAGAGTGTGCTATGGAAAATAGTGTACACTATTGCCAGCATAATTAACATTTTTCAAACAAATGTAGATCCATACTGACTTACTACATTTGTGACTAGCTTTGAAGAATGGACACTGCTGTATGATAAGCAATTAAGAACAAAAATGCCTTTGAATTTATGAATTCTTTTGAAAATGGATTTCAATACCATCAAGTCATACAAATATTTCTCTCAGCAGTGAACATAAAGTTCAAATTAAAACAAAACAAAGCAAACACAAATGACAGCACAAATGACAAATCTGCATAACAAGGCAAAACTCAAACAAATATACAAACAAAAAAAATCTTAATTGTGTCTTGAATACAACTAAGCAGAGCATGATATCTTCCTGTAAAACATCAAAACCCACCAGATGTACTTGAACTGGATGTCATGTTTATGGGTTTCTAAAAGTAAATGCCTGTCACTTCCCAAGAAGATTGCTTGAGAGTAAAACTGATCTTTTTGTTGGTTCATCCATTGGATGGGCAACAATGAGACTAAGGCATTTTATTCAGTTAAACTTCTTTTCTCTCTGTCTTTTCTGTGGAGTGATGTTTCTGTTTGTGGTCTTTTACAGATGTGCTCAACATACTCCAACTAAAGGCTGTCCAGTAGTAAAGCAGATGGTAATTGTGGACTTTGAGCAACATAGCGACAGCAGTCTTCATTCATTTACGAACAGTTCATGCTAAAACATCAGTGATTTGAACGCGTGTGTTTAGTAATTTTAATACGTGTGTATGTAAGCAAGAAAGAAAAACATTTTAGATCCTGATGTAGGATCGTCTGCTTTTTTTGAAAGATTTAATTGCTGCTTAGTCAAAGAAGATTGTTAACCATATCCATCACACACATTGTTTCTTGCCTTCTCAGTTTGTTTTCACATCAAGCCTCTGCATTTCTTTCATTTTATATTTTTGCTAGCCTGACCACCCCACCACAGAGGAGATCAGGGCCCAGTTTCCAAGTTAAACTCTTGGGAGTGGCCTAATGTTTAGAGAGGTGGGTTAAGAACCAGGGAAGCCTAGTTCGGGACCCCATTGGCATTCCTTGAGACCTTGGGCAAGT
Source organism: Ichthyophis bannanicus (assembly GCA_033557465.1). Taxonomy (NCBI): domain Eukaryota; kingdom Metazoa; phylum Chordata; class Amphibia; order Gymnophiona; family Ichthyophiidae; genus Ichthyophis; species Ichthyophis bannanicus. Next base: position 918,740,081 of record CM066034.1, read on the forward strand.
CATTTAACTCTCCATTGCCTCAGGTACAAACTTAGATTGTAAGCCCTCTGAGAACGGGAAAATACCCACTGTACCTGAATGCAACTCACCTTCAACTCTGAGAAAGGCGAGAGCTAAAGCCCTTTCTCCTTTCTTTGTAGTAATTCTTCTTTCTCAGCTCACTAAACCATCATCAGTGAGGGAAGCAATCAATATGAAGGACCGCCTGTTCACTAACAATGGAAGTAGTGTAATTACTGAAAGGCAAAATGTTTAATGTGGTGGCATACAAGATGGAGAACATGCAAGGATATCTGACACTCCTCAGGCAGCGTTCGCAAGCCTCAAAAGGAGAAAATTCTGTGACTTGGGGCATGTGCTTATCATATTCTAGAGAATGCTGTGGTCAGGGATACACTACCGTTGCTTCTTTACATAAAGCTGGAGAATGGTGTATTTTATACAGTTAGAAAATGGCAAGTGCCTTAGGCAGTAGTAGCTGAAATGTTCTGAATCTATATTTGAATTTTTCAGACTAAGAACTCTTCAAGATGTTTTCGTGTTACAACTATATATATTTTTTGGTCCACCAGTTTCTTCCTGTTTCTCTAGGTTTCAAATTCAAGTGGAATCTGCCTGTCTCTGAATTACTTAACATGTTTCCCTGAATTAGTACAAAGAGACTTCTAGAAGAGATGTATTTAAATATAGCCACCTGTGTACTTTCTAGAGTTTTCTGCATGCCCTGTGTTCAGTATTCTAGAATGTGAGATGTGTTATGGTAAGCCAAAGGATGAGGTGAGAGGCCTTAGGGAAATTCCGGTTTTACTGGTCAGAGAAAGAAAGTATGGGAAGGAAATGCAGACAGAGGTTGAAAGAAGATGATATAACGCCTTTTGGAAGTATTTTAAAGTCATTTTGTTCATGTGGCAAAATTTATTTATTTATTGTCAAATGGCTGTTATAAAATTGTGCTGGCTGAACCCACGACAGCATGCATTTTATGTACTTTTACTCTAGGCATTGCCAAGGAAAGGGTTGTGTGTGCGCAGTCTGGGCAGAGAAGGGCTAAAAACGTGAAGTATGCACATAGGCCCTGATATTCAGAGTTTGCAGCTAGCGCTCCTACAGTGGCTAGCCGCCAGAGCTGAATTTTAAACCCAGATAGTCAATGCTGGGGCCATATCCGGGTTCTGGCATTGAATATACGGGTAGCTCGGTTAGCTTCTGCGACGAAGGTTAGGCAGTGTTTCCTGTGCCTTACTTTTGCTGCGTGTCACTAACCAGGCAGTGGCTTAATATCGCTGCTGCCCAGTTAGCGACAGATGCCGCTTCAAAACGCTCCTAGTGTGCCCTGACGACACCCACAGATATTCAGAGGCACTTACACATCTTGCAGGTCTGCAGCCCATGTAAATGTCTTTGAATATCCCCCATAGATTATAAAATATGCTAATTTCCATATCATCCTGCTAGACTAGTCCAGGTAAATGGGATGTGCTCCCCTATCAGGACTCAAGGAAAGGAAAATGTCACTTTATGCACGTTCTTCAGTGATCTACATCTGGATGTTTACAACTGCTCTCAAGCAAGTGTAATGTCCTCGCCTGCAATGTAGACACGATGAATTGCAGGATCTATGATACTATTTCATAAAGGCAAATAGGTGCCCATGTGCCTTTATAACATAGGCACACCTTCCAGCTCTCTTGATCTAGGCACCCTGTTATAAAATTGCCCTCTTTATGGACATGTCTGTGAAGATCTTCATATGTTTAGCAGGTCATTTTAGAAGTTGACTTTGCATTTCCTTTTCTGTAAAGTTTACATGTGTAAAGGGTCATACAGAAGGAAATAGTGATTTCAGAAAAGCCACTAGTTGCACATATATATCTACAGCATGCATAAGGGAGCAGTACAGTATAAGGGGTGAAGCACTTCAATGCATGAAAGAAGAGTGGGGCTTGGGTGTGACTGTAGCACTTGATCTTAAGTAGCTAAGCAGGTAGAAAAGGTGACTGCAAAAGCCAGAAGGATGCTTGGGTGCATAGTGGGAGGAATGGCCTGTAGGAAAAAGGAGGCAATGGTGCCTTTGTATAAGATTTCATTTGGAGTACTTTGTACAGTTCTGCAGACCACACCTTCAAAAGGATATAAACAGAATGCGTCAGTCCAGAGAATAGCTATTAAAATGGTTGGTGGTCTTCTTCATAAAGCATGTGGAGATGGACTTAAAAGATCTCAACATGTATACTTAGGAGGAAAGACAGGAGAGGGGGGGATATAGAGACATTTCCAGTTGAAAGGAAGCTCTGAAATGAGGGGTGGGGGGATCATAGGATGAAGGTGAGAGGGGAATAGACTCAGGAGTAATCTGAAGAAATATTTCTTTATGGAAAGGGTGGTGGATGCATGGAACAGTCTCAAAGTGGAGGTGGTAGAGATGAGAACTGTATCTGAATTCAAGAAAGCATTGGGGCAAATACAGAGGATCTCTGAGGGGGAGGAACAGATTGTAGAACTTAAGAGTTCATTTGGATGGGTAGACTGGATAGGCCATATGGTCTTTGTTTTTTTTTTTAAAGAGAGAAAATAATGGTAAAGATAGAAAAAACCTTCAGGATCTACCAGTGGTTATATTTCCTAGTGTACCATGGTGAGAGGACACAAACCCACAAGGTTAAATATATAAAGGAATGAAAGGAACCCATCAAGTGAAGTCAATACCAGTCACCTCTTGATTTTTAAGCAATTATGGCTCCCCTTATCAGTCATCCAAGCCAAAATCATTCCAAACTCAAAGTTCATTTGCTCAACATAAGAAAAGTTCAAAATAAAGTTATTTACTTTTTTCCAATTTTATCTTAAAAAATGTAAAAATAAAATAAAATAAAATATATATATATGTCTCCACCTCCACCATGATATAACCAGCACCTGAAAGCTGCCATAGCAGCATTATCATGCATAGTCCAAACTTTCATTTAGCTGAACTCAACAATGGTGCACTAGGCCATGCTGTCTGAATTCAGCAAATCCCATGACACACTTCACAGCTTGATACTCTGTTTGCCTCCTCAGACCAGCCTGGTCGCAGTGTTTCGCTTCCTGCTTCAGGGGTGGGCACCTCTCACCGTGGTACACTAGGAAATATAATCATTTACAGGGCCGGCCTGAGGATTCTGCTGACCCTCCATGCCACCCCCCAAGGATTGCAACGCTGCCCGGCCCGCCATGCTGCCCACCCTCCCAGCATCCATCTTCTTACCTGGGGAAGGGGGGGGGGGCGGCATGGCAATCTCTTCGCTGCATCGAGATTTAAAGTGTCTGCGCTGGTGTGCTCACGACCTGCTGCTCCCACTCCCCTCTGATGCAACTTTCTGTTGGAGGGGGCAGTAGCGGCAGGCTGTGAATATGCCAGCATGGGCATTTTAAAGCCTGATGCAGCAGAGGGACTACCGTGCTGCCCTCCCTCCCCCAGGCGAGAAGATGGATGCCAGGGAGGTTGCATGGTGGGCTGGGTGGTGCTGAACTGCTGCCTTGTTGGGAGGGTGTGGGGAAGAGCTGAAGTTGCCCACGGGGGAGGGGGAGCCTTCCTCCCTAGGTGACTGCCTAGTGGATGGGCCAGCCCTGGCCATTTGTAGATCCCGAAGGTTTTTTGTCTCGTTAGATTTTTCCTTCAAACTGTCACACTGTTTTTGTACAGGTTTGTCTATAAAAAAAAAACAAGTGCAACTTCACTCAGGGTGTTAAATTTGTAAGCAACGGATTTGAACGACACATATAAGAGGAACCAGTTAAGGAGCACAGTTCTAAACCTTACTTTTTGTCTTTTTGAGGTGAATTTTTAAGGACAGATGCACGATTTCCTTCTCATTCATTCTTTAAAACCGCAAGTCCAAACGAGCAGTTAGCTCACATGTACAGTATGTGTGATTTGAAGGAGATGTAAATGGGGCTAAGGTGAAATTTTTTTGAAATATATGTGTCTTCCCCTTGTAAAATTGGGAAGTACGTGTATATTTTAAAAGTCCACCCACCCCTTGCTAGCTTCTCACGAACACAGTCTTTTGAAAATTAGCTGTTTTCTGAGATCCTATTCCTGGCACCTCATTTGTGAAGACAATGAAAATCTCTGTTAAGCAATTGCACTTTACCCTCATCTGCCTCTACGTATTCCTCCCTTTTAGCCTTGAGTCTCACAGTGCCACCTTTGCACTTTCTCCTGCCACTAACATATACCTTGGAACTTGTTTTGTAAAATGGCTGTTCCAACTGTGCATGCTGGCAAATACATGTGTAATTTTGCACATCCTTTACATCTTTTACAAAAGGCTAATTTTATAATGGTGCCTATGTGAGAAGTCCAAAAGGTGTTTATTATATACTCATATGCCTTTATAAGATAGCAAGAGATAGATTTGACAAACTGACTAGGTTTTATTGTATGCATATATTCTGTATTTTATAAAATATTTGCATGCAGAATATATGCACCAATTAAAACTTTAATTAAGAAATAGTTCTGACAGACTGTCTTATACAGACAAACGAGTATAAAATAGACACTTCAAGGAATGCCTATACACGTTGTGCATATAAGTACACACCATCTTGTTGCCATGTGCACATATATGTGGGTATTTATCAGCACACTTTTCTGTATGTCAAACATTCTTTTCCTCTGGAAAATGCTTTATGAAATGACCCTATTTAAAGATTGTGCATGTAAGTGAAATCTATGCTAGAGCCATTCTCAGTAGCAAGGCCCATGTTATGAAAAATGTGACCTGCGCAGTTGCAGTGAGTGATTATTTGACATTTCAGAAGCAGTTGAAGGCTTGTTCATTCCTGTCCCTCCAGTCCAGTCAGTTGGGTTATGTCTATCTACCAGCAGGAGACTGAATTCAAATCTCTGATGTCACTGGATTAAGAGCCCATGAGCCCCCCCCCCCCCGACACCTCAGTATCTCCATCTCCAGCAGCTGGTAGACAGACATCTGGACAGACTTAGCTGTAGTTCTTTTTGTTTTGTTCAAGAAGCTTGCTTGCATTTGCTGAGAAACACAGCTGACCGTAGAGGCTAGACTGCTAAAAAAACAAACAAACAAAGTGAGGTTAATCTTAGCTGCTGCAGTCAGTGGGTATAGCAGGCCTCTGCGGAAGCACCCGAATCGTTAAATTGGCATGTAGCGACTCGGGGTGTGGGGGGTGAGAAGTGCCTCTCTGAGCTCTGGAGCATGTGTCCTCCTCCTGCACAGCACCTCCTGGTACAGTGAGTAGGATGTGGCTTCAGTCTGGTAATCGTGTGAGGAGACGTCCCTGTATTGCCATCAGCAGCAGATTCAGGGACATCAGTGTCTGTGGCATTTGGAGAACACAGTCAGCCATGCCCTCGATCAAACAGACGTGCACGGCCTTCGGCATATGCTGGAGTTCCCTTTTGGCGACTGGATGCTGTAAGTTTCCCTGCTTCGGGACTGCGGCCATCTTGGATAACAGCCTTGGTGATGCAGTGGCTATCTTGGGCTTCTCATGGCTGCCAGCTGAGTCGGATGAGAGTTGTGGGGCAGATGGCCAATACAACTTCAGGGAGCTTCCCAGTGGGGGAATCGCATCTTTTCTCCCCTGAATTTATTTTACTCCTGCACCAAGTGTACAAGTTGGAGAAGAGCAAAGAGGCAGGCAACAGTGCAAGCACCCCACAAGCACTGGGGGTGGTGCCCAAGTGGGGAATGCAGAGGCAGACAGAGGAGGTATCTACTAAGCGCAGCTCTCAGCCAGAGTCCTTGGAGCTGGAGGGAGGAGGAGCTCCCTCCAGGAGAGGAGCCCTCCATCATCCACATCTTCTGGATGGAAGAACTGTTGCCATTAATTGCGGAGTCAATGGTAGCCTTGAATATTCCCTTGAGGACAGCGGAGGAGGACACATCGCTGGAGGATCCACTTCTACAGGGCATGCGTTTCCCTCAGAACTCCTTCCTGGTGCACAAGGCTATCATGCAGATGATTGAGGTTGAGTGGGAGTTGCCAGAGGCAAGTGTAAGAGGAGGTCAAGCGATAGCTCGGCTGTACCCCATTCCTCTGATGGAGGAGTTGTTCAAGACTTCTAAGGTAGACACCTTGGTTACAGCAGTCACCAAAGAGATAATTCCTGTGGAAGCTTGAAGAATCCACAGGATCAGAAGTTGGAAGCAATCCTCCAGCAGGCCTTCGAGGTCAATGTGTTGTCACGGCAAGCCTCTATATGCAGGGCATATGTGACCCGGGTGTGCATGCGTTGGCTGCAAATCCTATCGGAGCAGATGTCCAATTTGGGAAAGGAACCGGCTGAACTCCCCATATTGCAGACAGCCTCTGCCTACCTACTCAACGACTGTTACAATTTGGTACGAGCCTCGGCCAAGAGCATGGCTTTGGTGGTCACCTGATGGCACTTCGTGTGGTACGTAATGGGACTGTGGATGTATCTTCAAAGATTCATCTCAGCAAACTCCCGTTCAAGGGGAAGCTGCTGTTTGGTGATGCATTGAAGGAGTTAGTGAAGGAGCTAGGAGAGTCCAAAGGGGCTTGCCTATCTGGACGTCAGGGGGGCAAGTCCCAGCAGTCTATCTGAGGAGCAGCAAGGGACTTCTGGTGTTTCTAAGCTACGCGGTTTGCTCCGCCACATCAAGGATGTTTTTCCTATAGGGATCAGTCCTTTTATGGTTGGGGAGCATCCCGCGATTTTTATATGGGAAGCATCCCCTTCTCCAAGAAGCTGCACTGAACAGAGGCGGGTCCAGGAGGAGGATCAGCCGATAGGCAGCCACTTTTGACGCTTTTACCACTCCTTTGTCCACATCACATCGACCAATGGATGTTAGAGGTCATCAAGGAAGGCTACACCCTGGAGTTTGCGAGGCCACTTATAGATGCCTCATGCTCTCGCTGTGCAAGTCTCTGCTAAAAGGCAGGCTGTGGAGCAGACACTAAAGGGTTTACTGGACTTGGAGGCCATGGTCGAGGTACCAAAGGAGCAATGCAGTACCGGTTGATACTTGCTGTATTTTGTGGTCCCCAAGAAAGAGGGATCATTTCGTCCCATCCTTGATCTCAAGCATGTCAACTGGGCCCTGTGGGTGCTACGCATCCACATGGAAACATTGCAGTCTATTATGGTGGCCGTTCAGAAAAGCAAGTATTTGACAGCAGTGGATCTCAAGAAGGCATATTTACATATTCCCATCTGGCCTGTCCATCAGAGATTCTTATTCTTTGCAACTTCGTTGGGGCATTTTCAGTTTTGGGCATTGCCCTTCAGTCTGGCAAATGCACCCCGCACCTTTTACCAAGGTCATGGTGGTGGTGGCTTTAAAATAGCAGGATATTCTGGTGCATCCCTGCCTGGACGACTGGCTGATATGAGCAAAATCATAAGAAGAGAGCTGGGTAGTGATGGAGAAAGTGATGGCCTTCCTGCAAAATCTTGGCTGGGTCATCTTTGGACCCAAGAGCAAGTTGAATCCATCTGAACATCTTGTGTATCTCGGAACAGAGTTCAACATGGAGAACAGAGTGGTGTCACTCCTTTCAGAGAGGATAGTCAAGATACAACATCAGCTCTGACAATTCTGGGGGATGAGGATGCCGTTTGGCATGGCACTATCTGCAGTACTTGGTTGATAGTGGCAGTGTTAGATCTGGTGCCCTGGGCCAGAGCACACAGGAAGCTGCTACAGAGAGCTTTGCTCTCGAGATAGTCTCCTCAACATCAGTCCCTTGGCACAGCCCTGACCGCAAGAGGGACACTTTTGTATATGTTTCTTCTGTGGGCCCTCATCGGACACTTGTTGCAAAGGATCGCGCAGCACAATGGATGGGTGATCCTTGTGGCACCAGATTGGGCGCAACAGCCTTGGTATGTAGATCCAGTCAGGTTGACAGTGGCAAGACTGTGGCGGTTGCTGGCCTGATGAAACCTTCTGGCACAGGGGTCTGTGCTGATGCTCCAGATTGATTCTCACTTATGGGTTGGCTCTTGAGATGGTACTCATCTGGGATAATTGCAACTCTCTCAAAGGCTTGGAAACGATCCATGACCCTATCTTTTGTGCGTATTTGGCGGCTGGTGCAAGGACCATGGTATCTCAGCATTCCATTTTGACTGTGGTGGATGTATTGGCATTCCTTCATGTGGGTCTGGATAAGTTTCAGCTTGTGAGCTGTAAGATATTTGCAGGGTGATGACGTGGTTGTCCCTACATACCTTTGTGAAACACTATCACCTGGATGTGCAGGCCAGGCAGGATGTGTGTTCTGGAACACAGGTACTGCAGGTCTCAGATGGGTTTAGGTACTGCTGTGGTACATTCCAACTGTCTGGACTGGACTTGGAGGTATGGGAATGAAGGTGAAATTAGGCCTTATCTTCTAATTTTGTTTCATAGAGTCCCTCTAGTCCAGTGCAAGACCCACCCTAATTGTGTAGCTCAGCTCAGGTTTTACTTGATGGCAAGCCTGTGGAGGAGCAGTGTGGTTGGTATGTCAGGCCTCTAGGAACCTAGGAGTGAGGAGGTGGCCGAGAGGTCAAACCTGGAAGGCTCTAGTCAAGGAAAAAAAAACCCAAGAGAAAAGAAACCAAGGCAAAATGTGAATGTGTGCAGACCGTATGTTGGTCATTCGGCTTCTGATTCTGGTTCCACACCAGTGTGGGACTCAAGTTGCTCAAGGGAGGTGTCATTCACTGTTGTTTTCTTAAGGCTGTAGTTTGGTGTCTCGGCAGCTCTGTGTGTTAGCTGCTTTGACAACGGGATACTGAGGTGTCGGGGGGCTCATGGGCTCTCATCCAGTGACATCATCAGAGAGTTGAATATTCAGTCATCAGCTACTGGTGGACAGACATACCTGACTGGACTGGAGGGACTCCATGAAAGAAAATTAGCAGGTAAGGCCTAATTTCACCTTCAGTGGGGACACGGATATTTATGGAGTTTCTTTTGCAGTGTTAATATGTTTGTGTGTGTTTTTCTCCTGTCATTGGCTTTGTGTTAGTAAAACAGATGAACACAATACATTAAAACAATCTTTTGTGTTGCTTGTAATTTTTGTAAGTTGCAAGAAGCAAGCTAATTTGGAGTGGTGGCCTGGAAGCATTGTGAAATAAATTAATAAATTTTGATGTTGTAGAAAGTAGCAAACATGTGGAAATACTGTTGGGAAGAGGTGTTTTGATCCTTTTACCTTGCTGCTCCTTATGCCTGGAACAAACTACCTGTATCTTCACGTCAGGCTTCATCTCTTCCCCTTTTTAAATCCTTGCTAAAAGCTCCCCTCTTTCTTGCTACTTTTACTACTACTATTTTTACTACTGAGCATTTGTATAGCGCTACAAGACGTACGCAGCTCTGCAGACACATATAAAAGACGGTCCCTGCTCATCAGAACTTACAATCTAGTTAAGACAGAGAACACAGTAGCTGTAGACATGGGATACAGCTAGGAAGAATGGTAAGGAACCACAAAGGAGATCAGATAAGTCACAATCCGAAAGTGGCAGCGACGAGGTGAGTTTTCAGACTGGATCTGAAAAGGGACAGAGAAGGCACCTGATGTACAGACTCAAGTTTTTTTTTTTTACCAGGCATAAGGAGCAGTAAGGTGAAAGGAGCACCTACTCTTGCCACCTTGCTGGGCAGACTAGATGGACCATGCTGGTCTTTATCTGCCTTCATATACTATGTTACTATGGAGATAGCAATGGAAGAAAAGGACACAGATAGAAGCAATTTGCCAGAAGAGCAGGGCTTTTGTCTCTTTCCCTTTCCTACTGTTCTCTTTTTCTCATCTTTTGTACTGTCTGTCTTGATTAAATTGTAAGCTCTGTTGGGCAGGGACTGTCTTTTATATGTGTCTGTACAGCACTCTGTATGCCTTGTAGCACTTTATAAATGATGAATAGCAGTAATATAAGAGGAATTTAAGTGAAATTAAAGAGGAGGCTTCCTCTCATGGCAGAAGAAATAATAAAAAGTGCCTTTGTGCACAGTTGTTTACTAGGCCTACCTATGCTCTTTTTGGAAATAAGGCGGCAACATTTAGAATACTTTGGGTCCTTGATTCTTTATAGAATGTTGTTTTTTATTAACTCAATACAGGAGTCATGGAAGAATGCCTGTCTGTGTCGGTACGCTTGTGACTACACAGGCCCCATCTTCAGACTTCAGATCAAGTGCATGGTCCCTGGAAAATCATGAATTGGAATGTATGATCTTCCAAGGACCAATTGAGCATCTGACATTATGAGGGTAATTTTGTAAACTTCCACAGAGTTATGTTTTAGCATGCATGTATGTATTTAAGGCCCTTTTTATGAAGTACATGCATACTATATCAAATAAGGGTGTAAGTGGTATACAAATGCATGTCAAACTAGTTGCAAGCACATGCATCTGCCCTAGGGAAAGTGTAAATGCCCGCGCCTAGATTTTTCAAGAATACAAATAAGTTATAGTATTTTATAACTTATGCGTGCAAATTTGCGCTGTACCCAAACTGTGCCCCTGTGCATGCCAGCACTGAAAGTACTCGTGAATGATCTTGCATTTGCAGAACAGAGGTGTGATATGTCCTTAAAAATAGTAACTCGTGCGTAAATGGCACATATCTTTGTAGGTGCCTGATAAAATCACCCATTTTATGTCCTAAAAAGTGAAAGTAGATTCGGGGGGGGGGGGGGGGTGCAGGGAGTTTGAACTGTGAATTCATCAGCCTCAGAAGAAGCTAAATAAGTCTTGGTATTAATTTGAAGAGGAGAATATTTCCATGATGAGGGTAGTTTTGTAAGAGTTATGTACTGTTTACATGCATATTGGTATGTAAACACAGAAACTCAGAAATTAATGGCAGATAAAGACTATATGGCCTATCCAGTCTGCCCATCTGTAAGAACTATTAAGCTCTACAATCCCTTCCTCTCCCTCAGAGATGCTCTGTATTTGTTCCATGCTTTTTTGAATTCAGATACAGTTCTTGTTTCCACTACCTCCACTGGTTTACGTGCTTACTTTAGGCATACGCTATTCTGAAGCATAGAGCTGATTGTGCATACTTTAATTGTACATATGTATGGGAGTTTGGGTGGAGTAAAGGGTTATGCATGTAAATTATAAAATACTATAATTTATGCACGTTCTTTAAAAATCTAGGTGCGATCAATTTTTACACCTGGCCTATGCCTGGGGAAAGTGACTGCACATGTGCATTTTCAGCCACTTACCCCCCCCCCCCCCCATTTTATAAAGCAAGGTAGGTGCCTACTTTCCTTTATAGAATAAGGGCATAAAATAGGCTTGCTTTGGGTGCCTAAAACTAGGCACAAAGTTATAAAATTGCCCTCTGTTTTGCTATGCATCTTTATGGTTTTTATTGTACATAAATATTGGTTTCATATGAGAATATAAATAACATGTGTGACAGTTTTAGTTGGTAGTAATGCTTATTACATTTAGAATTTGTTTCTGAAGCCTTTTACTGCTACTGCTGCTATTACTACTAGTATTGATCATCATTTGTATAGTACTATAAGGCGTACACAGTGCTTATATACACACGATTGTTTTAATTGCATTGTTAATATATATCATCATATAAATGCATTTATGTATATTTATGTAATGCTTTTTCATGTATTCAATTTTCTTTGCTGCCCTAAAGCAGAATGTGTATTTCAAAAAACAATGTAAAACCCTTTAAATTAAATGCTGAGAAATTCACTGAAACTATGCATAGTGTGGTTCAGTATGCACCACTTTTTTTTCTATACCATCCCTTCCTGGTTTGCTTTGTATACCTGGAATCTTTTGACAGCACTTGATCAATACTGCATAATTATGAATACAGAGCAAGTGTAGTAATTAGTGTCATCTGCACTCTCCCTGCCTCTATGCTCATTGGTAAATTGGTTCTTTGAGGAGAGAGAATTGAAAGAAGATGGTGGAGTCCTTGCAGAATAAAAGTTCTGCAAGAAACTGAGTGCCCCGTGGAATCCTTTATGGACTGAATTTCTATGTGTGAAGGGAAAGAATAGTGCTGGGGATATACTACTGGCCAGAATGAACAGACAAGATGGTGAAATGTTAACAAAAACTTAGGGAAGCCAACAAATTTGGTGATTTCATTTACCTCAGCATTGACTCTCATATGAAGAAAGGCTAAAGAAGTTAGGGCTTTCCAGCCTTTAGAAGTGAAGGTTGAAGAGAGATGTTAGAGATCTATAAAATCCTGAATGGAATGGAATGGAATGGAATGGGTAAATGTGAATTGATTGTTTACTCTTTAAAAAAAAAGTACAAAGATTAGGGGACGTACCATGAAGTTACTAAGTAGTGTCACCCTGGCTGGACCCCACGGGTTAAGGTAGGGTATGGAGCCCGGGGCCTTGTAGTTAACCAGCCTGGAATAAGGTATAGAGGGCCTTGCTTGGCACTCTGGGAGTTGTAGTTTTCTGGCTAGTCAAAAGAACGAGTTGTGGACACGAGGTAAGGCTTAAGACAGTTTTTATTCCCCTTCCGGGAGGATTCTTTTGGTGGTAAAAATAAAAGGTAGACAGCCCCTCTTTGGGCACAAAGTAAAGAAACAAAAATTGCTTAACTTCAGCTTTCTTAATCACATAACACAAGGGTATTTCAAACAGTACTCTTCAAGCAAATAAAAGCTTTTCTTTGCTGCTTCCAAAACTTAGCCACTTCAAGCAAACAAAACCTTTTCTTTGTAGCTTTAGTGCTTATCACATTTTCACAGCTTGTTCACCGCAGAGAGGAAAACTCATCAGTTGTCGTGAGCGTACAGTCCATGTGTTCACTAACAGCTTGGTCCCCTTATACTTCACATTGCATTTCCTCAGGTTCTGCGTTTAACAATTCCTCCTTTGCACAGCAAGGAACGTTACCAAACAGTCTCTCCCTATTGTATGGAGATTCTCTTTCTCCCTCCGTGAGACTGTGTGTCAGGCTATTACCATATTCACTGGAGTGTTTAGCCTGGGAGCCCTTCCACTGCTGATAACCACAGGGTATGTTACAACATTCACTTCTCCCTCTATTAGTAGAAATCAGCTTACCTCCCAGCTCTCTCTGGTTCAGGCTTCTTGGTGCAGCTGCAGTTACTGGAGTAAAACCAAACGGAAGCTTTCCACGGGCTTTGCCTTTCAACTTCCTCCCAGATATAACAATATCCTCTGGCAAAAAGACTTTATCTTTTCTGTATCTGTTATTCTGGTAAGTGGCTTTTCCTGCCTTTCTCAAGCTAGCTTCCACATTGAATTCTCTGTTACCTTCTGGATAACGTTTGCTGAGCTCTGACGTCTCGGTGCACCGCTTGTAATAGCAGTCACCTGGGCTCTCTCTCTCTACCTGGGAATAAAACAGCTCTCTCACCGGCTTCATTCCAACCCGAGCTTTCCCCAGCACGTCTTTGGCTCCTTGAATTCTCAAAGCTGCTTGTTCCTATGTTCCTTCGTTTCCTTTCTCTTCACTCTCTGCACACCTTGCACACTTCTTGCACTTCTCACTCCTCTCTTAACCCCACGTGCATTGGGTTTATCTGTGTGTGTGTGTGTGTGTCAACTCCACCCACTCCCAGCTGGCTTTCATCTCCTAATGATCCCTCAGCCTTTCTGCTGCTTGGGCGTGTTTCTGTAGCTCGTGACCCAGTTTGTTTGTGTTGCCTATAGCAACTTCCTGACATATGCCTGCCTGAAGTGTCAGTTTCATTACTTGCTGAAATGCCTATTTCCATGGGCTCTGCTAGATCCACATTGTGACAGTAGTACATATAAAACAAATGGGAGAAAAAAAAAGTTACTCGCCTGTAGTAGGTGTTCTCCCTGGACTGCAGGATAAGTCCACACATAGGGGTGATGTCCCCAATGGAGCCTCGCACAGGAACCTTTCTCACCTCCTAGAAGCTTTTTGATCAGTTCATGCATCTTCCTGCCTGCTGCCGCCATGCCTCTTCTCTTCAGCATAGTTACTCACCTGTAACAGGTGTTCTCCAGGGACAGCAGGAATCAGTCCTCACATATGGGTGACATTAATGCCGACTGAGTCCTTGTGGAAGCATCTTCCCAGTTTTCAAAGAAAGCCTTTGGGAGATGCCACCACACATACGTGGATCCCTTCCCGCTGAAGGGTGCCATCTTGCTCAATCATATGACATAGCTAGAGCCGACAAAGATGATGGCCAAAAATTTAGAGCAACTCCAAGGGGAGGAGGGAGGGTTGTGAGGACTGATTCCTAATGTCCCTGGATAATACCTGTTACAGGTGAGTAACTACTCTTTCTCTAGGAACAAGCAAGAAGTCAATCCTCACATATGGGACTCCCTAGCTACAGGCTACCGAGGACCTGTAAAAAAGGCAAAAACATGGCCCAGCCATAAGCAGCTGCAAGCAACTCTGAGAACCCCAGTATCTAGGGAGAACCATGGCTCCGGTAGCCTGAGCAAGAAGGATCAGAAGGTAGGAGTTGCTTAAACCCAAACTGATTACGGAGTATGGCCTGGCCGAAGGCACTGTCCCATCAGGATTCCCTCTCCAGGCAGTAGTGGGCTGAAAAAGTGTGAATGGAGGACCAGGTGGCAGCCCGGCAGATGTCTGCCATAGGGACAGAGTGTAGGCTCGCAACAGAAGTTTCCATAGCCCTGATGCTTTGTGTCGTGACCCGGTGCTCCAATGGTAGCCCAGCCTGGTTGTGAGCAAAGGCAATGCAGTCCGTCACCGAGATGGACTATCTGCTTGGTGACAGCCTCTCCCAGGCGACTGGGGTCGTATGAGATAAAAAGCTGGGAGGCTTTGCAGTGGCCCCGACTGTGCTGCAGGTAGAAGAACAGGGTCCTTTTGCAGTGCAGAGTGTGAAGAATGGCAAACGCCTTCTCTGTGTGGGGCTGTGGGAAGTACCACCTCCTGGATGAGATGGAAATCAGAGACCACCTTCGGCAGGAATTTTGGATGAGTGCGGAGCACGACCCCGTTCTTGTAGAACCTAGTGTAGGGTGGCTCGGCCACCAAGGCCTGAAGCTCGCTGACTGCAGGCAAAGGTGAGTGCTATCAGAAAGGACATCTTCCAGGACAGGTAACGCAAATGGCAAGTAGCCAAGGGTTCAAAGGGCAACTTGGTAAGCTGCGCTAGGACCGCTTTGAGGTCTCATTCTGCCGGGAGCAGACGGATGGGAGGTTTAGAGAGCAGTAAGTCCCGCAGGAATCGGGTAACGAGAGGCTGCATGAAAAGAGGCTTGCCCTCTATGGAGTGATGATTTGCGGAGAGTGCATTCAGGTGCACCCTGATGGAGCTGGACTTGTCCGGACTGCAAAAGGTGGAGCAAGTACTGCACCGGGCAAGAGAACGGGTTCACCTGTTGCTCTGTGCACCATAAGGAGAACCTGCGCCACTTGAAGGTGTAGGGCCGTCTCATGGAGTCCTTGTGAGAGGCCAGGAGGACTACTACCTCCTTGGGGAGGTTGAGGGGTGCTAAAGCGACCCGTTCAGCAGCCATGCTGTGAGAGAGAAGGATCCCAGGTTGGGGTGGAGAATCAAACCATCCTCCTGGGTCAAAAGCCTAGGGAAACTTCTGAGAGGGACTGGGGACTCCGGCAAGAGATGAAGCAGTAGAGGAAATCAAGGCTTCCTGGGACACCTCGGGACCACTAGAATCATGGAAGCCTTGTCATGCTTGACCTTGAAGAGGGTCCGTGCTATCAGTGGTGTGGGAGGGAAGGCATACGACACGACCATGAGATGAGGAAGGCATCTGCTGCTACCCAGGCTGTGGGCTGCAGAAACACGGTAGCTGAGTGTTGGCCAGGTTGGCGAAGACGTCTAGGTTTGGGGTGTCCCACAATCTGAAGAGCCACTGTGCTGCCCTGGGGTCTAGGTGCCACTCGTGTGGTTGGAGAACCCTGCTCAGCCTGTCTGCCAGGGCACTGTCCTGACCCGGGAGGTATACCGCCCTGAGAAGCATATCCTCCCTGATAGCATATGAGCAGAGGGCTACTGCTTCGTGGCAGAGGTGATAGGAGCCTGTGCCTCCTTGCTTGTTGAGGTAGAACATTGTGACCTGATTGTCCATCTGGACAAGCACTGACTGATGCTGCAGGCGGTGCTGGAAAGTCTTAAGTGCAAGGAAGATGACCCTGAGTTCCAGCAGGTTGATCTGCTGCTGGCCCTCCTCAGGGGACCACATGCCATGGATGTGGAGTTCCTTGTAATGGGTATCCCAGCCCAGCAGGGAAGCATCTGTTGTGAGGACCCTCTGGAGTCTCGGAAGAGCATGCTCTCCTGCAGGTTTGTCCTCCATCGGCTTGCCGAAGAGCTGCTCCTTGAGGCAAGGGACGTTGAGGAGCTTTCCTTGCACCCACTGCTCAAGGTCTGATGTTTGGAGCCAGGCTTGGCGTCGAGTGCCAATGCCGGCAGCAGCAACCCTTGCGCTGGACAGATACTTGGAGCACTCACTGACAGACTTCATGAGAGTCTGAAAATGCCGGAGGTGGTATCCATCAAGGCCAGATGCGAAGCTTCTGAATTCCTTCGGAAGGTCTCGGAGGAACATGCCGATGTAAAGTTGGTAAGCTTGAATGCAGCATGCCAACATCGACCCCTGGTAGCATTTCTGCCCAAGGGCATCGAGGGTGCAGGACTCCCTGCCCTGGGGCACCAATGTGTGCATATACGGGCTCTTCTGTAGGTGCATGGCCGACTCAACTACCATGGTGGTGTGAGGGAGTTGGGTGTTTTGGAAGCCTGGCCCTCGCTGGACTCGGCACATTGTATCCAGGTGCTTACTGATGATGGGTACCGATACCGGGGTTTCCCACATCCTGAGAAGGAGCCAACTGAGGATGGAGGGGATGGGGACCTTCATGGTCTCATTGGGTGATGCCTCGTACTGAAGGATGTCGAGCTCCTCTATACGGGGGACCTCCTCTGACTCAGTAGTAAGGGAGAGAGCTCGAGCCATATCCATGATGAACTCGAGGAATGAAGTGTCCTCGGGTGGGGATTGGTGCCTCGCAGCCGGTGGAAACAGGTCTGAGAGGAGGTCTTGGTGGGTCCGAGTCTCCAGAGAAGTCTTGACATCGGACTCCCAGTTGGAGTAGTCCGAGGAGGACTCGAGACCCAGCGGTTCCAGTGGTCTTGCCGGTTCCCGAGACCAGGCATGGCTGGAGCCAGAGGCACTCGCCTGCAAGGATATTGCCCCCGAGGATCAGGAGTGAGAACGAGACCCTTACCGAGGATCTGCCTGAGGTGTCTGGATCTCGGGGAGTCATCACCATAGATGTTTTGGCATGAGTGCTGGTGGGGTTGGGCATCGATGCCTGTTGTGAAGCGATGTACGCAGAAACGCTGTGTTCAAGGGCTAGCATTCGAGCTTCCCACTTGGGGGTAGCAGCCATTGACACTGATACTGGGGTGACCAGGTCAGGTGTCGAAGAGGAGAGGGGGTCCTTGATGGGACAGCACCTGGGAAACTGAGGTCTGTTGCCAGAGGCCTCGACATCAGTCCTGGGTACCTTATGGGGACACTCAGACTCCTCAGAAGCCTGTTGGGGGCTGAGGGACCACACATGGGATTTCCATGCCCTTGAGATCTTCTTTTTCTTCTTATGCTCTCACTCTGGGAACCCTTGCTCGGAATGTCTGTGAGCACGATCAGGGGCCTTTGAGTGTGAGGCTACCGGGGACAGTGGGGTCAAGTTTGCCTTGTGGAAGATGTCATCCTGCTTAAGCCAGCGGCTCTGGCTGGCTTTTGCAGACACCTTTTTACACAGGGAGCATTCCTCCGGGTCATGGTTGGTGCCCAGACACTGGAGGCAACAGTCATGAGTGTCGGTAAGGGACATGTTTTTGGAGCACTGATTTTTTAAAACCAGTGGCCATTGGGGCAAAAAAGACCCCAGCGAGTTCGAAGACCCTTGACACAGCCAGCAATTGAAAAAGGTACAAAAGCACGTAGTGGAAAAGAACCTAGAAAAAGACAAGTCTCAAGACCCTGTGCCAGAGCAGTGGGGTTCAAAAGCGGGAAAGGAACCAGCACAAGCCTGAGGTACAAAAAAGTATGAGAAAATCAACTTTTTTCCAGTGGACAAGACAAACGTCTGTAGGGCTTTGTGGAAAAAAGCAGACTGAGCAAGATGGCACCCTTGGGCAGGGGAAGGGGACCACGCATGCATGGTGGCATCTCCCAAAAGCTTTCTTTGAAAGCTGGGAAGATGCTTCTGTGAGGGCTCCATCAGCGTCAACATCACCCATATGTGAGAACTGACGTCCTGCTTATTCCTGGAGAAACTCTGGTTATAGCTAATGACAGAATTCAGCTCCAAGAGGAGGTTGAAGGATTATGAGGATTGATCCTGCTGTCCACGGAGAAAATCTATTACAGGTAAGTAACTGTTCTTGCCCTGGACAAGCAGTATAAGTGCTCACATGTGAGATTCCTAGCTACCAACTGCCTCATAAACAAAGAAGGAAAACAGACATTGCAAATGATAAGACACCAAAAACAGAGCACCTTTTCTTCATTTTGTTTGTTTCTCTGTTATTTACAATAATTCAAAAAACAAATGAACAGTGAAGTAGCCTGGAACAGAAGGAAAAAAAGGAGGGAGAGGGTGGGGGGTGGAGTTGGATTCTAATCCCCAAACAATTTCTCAAAAACAAATTGGCTGAATCTGTTGTGATGATGAGTGTCCCGTTCCAGACATTAGTGAGATGTGAATGTGTGGACAGATGCCCAAGTTGCACCTTTGTAAATCTCTTCTATGAAGGCTGAGTGCAATTAGGCCACCAATGCAGCTATAGTTTAGACGTTGTGAGCCATAACATGACCCTCAAGTACCAGACCTACATGGGCATAAGTGAAAGTGATGCTATCTGCTAGCCACATTGAAAGAATATGTGTGCTGATGGTGGCCACTAATTTATTGGGGTCAAAAGAAACAAAAGAACATAAGATATGCCATACTGGGTCAGACCAAGGTCCATCAAGCCCAGTATCCTGTTTCCAATAGTGGCCAATCTAGGTCATTCGTACCTAGCAGTATCCCCAAAAGACAAAGGTTCCACAATGCTTGTATTGGGTCAAGCATTGATATCCTGGGTCCCTTTTTAATAATGGTTTATGGACCTTTCCTCTAGAAACTTGTTCAAACCTTTTTTAAACCCAGCTACACTAACAGCTCTTACTACATCCTCTGGTAACAAATGCCAGAGTTTGATTACACGTTGAGTGAAAAAATATTTTCTCTTATTTGTCTCAAATAGTTTACCCTGTAGCTTCATTGCATATCCCCTAGTCTTTCTATATTCTGATAGCGTAAACAATTGATCTACATTTACCCGTTCTACTCCATTCATTAATTTATAGACCTCTATCATATCTCCCCTCAGCTGTCTCTTTTCCAGGTAGAAGAGCCCTAACCTTTGTAGCCCCTCTTCATAGGCGTAGCCTTCCATCACCTTTACCATTTTGGTGGCTCTTCTCTGTACCTTTTCTAATAACGCTATATCCTTTTTAAGATACAGAATTGCACACAATATTCAAGGTGCGGTTGTACCATGGAACGATACAGAGGCATTATAATATCCTTTGTTTTATTTTCCATTCCTTTCCTTATGATACCTAGCATTCTATTTGCTTTCTTGGCCGCCACTGTACACTGGGAGGAGGGTTTTAACATGTTATCCACGATGACTCCTAAATCTTTTTCCTGGGTGGTGGTTCCCAATGTGGAACCTTGCATCGTGTAACCATAGTGTGGGTTGTTCTTTCCTAGGTGCATAACTTTGCACTTGTCCCCATTAAATTTCATCTGCCATTTGGATGCCCAGTCTTCCAATTTGTCCAGATCCTCCTGCAGTTTTCCACAGTCCTCTTGGGTTTTAACAACTTTAAACAGTTTTGTGTCTGCAAATTTGATAACCTCACTCGTTATTTCCTTTTCCAGGTCATTTATGAATATGTCAAAAAGTAGCGGACCCAGTACAGATCCCTGGGGTACTCCACTATTCACCTTTTTCCATTGGGAAAATTGGCCATTTAGCCCTACCCTCTGTTTTCTATCTTTTAACCAGTTCCCGATCCATAATAGTACACTGCCTCCTATTGTGAGAGATGGTGAGTGATAGCTACCTCATATAACCCTATTAGGCGGCTGCCTAGGGTGTTAAGATTTAAGTTGCCTTTGATACAAAAAGAGTCTTGTGGTCAAGTGGTAAGGCAAAAATAATATTAGGGTTTTATTCCCTGCCCTGATGGGATATTCCTGGGATACAACAAACAAGATGAAACAAAAGAACTGTAGCACAGAAAATATCTTCTTTCCTTTAGGCACTATCAGCTGGTTGCTTTGCACATGTTCAACATAAAGATACAATATCGTCACATAAACAAATTGTACAATCCATGGGCACAGGGTCAGAATTATAGCTGCTGTTATCCCACTGCATTAACTCAGAGTCACTTACGATTGCATATGGGTCACACTCTTCACAGCTGCTGTCTTCCTTAAAACTCTCCTGTGAGTCATGGGCTAGCTTTTCTAGAAAGGGCTCTTTAAATCCAGGGCTCTGAATGCCTGGTATACTAAAAGCTTCCTTCTGGCTTTCCCTTCTTCTCCAAGCTGGTGGAATTACTGTGTAACTTTCAGTATCAAAGTTACTTCTAGTGCCACGCCCTTGCCTTTTAAACCAAACAGAACTTCTTGCCTTTTCTTTAGCAAAGCTAGGTTCCCACCTCTTAGCTGTGGTTCTGTCTCTTATATCTGGGCTTCTGGCAGCTCTCTCCTGGGCTCTCCAACTACCAGGAATCCTAGCAGGGTCCTGGGCATGGTGCTGGCTGTTTCCTGCTCTGCTGCCACACCTACTGCTTCCTTCTCTCAGTGGATTTCCTCCAGCATGACGTGTGTTCACTGGATGCTGGCTTAGTCCTCCCAGGTCGCTGCCCCTACTGGCCTTCCCTGGTTTTACCCTGCAGCTTTTATCCTTGTTCTCTTTGCATGCTGTGTGGGTTTCTGAGGTGTTCCTGATTAGCCTTCCTGCTTCTAGCTACGTCAGGACTAGTGCAAGGACATTTTACTCTGCCTTTTTGCTTTTCTTGTGCTGAGTTTGTTTGCTGCTCAGCCAATTCTACATGAGCTGAGTTTGTCTGCTGCCCAGCTGATTCTGAAGTAAGTTCCTTACTTTCCCCTAACTCCATGGGCTCTGTGCCAGCTGCTGTGTCACACTATCCCATGACTTTTTAGTTTTGCCAAAAGTCTCTGATGAGGGACCTTGTCAAAGGCTTTCTGAAAGTCCAGATACACTATATCAAGCAACTCACCTTTGTCTACCTGTTTATTCACACCTTCAAAAAAACATATCAGATTAGTAAGACAAGATCTTCCTTGTCTAAAGCCATGTTGGCTGTCTCCCATTAGTAAAAGGTTGGGTGGACTTTCTGTGGACTATAGTCTGCTCCAGATAGAAGCTCAAGGTCCTCTTGAAGTCCAATGTGTGCAAGATGCTCTCCCCTTGGCGAGCATGGGGTCTTACAAAAACTGTTAGAAGGATGATTGACTGATTAAGGTGGAAGTCTGATACCACTTTTGGAAGGAATTTAGTATGACTATGCAAATCCATCCTATTGTTGAAAAAGTTTGCAAAGGGCCCATTCTCTACTAGAGTCTAGAGCTTTCTAACTCTGTGGTGCTGAAGTTACCACCACCAAAAACAAGATCTTTCAGGTACAGAGAAGAGCCACCAAAATGGTAAAGGGAATGGAAGGATACCCCTATGAGGAAAGCTTAAAAGGTTAGGGCTCTTCAACTTGGAAAAAAAATGGCTGAGGGGGGATATAATAGAGGTCTACAAATTAATGAATGGAGTGGAATGGGTAAATGTAGATAGTTTACACCATGAAAAAGTAGAAAGACTAGGAGACATGCAATGAAGCTATAATGTAGCCCCATTTAAGACTAAAAAGAGAAAATATTTTTTCACTCGATGCATAATCAAACTCTGGAATTCATTACCGGATGATGTAGTAAAAGCTGTTAGGGTAGATGGATTTAAAAAAGGTTTGCAGCTAAGGGAATCGGAGCAGTCCATGCCCTTTCCAAATGAACCCAGTCAACATCCTGGGCAGAAACCCTCAAAGACAGAATTTGCAAGCAGGTGCACCAATAGTATAATTCTGGATTGGGGAGTCCAAGACCACCAGAAAGCTTTGGACTACCCAACTGATATGCGGTCTATGGTCCTGCCAGATAAAGCATGTGATAAGCTAACGAAGAGTCTGGAAGAATGATCTTGGGACGGCAATCGGAAGTTGAGTGAAGAGGAATGAGTTTGGATTTTGAACATATGTGGTGGGCTTGTTCTTCCTTGCAGAAGTTTTGGTCCTTAGTATATATACATATCACACAGATGATGGGCATACAATTTGACTTTAATATTGAATCTTGCGTGCTGGCTATAGATCACATGTCCCAAATTTCCTCTTCTCTCCTTCTGGCAACTCGACCAGTTATTGCATGCTTATGGAAAAAATCTCGGGTGCCCTCCTTTGATGAATGGGTGGTCAAAGTTTGGAAGATCTATCGCTTTGATAAATTGACTGCTGCAGTTCGGAGTAGACTATTTGGGGGTGAGGAGATCTGGATTCGGGTCCTTCATGGTGTGAGGAGTTGAGAGAGCCCTAGGATGATTTGTGTGTTCTCTGGTTGTTCCCAGCTTGTTTGTCTTTGTCTCTATACATGAATCTTCTCTTGTATCGGTCTTTGCTTCTTTGTAACCTTGATTTGTCTGTTTTAAGGCTAGATGGGTGGGAGGGGGGTTAGGGGCTCTGGGAAAATGGGTATATGGGTGGTTGCTGGCCTAGGGGGTGATGGGGTGTGACCCTATGGGATGTCCTTTACTGGCAGTGATCCTTTAACTTTAAGTAGGCTGGGGAGGGGGGTGTTTGCCACTGTCTTAACAGTTTTCACTGTTTTGTATTGCTTAAGTTCTTTCTGGTGTAGGTTTGTCTGGGGTGTATAACCTCAGTTATTGCTCCTCTGACCTGATATTTTGACATGAATCAATGTGGTTACTGATGTGACATGTACTTTGTTGTTTGTAAATGTTCATGTCCTGCAATTCTTGTTGCTCTATAAAATTTTCAACATAAAAAAGGTCCATAACTCATTATTAAAGAGGACCCAGGAAATCCACAGCTTACCCCAGGACAAACATTGTGGAACCTGTCTAACATTTTAGGAACCTTCCAGGTACTTGTGACCTGAATTGGCCACTGTTGGAAACAAAAAACTGAGCTTGATGGACTTTGGTCCAATCCAGTATGGCATTTCTTATGTAAGTTCTTCAATCCACAGGTATTCAGTTGCTCAAAAGGAGCTTTCATCAGCTGAGTTAAAACAATGTTGAGGTCCCAAGAAACTGTGGGAGGCTTAAGGACAGACTTTATAAGAAGCAAACACCACATGAAGCAAACAACTAAAGGCTGTAGAGAGATACCTTATACATCAATAGTGATAAGTGCCAGTTGTGCTGCTGTGAACCCTGACAGAGTTGCTCTTTAAATTTGACTTGGACAAATATAAAAGGCATTCAAACAGTTTTTGTGTGAGATACAAGAAAGGGTCTATGGCTAGCCCCTCACAGCAGATAACAAACCTATTCTATTTGAAAACATATGACTTCCATGTGAAATCTCTTCTGGAAGCCAGGATATAACATCAGCTAGCAGGTTCATATTAGACAAAGTTACCCCTTCAGCATTCAGGCTGTGAGGGCTAGGGATTTGCTGTTTGGAGGCAACAGAATTCCTTGATCCTGTGTTATCAGAGTTGACGAGTTGCTCAGGTAAGCTGAGCTCTTCATGGAAAGTGTGTGTAGAAGAGGGAACGATGGTTGGGCCAATAAGACACTATGAGAATTAGTGTTCCCCCATCATCTCTGATTTCAGAAGAGTTTTTACTATCAAAGAAATAGGAGCATATGCATACAGAAGACCCTTCCCCTAATGAAGATGGAAGGCATCCAAGGCTAGTTTGCCGTGCAGTGCTATCCTGGACAGAAATTAGATACTTGCATGTTCCAAGGAGTGACAAAAATATATATATATTGAAGGGGTGCCCCCACTCTTGAAAGTTGAACTGAAAGGCACTTCCTGCTCCAGAGTCTATTTGTGAGGTTGAAGGACATGGCTCAGTCTGTCCACTAGGATGTCTCACCTGGCAGGTGTGTGGCCCTCAGCATCATCCTGTGAGAGATGGTGAAGTTCCATATCTTGACTGTTTCTCTGTTTGTTGATGTAGTACATCACAACTTGATTGTCTGTCTGGATCACAATAATTTGATTGTCCAACTGATCTTTGAAAGCCTTTAGAGCATTTGATATTGCCCTTGATTCCAGGAAATTTATTTGGTCAAGACTTTCCTGGGTGGACCATAGGCTCTGATGAGGAACCCATCTACATGAGTTCCCCAGCCCAGCTTGGATACCTCCATCATAAGCAGCTTTTGGTAGGGGAAATTTTAAAAGGGAGACTTCTCGCCAGATTGGATGATCCTCCACCAGGATAGAGAGTTCTGGAGAAAAGTGATGGAAATGATATCCTCTAGTCTGTGGGTGGACAACGAACTCTGGGTCCACTGAGCTTGTCTCATGAGCTATGCCAAGAGAGTTACATGATCTGTTGAAGCCATGTGGCCCAGCATTTTCAACATATCCCTTGCTGATGTCTGCTGACTATTGTATTCCTTCCACTATCAATACCAGTCAGGTGAGCCTGTCCTGAAGAAGGAAGGCTTTTGCCAAAGTTATATATAGCAGAGCTCCAATGAATTACAGTTGGTAGGATGGGCTGAGGTTCAATTTGGGATAATTGATCATGAACTCTAGTAGTTCTAGCACCTGAGTTGTAAGGCATACAAATTCTTGCACCTCTTTCTGAGTGATGCTCTTGACCAGCCAATTGTCCAAGTAGGATACACATACACACCCAGTCTGCATAAGAACACTGCAACAACCACAAGGCATTTTGTGAATACATGAGTAGCAGAGATGGGGCCAAAATACAGTATGTGGTACTGGAGATGGTGTTTCCCTACGCCAAACCGTAGATCCTTCCTATGACTGGGGGGATATATGTGGATGTAGGTGTAGGTGTAGGTGTAGGCATCCTTTAGGTCCAAAGAACATAGCTAGTACTCTCTTTGGAGGAAGGGAAACAAGGTGCCCAGGGAAACCATTCTAAGCTTTTCTCAGATCAGAAATTTAAATCCCTTAGATCTAGGATGGGAATGTCTTCCACCTGGGTGCCAGTATTCATTGAGGAGGTTCTCAATGCCATATTGAAAATATGGTATGTCACTCAGTCAAGTATTTTCCATACTCCTTCCCTTATGCCACTAGGGAAAGGTATTGCTCAACATTCTCTGTATGGAGAAAGTTGGTCAGCTCCTCCAAGTTGTGCATGATATTCTACAAGTTCAAGCCCATGAAAACTGGTAAGGTCCTATGCAGGACATTAGTATAACTTTCTGAAAAATCTTTCTTCCAAAAGAAGCCAAAGTCCCAGGTTTGGTTCTTTTAACTCTTTTGGGAGCAGATTCAATGATTATGGAATGGTGTGGCAGCTGAAGCGTTTCAAATCTGGGAGCTTTTTGAACTCTATACGTAGAGTCAATCTGCTTAGTGACTGGAGGCACAGAGAAGGGGATCTCCTGCATTCTCATCTACAGCTTCTGAAGGCTGCAGTGTACAGGCACTGCCGCCACTTCCTTAGGGATAATAAAATGTTGGAAGATATCTAACTCTTTGGCCCTGGGCTTCTCCTCCATCTCCAATAGCAATGGATTGGACTTAGCCATTTCTCTAACAAAATCATGGAATGTAAGCTCCTAAGGTAGGGACTTGTGATGCTCCTGAGAAGGTGTGGGATCCACAGGACATTCTGGAAACCTTTCCTTTGAGAAGTATTCAGAATAAAACTCAATTTTCCAGGAGTGCTCAGAATCTGACTTAGATAAGTACTCTAAGGATGTCATGAGTCTCTACCTGAATCAACTTCTGCCTCACAGGAAAGGCAGATTTTCTCTGAAAGCATCAATACACCAATGACCTATTGTGCCACATAGAGCATTCATCCCCATATGCACTGGAGAGTGATAATGACCAGACATGAGTAGTGTCAAGGTCTTTTGAGGTCTTAATGACAATTCCTGTCCCACAGGCAGAATTGGGGTTTTGAGAATGAGCTCAATGCATCATACCATTGTTGATACTGTCGAAGCTGCAGCTTTGCAAAGGGCCAAGAACATCCTCCTCTATTCAAACCATTTTATGAGCTGCTTCTTGAGGGTTGCCATGGACAAAGGTGTAAGGCCTGTAGCAGATTTGGTCAATGTCTGTAGAATCTGATGGGGAATTATGAGCGGGCTAGTCTCAGCTCTTTGGAGGCTGGTGCAGCACCTCTGATAGCAAGGAGGATAAACAGTCCTCAGGACTGGCTCAATGATTAGGAAACTAGATGGTCACCTAGGTAAGTAGCTTCTTATAGGTCAGCAGCTAGAGTCAAAGCAAAGCAATAAGTCCTGGCAGCCACACAAATTCTCAAGAATCATCAGTGTGAATTTTTCTCTGCAGTGGAAATGGGCAATATGCAAAGTGTCTATTTATTCTTGGGTAAGCGGATTTTTGAAATCTCCCTCATGTGTGTATATATATATATATATATAAAATAAAGTTTAATTTGTACAGGATTGTTCTAGAATGATGTGTTAAGATGATTACAGTTGAGTTTTATAAACAAAATCTTGGTGAGGGGAGCAAAAGAGATTTAAAAGCTAATTGAAGGGGGTACAAGGCTGAAGTTTCACCTAGGGTGCCTAATAACCTTGCACTGGCCCTGCAGTCCTCATGTTGGGGCTGCTTAGAGGTTTGAGGTTCCTCTAAAACCTCAATGCTCTTGACATCATGCTCTGATAGATCTTGATGCTTGCGATCTCCAGTTCTCAATGTCTTTGAGGAGGATGATGATGATGAATCCTTCCTCTTCCTTAAGTCAGTATTGGTGGCTGGCTGAGACCAGGGAGACCTACTGGCGTTTGCCTCAGAGGGAGCTCAAGAGCCCCTTGATGATGATGATGATGCCAGTGTCAAAGTGCAGCTCTGGAAGCCATGGGAACTGATGCAGAAATGAATAGATCAGTCGTCTCTGTGCCAAAAATATGCTTATACTGCTTCTCTCAACCCTGGAACCCTTTCCTTGGTATTTGTGAACACAAAATACGAGAAGGCAGCTCATAGTCAAGCCTCAAGCACTGCAGGCAGTATTTGTGGATGTTTGAAAGTAGACATCGTCCTGGGGCATCGGGTGCACTTTTTAAATCCACTGGTCAGTTTTAAGGACATATCGCCAGGAAAAATAGGCACAGCAAAATCAACAACTCAATTTTGATAACAGAAAAAAATACACCAAATGGAATGCCTGAGGCCTAAATGCAGCCTATATAGCAGCGACATGAGAAAAAGAAAGGAAACCTTAAAACAACCAAAAAATGCTAAATTAAGAAGAACTAAAGGGAAGATGCATGCAGCAACAACATCGGCAAGACTGAACAACTTGTAAAGGGTTGAAAAGTCAAAGAAACCAATGCTTGCACTAAGACTTAGGAGAAACTACAATCTGATGTGACAAATATCTGTGAGGCACTGTGGAAAATGGAAGACCAAGGAGATGAGGCACCACAGATGGGAGGACACACAGAAGCATGGACAAACCAATCTAAAAGCTTCTAGAAGGAGCTGTGAGAGGTTCTCATGCAGGGTTCCATTGGTGATGTCACTTGTATGTGAGCAGGGGCGGCTCTACCATGAGGCTAACTGAGGCAGTGGCCTCAGGCAGCAGCTTGCACGGGGTGGCACTCTGGCTCTGTTTTTGTATTTTGCCGCCTCTGGCCTGCCTCTGCCTTTCCGCACAGGAAAGCAGAGGCAGGCCAGAAGTGGCAGAATATAAAATTAAAACAGAGCCAGAGAGTTTTGCATTGAGTACGCGTTCCTTGGAGAGCAGATAGGCACTGCTTGTAAGTTCCGAACTCACGCTGCAGGTGGGCCTGAGCCTGCTCGGCTTCCCGCAGACGCTGCTGTAGCTCATGCACCTCTGGCCCACCCTCCCTGATCCTGTCTTACACACGACTTTGCTCTTCTGTCACCGCCCACAGCTCATCCTCCAGCCACACCACCTGCTGCTGCCTGTTCTGGATAAGCCGGCCCTGCTCCATAGAGGGCTGCAGCAGTTCAATTTTTCTCCTGGCTCAGCCGCTCCAACTGGTCGCACAGCTCTTCCGTCTTACCTCACCACCGCTTGTCCTCATGAGTCCCTGACCGCGGCCTGCTGCTCCTCGGCGACGGCATCTATCAAGAGTTGTCACAGTTCCTCCTCTAGCCACCCAAAGTGCTCTTCCCACTCTTTTAGGACGAGCACCTGGGCCTCACTCTCTTCTTTCAGCTGGGCAAGCCAGGAGCTCATCGCGCTCAAGCCTGTTCCATGTTTTCCACCTGCAGCTTTTTCAAGAGCTCTTCCTGCTCATGTAAAGCCTTGCCCTCCAGTTTCTGCTGCAACCAGGCACGTTCCTGCCACAGTTTGGCGCTCTGTCTTTTGTACTCATCTTTGAAACGGATCATTTGCTGGTGGGGAATGATAAAGCTACACATAGATGATGAACAGGAAAATAAGATTAGGATCCAAAAGGAGCCTTGATAAGGTGGATTTTTAGCTTGGATTTGAATAGTGCCAGAGATGGGGCCTAATATACTGACATTGTAACTTAAACTTGGTAATGTACATTAAACAGGGGCATTGATAGTTTGGATTCTTCTGTGACAATGGCGGGTTAAGTGACTTGCCCAAGGCCACAAGGAGTGATAGTGGGAATTGAACCCTGGTCTCTTCGGGCCTGATATTCAACTGTGCCAATTTTGTAAGGGCCATTTGCGTCGTTGGCACGTAGCCCTCCCTGCTGATCCCTAAACTGGATAGTCAATGCCGTGGTGATGGCACTGAATATCCGGTGATTGCCACAAAAGCCAGAAGCTGTTGATGTTAACCAGGCAGCAGTAATATTGGATGCTATCCTGTTAGCAATCTGTGCCTTAAAGATAGAAGAGGGGTTTTCCTCGCTTATCCTTAAGCTGCATTTTGATAACTGGGCAGCATCCAATATCCCTGCTGCTGCACTGGAATGCTCCCAACATATCCTGATGCTAACTGGATAGCATCGGAGCATGTAGGGCACTTAGGAAGGGATATCCAGCGGTACTAACCAATGAAGGCATCTCTTAGACTGTAAACTGTGTAGATGCCTTTCGAAAATCGGGCCCTTGGTTCCTAAGCCAGAGCCCTAACCATTAGGCTATTCCTCCACTCCTAGTACAGGAGAATGTTTGTTAGTGAAATGGCCAGAATCAGATTTTTTTTTTTTAAATTAGCTATTGAGTTTTGTGGGTGGATGTCCTAGTTCTGCTTTGCACCCATTGTTGAGGGAGGGGGTTCTGTGAATGCAAAATAGATGTTCAAAAAGAAAAAGCAACAACCATAACACAATTTATAACAACAAAATAAATATTAGTTATAATTTGGTATTATAAACTGTAATGGTTCTTGTTCTTTCTTTTAGTTCTGTGGTGTGCAAATATCTTTTTATTTCCTCCACCTTATCTAATTGACCTTTTGATTCTGTTAAGGCCCTGACTGCAGTTTTGAGAAAACCTCCCCCCTTCCTCCAGCTACGGGGGAGAGGGGGGTGCCATCTCATCCCTCGCCTCACGCAGCAGATTGCCTTGAGCTGCCCCTGTATGTGAGCACTTATCTTGCTTGTCCACCAAGAAAATATTTTTTCACTCATTGTATAGTTAAGTTTAGGAGCTTGTTGCTGGATGATGTGGTAAAGCAGTTAGTGTAGCTGGGTTTAAAAGAGGAAAAGTCCAAAGCCACAGTTTATCCATGGCGGTAAATAGCATGGAAAATATCTACTTTTTGGGAGACTGTCAGGTATTTGTGACCTGGATTAGCCATGGTAACAGGATACTGGACTTGATCGACTTTTGGTTTGAACCAGTATGGCAATTGTTATGTTCTTAACTGTAGCCAGAGCCCTTGGTCTCCCATGATTCCCTTATCGTGGAATGGTTAGGTCCCTGCACAACTGTTAAAAAGGACCTGGATTGGGAGCAGGTGCATTGCTTACCGTCAAGTTGGCATCCCTCTCCCCCTTCCCTTTTCCTTCTGCTAACTGCACCATGCCACTCGGGTCTGGAAGGAGGAGGAACAGCAGCATCGTGGTTCTTTGGGTAGTGTCTACTTCTGCCACAAGGGTCAAGCTCATGCTTTGAATCACACTGGACATGGTATCCTGCACCATTCAAAACATGAGCTAGGCCTGGATAGTAGAGTAGAACATAAAACTAGGCAGCACTGCACTCCTCATGTTGGACCAGTATTTGCTGTTTTTGGGTGGCGGGGGGGGGGGGGGGGTTAAAAGGATGAGTGTGAACAGACCAAGATGTTGCACCATGATTGGCAATATTTTAGGATCTTGCTATGGGCTAGATTAAAATCTACTGCATGCCAAGTACAGCCCGTGAGCTGGAGGTTTCCAATTCATGTCTTGGAGTCAGCATTCAGATATTGGCCAGATGTATTAAGTATTTTCCCTTAAACACAAAATGGGAAATCCTTTGAATGTATGGTTCTCTGGACCTTAGAGCAAGGATCTTTTTTTCTGGTATGTGGTTTTGTCTTTCTCCTTGAGGATTCTATCTCAATTAAATCGGCTTTCATAAATAGTGGCACCAGAATCTTTCATATGCAACTATGTGGGAATTTTCTGCCTGATTCTACATTCACCTCACTTAACCCACTCAGTGAAGTAAACATTCTCAGCTAGGAGTCCCACCACAGTTGAAGTCCTACAATAATGTGCCCTAGCTCTGGCTCCCAGGTTGATACTTGCAAAATAGCCATGTCTTTACCAGAGACAGTGGGAAAGGTTTAGGAGGGAAAGTGCTTATTTCCAAATACTATGATCTTCAGGGTACTAGGCAGTTGCTCTACTAGGCTATTCCTCCACTCCAAAAGTGATAATATGCTTATGCTATTGTACACCCAAACTAACACAGCCTACTCTCAAACTACTGCCCAGCTGTTGACATTAACTATCCCCGCCTACTTTCTTTACCCTAGACAAAACCGCCATATCATCCCCTACAGAACCCTCCAGTTAGGCACACCCTCTCCAAAGCAGAAGAAACCACAATCTGGACTAATCCAAATAAATACAATACCAATGGTAACGCTACATAGTGCTCCTCTAGTAGTTCTGCTAAACTTTATTCTGGTCAACGCAAGGTCCATCAGAAATAAAATCTCCATCATTCAGGACCTTATCAGAGATGAGAGGCCGGATGTTGCATGTATTACAGAAACATGGATAACAGAAACAGACAAAGTTCATCTTAACCAACTAAGAACCCCAGGCTATAGCCTCTTTAACTGCCCCAGAGACAAGAAACGAGGAGGTGTAATCATAATTGCCAAGAAAGCCCTAAATGTATCCCCCAGTATATGCAATAAATATGAAGGAATTGCTATCCTCAAAATAGAAATTTAGCTGTTTTATTATATAGACCTCCCTCTGCTGACCACAAATGCTTGTCATCTGTCCTGGAAACAGTGTACACATCCCCCTATAAGAAAGCCTCAAATCGTATTAAGGATTCCAACCTATCATCTCTCTCACTAACACATGCAAACTCATTCTTAGAGGCAATGGATCAGATGGGTTTCCAACAAATACGTTATCCCACCCATAATAAGGAAAATATATTGGACATGGTGTTCCTTCCAGGTTCTACACCAGCCTATGCAATCTCATCCCCCCCTAATATAACACAAGTCCCCTGATCAGACCACTTTCTGATCCTATTTTCATTTAATTTAACATCAAGCCACCAGGATCATACACCTCAACCAAACCCCCAACAGCCAGCTAGGTTTAAACTATTTGATAAAGACACATTCGTAAAGTCGATTAGCACCCATAGCAGCACAACACAAACCGACCTTGACAAGCTCATTACAGAATGGAACACAAGAATCACCTCTTCTGCTAACCCAACACCCAAACGCCAAAAACACTCACACAAACCCTTGGAAAAATGGTACACCCCAGAATTAGCAAGGCTAAAAAAAGACCTAAAAAAATTGAACGTAAATGGAGATCCAAAAAGACAACAGATAACAAAATCTTTTACATGACCAAACTTAAGGATTACCAAGATGCTATAAATTGCGACGCTCCTGCCCTGGGCCCGAGGGCTTACAGGCAGGAGTGGCCTTGTAATGTCCCTGAGGAATAAAGCTTGTACTGGTCCCTGGGAATTCTGGGACTTGTAGTGTACTTGTATTTCCCTCAGGATTAAATTGTAGTCGTGACACGAATGGTAAGGCTGCAAGAAATTTATTGTTGTGGGGATAGTTTCCAGCGCATCAAAATTCAATGGTACATAACGCAAAAGGTGCAACTTCAACCCAAACAGCTGAAACCAGGAACATAGGAAGTACAACTGAAATTAAGTTAGCTTCTACTTGGCTCTTCACAGTCACAGCAACTTTAACTCAGCAGTGCCTCATGTGGTCTTTCAGAATTATTGCACCACCAAACAAACAGCTGTTCCTTCCACAGCGTGGCTTCTCAAAACAACAAATGAAAACAATTTGTAAACCTTTTGGCTTGGCAGCAAGTACAGCAAACTCCCTGTATTCTTTTCATACAGTGTTCAAGGGTTTCTTACATTGCTGCCCTCTTTGAGACAGATTGAGCAATCCATTGGAGAAGGGTCCCCTTCTAAGGTAGGCAGGTAATTATCCACTTGCATGCATTCATCAGAGCTAAGGCTATCGCTGTCTCTGTCAGGCCTGCAAAGCTTCCCTGACCTCAGTTCCAGAAACTCTTGAAACTGTTTTAAAAGCAATTCAGCCTGTAAGTGCTCTTTTTCCATGTGAAAGTCTTTGGTAAGGGTAACACCCTTCCCCCACTTGCTATCAGCTTCTGCAGCTGGGTTTACCTTGTGAAGGTTAGCACAAATAAAAGGTTTCTCTAGTAAAGCATTAAAAATAGAAAAGTCAGCTTTACCTTTAGCAGGGTTTGAATAAGAACTGGTACCTTTCCTCCAGAAGTCTCTCTGGTTCAAAAACTCAGCAGCCTTATTGCTATTTCCTCTGCTCTGTGAATTTCTCTTTGAAAAGCTTTCTTCCTGCTTCACTTCCTTGCTTCTGTAGCCTTGTTTGCTACCAGACCAGGTACCTTCTTTCCATGTGCTGAATTTGCTAGCCTTCCCACGCCCAGGCTCTACCTTGTAGTAAGGTTCCTTCTTAGAGTCTGCTTGGCTCCAAGGTTTACTGCTCCAAGGTTCTGCCTTGCTCCAGGGTTCTAGCGTTTTCCTCCTTCCTTTTCCCTCTTTTTCTCTTTTCTCCTTTTCTCTTTTCCTCCTCTCCTTTTCCCTCTCTGCTTGGGGATTTAAAAGGGCTTCATTTCCCGGCACGCCCTGACCTTCCCCTGAGCGTGCCCAATCAGTGCAGAAGCCTGTCTCCTCCCCTGAGCTGGGGCATGTCCTGTGCTCAGCAGAGAGCTGTGTTTTTTTCAACTCTGCATTGGAAATCCTGTGTGCTAGTGCTGTTTCATTACTTCTACCAGGATTTTCCCCTATCTCCATCTCTTCTGGAGGGCATTCCTCACCACAGATCCCCCCCTTCAGATATCACGGGCTGGCCTAAAATCATTGGCACTGCACGTGATAAAACTCAAGGGCTCTGTAAAGTGTTGTCTCTTCTACCTTTTCTACTCTTGGGACTATGGTGGCCAGATGGGCTAAAGCTACCCTATCATGCCAGGGCTTCAAAACGTTGATGTGGTAGACCTGTTGGCGTCCTTTTCTGTTTTCGACGAGATAGGAAACGGGGCCCACAGGCTGCACTACCCTATAAGGCCCTTTCCACTGGCTCTCGAACTTTGGATCTGGCCCCGCTACCATCACCAGGACTCTTTCACCCACGGCCAAGTGGCGAGGTTTTGTGCCTCGGTCATAATAGGACTTTTGCTTCGCTTGGTTGTCCCTTAAATTAACTTTCGCAACCTGTGAGGTGCGGTGTAACCGGCCTTTCAAGTGTTTTAAGAACTCAGGCACTCCCACCTCCTTTATATCCGGTTCTACCCACTGCTCTCTCAGAATGTCTAACACACCCCGAGGGGAGCGGCCATACAGCAACTCGTATGGCGCTGTCCCTAGGGATGACTGTTTCCTCTCCCTGCATGTGTATAGGACAAAGGGGAGCATTGTGTCCCAGTTAGCCATATCTCCTTCCAAACTGCGGCGCAACATTCTTTTGAGGGTCTGATTTTGCCTCTCTACGAGGCCATTCGTTTGGGGATGGTAGGCCGAGGTCTTTATGTGGTGGATGCCAAACGCATCCCATACCTGCGCTAAATACTTTGACATAAAGTTGCTTCTTCTGTCCGTGAGGACTTCGCGAGGGAAGCCAACTTCGCAAAATAACTTTATGAGCTCTCCCACCACCACCTTCGCTGATATGGTGCGCAGCGGCATGGCCCAAGGGAACCTTGTTGCTTGGTCAACAACTACTAAAATATACTGGAATCCACGGGGAGTTTTAGTTAAAGGACCTACAATGTCCATAGCTATTCTATGGATCGGTTCAGTGATTACAGGAGATGATATCAGGGGCACCTCCCTAGGATGGACCGCAGAAACCCACTGGCATGCCGGACAGGCTTCACAGAACTTGGCAGTCTCTTTAAAGACGCCTGGCCAATAGAACCTTGCCAAGATCTGATCGAGGGTTCCTTGGGTGCCCTTGTGTTCCCCAACTGGATGGTCGTGTGCCAACCTCAAAACTAGATTTTTAAAAGTTGCTGGCACCACCAACTGTTTATGGGTATCCCCAGTATAGGGATCTTTACTTTCCCTATAAAGTATCCCTGTATCCATAAGAAATTTTGGTAGGGTATCTTTTTCACTCTGGGCCCACTTAAATGCCTGACTTAGAGCGAGATCGGCTTGTTGCTCGCTGGGGAATGTAGGGAATTTCCCAACTAATTCCTCTGGTACCCACGGCAACTCTTGCCCAGCATATGCTTCCGCCCTATGCTGCGAGCGAGTCTGCCTCTCCCTACGCTTCTCCCCTTTACTTTTTTTAACTTTATCTCCGGGGGTAGCTATCAGGTCCTCATGTGAGGGAAGACTTTCCAGGGACTCTTCTGGCAGCTCTTCGTCCTTTTCTAGGGTCTTACTCTGGGCTCTTGTAGACACCATAGCTTCCTTGGAACATAGGCCCTGCTCCATACCTTTATGAAAGTATGGCCAGTCTCTCCCCAAAATTATATAGTGGGGTAGCCTAGGTACTACCGCTATGGGAATCTTTCTGTTTGCCCCCAACCCTTTTACTTGGAGGTTATAAACCGGGTAGAGTGAAATGCCTCCATAAATGCACCAAATTTTAACTATGCGTACAGGCTGAATTGCTACTCCTGTGGCTTCTATCTGCTGCCAGAGCGCTTTTGACAACATGGTTTGCTCAGCTCCTGAGTCCAATAGCGCTGTGGTAGCAATTCCCTGCACCTCAACTGTGAGTAGAAAACCCTCTCTACCATTCTGAGAATTTTCTGCTACCAATGCTGTTTTCACGTAACAATTCCTCTGCACATGGCCCTTTTTACCACATTTGAAACATTTTTTTTGGTTACAGGACCTTTCACTGTTGGCATACACATCTTTACTGATTCCTCATTTAACCTCCTTTCTGATCCACTTACTACTGCACCCTTGGGAGCACTACCACCTTCACGGGCCTCTAATTTTGCCTCCATGAAGCGTTCAGAAAGCACAGTTACTTACCTGTAACAGGTGATCTCTGGGAACAGCAGGAATAAGTCTTCACATATGGGTACGTCGGTACCGACGGAACCTGCGCGGGAACGCTCCCCAGCTTCCCAAAAAGGAAAGCTTTTGGGAGCATCCCACAGCGCCTGCGTGCTGCCTTCCCGCCTTTCCTAACCGCCTCTCCTCAGTTCGAGTTTTAAAGCTGAGACAAAGAGAGAGAGAGGAAAGGAAAGATAGATAGAGAGATACAACTCCTAGGGAAGGTGGGTGGGTTGTGAAGACTTATTCCTGCTGTTCCCAGAGATCACCTGTTATAGGTAAGTAACTGTGCTATCTCCAGGAACAAGCGGGAAAGCACAGTTACTTACCTGTAACAGGTGATCTCCGGAACAGCAGGAATTAGTCTTCACATATGGGGTTCGTCGGCGCCGACGGAGCCCGCACGGGAATGCTCCCCAGCATCCAATCAGAAGGCTTTTGGGAGCATCCCTCACGCCTGCGCGGTAGCTTCCCGCCCTTCCCACTGCCTCTCCCCAGTTGCGTTTAATAGCTGAGACAGAAGGAGAGGAGAGGAAGGAAGAGAGAGAGAGAGAGAGTTACAACTCCTAGGGGAGGTGGGTGGGTTGTGAAGACTAATTCCTGCTGTTCTGGAGATCACCTGTTACAGGTAAGTAACTGTGCTATCTCCAGGAACAAGCAGGAATGAGTCTTCACATATGGGGACTCCCTAGCTGAGGGTGCCAGGGGAGATCCCAGAATGCGCGCCCCTGGACAGGGCGGCATCGCCCAACCTGGATCCCCGGCATCCCCGGAGGGATGGAGGGTAGGAGTTGAGAAGAGTTGCCAAGGCACAGCAACCAAAGACTACAGGGGAGTCTTCAAACCACGTCAATTGTCATTAAACCGTTAATGATCTAGCACAATCTAGAGCTTACCTACTGGATTGTAGAAGGCAGAGCTGCGACGGGTACTGTAGATGCAGTAGCGAAGTCTTCAAGGGAACTTCACAAGAGAGGACACAGTTCCCAGTCCGGGCGGGCTGGAGACGCAGGTGTCAACCGGCACCGGAAAGACGGCAGGTCTTCACGAGGAGCTCTAAGAAGCTGAGAACTCCAGTAGGAGCAGAGTCCCCAATCCGGAGGACTAATCAGAAGACTGACCGATCTGGGAGAACCCAGCCCGGAGAAGAACAGAAGTGTACCCCAGGATACCGAGGGGTACACTGTCTACCCTAGCCGGCAAGGGATAGGAAGACAATGGGTTCGAAGACCTCCAGACAAGGAGGCGTAACCAAGGGGCTGTTGACATCACAGCAAGTGTAAGCATAACCGGTCCGAGCACCCGAGCTGCAGAACGCAGGCAAGCGGGCCGGCCGGACCCCGTAAGAAATAACAAAACGTCAGTACCGACAATTGGGGGATAGTCGGTAAGACACAGGGCGCTATAACATTTCCCAAAAAGCGCCCACCTGTACCGATATATATCCAATAACAGGTATAGATGTATATCGGGCTATAAGTGGGCCCGGGAGCGCCCACCCAGGTTACTAAACCGGTATGGACACGTGAGAACGATACCGCCAACTCGGACCGACCCTTGATCCACAGGAGGGCGCCTACCTGGAAGGTGGCGGGAGGAAGGACCATCCAAGTGATGGGCTGATGTGCGTGGAGCAGGGCAGATCGGCGAGAGTAGTAGTATGGTTGCGTGACCGCCAGATCAATTGGGGAGAAGCACATCAGGAGTACGTAGGCCCCTGAGGTGTCCACCTGACAGCCACCCAAAACGTGTTCTCCGTGCCACAGGGAAGGCAGGAGGATAGAAAACCCTATAGCCACGGCGTGACCGTGGGGCCATCTCCGGCCTATATAAAAAACCCCTCGGGGTTAGGGCCAATGCCCTCCGCCGCTCCGAAGAGTGCAGGGAGCGGAGCCGGGGATCGGCATGGGTCAGTGGGACCCCTGTCCACCATAACCTGACGGACCCAGGGATTTCTCTGCGAGAGCGGAGACACAGACCAGGGGGGGGGGGGGGTGGTCCGGCCCTGTCGAGGGATGGTTCGGCCACGCTCGGAGAGTAGCGGCCAAGGCCTACACTGGGAGAAGGAGATTCGGTGCGCGATCCCCTCAATCCGGGGGAACCAGGCAGAGGGGAATTCGAGGGATGTACCCGAGGGTAAGTCCGAAGAAGACTAGCATGGCCCTGAGGAGCCAGGCTAACCTAGCGTGGGAAGGGTCCCCCCACCGGGGGAGGGGGCTCCATACCTCCAATCAAGCAGCCGAACCGCTTGTCACACTGAAAGAACCCCAGTGTAGAACTGGACAGTAACTTCATGTAAGAGGAGTTAAGCGCAAACTGCCGCATACCGTAGCCTAAGGCTGCCTGGCATGGGCAGCCTGGCGCGAGCCCTGGCACTGCCGACCAGTGTGAGACGGCCCTGGCATGGGCGCACCCGGAAGGCGGGCAGAGGGATGAAACCTCCTCCTCTTCGGACAGGAGGGTCGGGAAGGACATTTCCTACCCCCGGGAGAGGGGGAGGGCCGCGGGCGACCAGTGCCAAACAGGTCGGCAGAGCACTGAGCAACCTGACGCAAGGCCTCGCCATTGAAGAGGTTCTCCCCGGTGCACGGGGAAGTACCCAGGTTATGTTGTGCCCAGCTGCACAAGTCGGAAGCCTGCAACCAGGCTGTACGACGCGCCCCTATGGCTACCGCAGAGGACCTGCTAACTGACTCGAAAGAGTCCACGGCAGCCCGAGAAAGAAACCAAGAGATATTCCTGCAATGGTAAAGAAGCAAGGAATAGTCAGGGGCCCGAGGGGCCGACACAAAGGGAGACAAAAGAGATAACCTCTCGGTGACCTCCCGAAGCGCCAGGCTCATATAGAAAATATATGAGAGAATCCTGGAAGCCAGCATGGACGTTTGGAAGGTTCGTTGCCCAAAGTTGTCCAGAGTTTTAGACGCACGATTCGGGGGGCAGGAAGAGTGCTTCTTCTTGCTTCCGACCTTCCTCAGGGCCGATTCCACCACAATGGAATGATGGGGAAGCTGGTGCGTCTGGAAACCCGGAGAGGGGGGCACCCGATACCGGGCATGCATGGCTGCAGGCGGCACCGGTACCTGTAAGGGCGAGCGCCAAATCCCGAGCAGGAGATCCCGCAGGGAGGGATGTAAAGGAAGCATTACGGCTGCTTGTTCCGCAGTACCCGGACTTAGCGAAGGGCCTGGGATAGGAATGGCGAGCAAGTCCACCATGTCAAGGAGGAAGTCCTGAAAAGACGGCTCTCCCAGAGGGGCCATCCCGGGGGAGGCCGAGGTGGAGGGGCCCGCTTGAACACCAGGGGACCCACTGTGCTGGTGCACGGGAGGAATCGCTCTAAACAGAGGAGGGTACTGACAGTCCCAATTCGAGGCAGTCGGTACTGCATCGTCAGAGCCCGGGATTGACTCCAAGCGGGGCATCGAAGGGAGCGACGTCCCCGACGGGCCCGCGGGACTCTACCTCGGCCCCGATTCCGGGGGCGGGCACGCCCCCGGGGCAATCCGCAAGGGCGGCTGGAGTGGTGCCGAGGCCGCTGGAGAGCAGGCGAGCGCAGCACTGCGCTGTCGGAAGAGACCGGGGTCGGATCCGAAATGCGCCGGAGCCACGCTTTCCAGACTGGAGATTGATTCGAGGCTGGGCATCGAACCGAGCGACGCCTCCTTAGGGGGCCCCGGTGTCGGCGGCCGCGCCGGCGCTGCCACTCCCGCGAATGGAGTCGGGGTCGCGACGATCGGTGCCGAGGGCAACGAGGGCTTCCCAGGCCGAAACTCGGCGAAGAGGGAAACACCTGAAGTTGGCTCCGATGCCGGGAGAGAGGCCCTTCTAGGCGCCGGGGTTCTGCCCGCGCCTGTTTTATTGAGCGGGAAACCCTTACGGGGCGTACTACGCGGCCTTGAGGGTACCCAGGTAACCCGCTGACGAGCCCCGGCGGGGAGCGAGACGCCCAGCCCCGGCTCCGCGGCCGCGTCGCTTCTTTGGGTCGACTCGACCGAAGGACCCGGGTCCCGCGGGCAGACTCTAGTGACGAGTGGAGCACTCGACGCCCGCGTAGATGCCGGGAGGTCGGTGGTGTCCGGGGGTAGATCGATCGGCTCCGCAGGTGGAGCCCGGAGGCGACCCTTGGCGAAGAACGGGGCCCTTGTTCCCGAGACCGCCGCGGGAGGGGCAGAGCCGCTCAAGGCCAGTACCGCCCCCGCAGAAGCCGGGGACGAGTCGATCGGCCCTGGCGGAGCCGAGGGCACCCAGTGCCGATCCCTGGCGGGGAGTGGGGCCACCGACTCCGACGCCGAGGACTTGGTCCCGCTCGAAGCGGTCACCACCTCCGCGCATGGCAGGGGTGTGGGCACGCCATACCGGGTCAGGTTGGTCCGACGATCCCCGGTGACGAGTGGAACACTCGACACCGACGCCGATGCCGGGGAATCGGCACCGCCGAAAGCGGGTACCGCCCCCACGCAGGGCTGGGATGCCGTAGAGCCAGACTGGGTCGAGTCGATCGGCCCCGAAGGCACCGAGGACACCAGTAGACAGTCCCTGGCGAAGAGTGGAACACTCGATGCCGGCACCAATGCCGAGGGATCTGCACCGCTCGAAGCGGGTGCCACCCTCGGGCATGGCTCGGGAATGTTCTGTGAGAAGCGAACCTCAGGAACAACCCGAAACCCCGTGGAGGCTCTGGAGCCCGAAGACTCCCTCCGGGGTGTAAGGGACTGGAGGGGAAGGCCGGAGCCGTCGTCATGCGGCGCATGAGACTCACCCCTCAAGGCTCGGTTAGTCTTAACAGACTGTTGTTGGGTTACCTGATCCTGGCGAGGAGAGAAAGCCGACGACCGCACCTCAGAGGGAAAGACGTCATCGAGGGACACTCGAAACAGGGAGGGTCTTCTCCCGACGGTGAAGCCCGGGGAACCGGGGGAGAAGGGGTCAGGGCCCCAACAGGAGAGACACCAGGCGTTGGAGTCGGAGAAGAAGACAACGTCTCCACAGTGGGGGCAGTTCTTAGGGGAAGAAGGCTCCATGCTGGAAAGCCCGGTAGGCCTCAGAATAACACGAGGAGGATGCTCCTCGAAGGAAAATAAAATAAAAATAAGGAAAAAAGGGGGCACCAGCGGTGCCAGAGTCAGCGGGGAAAAAACCGCGACCACAGGAAACAAGAAAAGAAGAAAAATGTTTCTGCGGTGACAGGAGGTACGTCCTGTCGGCTCCGCGGAAAAACGAAAACTGGGGAGAGGCAGTGGGAAGGGCGGGAAGCTACCGCGCAGGCGCGAGGGATGCTCCCAAAAGCCTTCTGATTGGATGCTGGGGAGCATTCCCGTGCGGGCTCCGTCGGCGCCGACGAACCCCATATGTGAAGACTCATTCCTGCTTGTTCCTGGAGATTGAGTCTTCACATATGGGGACTCCCTAGCTAGAGATGCCTGGGAGATCCCCAAGGTTATGAGACCCTGGAAAGGGCTCTACCTCCTCATATGGATCTCAGGCATCCATTCCGGGAAGGAGGGTAGGAGTTGATTAAGAATGGAACAGGTGTTTGAGAACAGCCTGACCAAACAAGGCATCCCGGCGGGAGTCCTTGTCCAAGCAGTAATGGGCTGTGAAGGTATGAACCGAGGCCCAGGTGGCCGCTCGACAGATCTGGTCGATGGACACAGAATTTAGATGAGCCATAGAGGTGCCCATGGCCCTCACATTATGAGCTGTGACATGGCTCTCCAGAGAA
The DNA here is from genome assembly GCA_033557465.1 of Ichthyophis bannanicus. Lineage (NCBI taxonomy): Eukaryota > Metazoa > Chordata > Amphibia > Gymnophiona > Ichthyophiidae > Ichthyophis > Ichthyophis bannanicus. The sequence goes on from CM066034.1 coordinate 918,781,798, forward strand.
AGGTTCTTACTCTGGTAGGCGAAATACACTGAGCAATCCAATTGGACAGTGTCCTCTTAGAGACTGGAAGTCCCAAATGAGAGGGATCAAAAGCAACAAAGAGTTGGGAAGACTTTCTATGTTGCTGTGTCCTTTGTAGGTAAAAGGCAAGAGCTCTCTTACAATCCAAAGTATGAAGGTTCCTTTCTGCACTTGATGCATGAGGACCTGGAAAAAAGACAGGTAAATACACCTCTTGATTAAGATGAAAAGGTGAGACAACTTTAGGCATAAAGTGTGGATTGGTCCTAAGGACTACCTTATCATGATGGAAACTTGTATAAGGTGGATTAGCCACTAAGGCCTGCAGTTCACTGATGCGGCGAGCTGAGGTGACTGCAATGAGGAAAATAACCTTCCAGGAAAGAAATTTCAAGGAGGTCGTGGCTAAGGGTTCAAAAGGTGGCTTCATAAGCTGACCAAGAACCATATTTAAGTCCCATGCCACCGGAGGAGGTCTAATGGGAGGTTTAGTTAAAGTTAGGCCTCTCGAGAAGTGCTGTTGGTTCCTGCTATTTCCTGCTTATACATCTGACTGGTCACCGGAGCTTGGAGGCTGCTCCCGGCTGTGGGCGGAGCTTACCTGGGCTATATTACATCTGCCCTGCTCGCGGGACGTTGAGAAGTGCTGTTGGTTCCTGCTATTTCCTGCTTATACATCTGACTGGTCACTGGAGCTTGGAGGCTGCTCCCGGCTGTGGGCGGAGCTTACCTGGGCTATATTACATCTGCCCTGCTCGCGGGACGTTGAGAAGTGCTGTTGGTTCCTGCTATTTCCTGCTTATACATCTGACTGGTCACCGGAGCTTGGAGGCTGCTCCCGGCTGTGGGCGGAGCTTACCTGGGCTATATTACATCTGCCCTGCTCGCGGGACGCGAAGCGGGCGCGTCCTGTGGGCGCGTGCCCGAAGGGGCGTGACCAAAGGGGCAGGCCTGCCCCTTTGGCGCCAGTTCGGCGCAGGAGGACCTCTGTAATGGGGAAAAGAAGGAAGCATTTTCCTCAGTCGACCCAATCCAAGGCGGTGAAAGCAAGAGGTCTGATGGATGCACACGTTGTTGTGGTAGAGAAATCTGAATCTTCTTGCCCTGCTGCCTTAATGGAGGACGGTGCGGCGGCTAATTTATCTGCAAGTACTGTTTCCTCTTGCGACGATTCCCGTGGAATGGGGTTGACTCCTCCCATTCAAGAGGCTACGCAATTGACTGCTGTTGAGACGTTATCAACGCCAAAGGTTTGTCCTGTTGTGGAGTCTGATGTGCTTTCGGGATCTTTCTTGCGGTTAGGGGATGAACTCCCTCCCCCTTTACCTTCAGTGGTGACTTTCATACAGCCTGGGGAACCTCAAACGCCGCCGGCAGATTTGTCCCTGAAAGATATTTGGTTGGTTATTTCCCGTATTGAATCTGCTCTGGGATCTTCGCTGCAGCGTGTTTCTGAGTTCTCCAAGGCTACTGTACAGAAACTTGCAGATCATGAAAAACGAATGTTGTCTCTTGAGCAAGGAGTTGTTTCCTTAGAGACAGATGTATTGGTTACTAAAGATGTGCAAACTTCCCTTGCTCAAGACTGTACTTTTTTACATAGGCAAGATGAGGTTTTAGAGAATGTGTTGCGATCTCGGAATCTTCGGTTTCTGAATTTTCCCTGTACGCACTATCTATCTCCTATGATTCTTTTACAAAAGTATCTAAAAGAGATTTTGTCGATCACTGATTTTCAGGTTTCTGCTGTATCAAAGATTTATTATTTGCCTTTGAGGAGTTTAAGTCAACAAACTGAGGGGGTAGGAGAAGCTCCTGCTACGTTAGAACAAGTAGTTACTGATAAAGTTCTTTCTTCCACTTTAGATATATCAGCTTTCCTAGAAACTACCTCTGACGATATTCCCTCCAGGGCTACCCTATTGGTATCCTTTACCTCTGAATTGGATAAGGACAAAATTTTACGGGCTTACTTTCAAAAAAAATCTGAAAAGTTTTGTGGTCAAACAATTCAAATCTTTCCTGATGTATCTCGGGCCACACAGTTACGGCGCAAAGCTTTTTTAGACTTGCGCCCCCGTGTGGTGGCCATTGGTGCAGTTTTTCATCTTAGGTTTCCATGTAAATGCCTTATCATCTTTCAGGGTAAAAGGTATCTCTTTTTTGATCCTAAGCAGTTGATTGATTTTTTAAAGGATAAGGTTTGAGTTTAGTCTCTTAAGGAGTATTGATTTAGACTTCTCTGGTGGACCTTTCAGTGTTCTATTTAATATGCAGCACTTCTCCTTGAAGTGGTCTTCAATGGTGGATTCCTTTAAGTTTTTCTTTATTATTTATTATGTGCTTGTTGCATGATTGTTTTGTTGTAATATGATTAAAACTTTATAAATAAAAAAAAAAAAAAAAAAAGTTAGGCCTCTCATGAATCTTGCAATAAGAGGATGAGAGGAAATAGGTTGTCCATTGATAGGCTTAAGGGATGCTGCAATAGCACTCAAATGGACCCTTACTGAATTCGTCTTAAGGCCTACATTGGAGAGATGCAGGAGATATTCCAACAGAGAATTCAAAGGCAGTGCTAGAGGGTCAAGACGCTTCTTAGTACACCAAATGGAAAATCTTTTCCACTTAAAAGCATAGGAGCATCTAGTAGAAGGTTTTCTGGAAGCATGGAGGATATCCTTCACTTGCTGAGAAAGATTCAAATCCTGAAGGTCTAGGCCTTCAGTAACCAAGCTCTGAGGTGAAGGGACTTGGGGTTTGGGTGCCACAAAGTCCCCTCCTCCTGAGACAGAAGGTCTGGAGCAGCTCCCAAGTCCAGAGAGGGGGCTTGAGAGAGATGCAGAAGTAGAGGGTACCACACTTGGCGTGGCCAGCGTGGAGCTATGAGGATCATGAATCCTTGATCCCTCTGGAGCTTGAACAGAGTCTTCGGAATCAAGGGAATGGGTGGAAAGGCGTACAGGAAGCCTTGACCCCAGTGAAGGAGGAAGGCATCCTTGGCCTGAACTCCCTGACACGGAATTCTGGAACAGAACCGGGGAAGTTTGGCATTCCACGGACTTGCAAAGAGGTCTATGTCCGGGGTTCCCCATTCTTGGAAGATTCTGAGTACCTGGTCCATGTGCAGGGACCATTCGTGTGGAAACAGAACTCGACTGAGTCTGTCTGCCCAAGAGGTTTGGATTCCTGGGAGGTATACGGCCAGGAGATGGATTTGATGCTCTCTGGCGAAGGCCCACAATCTTAAAGCTTCGTTGCAAAGCGACAGAGAGCCAGTTCCTCCTTGCTTGTTTATGTAAAACATGGCTACTTGATTGTCCGTATGAATGAGGACTGTCTTGTAGCTGAGCAGGGTATGAAAGACCCTGAGAGCTAGAAAAACTGCTCGAAGCTTGTCAGACGGCTGCCTAGGGTGAGAACTTACACAATCTTGACGATGCATATATTCATATGATTCTTGCAAGGTATTGTGGGTACTGTAGTTCATTCACTCCCAAACACAGCTGATGATAATAATTTGAGTTGTGAAACCAAGTGGTAAGATCAATAAAATACTTCTTTTATTGATGGGGTTTAATTCACCCAGCACATGTATGCTTGATAGCACTATAAATGAGGTTACTTGCTTGCAGTGTTTAAAATGGATAACAAAAAGTCACAAAGTAAACCAGAAAACAACCTTCAGCTTGTCAGGCAATTAGCTAATGTTTTCTTAGCAAATAATTACCAAATACAAAGGCACAACGAAAAGAATAAACTTTGCTGGTTAGGTTAACTTCTGCTTATTTTCCACGCTGATCTCAGCAGTGATTCTCCCTTGCTCACACACAATCAGGTGCAGCCCTAATTACTATCCATGGACCAGCTGAAAGCCTTTAGCTGGCTGGCTGCTACTGTGTGAGCCCAAATCCTGCTTTAAGAGCTGTTTGCAGTGGAAATAAAGAACAAAGTTAGGTTTCTTTGTGATGGCTGATGTGTTTGCTCATAGAAAACTAGCAATAGCATTTAGATAAAGAACAGTCCATGTAAATAGTTTCATCTGCTGTATTTCCCCCTGCATCAACAATCATAGGGTCAATATCATACATTGGCACAGATGAGTCTTTCATTAAGGCACTATCATGAGAATGCTTATTCCCTTGCTGCCATTCTCTATTATAGATAGGGTCTGGATCAGTGTTCATACCTGAGCCTCTCCTGCCATCATTATTCCTCTCTGTATAGCCTGGCCAATATGCAATCCAATTCTGATGTCCAGCCTTCCAATCTTGATCCCTGGACACTGGATCTTCTCTCACATACCTTCTGGCCTTGGTCTGAAAGTCCCTTCCACATGCAGTCTTCTCTCTTCCAGGTAGCCACTGGTGATTCCTATCTCTGCCACTCCATTCCTCTGGCTGAATCCAGTCCAATGGACTCTGCTGGCCTTTGGAATACCTCCCAGTATGAGTACTGCCTTGGAATCTCCCAGACCTTCCAATGGCCTTTCTTCTTTTCCTTCCAGAGAGTTTCCTTCTCTCTCTATCTGCTTGGCTTGGCTTCTGTTTCTCCAGGTGATACTGGTGCTTGTAGCCGTTGCTGAAGCTCTCCCCTCTGTATCTCTTCCTGAAGCTGTTCTTGAAACTGTTGCTGAAAACCTGGTGCATTCTGGGACTGGTAGTCTTTTATGTGAAAACTCTGTTTTCTTGCTTCTACCAGAACTGACAGGTTGCTTGTTCAGAGTCACATCATCTTTTCTATAGCTCCTACCTGAGCTATGATAAGCTTCCTTATCACAAGCTCCAAGTGGTTGATATGAAGAGAGGTCTCCTGTGGGGACCAAGTGCCTTGAGTGGAGAGGTCTTGTAGATGAGCTCCCCAACCTGTTTGGGAGGCATCTGTTGTGAGGGTTGCCTGGGGCAACAACTGTTGGAAGGGGGACCTCAGCAACAGATTTTGGGTGGACATCCACCACTGGAGAGACCAAAAGTGATGTTTGGAGGTTGCTATTTGGTCTGAGAGAGCTCCTGATGACTGAGTCCACTGGGTGGACAAAGTCCATTGAGCTGCTCTCATGTGAAGGCGAGCATAGGGTACTACATGCACTGTGGATGCCATGTGGCCTAGGAGTTGTAGCATCTCCCGGGCAGTCAAGTGGGTCTTTGACTGAATCTGGGAGGCTAACTGCACTAGGCGTAGGCAACGGGCCTGAGGGAGATAGGCCCTTGCAGTGGTAGTGTCTAACCAGGCCCCTATGAATTCTAGAGACTGAGTAGGGGTGAGCTGGGACTTTGGGAGGTTCACCACAAGTCCCAGATACTGCAGAATACGCCTTGTGCGATCCAGGGAAGTCTGGGCCTCTGACTGAGATGGAGCTCGGATGAGCCAGTCGTCCAGGTATGGGAATACAAATATTCCCAGAGTGCGTAGAAATGCAGCTACTACTGCCATGCATTTGGTGAACACTCTTGCAGCAGAGGCCAGACTGAAAGGAAGCACCCTGTATTGGTAATGCTTTCCTTGGAAAAGAAAACGGAGGAACCTTCTGTGAGATGGATGGATGAGCGCATGTGTGTACGCATCCTTGAGATCTAGAGAACAAAGCCAATCCTGACTCTGAAGGTATGGAAGGAGAGTGTCCAGAGAAAGCATCTTGAATTTCTCCTTGCATAGAAATTTGTTCAATTCCCTGAGATCTAATATGGGTCTGTAGCCCCCTGTTTTCTTTGGGATGAGAAAACAGGGGGAGTAAAACCATAATCCTTGTTGAAGAAGAGGCACTTCTTCTATTGCCCCTTGGGCAAGAAGGGTAGCCACTTCCTGACCTAGAAGGTCGAGAAGAGATGTTGGAGAATTGAAATGTCTCACCATGGTGTGAGGAGGAAGGTTTGAGAAATGAAGTTTGTAGCCCTCCCTTATGATGGAGAGGGTCAACTGCTCTGCTGTAATTTGCTCCCATCTGGGAGCAAAATGAGCTAACCTTCCTGGAATGGTGAGAGGCTCTGGCTGTTTTAGAGCCAGAAAGGCTAAGTTCTCTAGCATCAAGTCAAAAACCCTGAGGAGGTTGGGACTGCTGGGTTGCAGCAGCTCCTGTAGACTTAGGCCTGGCCTGTTTAGGTTGCTGACGCTTAGTAGCAAAGCGACCTGTAGATGATTGTTGGCCAGAAGTAGAAGGGAATCTGCCCTTTTTGAAAAAAGACTTCTTGAAAGGTTTTTTCTTGGCAGGAATGGAGGTTGACTTTGAAAGTCTATCCAGAGCAGAATTTTCTGCATTCATTTGAGTGGCTTTTATTTGCCATTCTTTGCCAAACAGGTTTTCACCTGTACAGGGAAGATTTCCTAAGCCATCCTGGACCCAAGGTTCTAAATCAGAAGCTTGGAGCCAAGCAATTCTGCGAGCAGCTATGGCAATGGCCAAAGCTCTGCTGGCCCCTTCAAAGGAGTCAAAAGCTGCACGGTTGGAAAACTTTGAAATGTCTTGAGTATGCTTAAGCCAAATAAGGAATTCTTCCCTTTTATCCTCTGGAAGAAAAGGGAGGAAAGTGTGCAGTTTATCTGCAACTTCTTTCAGAAATATACCCATGTAAAAACTATAGGAGTTGATTCTGGCAATGAGCATACTGGCTTGGAAGATTTTCCTACCAAAAGCATCCAAGGTCCTGCATTCTCTTCCTGGAGGGGCAGAGGAGTGTCTTTTTGCACTCTTTATCCTTTTCATAGCTGACTGCACCACAATAGAATGGTGAGGAAGCTGTGTTTTATGAAAACCAGGACAAGGAGGGACATGGTACATAGTGTCCAATCTTCGAGAATGAGGAGAGATAGTGAGAGGAGTCTCCCATAAGTCAATCATGTGCTCATAAAGAATCTCATGAATTGGCAAGGTGACTGCCTCCTTATTTTAGGAGAATAACTTAAAATATCCAATTTTTTAGCTCTAGGCTCTGATTCAGAGGTTACTGAAATAGAAAGTCCTTTAGCTACTTCTCTTATGAAGTCTTGAAAGGACAAGTCCTCTGGAGGAGACATTCTTCTTGTTGGAGAAGGCGGCTTTTCAGGAAGGGCTATGGATACTTCAGCAGACTCCTCCGATGTATCAGAATCTTCAGAGGAATCAAAGTATCGCCTGTCAGGGTGCTCTTCTAAAGCTCGATACGCGTATCGAGCGGTATCGACATCGGGCGTCATCGGTACCGATGAGCATCCCTGGACAGGGAACCGCTGCAGTCGACATCTTGGTCGATGTCGATGCAGTCGGTACCGGTACCGACACTGGTGCCGGTACCGGAGCCGATACCGACAACGGGGTTTGTTGTGGTATCAGCGGCGTCGCAGCTTGAATGAAGGCCGAGATAGCCTGCTGCATGGATAGAACATTCTGATCCATCGACGCCATGAATGCCTGGAATTCGGTACCGGAAGGTTGCGCCGGTACCCCAGAGCATTCTGACAGGTGATCGGTCGAGGCCGTGCCATCGATGTCAACCTGTAACCCCATAGGAGGAGCTTTGGAAGCTGGAGCTTCCTGCCGGGGTTGTTTTGCCGGTGCGGAATCCTCGAGGGCAAGCCCGGAGGCATCTCGATGCTTGGAAGGAGATCTACCCTTCGAGGGCCGGCTGGATTTATGTTTGGTTACCTGAGATCCATGGGAGGAAGAAGCAGCCCTGGAAGACGTCAATGCCACTGAAGCTGCATCAGAGGGAAACAGCACATGGAGCTTGGCTGCTCAGTTCTGTAAACCTCGTTTAGACATCAAAGAGCAGGACGAACAATCCGAGATGGAGTGTTCAGGACCCAAACATTTAAGACACCATTCATGGGTGTCGGTAACGGAAATAGTACCGCTGCACTTAGTGCATTTTTTAAACCCGGAGGCTGGTTTTTCCATGAGGAAAAATTTCTTGTGGAGCCTAAGGCCCAAAAGAAGAAAAACACACTAAGTGAGGGAAAAATATGTTCTATATATTTTTTTTTTTAAGAAAAGAAAGAAAAACCGGCGGTACCGGTCCAAGTCGGGGGAGGCAGACGCGCGACCAAAGAAATAAAATAAAACAAAGAACTTCTTCAGCGGTGACAGGAACACGACCTGCTGGACTTCTTCAGCGGTGACAGGAACACGACCTGCTGGCTCCGCGGCAAAGAAGAACTGAGGAGAGGCGGTTAGGAAAGGCGGGAAGGTAGCGCGCAGGCGCTGTGGGATGCTCCCAAAAGCTTTCCTTTTTGGGAAGCTGGGGAGCGTTCCCGCGCAGGCTCCGTCGGTACCGACATACCCATATGTGAAGACTCATTCCTGCTTGTTCCTGGAGATAGCGTAATAGCCTCTTGCGGGGTTTTACAGCTCTGAAAAATCAGAAAGGTACGGATATCCGTAGGCAAAGCATTCATATACTGCTCCAATACGAGACTATCTATGATAGCTTCTTTGGACCTTTCTTCTGGATTTAGCCACTTATTCACTAGAGTGCGTATCCTATGACACAAGGCTTTTGGGGTCTCATTTGTCTTTAGCCTCACAGCTCTCAGCAGATTATGATAGACTAGCGGTGTGAGCCCTAGTCTTTCTCTGACCGCTTTCTTAAGCTCATCATAATTTCCTGCGAGTGTGGGTGGCATGGCTTTATAAGCAGCCAAAGCTTCCCCAGTAAGGGATGCCGCAAAGCGCATGGCCCAGTGTTCTTTTGGCCAAGCACTAAGGTAAGCCACTCGCTCAAAACCCTCGATGAAATCATCGATATCATCAGTGTCAGTGAGCTGATCAAAGTTAAACATGGCCCCAGTTTGCAAACTCAGAGAAGCTGGCGCGGAGAAACCTGGTGGTGTAACTGGTGGCTCAGTCCGCTTCTTTTGCTCGGATAACCATATCCCCAGCATTTCCAACAAAGGCTTCTGTTGAGCTCGGATGCTCGCCGTGTTCCTCTCTTGGGTTTCTAAAGCCAAGTCCCTTTGTCTTTCGAATTGTGCTGCCATCCATTTGAAGACCTCTTGCAATTCAAGAGACATCTTTGGTATTTCTGCAAGCACACAAAAACAGAGACCACAGTGCGATACCACAAACACACAAACCCCCCCCCCCTTTTTTTTTTTTCTTAATCAGGGCCTAGCCTTCACCCTTGCCCTGGTATCCTAACCTCTCCCGAGTGGATACCCTTTACCTGGCTCAGGTGACGCTTCACGTTTTTTCAGCAATGACGAGGGCTGTAGTCTCCTGGTACTGCCTTTCTTCCCCCTTCTTGGATGCTCCACAGCTGGGCTCCTCTTGGGAAGTTGTCTCCTGCAGATCCTCTGGTGTTGCCGTTTTTAGCGCCTGCGCGGTATCCTGCCAACTACGCCACTTGCGACGCTCCTGCCCTGGGCCCCAGGGCTTACAGGCAGGAGTGGCCTTGTAATGTCCCTAAGGAATTGGCCTTGTACTGGTCCCTGGGAATTCTGGGATTCGTAGTGTACTTGTATTTCCCTCAGGATTAAATTGTAGTCGTGACACAAATGTTAAGGCTGCAAGAAATTTATTGTTGTGGGGATAGTTTCCAGCGCATCAAAATTCAATGGTACATAACGCAAAAGGTGCAACTTCAACCCAAACAGCTGAAACCAGGAACATAGGAAGTACAACTGAAATTAAGTTAGCTTCTACTTGGCTCTTCACAGTCACAGCAACTTTAACTCAGCAGTGCCTCATGTGGTCTTTCAGAATTATTGCACCACCAAACAAACAGCTGTTCCTTCCACAGCGTGGCTTCTCAAAACAACAAATGAAAACAATTTGTAAACCTTTTGGCTTGGCAGCAAGTACAGCAAACTCCCTGTATTCTTTTCATACAGTGTTCAAGGGTTTCTTACATTGCTGCCCTCTTTGAGGCAGATTGAGCAATCCATTGGAGAAGGGTCCCCTTCTAAGGTAGGCAGGTAATTATCCACTTGCATGCATTCATCAGAGCTAAGGCTATCGCTGTCTCTGTCAGGCCTGCAAAGCTTCCCTGACCTCAGTTCCAGAAACTCTTGAAACTGTTTTAAAAGCAATTCAGCCTGTAAGTGCTCTTTATCCGTGTGAAAGTCTTTGGTAAGGGTAACACCCTTCCCCCACTTGCTATTAGCTTCTGCAGCTGGGTTTACCTTGTGAAGGTTAGCACAAATAAAAGGTTTCTCTAGTAAAGCATTAAAAGTAGAAAAGTCAGCTCTACCTTTAGCAGGGTTTGAATAAGAACTAGTACCTTTCCTCCAGAAGTCTCTCTGGTTCAAAAACTCATCAGTCTTATTGCTATTTCCTCTGCTCTGTGAATTTCTCTTTGAAAAGCTTTCTTCCTGCTTCACTTCCTTGCTTCTGTAGCCTTGTTTGCTACCAGACCAGGTACCTTCTTTCCATGTGCTGAATTTGCTAGCCTTCCCACGCCCAGGCTCTACCTTGTAGTAAAGTTCCTTCTTAGAGTCTGCTTGGCTCCAAGGTTTACTGCTCCAAGGTTCTGCCTTGCTCCAGAGTTCTAGCATTTTCCTCCTTCCTTTTCCCTCTTTTTCTCTTTTCTCCTTTTCTCTTCTCCTCCTCTCCTCTTCCCTCTCTGCTTGGGGATTTAAAAGGGCTTCATTTCCCGGCATGCCCTGACCTTCACCTGAGCGTGCCCAATCAGTGCGGAAGCCTGTCTCCTCCCCTGAGCTGGGGCGTCTCCTGTGCTCAGCAGAGAGCTGTGTTTTTTTTCAACTCTGCATTGGAAATCCTGTGTGCTAGTGCTGTTTCATTACTTCTACCAGGATTTTCCCCTATCTCCATCTCTTCTGGAGGGCATTCCTCACCACAAAATGCAACAAAAAAGAGCTACCACTCAACAATATTAAATAATGCCATCAATCGCCCAAGAGAGCTTTTTGAACTAGTAAAAACAATTACTAAGCCCCCTCAAGAAACGTCTCTCAAAACTCCAATCCAACCCCAAACTCTAGCTGATTTCTATGCTAGCAAGCTAAACTGCAAAGGTACCCCAGTTCTCCTGTTAACTCTTGATAACCCAGTTAATTCAAACAGAAGGCATCTATTTCACACTATTGACAAGAGACAAATCCTGGATATAATTACAAACGTTAACACAACTACATCTCCTCTGGATCCATGTCCAGTTCCATGGATCAAAGCGACAAAATCTGAAATTGCCCCTACCTTTTACATATAGTAAACCAATCTCTCCAGCAGGGAATCATGCCGACTGATCTCAAAAGATCAGTAATCCGTTCCATATTAAGAAATAAAAACCTAAACAAAGAAGATCCTGTCACATAGAGACCAATTTCAAGCATCCCCTTTGTAGCTAAAACTATTGAGAAAGCTTTTCAACGCTAGCTCCAGGATTTCATAGACACAACAGAAGCCCTAGATGAACAACAATATGGATTCCGCCCATTCCATGGAGTTGAAACACTCCTAGTCCTGTTTGACAAAATCATTCAGGGAATGGAGAATGCCAAAAAAGCATTCATCCTCATTTTCTTGGATATAACTTCAGCGTTTAGCAATGTGAATCACAAAACTCTTATCACTAGACTTGAGCCCATAGGCATAAAAGGACACATTCTCAAATGGTTCACTTCATACATAACGGACCACATACAATATGTCCAAATCGAAAGCAATGCGTCAACCACGTTCCCTCAAACCCAGGAAATACACCAAGGATCTGCACTGTCTGCCATCCTGTTTAACCTGTACATAAAACCAATCTGTTCAATATTCAAAAAACATAAAACAGAGTATCACATATATGCTGACGGAATTATGTTGTACACCCAATTGGACATAAATAATCCAACTTACGATATAATAGAAGAACGCCTGAAAGAAACTCAAACATGGCTACATGAGAACAATATGAGTATCAATTTCAAAAAAACAGAAGTGATGTTCATATAAAAAAACAGAATTCAACCCCCCCATCAACAATTCATTTAAATAACAATCAAACATGAAGTCAGATATCTTGGAGTCACACTGGATAAATCTCTTACCATGGAACCTCACCTAAAACTCCTAAACAAAACCATATTCTACAAGTTAAGGATAATACAACCCCTGCGAAACCTCATTGAGGTGTCTGACTTCACAACAGTAGTACAAGCTCTAATAACACCTCACTTTGACTACTGTAATAGCCTCCTGCAAGAAATACCCCAAAAAAACAAACATATTGCAAATGGCCCAAAATGTCACAGTCACAATCATAATGAAAACAAAACTCTCCGAACACATTACACCTATTCTTTTTGAGTTCCACCGACTTCCAATCGCATCAAGAGTAAGATATAAAATTCTAATGACCACATTCAAATTGGTTCATAACTTAGCACCTTCACACCTCTCAACACTCATCCAAACACAACCATCTAACAGACCCAGAAGAACCCCCAACCAAAACAGTCTAATAGTGCCCCATACAATCCGCAACACTAAACAATCTACCAGCAATAGGGCATATACATACATAGCACCATTGCAGTGGAACGCCTTCCCCGAAGCACTAAGAGGGATCAGAGACCTGAACTCATTGCGTAAACAATTAAAAACACACCTATTTATAGAACATTTTACCAACGCCAAGAATCAGCAACACATAAGGTGTTCTAACCTCTCAGCTGCTCTCCCCCGTCCCCCCTCCCCTCACCCTCCCAATAGCCTCTGATGTGAACCTGTTGATTTAATTCCTTGAAATCATTTGATGTTCATACTATTATGACTGACACCTGTACACAGCTCTGTAAATAGTTAGAAGCTGTATCTCTAAGTACCACTCTATGTATCTACTCAGTTCTTTGCATAAAGTTCACAAATATTGTTCCTTGTAAAAGTTTAAACTGTTATGATGTAAACCGCTCCCATCTCTGGAAGGGGCGGTATATAAATATGTGCAAATAAATAAAATAAAATAAATATATATATACACATATACACACACACACATACATACAACTGAATAGAAAAGAATGAGCCTGAAGGGATGAAGTTGGATTCTAATCCCCAAAGATTAGTAATACTGATTGGCCAAAATGGTCACGATGGGAATCCCCTTCCAGACAGTAGTGAGATGTGAATGTGTGGACAGAAGACCATGTTACAACTTTGCAAATCTCTTATAGGGAGACTGAATGCAAACTGGTGACTGACGCAGCCATGGCTCTGACATTGTGAGCTGTGAAATGAGCATCTAGGCTCAGGCCTGTCTGGCATAAGCGAAAGAGATGCAGTCTACTAACCAAATTGAAATAGAGCTTTTGGAGATGGCAACTCCTAGTTTACTGGGGTCAAAAGAAACAAAAAACTGGATGGACTTTCTATAGGCTTTTGTCTGCTCCAAGTAGAAGGCTATGGCTCTCTTGCAGTCTAACATGTGTAGCGCAGTTTCCAGTTTGTGAGCCTGAGGTTTTGGGAAAAATGTTTGTAGAACAATTGACTAATTATGGTGGAAATCCGATACCACTTTCGGAATGAATTTGAGATGAGTACCAAGGACCACTCTATTATGATGGACTTTGATATAAGGTGGATGAACTATAAAAGCCTGAAGCTTGCTCACTCTGCGTGCTGAGGTGACCGCCACCAAAAACAAAACCTACTTCCTTAGAGGCTGAATAATACTGCAGGATCTCCAATTCTTCTGCCCTGACTCATCCTCAGTCTCTAAAGAAAATGGTACGACCTTGGCCATATCCCTGACAAAACCTTGGAAGGTCATATCTTCAGAAGGGGACTTGTACCACTCATGAGGAGAAGTCAGATGGATGCTCCGGAGAGCTATCCTCCAACAAGTTCTTGGAGTTGACATCTATTGCAGTTACTGGTAGAGTAGGTATGCTCTTAAAGAACCATTCAAAACACTGCCCCAGGCTTTGGCTGAGGAGCAGGTTGGGGCTTCTGAGGCTTTTCACGCCATGCTTGTGGTTGAGGTGCCTGTGCGTCTGTTGTCAAAAGTTTTTGTTGTGGAGTGGCTTGGAAGGGAAGACCTTTGAGCAAATTGTAGTGGACTGTACCCTATTGCAATGACTGAATGAGTGGATTGGTGACATACAGATGATTTTGGAGTTGTGCTGTGACCTAGGTTCACTGAGTCCTCAGAGTTCACTGAGCCTGTCTCATATGGAGACGTGCCAAGAGTGTTACGTGCACTGTAGAAGTCATGTGATCTAGTACAGTTAACATCCTGTGAGCTTCTGAGTCCAACCCAGAGAGGAAGTTGAAGTACTTCTGAGTCTCTGCCTGGATCTCTCCTGATCCTTGGGGAGTGGGAACGATGATGCACCAATGCTTGCATAGCTTTGAAGGGGGCATCGGACCCCAAAACACTAGAGAGTGAGATCAGTCAGGAAGGATCTGGTGTTGGGGCCCTTCGATGCCCAAATGTCGATATCTCTCCCACAGGCAAGCTGTGCATGAGGATCGGTTGGATGGGTGCTGACATTGATACAGCCACCATCGAGGCACTGACATGCTGCATGGAATACAGCATCATGATCTGTTCTTTGAGATACTTCAGAAGGCGCTTCTCCATGGCTGCCAATTCCAAATGCTGTGGAGCCTCAGCAACCTTGACTGATGTTTCTGGAATTTGTAAGGGAATATTGGCGGCTTGGTCTCGACATTCAATAGGCCATCACTGCCCCTCCAATGTCTTGGAGGATGAGCTTCTCATCCCTTCGGTGCAGCTTAGAGGGGCGCTGTTACTGACCCTCATCGCTCTTGATGCCGTGCCATGAGGGGCTTCGACATCGATGCACCAGAGTCTCCACTTGGTATTCAGAGTGATCGCCTTGCGGCATCGATGAAGACTAAGCCGAATCCTTCCTTATCTTCGTGTGAAGATCGATCAATGGCCAATGCTCCGGGGTACTACGGGTGCTTGGCTCAGAGTGGGCTTAGGAATTCCTCAATGTTGATGCACCGCCAGTGTCCAATGCAGCCTTCGATGCCATTGAGACTGGTGCAGTTGATGATGTTGATTTATGAGTGCCAAAAAGTGATTCGGCTGCAGAAACGGTACATAGACGTGCTGACTGTGGTAGTTTAGAAAGGGGACATCTATGCTATGATATATGCTGGTCCCAGTCTGCCATTTTAGATCTGCAGATGTGCGATAGTGGGGCAGTGAAAATGAAAGAACTAATAATTAACATGGAGGTTTTGTAGATCTGGCAAAAGGTACTCTGGTGGTGAGAGCACATTTCTTCCTGAAAGCGTTGCTACCATGAAACGAGTACTTTTCTGCAACTTATTTGTGGTCATCAGCCAGGGCGAGCCATGGACAGGCCTTTCTGAAATCACAGGATGATGTACATATTTGTTGGATCTTCCAGGCCACACCTTTACCATGTCCCCATGTGACATACATATGAACTGAGATGTTACAATTTGTATATGCATTAATAACATCAAGACTTGATTATTATAACTCTCTATTTTATGGATCGATTGCAAAATCAAAAAAGTGATTACAATGGATACAGAATGCTTGTGAGGTTGATTTTTGATTTGAGGCCTACAGATCAAGTTTCTCCTTATTTAAATTTACTTCATTGGTTACCGACTGAGAAGTGCTCTATTTTTAAAATTCTTTTTTGGCTTTTAAATATTTTAATGTTTGGCTTTCAACTTATGTTGTACTTAAATTGCAGAAGTATACCCCAGTGCATACTTTTGAGGTCTCAATCAGATTGTTTGCTAGGGGTTCCTTCTTGCAAACATTTTCATCCTGAATGTGCACGTCATAATGCTTATTCATGCTCTCTGCCATTACTGTGGAATGGAATACAAAAAATTTACCATTCTATGGACAATCTGTTATATTTTCAGAAGGCGATAAAAACATACCTTTTTCCTGAGATATAATGGTCATTGTAAGATTTTGGAAATCAATTGCCCTCTTTTTATCTTCATTTTTTAAAAATTTTATGAAGAATAGATATTATGTGTTATGATAACAAATAACATAGCACAGACTGACAGTACCTTATATTAGCATGTATGTAATTTGTAACCTGCCCTGAGCAGTATGAAAGGACAGGATAAAAATCAAATAAATAAAAAAATAAAATTACACCAGGGATATCTATATACCCAGATTTCTAAAATGGCTCTAGGGATGTCTTTGTGATTTGCACATCTGAATGTCTGTTTTCTGATGTCCAAATCACAAACAGAGCTTCTATAATGACTCTCAATTGTTCTTATTATATCTATCTCCTTTGCCTGTCCAGGCCTACGGAGTCACTGGGAAACTTACCTCTCCTTATCCAGTTTCAAGGAGCCACAGAAAGCCGTCCTTCCTTTTAATAACAAAAACACTGCACTGAGACAAAATGTTGAGCTGAGAAATGTATCATTAAAAATGCACAAATGATTCTGATTTAACATATTTATGTTTATTATGCTGTAAAGCAACATTAAATTCCATTTTATGAATGAAAATAAATACCTTCCATGTAGCACACTGACAGCACAAAAAATTTTTAAATTTCTCATAGAATGCTAGAAATTTGCTGCCAGCAAATACATTTGACACTGTCTACTATCTTCAGACACAATTCTAAACATCAAACACCGTGACCAATTAACACCAGCTGAGTATTACATGGTGATGAACAGACTGATAGCTAAAGTCTAGCATAACACATTTTTACAGAAAAATGAAATCTAACCACTAAGAATAGGATCATGTGTAGGTACCCAACATATTAAATTGCTGAATGATGTCTGGTTCTTATGGTTCCTAAAGGAATTTCATGAAATTCAAACGGCAAACCCTTCAGTGCATTTTCTAAGCATGTAGCTTTGGATAGATAAGGAATCTACATTCTGTCCATTGTGTCTCTGAGGAATGTATAGCAGTAACAGAACCTTTGGTCAAGAAAAATGATTATGATCTAGTTCTTATCTTTGAAATTCTTCAAGTTCCTTTCCTACTGTTTTTTCCTAATTTCCTAGAACAGTCATATCTAAAACAGTGCCCAGAAATCTCCTCATATGCAGTATGATCTGACTAATGTCATCTGGGGCCTTTCAGATTTGGTGAGAGTAAAATAATTTATGATTCTTACTAATGTAACTGCCCACAGGGTTCGAGTTAGGGTTGCCATTTGTCCCCCATTAATTGTGTGCATCTGTGGTTGTTCAGATTTTCTCAGGGAAAACCAACGAGAAAATAAAAAATACAAATCCCTACATGCAGGACTGAATTAATCTGTTAGACCTACTATTAATAATCTATGAACTATCATTAAAATCACCTGTAGTACCTGAAGATTGTAGAATGGCCAATGTAAGGCAAAATTAGAATTTACCTGCTAAATGTCTTTCCTTGAATACCTCCAGGCCAGTCCAATTACGCATGGGTTGTCACCATCCATCAACTGCTAAGGGCTGAACATAACAGAATCCTGCTGTCCCAGTACACGAGTTCCCCCTTCATATCCAGGATCCAGTCTCCATCTGACCAAGCAGACTCCAAGTAACACCTATAACCAATAACCCCAAAATTAACAGTGACAAATAAGACCAGGGGCAAGAGAAGGATGCATTATTACCACTAATCTAAACCTCTAAACTATGTACAGAGTAAGAACAAGACCAGGCAAGCAGGGCAACAAGCCAAGAAGCCCTCCCGCTAGGGAGTATGCCGCCTCTGCTGTGTGAAACGTCTTCATCAACGTCCTTTCCAAGAAAACTGATATCGCCAATCCAACTGGACTCGTCGCCACATGCCACACACAGAGGGGAGGGTCCTGGACTGACCTGGAGGTAATTCAAGGAAAAACAATTAGCAGGTAAGGTCTAATTTCGCCTTCCTAATCGTACCTCCAGGCTAGTCCAGTTATGCATGGGATGTAACAAAGCAGTGCCTAACCAAGGGAGGCGAGTCCCGCTTGACGTACAGACACTCCAAATCGTGTGTCACCAGCAGCCTGGACATCCAAACAGTAATGCCTTATGCCTTACAGAGGTGTGGAGGGTTGACCATGTCGCCGCTCTGTGATGGGACTTTCCCCCGCGCAGTATAAGCAGAGCAAACTGCCTGCTTCACCTACCAGGCAATTGATGCCTTGGAGGCTCAGACCCTTTACGCAGTCCCCCAAACAAAACAAATAAACGATCCAATGCCCAGAAAGCCTCTATTCACTTAAGATACCTGCGCAAGACACGGCATAGATCTAACAGGCACAACTGACGATCCTCCTCGGAGTCCCCCAATGCTGGAAAAGTTGGCAACAATACTGTCTGATCCAAAGACCACCTTCAAGAGGGAATGAGGGTAACTGGGTGAAGGACAACCCGTTCCTTGGTAAACAAAAGAAACGATTCCCTATAGGACAGAGCTTGTAGCTCCAAAATGCGCAACGTGGAACAAATTGCCACCAAAAAGACTGTTTTCAAGGTGAGATCTCACAACAATACTCTTGTGAGAAGTTCAAATGGAGGACCGTCATGGCCTCCATCACCAAATTAAGGTCCCAAGGAGGAATCACGATGCATAAGGATGGACAGACTTGCTTTATCGCCTTAAGGAAGTGAGCCATATCTGGATGGCCCGCCAATGAGTGTCCCTGGACTGGTCCCCGATAGCAGGATAGAGCCGCTACCTGTACTTTCAGAGAGCTAAGAAACAAACATTTCTCTAGGCCACCCTGCTGAAATTGCAAAATGTGTGGAAGACAACACCACAGGGAACGAAGGCTCCTGGAAGAACACCAGTCTTCAACACCCTACAAACTCTGACATAGGCTAAATTCGTGGACCTCTTTCTGGACTGCAGCATGGTCATAATTTCAGACGTGGAATAGCCGTTACGCCTCAATCTCGCCCTCTCAAGAGTCAAGCCATAAGCAAGAACCGATCCACGTGTGGTAAATCCACACTTGAATCTTCAGAATGCTCTCCTTCGGCAAGGACACTACCCCCACCTGAGTGTCGAACTGGGCGCCAAGGTAAACCAGCCACTGAATCCACTGAAGCCGACTCTTGGCCAAGATGACTACCCAGCCCAGGCTTTGCAGCAGCTCCACCACCCGCCAGGTGGCTTGCCACCCCCTCGGCCTCTGTCTTTGCCCGAATCAACCAATCATTCAAATAGGGGTGCACCAAAATTCCTTCCTGCGGTAAGGCCACCGCTACCACAAACATGATCTTTGTGGTCGCCAGGCCAAAAGGCAACACTCTGAATTGAAAGTGTCCTTTGGGAACTGCAAATCACAGGTACCATTGATGGTCTGGACGAAAGGGAATATGTAAGTAGGGTTCTGAGATCCAGAGCAGACAGGAACTCACCCTATCTCACCACCAGGATGACCGATCGGAGGGTTTCCATCCAGAAATGTGAATCACACAGAGTGCGGTTAACATGCTTGAGATAGAGAATAGGCTGGAAGGCCCTCTCTTTCTTGGAGATGACAAAATAAATGGAGTATTGACCAGACCCACATTGGCTTCGAGGAACCGGGACTACTGCTTTCAACTACAAGCGCTTCAGAGTGTCATGGACTGCCTTCGCCTTGTCCGGCGCCTTGCAGGGAGAGAAGACAAAGGCTTTGTAGAGGGACCGAGCAAACTCCAGTGCATAGCCCTCCCGAATAATCTCCAGAACCCACTGGTTGGTTGTAATATGAACCCAGGCAGAGTAAAACTGCTGTAGCCGACCTCCGATTGCCACCTCCACCTAGGCCAACATGGCATCATTGGGACTTCTTTGCTGAGGTCTGCGGAACCGAGAAAGCACCTCAACTGGCTCCCCGGAAACCTCAAAAGGGCTACTTCCATGAACCATACCTACCCCTCTGATAGGGGGCGAAATGGCTGGCGTGGAACCTCCTGTAATCTCTGGGCTGCCCTCGCTGAGGAGCATCCTGCTTTGGGCCCTTTGGCTAATCTTCGGGCAAACGCCCCCCTTTGGAGTTGCCCAGATCCTTGACCAGCTTGTCTAGAGCCTCGCCAAACAGCAATTTTCCCTTAAAAGGAAGCTTAGTGAGCATGGACTTGGACACCGTGTCCACCGACCAGTTGCATAGCCACAGAAAATGGCATGTCGCTATAATGTACACCATGGACTTACAGGAGGCATGGATCAAATCATAGAAAGCGTCCACCAGGAACACTGCAGCCGATTCCTACTTGGCTGATTCCTGTTCCACCAAACCCTCCAGGTCCAACCCTGGAGCCAGCGAATAGAAGCCCTAGATACGTAAGCCCCACAGATGGAGGTCTGCAGGGACAAGGTGCTAGTATCAAAGGCCAACTTGAGAAGGGACTCCAGCTTAAGGTCCTGAAGACCCTTCAGGTTCGCACTCCCTTCCACTGGAATGGTGGTTTTCTTAGTAATCGCTGAGACTAGAGCATCCACCTTCGGCATCCAGAATATCTCTCGCTCCTCCTGCAGGATAGAGTATAGGTGACACATTGAATAGCCCCCTCATAGAATAGCCTCAGGAAACTCCCATTCTGATTCAAGCATTTTCTTAATTATTTGATGTATCAGAAAGCAGACCTCTTCTCCCTTAAACCTCTGCAGAAGGGGATCCTTGAAGAACTCTTCCGCCACAGCGGAAGGTGGCACAATGTTCAGAGCCGCCATGAGTGACCAATAAAGGCTGCCAGCTCCTCATGACAGAACACTCGGACAGCATTAGGATCTTCCCCTGGGGGAAGCTCTCCTTCTTCGAGAACCAGGACCCCTAGATTGCCCCAGAGGTCTGAGGGCTCTTGCCCCAGCTCCTTGGAGCCTTGCGATTGTGGAGAGTCTTGAGCCAGCCAGGCCCCAGAATCTCCCTTATGCCACTTCAATAACTTCAATGGCGGTGTCAAACTTAAAGGATCACCCTCATGTAGAGACCCAGGGTCTGGCAATTCTGGTATCTGCTGCAGTTGAGGAGAAGGCTCTGCCTGGGAAGACATAGCTTTCTGTCTTTTAAGGCAGTAAGCCTTATGGGGGGCCAAAATAAAGTCCGCAGGGACTCACTAAAACCTGTGTTCTCTGAGCAAGGCATTGTAGGCTTGTCCCCCGAAGACTTTGATTTGCTCTTCCTGCGCTGCAGACCCTGGGGAGAAGGGGAAGCTGTAGGAGACAAAATGGCTGCAGCTCCTGCCGAAACCGCAGGATCAGCGGTCTCTGCCTGAGCCCCTGACAACACAGAAGGAACCTCCATTACCCCAGCTCTCTCCAGCGACCTGCCCTTAAGCGAACAAACGACAATAAAATACTCCTTGGTTCAGTAAATTTGAAAGTAAATTAAAACAAAACTAAACCCACATGTGAATCCCCAAATGATTTTTTGTCGGAAGAGGCTGGAGGCGACTGGAATGGAACCCCAGTCACACCAGGCAGCCTGTTCCCTTTTTTTATATATAAAGAGCGAAAACGCTGTACTTAACTTGTGAAAACAGTCCAATATGGTTTCCTACAGACTAGGAGTCTTTCCTTTCTTTCCTTTTCAAGGCGGTAGAGAATCAATCCACGACGTACGTTTCGGGCTACAAGCCCTGCTTCAAGTGGTCACGCTCCTCAAAAACAAACCGCTGTAGAAAACTTTTTCGAACCACAACCTTCACTGGTTGATATAAAGGGGAAAAGAAGACTTACATTGGCTAATCTATTCAGTCAATCATCCGGGAGCTCCAATCAGCCAAACGGGAGACCCCACTGTCATCGGGGAACCCCTTAGCGTCATGGATGACATCAGAGCAAGCTGAACCATTCAACTTCTTTGTTTAATCCAGAAGGCTGAACCGCCTGTAATTGAAAAATCAATTGCTGTTCTCGGCGCTGCAAGGCTAAAAGCCGATCGCCACCTCTGGGATTTGGAGGAATAAAATCCAATATCGTCCAAGAAAAATCAGAGTGAAACTGATGATGTAAAAGCTCATAATGCTCAACCAAGGGGGCAGATAGAACTTTTTGCCGTATCCGAGATGCATGTTCGCTAAGGCGGACTTTCATTTTCCGGGAAGTCCTGCCAACATAAATCAGAGGGCAGGACTTCCCGGAAAATGAAAGTCCGCCTTAGCGAACATGCATCTCGGATACGGCAAAAAGTTCTATCTGCCCCCTTGGTTGAGCATTGTGAGCTTTTACATCATCAGTTTCACTCTGATTTTTCTTGGACGATATTGGATTTTATTCCTCCAAATCCCAAAGGTGGCGATCGGCTTTTAGCCTTGCAGCGCCGAGAACAGCAATTGATTTTTCAATTACAGGCGGTTCAGCCTTCTGGATTAAACAAAGAAGTTGAATGGTTCAGCTTGCTCTGATGTCATCCATGACGCTAAGGGGTTCCCCGATGACAGTGGGGTCTCCCGTTTGGCTGATTTGAGCTCCCGGATGATTGACTGAATAGATTAGCCAATGTAAGTCTTCTTTTCCCCTTTATATCAACCAGTGAAGGTTGTGGTTCGAAAAAGTTTTCTACAGCGGTTTGTTTTTGAGGAGCGTGACCACTTGAAGCAGGGCTTGTAGCCCGAAACGTACGTCGTGGATTGATTCTCTACCGCCTTGAAAAGGAAAGAAAGGAAAGACTCCTAGTCTGTAGGAAACCATATTGGACTGTTTTCACAAGTTAAGTACAGCGTTTTCGCTCTTTATATATAAAAAAAGGGAACAGGCTGCCTGGTGTGACTGGGGTTCCATTCCAGTCGCCTCCAGCCTCTTCCGACAAAAAATCATTTGGGGATTCACATGTGGGCTTAAGCGAACAAAAGCAACACAGACCCAGCGCTGATAAACAATGGCTCCCTGCACACATCGGACAGAATAAAGCAATACCTGGCATGCATGGAGCCCCGCCGAAACAAGGGAAACTGGCGCAAGCAAGAGACAACCAGCACTGACCAGTCTCAAAGGGAAAGAAATGGCAGCCAGTTGCCCCTCTTACCCCTAACGATTCTCCCCATTTATTTATTTATTTTAAATTGAAGTTTGAAACATTTTACAATGCCCATTAATAGAAATAAAACAACTCATTAATTCTGCCCTAACACATAGGGCATAGATAGCACATTAAATAATACGCATGAATAATACAATACAAGCCCACATCAAGAGAGCCAAGATTCCCCTACAAACAAAATCCATATATCATTGATTACTTGCCATTACAGAGAACAATAAAAAGGAAAATGAACAGATCCAAATAAAGACTCAATTACTTATCCCTCAAGAAAACTTCCAAATGAAAGACCTCAAAGAAGACATATTGAATTCCCTGATAGGAAATAATACATTTACATGAAAATTTGAGGAAGGTGGTGGCTCCCAGCGCTAAAACAGAAGGTTTCAGCGCTAGAAGCGCCCTTCTCCTCATTTGTGTTACTTTGGAAACATCGGGAAATACATTTATTTTCTGGCCACAAAATAGTTTATTCTTCTGTGAAAAAAAGTTACGATCTACTAAAGACACAAAAGTAACTCTTAATGTGGCCTGAGTCGTAATGTTATCAGATGAATTTTCTAAGAACTCAGGCAAGTCTGGGGATGCAACAGAAGATAACTGATCTAAACTTCTATCATCAGGATTTACTACATTATCAGGATTTACTACATTAGGAATTGCTTTATCACAAGGAGGATAATAAATATTTGATATTCATGTCTCCTGCCATCCTTCAAATATTTCCACAAAAAAATAGTCGGTGAAAGGTACTGCGTACAGGGGAAATTAAGGAATCTCAAATTGGAGGCATATTGGGCATTTTCCATCGTCTCAAGGCAATGGTGTATGACCAAACTATCTTTCACAAAAGGAGCATGAGTATCCTGTATTGAAGAATAGGGACTATTCAACGTAACCAATTGATTATTAATAACAGACACCATCCTGTCCTGATCAGTGAGCTTAGCCACCGTGTCCACAGTAAAGTGTAGTTACTCATCTGTAACAGGTGTTCTCCGGGGACAGCAGGAATCAGTCCTCACATATGGGTGACGTTGGCGCCAACGGAGCCCTCATGGAAGCATCCCCCCAGTTTTCAAAGAAAGCCTTTGGGAGATGCCACCATACTTGCGTGGTCCCCTTCCAGCCCAAGGGTGCCATCTTGCTCAGTAAGATGACATAGCTAAAAGACAGCAAAAAATAAAATATGGTAAAGGGAGAAGGGAGGGTTGTGAGGACTGATACCTGCTGTCCCCGGAGAACACCTGTTACAAGTGAGTATCTACGCTTTCTCTGGGAAAAAGCAGGAAGTCAGTCCTCACATATGGGACTCCCTAGCTACAGGCTACCAAATGCTCATAGAGAAAAAATCATGGTTACCCTCAGGGGAAGCTGTGAGCAGCAGCAATGGAGTCTGCAGGAGCAGACTGCAGCAGGACCCGTGTGTCCAATGGGAACCAGAACTCCGGTAGCCTGAACACAGAAGGGTTGGAGGGTAAGAGTTGCCTAGACCCCAAAAAGATTACAGCTTTCGGCCTGGCAAAAAGCACTGTCCTGTTGGAACTCCCTCTGCAGGCAATAGTGAGCTGCGAAGGTATGGATCGAAGACCAGGTAGTGGCCTGGCAAATGTCCACCATCGGGACGGAGCGCAGGTTTGCCACGGAGGCCGCCCTGGCCCTGATACAGTGCACTGTGACCTGGCCATCCAGCAAAAACCCCGCCTGCTCGTAGGCGAGGGTGATACAGTCCACCAACCAGGTAGACAGCGTATGCTTGGTCACCGCTTCCCCCAGTCTGCTGGGGTCACACCAGACCAAAAGCTGAAAAGCTTTACGGTGGCCCTGGGTACGTTGAATGTAGAAGGACAGGTCCAAGGTTACAGTCCAAGGTGTGGAGGACAGTTTCCACCCTACTGGCATGAGGCCCTTGGAAGAAGGTGGGGAGCACCACCTCCTGGTTGAGGTGAAAAGGCGATACCACTTTCGGAAGGAATTTGGGGTGTGTGCGAAGCACAACCCTGTTCTTGTAGAACCTGGTGTAAGGCACCTCTGCCACCAAGACCTGGAGCTCACTGACCCTGCGAGTGGAAGTGAGCGCAACCAGGAACATTACCTTCCATGAAAGGTATCGCAGGTAGCAAATAGCCAAGGGCTCAAAAGGCAGGCAAGTAGGTTGTGCCAGTACGACATCAAGGTCCCACTCAGTCGCTGGAGGGCATACCAGGGGTTTTGATAAAAGGAGTCCCCCCTCATGAAGCGGGGCACCAACAACTGGGCCGAGAGGGGTGTGCCATCCACTGGATGGTGATGAGCCCTCAGGGCACTAAGGTGCACTCTGACGAAGTTCGATTTGAGTCCAGAGTGAGAGATGGAGAAGGTACTGCAGGACCATCTGCACCGGACAGGAGAATGGGCTAATCCCCTGCTCTGCTCACCAGAATGAGAATCTGCGCCACTTGGAGGTGTATGTTTTCTTGGTGGCGGGCTTACGGGAAGCCAGCAGGATCTCCTCCACTTCCTCCGAGAGGTCACCCTTTCAGCAGCCATGCTGTTAGTGATAGGGACCCCAGATTGGGGTACAAGAGAGAAGCCCCCCTCCTCTGACAGCAGCCCTGGGGAGATCCCCAATGGGATGGGAGTCTGATAGCCGGAGGAATAGTGGTAACCACGGCTGTCTGGGCATTGAGGGGCTATCAAAATCAGTGAGGCCTTGTCGTGGAGGGTCCTGAATAACGTTTGGCTATTAGTGGTGTAGGTGGGAAGGCGTACATGAGACCTTCTGACCAAGAGATGAGAAACGCATTTGCCGCCACCCAGGAAGCGTGGGCTTGCCGGGAGCAGAAGCAGGGCAACTGGTAGTTGTCCAGGCTGGCAAACAGGTCTACCCATGGTTCCCACCAGAGGTGGAAAAGCCAGCTGGCCACTCTGGGGTCCAGTTGCCACTTGTGCAGCTGGAGGACCCGGCTCAATCTGTCAGCTAGTGCGTTGTCCTGGCCCGGCAGGTATACTGCCCATAAGAGTATGCCCTGTTGGATGCGTAGGAGCCGAGGGCCATCACCTCACTGCAGAGGGCATGGGACCCCATGCCCCCTGCTTGTTCACATAGAACATGGACACCTGGTTGTCCATTTGGACCAGCACTGGTTGGCATCGTAGGAGGAGATGAAAAGCTTGGAGGGCTAGGTGAATTGCCCTAAATTCCAGGAGGTAGATCTGCTGATTGCTCTCGCCCTGTGACCTGCTGCCCTGGGTGTGGAGTTCTTCGCAGTGGGTTCCCCATCCCAGCAGGGAGGCGTCCGTTGCGAGAACCTGTACAGGGGATGGAATCTGGAAGGGCAACCCTGCCTCGAGGCACTGAGGGTTTTGCCACCAGGTCAAGGATTCCGCCAATTGGTGGGTCACTACAACTCTGTTACAAAGATGGTCTGTGGCCTGCGTCCACTGGTCCTGAAGGCACCGCTGTGCGGCCCTCATGTGAAGGCAAGCATCCGGGGTGACATGGACCATGGAGGCCATGTGACCGAGTAAGCGCAGCAGGAGCTGAGCAGATACGGACGGCTGTCGTTGCATGTCAGGGTCAGGGCCCTGAGCCGGGCGGCTTGATCCCCTGGAAGGAAGGCCTTTGCCTGGAGGGTGTCTAGTCTTGCCTTTATGAACTCCAGACACTGTGTATGGAGAAGGTGGGACTTGGGGTAGTTTATTATGAACCCCAGATTTTGCAGGACCTGGATGGTCCGTGCGGTTGCCTGCTGAACCTCTGAGGCTGTGCATCCCTTTATGAGCCAATCGTCCAGGTAGGGGAAGATGAACACCCCTTGGAGGTGTAGGAAGGTGACCACGACTTCCAGGCATTTGGTGTAAACCCTTGGGGCAGAAGCCAATCCGAAGGGCAGCACCCTGTATTGGTAATGGTTGCCCCCCACCATGAACCTCAGGTACTGCCTGTGGTTGAGGTGAATGAAGATGTGAGTATAGGCATCCTTCAGATCCAAGGAGCACAGCCAATCTCCCTGCTGGAGGTAAGGCAGCAATGTTCCAATAGAGAGCATCTTGAACTTCTCCCTCACCAGTAATTTGTTCAGATTGTGCAGGTTGAGAATGGGCCTTAGGCCCCCTGTTCATTTTGGTATGAGGAAGTACCTGGAGTAGAACCCTTTGCCCCTGAGGTGGTGGGGAACTGGTTCTACTGCTCTGTCCTCAAGAAGACCTGCCAGTTCCTTCAGTAGAAGGTCCTGGTGAAGGGGAGACCTGGGAGGCTCTCTTGGAAAGAAAGGCGGAGGTGTCTGGGCCAAATGGAGGAGGTAGCCCTCCTTGATGATTTGGAAGGCCCAAGAATCGGTGGTGATGGCTGGCCACCTTTAGGCACAGAGAATGAGACGTCCCCCTATGGGTTGCTGACCTCCTTGGGGTAGAAGGGCTATGTCCAAGGAGTCAAACGTTCCCCCTGGCTGGGCCAGGGCCGATGCCTGGGGCTTAGGAGCTTTCTGCTTATGAGGGCCATGCCCATGTCCCTTGGCCTGCTGACCCCGCTGGGGAGCCAGGGAGGCCTGAAAAGGTGGGTAGTTTCTGTAAGCAGCCCCTTTCCTCTGGTAGAAGGGCTTTTTACCTGAGCCCTTCTGTTGGGGATGGGCAACGTTCTTTTTAGAGAGCCTGATCCTCATCATGAACTCGGTCTCTAACTCAGCAGCCGTGTCGGTCATGGGTTTGCCAAAGAGGTTCTCTCCTTGGCATGGGACATTGACCAATTTGTCCTGAACCCACTGCTCAAGGTTGGACAACTGTAGCCAAGCCTGGCATCGGGCACTGATGCCCGCTGCACCTACTTGAGCCGCTGACTTGAAGCCATCATAGGCTGCCCAAGACATAAATTTGGAGCACTCATGGATGGCTTTTGCCAGGTTCTTGAACCACTGCAGGGGTTCCTCGGAGAGACCAGCTGAGAACCTGGTGTGTTCCTTCACCAGATCTCTCAGGTACATGCCTATGTACAGCTAGTATGCCTGGATCTGACCGATAAGCATCGAGCCCTGGTAGCACTTTCTGCCGAGGGCATCCAGGGTGCATGCCTCCCTGTTGGGGGGGCACCGAGGAGTGTGTTTTCTAACTCTTCAGGCAATGCATGACTGACTCCATCATCACCATGGAGATGTGCGGCAGTTGTGACTTCTGGATGACCGGGCTCCGGCAGACTCAATACATCGAATCGAGCCACTTGCTTACCACCGGCACCAATGCCGGTATCTCCCACATGCGAAGCATTAGCCATTTCAGGATGGGAGGAATGGGTAAGTGATTCCCTCGGAGGGGCCTCATATTGGAGGATTTCAAGCTCCTGCATCTGAGGATCCTCCTCTGATTCCGCTGGGAATGCTAGGGCCTTGGACATGTCCTTGGACATGTCCCAAAGTCAAGGAATGCCATGTCCTTGGGTTAGGACCGACATCGGGGCTCCAAAGGAGAGTCCGAGGGGATGTGACGGTGGTGACAGGTGTCCGGCAATTCCTCGTCCTCAGTCTCCCATTTGGAATAGTCCATCGAGGACTCAAGGGAAGGATGGCTTGCGGCGCTTGGGGGCTGATCCCCACCTGTGGCACTTGGAGGCTCCGTGGTCAGTGCCGAGCACACTGGCTGGGGAAGATCTCGGTCCTGTGGAACGGGAGCCGGATCGAGACTGGCGGAGGATCAACTCGAGGCCAAAGGACCTTGAGGATTGGCTTGGCCTCTGGGGACGTCCTCAAGGTTGAGGGCCCAGTGTCTGAGCGGAGAAACCAGTAGCACCAGACAATAGCACACGCTACTGGTCAATGAAGGCAAACAAAGGCAAAAAAACTGTGCTTCAGGGCCGCCATTCTGGACTCCAGGCAAGAAGGCTCTGCAGTCATCGGCACGGGCACCGAGGGAATCTGGCCTGCTGCCGGTTCCTCCAAGGGGGAATCCTTAATGAGGATGGTGTTAGGCGACCGAGGCCGGCCGAGGTAGATTCTTTCTGGGGGCCCTTCAGGTCGTTCCTTCTCCAATCCCTCAGACAAGCATCTAGGACTGCGGGACCTGGCTCGGGGCTTACCTGGCCTGTCTGAATTGTCTAGGGACACTGCCTTTGAGGCTTTCTTCTTCTTCTTGAGTTCCCTCGAGGGAGATCCCCTTCCTGAGGAACCACAGTGTTGGTTGGGGTCTGTGAGGCTACCCCGGGATTCCGCGGTTTTGGAGGAGGCCTTGGCCTTCGGAGATTCCGGGGACTCTGGGAAAAACTTATCGTGCTGCTGCTGGCAGCTCGAGGGCCTTGGTGGACATCTTCTTACAGAGGCCGCATACCGTGGGGTTGTGGTCCGGTCCTAGGCAACAAAGGCAGCAGTCATGTGTGTTGGTCAGGTACATTATTTTGGCACACTGATCACACTTTTTAAAACCACTGGTGGCTATGGGAGAAAAAAGTATCCCAGGAGGTCGAGGACTCGAGGTGCCACTCTTTGGGAAAAAAGGGCGTGGAGGTGCCAAGAAGGAAAAAAGAGAATGAACCCGAGACTCGATGCCGGGGCAGCGGGCTCGGGTGGCAGGAAGAGGACCGGTACACTACCTGAGGAGAGTATGAAACTCAGGTCGAGAAAATCAACTTTTTCCGGGGGAAAGGCAGACAGATGTCTGAAGGGCTTGTCAGAAAAAATGAGACTGAGCAAGATGGCACCCTTGGGCGAGAAGGGGACCACACATGCGTGGTGGCATCTCCCAAAGGTTTCTTTGAAAGCTGGAGGGATGCTTCCGTGAGGGCTCCAAACATACATGAGAACTTACTTCCTGCTTGTTCCCAGAGAAAGTCTGATAGTTCTTTAAGGGAAGATCCAAAAGATAATTCCAAATGATTAATGGCCAACAAGATATCTTTCAGAGAGGCCTCTCCAGTAGGCACTGAAGCAGGCTCAGAATACAAGGTAAAATGTACCACTTTTGGAAATGTAATAACTTTAGATTAGGCAGCTTCTAACGTGGGTAATTGTTGAGCTGATTGGATCAATGCAGTAGATACTGATGGCACATACTCTAACCCTGGAGAAGCACCAACAGTAACTTGAAGTTCACCAATAGAATGGCAGGATGTGGTAGAAACATCCCCAAGTGAGATGGAGCTCAAAGAAGCAACAAGGCCCAGCACCGATGAAGAGGAAGTCACCACAACATGGCGACCCATAGGACCAACCACAGTCATGTTTTTTTTTCTCCAGAGCAAACATTAACCTCTTCTTCCTTTTACCCATGAGCTAAAGACCACTCTGCTTCAAAAGCTCCTTATGTGCTCCAAAGGGGCAGAACCTGCCCCTTTGGAATGCTCCTTCTGACATGCTCGCTAACCGCGTCCCATGGTAGGGGCCATTGTTTAAAGGCCTTATGCTCTGCTGATTGGTAGAAAAAATCTGACTGGAGCACTGCTGACAGCAAACCAGCAACAGGGTAAATCGGGCTCCCCTCCCCGCTTATTTTACTTTTTCTTTATTTTACACTCCGCGGCAGCAGGAGGGGAAAGCATGGAGGAGGGGGAAGGGAGGAACCCCCATTACTGCTGCTCACAGGTACTGGAAACTCCCGGGCTTAGATAAAACAACTAGATTCCTTTAGACCTGCTGCTCACCCTAGGCTGGAAGGGAGAGAAGGGGACCTGGGGCTCCCAGACAGTTCCACCCAGTATATCTGCTGATGGCCGCCCAGCAGGCCATACTCACCACACAGCCACAGAGCAATTCACAAGAACTATCCTGCCTGTTGTCTCCAGGCCAGCCAAAATAATTATTATTATTATGTTTTTTTTTAATTAGTCCTAAACGCTGAAGGGACCTCAGGGGAGTCCACCACTCATGGGCTCCTCACTCAGCTGCTGAGGACAGAGGCATGATCATGGAGTTGAATGGGATCTCTTGTAGTGGGACAGCAGGATTCTGTTATGCTCAGTCCTCAGCTGCTGGTGAGTGGTGACAACACATGCGTAACTGGACTGGCCTGGAGGTATAATTAGGAACAATTTTTAAAAAGGGTTCCAGTGATGATCTAGGAAACTAGACTGGTGAGTCTGACATCAGTATGGGCAAAATGGTAGAAACCATTATAAAAAAATAAAATTACTGAACATATAGTCATGGTTTAATGGGAGAAAGCCAACATGGATTTAGCCAAGAAAAGTCTTGTCTTATTAATCTGTCACTTTTTTTGAAAATGTGAATAAACAGGTAGACAAAGATTAGCTGGTTGATATAGTGTAATTGGATTTTCAGAAAGTCTTTGACAAAGTCCCTCATGAGAGACTCTTGGTGAAATTAAAAAGTCATGGGATAGGAGGCAGTGCACTATCGTGGATCAGGAACTGGTTAAAAGATAGAAAGAAGAGAGTAGTGCTAAATGGTCAATGTTCTCAATGGAGAAAGGTGAATAATGGAGTGCCCCAGGGATCTGGTGCTGAGCACTCTGCTTTTTAACATCTTCATAAATGACCTGGAAATGGGAATAATGAGTTAGGTGATCAAATCTGCAGATGACACAAAATTATTCAAAGTTGCTAAAAGGCAAGAGGATTGTACAAAATAGCAAGAGGGCCTTGATAAATTGGAAGACTGGACATCCAAATGGCAGATGAAATTTAATATGGACAAGTGCAAAGTTTTGCACATAGGAAAGAACAACCCAAACTATGGTTATAAGATGCAAGGTTCCATATTAGGAACCACTAACCAGGGAAAGGATTTAGGAGTCATAGTAGATAATACGTTGAAAACCTCTGCCTAGTGTGCAGCAGTGGCCAAGAAAGTAAATAGGATGCTAGGAATCATAAGGAAAGGAATGGAGAATAAAACCAAGGATATTATAATGCCTCTGTATTGTTCCATGGTGCGACCACACCTTAAATATTGTGTACAATTCCGGTCACCATGCCTTAAAAAGGATATAACAGAATTAGAAAAGGTACAGAAAAGAGCCACCAAAATGGTAAAGGGCATGGAAGGATACCCCTGTAAGGAGAGGCTTAAAAGGTTAGGGCTCTTCAACTTGAAAAAGAGTCAGCTGAGGGGAGATATGATAGAGGTCTATAAATTAATGAATGGGGTGGAATGGGTAAATATAGATTGGTTGTATACTCCTTCAAAAAGACTAGGGGACACTCAATGAAGCTACAGTGTAGCCCATTTAGGACTAATAAAATATTTTTTCACTCGAGTAATCAAACTCTGGATTTCATTACCGGAGAATGTAGTAGAAGTTGTTAGTGCAGCTGGGTTTAAAAAAGGTTTGGACAAGTTCCTGAAGGAAACATCCATAAACCACTATTAAAGAGAACCAGGGAAATCTGCTGCTTACCCTGGGTTAAGCATTGTGGAATCTGTGTTCCTTTTTAGGAACCTGACAGGTACTAGTGATCTGGATTGGCCATCATTGGAAACAAGATACTGGACTTGATGGACCTTGGTCTAACCCAGTATGGCATTTCTTATGTCATACTGGGCAAGCTATCAACCTTAGTTGGGGGAAGGGGGGGGAAGGTATTGCAAAGCAAGAGCTTTATCAACAATTCTATGAACAGATACAGGGTGATTTATTACTTTTGGTCATTAAAAACTTTAAAAGCACTATGTAACAGACAAAAAAGTTTGTTTTACAATTTTTAGAATCAGCCTTGTAGCAGTAATAAATAATTTGTCTAGTATCCCACTTACCATTGTCTGTGCACTTTGATCTTGAAATATCATCTGAAAACTCTACTACAGTGAGAAAACAGACCATTTAAAAAAAAACACAAAATAAGTTTTTAACAGGATGAAGTCAAAGCTTCACATCTTCCAGCAGATGGCAAGATTGCATTCAAAGTCTTTATTCTTATGTGCATCATAGATACCCCTGTTTAGCCACTACTATTTTTCAAGGAGATTTTAGAGGATACATTTCCTAAACGATTGTGCTGATGAAAATGCACCTATATTCTTAATGAACTACTCTGGAAGAAAGTTACTTCTGAGTAGCTAATTGAATAGGCTTATTACTAGGTAAAACCACAATAGCACACAATTGCAAGCTTGATTTTAAATGACTGATGCTAAATTTTCAACTGAAAATGACAGTTCAGGATTTTATTAAAATGGTCAACATCAAGGTGTTATAGTGTTCAGACTTGTTATGACTGCACATCTCCTTTCATTTTCCTATCTTCTATCTCTATGTAATGGGACAAGTTGGTAATGTTGACACATGATTAGGAGCAGATTTCTGCTACTTTATACGGAAATGAAAATCTTCACTTTGGCAGTTAAAAAATAGAATCAGATACTTGCTGTGAACGGAGTACAGACCTTTTATTTTATTTTGTCTTCCCCATGCTGTGCTGTAGGGGTGGATTGTGCTTTAGTATGGTGTAAGAAAGGTTTGCATGGGGGATATTTTCATCAACTTTCGTTCTGCTTTATTTAATTTGAGTTTTTGTTTTGTTTTGTTGCATTTCATGTTAGTGTGCATTATTTTGTTTTAGCACATGTTATCTAGGGTGTGCTAAAAGAAATAGGGTAGACTAAAATGAAACAACCATGCAGGTCCTGGACATAGTGGAAGAGGTCAGCTCTTAGAACAAATACAGGTTATGTGGATTGCTGTTGACAGCATACATGTTTTCAAACGGTTCACTTTGCTTGAATGGACATATCCCTGAGCTCAACTGTTTGAAATTGCATTTGCTTAGTGTGCCTTGTCTCTATCGTTGTACATGCTTTGATTGAACTGCTGTCCTATTTTTTTTTTGTCATAAGCTGCTGAGTCCCACAGTCTAAACATTTCATTTCAGCACTTAATTGCACATTGCCCGATTAGGGGTTTTGGCGTCCAGCAGACCACCTCCTCCAAGTTGAAATGAAAGTCTCGACACCTGCTGAAGAAGCATGAAGTAAAGGAAAACTAAGGAGGGAGACAAACTGGAGAGTAGCAGAAATGAGAAAAGGGAAGGAGAAATCTTAACCAACTATGGCTGAAGTCTTTGATTGTTGCTACTACTCTCATTTTTGTACTAAGTCATTAGAAATTAAATTCATCTGTGCCATTTAATCACAAATTAAAATATTAAAAAAATAATTCCCAGTAGAAAGCAGCTCAAATTATATAAAGCAGTTGACATGAAATAATAATTTTAAAAAGTGCAAATACTTTTTGATGTTTCACAACCTAGAGAATGTCAAATTTGTCAATCAGCAAAAATCTATCAACTGTTGAGTGTAGAATCTCTTGAAAGAAATTCCCACAGTCTTTGATGAACAAAAGAAGACAGAATAATAATTACAAAGCGGTTGAAGTTAAATGTGCAATCAAAGTGATGCCCACAGCTACTGCAGCATGTCGCTCTTTCGCAGCACATTAATAACATGCTGTACCCAGGTGATGTTGGCCTCAATGTAGGAGCAGCTTCAGGGCTGCTTCTTAAGACCTTGCATTTTGCTCTGTCAGATCTGTTCTGAGCACATGATAAAGGAAAGCTCCAGTAACACTGAAAGAACATACAGACTTCATTAAAATATATGTCACTATTAGATAAAAATACATCCAACTTTCATTATGGGTTTCACCAATTAAACTGGTCACTGATTCTCAGGAGCCATTTTATGCAACTGTTATAATAATCCATCCAGATTTTTTTCAGCTGTTTGTTCTTCTTTCCCGTTATTGGATTCATCATGTGGTTTGTAATTGTTCTGGTATTCTTGAAGGATTTTAACTACATCGTGATGACCAAAATGCCTGGCTTCATCTATCGGAGTGTTATTCCACCTGAAGACAGCCAATATAACAGTTACTGGCACGACGGGTAAATAGTCTGCTAATTTTTAGAGCATCAACTGTTTATGAACTATTTGCATAGACAGACTGTGGTATAGGTGGAAAGGTTCCTGTCTCAGAGGATGTACATGTTAAAGTAAGGGAAAAGTAAAGTGTAGTTACTCACCTGTAACAGGTGATCTCCGGGAACAGCAGGGGTGATGTTGGCACAGATGAAGCTGGGTGCAGGAATACTCCCCAGCATCCAATAGGAATGCCTTTGGGAGCATTGCTCCACACACGCATGACAGCTTTTCCACCTTCCTTCCTGGTCTCCTCAGTCAGGTGAATAGAGGAGAAAAAAATACCAGGAAAAAAAAGGGGACAACTTGAAGGGGAAGTGGGCGGGTTGTGAAGACTTACAGGTGAGTAACTACGCTATCTCCAGGAATAAGCAGGAAGTCAGTCTTCACATATGGGACTTCCTAGCCCAAGACAAACAAGTGGGAGAAAGAGTCCTGGTGCAGCCAGTGGTTGCAGCAGGGATCTGACAGACTCAGCCCGTTTGGAGCACTTTTTGCGAGGTAGTCAGATGGGCAGTGGGCAAGTTGTCTAGATTTAAAAAAGGTTATGTAGAACAGATTGTCTGAATTGAGCATCACTTCTGGAGTCTTTATCCAAGCAGTAGTGAGCTGCAAAGATATGCAGTGAAGACCATGTAACTGCTTGGCAGATTTCTGGAACAGAGACTGAACGGAGGTTAGCCACAGTGGCAGCCATGTCTCGGACATTATGGGCTAAGATGTGGATGCTGTAGAGACAGCCCAACTTGCAAATAAGCAAAAGATATGCAATCTGAAATCCAGGTTGAGAGTGTCCTCTTGAAAACTGGCAACCTTAGATGATTTTGGTCAAAGGAGACAAAAAGCTGAGAGGATTGACGATGACTCTTAGTGTGGTCAAGGTAGAAGGCCAACGCTCTTTTACAATCAAGAGTGTGAAACCGCCTCAGCAGAGGAGCTGTGAGGCCTAGGAAAGAAAGTTGGCAGTGAGACAGACTGGTTCAAATGGAAGGAAGTGACGACCTTTGGTAAGAATTTAGGATGTATCTGGAGGACAACTGTATCATGGTGGAATCTGACACATGGAGCATAGTCTACAAGAGCCTGGAGTTCACTAACTGCGGGCTAAAGTTACAGCTTCCAGGAAGAGGACTTTCTACATTAGAAACTTTAAAGCCAAAGTGAGACGCTCAAAGGGGCTGCCCATAAGCTGTGCAAGAACATTTAAATCTCATGTGGTGGGTGGTGGATGGAGAGGTGGCTTGGTCAAGAGTAGACCGCCCATGAATCTGGCCACTAAAGGGTGTGCAGAGATAGGGTGATTCTCTGAGATATGGTGAGAAGCAGCAATGGCGCATAAGTGTACTTGTACTGAGTTGGTCTTAAGGCCTGAGGAGGACGACAGATGGAGCAAGTATTGGAGAAGATCCTGAACTGAACATGTAAAAGGATCTAGTGTTCTCTCTGCGAACACTACAGTGAGAACCTGCGCCACTTGTGTAAAGCATCCTCTTGAAGTCCTAAGTGTGAGAGGACAAAAGCGCTCAGCAGCCAAGCTGTCAAGTGAAGAGTGAGGAGGATGGGGTGCAGGAGGATCCCCTGCTCTTGAGAGAGGAGTTTGGGTACACAACCCAGCCTGAGTGGAGGTGCTTGAGCTAGTTGAAGAAGCAGAGGAAACCAAGGTTGTCTGGGCCAGTAAGGGGCAATGTGGATCATTGTTCCCCTGTCAGCCCGGAGCTTGAATAGTGTTTTTGCAATGAGGGTGAAAAGAGGAAAAACATAGAGCAGATCCTGTCCCCCGTGGAGGAGAAACGCATCTGAGCTCTCCCTGTGAGGAGACTGAATCCTGGATCAAAAGCGAGATAGTTGGGCATTGCAAGGAGAAGCAAAGATTGAGTAGCGGCGTCCCCCACAGGTGAAATATGGATTCTGCCACCTGAGGATTCAGCCTCCACTCGTGCAGATGGAGAATTCAACAGCCTGTCGGCTAATTGATTCTCTGCTCCTGGAAGGTATACTGCATGAAGGTAAATTCCCCGAGAGATTGCCCAGTTCCATAGGTGCATCGCCTCTCTGCATAAGGGACGAGTGCCTGTTCCTCCCTGTTTGTTGATATAGAACATAGCCACTTGGTTGTCCGTCTGAATGAGGACTGAGCAGCCCAATAGGTGGGGAGAGAAGATGCAAATGGCACTGAAGATTGCTCAGATTTCCACGAGACTGATGTGAAGGGAGCTCTCTGAAGCAGACCATAATCTCTGGGTTGCGAGGCCATTTAGGTGAGCCCCTCAACTGTGCTTTGATTCATCAGTGGTCAGGGTACACTGTGGTGCAGACCATTGAAAAGGTAACCTTACGACGAGGTTCTCTGGTGTGCCCTAACATTGAAGGAATGTTCTCAGCTGAGGAGAAATGATGACAAGATCGGAGAGGTAGCCTGTGTCCACTGTTGTGATAGAGTCCATTGTCCCACTCTCATTTTGAGATGGGCATGGGGTACAACATGGTCTGCCAAGGCCATGTGGCCTAAGAAGCGTAGGAAGGTCCGTGCAGTTACTGATGTTTGCTATTGGACCTGGGTGACTAAAGTAGTTAGCTGGAGATGTCTGTTGTCTGGTAGGAAGCTCGTGCCTGGATTATGTCCAGTCGAGTTCCTATGAACTCAGGTTTCATCATAAATTACCCAAAGTCACACCTTGCTCCAATTCAAAATCTAAAGTCTTGTAGGACATGGATGGTTTGTTGTAGGGTGACACTGACTGATTGAGAAGTATCTGCCCTTATCAACCAGTCGTCTAAGTAAGGGAACAGAAAAATCCCCAAAGTTTGAAGATAAGCTGTGATGACAGCCAGACACTTTGTGAAGACTCTGGGTGCTGAGGCTAGTCTAAAGGGAAGTACTCGATATTGATAATGATTGTTCTTAAATACAAATCTGAGGAACTTTCTGTCGTTTGTGTGAATTAGGATGTGTGTATAAGCATCCTTGAGATCCAAAGAGTATAGCCAGTCATCTGGTTGGAGGTAAGAAAGAAGGGTACCAGAGAGATAATCTTGAACTTTTCTTTGATAAGAAATTTGTTGAGATTTCGGAGATCTAAGATAAGCCTGTGGCCTCATGTCTTCTTTGAGATTAGGAAGTATCAGGAGTAGAAACCTAGGCAGTGCTGAGATGGAGGAACCTCCTCTATTGCTTCCTGCACAAGCAAAGAGCGTATCTCCTGTTGAAGTAAGGAGGTGTGATGGAGATCTAAACAGGGCTGGCCCACAAAATGAGCAGGTGGAAGATCTCTGAATTTCAACTGGAGGCCCTGACTCACTAGCTGTAATGTCCAGGGGGTCTGAGGTGATGATGACCCAGCGGTCTGCAAAATGCATTACTCTCCCTGGAATCAGCTGAGGAATGGGAAATCCTATGGGACAATTGGCCATGATCCTTAGGAAGGAGTCAAAAACTCTGTGTAGGTTGAGTTGCAGATGCAGGTTGAGGTTTGGTAACCTTGGGTTTCCGAGGCTGCTTTGGGCCTTGCTATTTCTGCTGTTGTTGTGGAGCAGAATAGGCATAATATGAACGGTGGATAGTAATGCCTCTTTTTAGGGTAGAATGTCTTTTTTAGTAGCAATCATCTTTTTGGAAGAATCTGCTGTCTTCCTTGAGATCCTCTTCATGGTGAGGTCATCCGTTTCTATCTCCACTGCCTTCTCCCTCCAACTCTGGCCAAATAGATATTCTCCATTACAGGGTTGATCAATTTATCCTAGACCTATTGCTCCAGGTCAGATGCCTGGAGCCAAGCTGTCCTCCTAGCAGCAATGCCAGCCACAACAGCCCTGCTGTTGGCTTCAAAAGCATCTAAGGCTGCTCTTGTCAAGAATTTTGATGTGTTCTGGGCATGTCCGACTACTACCTGATGAGGTGCCTGTTTATCAGAAGGCAGCAGGGTGTTGAACTCAGGTTCCTCGAGATATCTCTAAGGAACATGCCCATATAGAGCATTTAGGAGTCAATTTTGGAGGATAACATTGTGGCCTGGAAAGCTTTCCTTCCAAAGGCATTGAGCGTCCTTGCCTCTCTTCCAGGAGGCACCGAGGAGTGATTCTTTTGGTTCTTAATTCTCCTCATGGCAGACTCAGCCAACATAGAATGGTGAGGGAATAGTGGCTTCTGGAACCTAGTAGAGGGAGGAACTCTGTCAAGGGTGTCAAGTCTCTTACTGACCGCAGGAGTTGATATAGGAGATTCCCACATCCAAGTCATTCGATTTTTAAGGATGCTATACACCGGGAGGGTTGCAGCCTCCTTCGATGCCAGTGGATACTGAAGAATATCCAGCTCTTCAGATCCTTGGTTCCGTCTCGGTAGCTACCGAGACCTCTAGAGCAGCTGCCATATCCTTAATAAAGTCCTGGAAGGTTGTGTGCTCAGATGGTGACCGTCATCGCTCATAGGGAGGTGATGGATCCAATAGCATTTCCCGTAGTGGATTGGAATCGATGGATTCCTGGTTGGAGACTTCAGAGCCAGAATCGGAGTCCGGTGGGAAATCAAAGTAGTCTCTATCCGGGCCTCAATACCTCCGATGGTCTGAGGATCCAGGCGGTTTGGATGTAGACAACATTGGGCGAGGTGGCTTTGAAGGCCTCAATACTGGCTGCTCTGCCGAACAGTGCAAGGTAGGTGACGTCTGTGGAGCTGTACCGATGGTTACATCTGTGTCAGAGGTATCGCTACTGGCTGTAGTATACTTGATGACTTTGCTGCCACCTCCGCTAATATCGCTGTGATGCTCTTCTCAATGGTGATGACATGCTCATCGAGTGTTGGTATTGGGGAAGGAGTGGCTCCAGACACTATGGCCTGGGCTACAACTCCCGATGCCAGTATCAGGGGCTCAGCTGAGATTGAGTCTCGGGGGCATCCTCGAGCTCCTGTAAGGCTTTGGAGAGTGAGACCTCCCACCGGGGCTGTTTAGCTGGATGATCTACATCGGAATGAGGTGAACGTCAGTGTCTATTCCAGCACTTGGTGTCCAATGCCAATGTTGACCTCGGGGTGAATGAATGGGACCTCGATGTCAAAGCAGATGTCTTCTTTGTCTTATGCGCTGGAGATTCCGAGCGATGCTTTTCATTTTGTCTAAGTGGCGCCCAATGTAAATTTTGGAGAGAAAAATGAAGAAAAAAATGAAAATATATGTAAAAGAAAAGAGAAACAGGATCAGTGTAGTTACTCACCTGTAACAGGTAATCTCCGGGAACAGCAGGAATTGAGTCTTCACATATGGGTGACATCGACCCACACAGGGAAAGCTTTTGGGAGCATCTCACTGCGCCTGTGTAGCTGCCTTCCCAACTCTCCCTCCTCAGTTGAGTTTGTAGTTGAGTTTGTAGTTGAGATAAAAGGAGAGGAGAGAGAGAGAGAGAGAGAGAAATACAACTCCTAGGGGAGGAGGGTGGGTTGTGAAGACTCAATTCCTGCTGTTCCCAGAGTTCACCTGTTACAGGTGAGTAACTACGTTATCTCCAGGAACAAGCAGGAATGTAGTCTTCACATATGGGACTCCCTAGCTTGGAGATGCCAGAGAGATGATGACCACAGAGTGAGCTGTGAAACACAGGCCTAAGTAGGTCATGTATCCTCCAAGGATATCAGGTATCAAAACCCCGGACGGGGGGTAGGAGTTGACCTAAGTCTGAAAGAGATGCTGGAGAACAGCCTGGCCAAACGAGGCATCCCGGCAGGAGTCCTTGTCTAAGCAATAATGAGCCGCAAAGGTGTGGACGGAGGACCAGGTTGCTGCTTTGCATATCTCATCAATCGCCACTGAGCATAGATTTGCCATGGAGGCAGCCATTGCTCGCACATTGTGTGCTGTGACATGACCTTCAAGGGAAAGTCCTGCACTCTCATAAGCAAAAGATATACAGTCTGCAATCCATTTTGGAGTGTTCTTTTGGAAACTGGTAGACCTAGCTAACTGGAATCAAAAGCAACAAAAAGCTACGAAGCTTTCCTGTGCTGCCTAATTCTCTGGAGATAAAAAGCTAAGGCACGTTTACAATCCAGAGTATGAAGGTTTTTTTCTGCACTAGAGGAATGAATCTAGGAAAGAAAACAGGAAGGTAAACCGACTGGTTTAAATGAAAAGGCGAAACCACCTTTGGCATAAAGTGAGGATGAGCCCTAAGGACTACTTTATCATGGTGAAACCGTGTATAAGGAGGGTCAGCCACTAAAGCCTGGAGCTCACTGATGCATCTTGCAGAAGTGAGGGCAATTAGGAAGGTGACCTTCCAAGACAGAAACCTCAGAGAAGTAGTGGCTAGGGGTTTGAAGGGTGGCTTCATAAGCTGTCCAAGGACAACGATGAAGTCCCAAGCCAATGGTGGTGGCCTAATGGGAGGCTTGGTTAA
Organism: Ichthyophis bannanicus; assembly: GCA_033557465.1. Taxonomy (NCBI): domain Eukaryota; kingdom Metazoa; phylum Chordata; class Amphibia; order Gymnophiona; family Ichthyophiidae; genus Ichthyophis; species Ichthyophis bannanicus. Next base: position 918,822,921 of record CM066034.1, read on the forward strand.
GAGTAGGCCCCTCATGAAGTACGTTACCAGTGGCTGAGAGGAGACAGGCTGGTACTGTCCATCTAAGGGTATGTGAGATGCCACAATGGCATTAGGTGGACTCTTAACAAATTGGTTTTGAGTCCAGAGGACGAGAGGTGGAGGAGATGTTCAAGTAATGCTTCCACCGGAACTGAAAAAGGATTACGATCCCTTTTTGAGCACCAGATTGAAAAACATCACCACTTGAAGGCGTAGGAATGCCTTGTGGAAAGTTTCCTTGAAGTCAATAGGATATCTCTAACCTGTTGAGGGAGTGGAGGAGTAGCCTAGTGGTTAGAACACTGGCTTGGTAACCAAGCAACCAGGGTTCGAGTCCCACTAGCACTCCTTGTGGCCTTGGGCAAGTCACTTAACCCTCCATTGCCTCGGAAGAAAAGGCCTGGCAATCTGCTTCCGGTGACACTGCCAAGAAAACCCAGGAGCTTCTGGGTCACCAGGAGTCGGGACTGACTCGAAGGCACACATTGCATTTGCAACCTGTTGAGAGAGATTGATGTCCTGGAGTGCTATGCTCTCAGCAGCCATTCTGACAGATGTGGGGACTGCGAGTTTGGATGCAGCAGTGTCCCATTTTCCTGTGATAGGAGATCCGGAGCATATCCCAACTCTAGAGGTTTGGCTTGAGAGAGACGCAGAAGCAGAGGATACCACATTTGTCATGACCAACGCGGGGCTATGAGGATCATGTAGCCCCTTGTCTCTCTGGAGTTTGAAAAGAGTCTTGGGGGATAAGGGGACTGGGAGAGTAGGCATATAGGAAGTCCTCACCCCAGTGGAGGTGAAAAGCATCCACCGCTTGACTGTTCTGAGCAGGGGTTCTGGAACAGAAGCGGGGAGGTTTGGCATTCTGAGGGCTTGCAAACAGGTCTATATCTGGGGTTCCCCAGATTTGAAAAATTTGAGTGATCTGGTTAGCACGGAGAGACCAGTCATGAGGCAGAAGTACTCGACTGAGTTTGTCTGCCAGGGGATTCTGTTTACTGGGGAGATACACCGGAATCTGATGGTGTATGGCGAAAGGCCATAGATGTAGGGCTTCATTGCACAACGCTTGAGAACCTGTTCCACCTTGCTTGTTCACATAGAACATGGCTACTTGATTGTCCGTCTGGACTAGAACTGTGTGGGAGCGAAGGTGGTCTTGGAACACACTGAAAGCTTTGTGGATGGCTCTGAGTTCCAATAGATTTATGTGAAGTCGTGCTTCCTGTTGAGTCCAAACACCCTGAGTGAATAAGGATATGGGTATATGCATCCTTTAGATCTAGAGAACAAAGCCAGTCCTGACTCTGGAGATAAGGGAGAAGAGTTCCGAGAGAGATCATCTTGAATTTCTCTCGGAACAGATACTTGTTCAATTCTCTGAGGTCCAGAATGGGCCTGTATCCTCCTGTCTTCTTTGGGATAAGGAAGTAAGGGGAGTAGAAGCCCAGACCCTGTTGAGAGAGTGGCACTTCCTCTATCACACCCTGTGCGAGAAGGTTGGTAATCTCTTGAAAACAATCTCTTGAAACAGAGTGGCGAAAGGAGGCCGAGAGCTGAACTCTCTTGGAGTAGATTGAGGGGGCATACTTTGGAAGTGAAGTTTGTACCCCTCTGCTACTATGGAGAGAGTCAAATGTTCTGATGTTATCTGGTGCCACCTGTGGGCAAAGTAACAGTCTGCCTGGAATGTTGACTGGATCTGGGAACTCCAAAGGTAGGGGAGTTAAGTTTTCTAGAAAGAAGTGAAAGACCTTGAGGAGGCTGGATCTGCTGAGTTGGCTGAGCCCTGGGGATCTGAGCCTTATTTATTATTTATGTATTTATTTAGCTGAATTTATATCCCGCTTTTCACCGGGTCAAAGTGGTTGGGGGATACATTTAACACAAGGGGATATGAGATACATACACGGAACATGGGCAATGGAGGGTTAAGTGGCTTGCCCAAGACCACAAGGAGCACCTGTGAGACTAGAAACCCCAGTCCTTCTGGCCCAAGGTTGCTATCCTCTAGTGGGATTTGAACCACTGACTTTCTGGCCTGTGGTATCTTGCCCCAACCACTAGGCCACTCCTCCCCTTCCTTCCTTTGCTGCTTCGGTTGCTGCTGTCCCTTCTGGGAAGTATGGATCGGACAGTGCACAGTGTGGGTATAAGAAGGGTAATACTTCTTTTTCTTGTTGAAAAAAGGCTTCTTTGTAGCCTTTTTCTTAGCTGGGTTGGCAGTGGTTAAGAACATAAACATAAGATATGCCATACTGGGTCAGACCAAGGTCTATCAAGCCCAGTATTCTGTTTCCAACAGTGGCCAATCTAGGTCATATGCACCTAGCAGTTTCCCCAAGAGACACAAGTTCCACAATGCTTGTACTGGGTCAAGCATTGATATCTTCGGTCACTTCTTAATAATGGTTTTATGGACCTTTCCTCCAGGAACTTGTCCAAACCTTTTTTAAACCCAGCTACACTAACAGCCTTTACTACATCCTCCGGTAACAAATTCCAGAGTTTGATTACACGTTGAGTGAAAAAATATTTTCTTTTATTAGTCTTAAATAGTTTACCCTGTAGCTTCATTGCATGTCCCCTAGTCTTTCTATATTCTGATAACATAAACAATCGATCTACGTTTACCCGTTCCACTCCGTTCATTAATATATAGACTTCTAACATATCTCCCCTCAGCCGTCTCTTTTCCAGGTTAAAGAGCCCTAACCTTTTTAGCCTTTCTTCATAGGAGTATCCTTCCATCCCCTTTACCATTTTGGTGGCTCTTCTCTGAACCATTTCTAAAATCGCTATATCCTTTTTAAGATACGGCGACCAGAATTGCACACAATATTCAAGGTGCGGTCTCACCATGGAACGATATAGAGGCATTATAATATCTTTTGTTTTATTTTCCATTCCTTTCCTTATCATACCTAGCATTCTATTTGCTCTCTTGGCCGCCGCTGCACACTGGGCCGAGGGTTTTAACATGGTATCCACAAAGACGCCTAAATCTTTTTCCTGGGTGGTGGTTCCTAATGTGGAGCCTTGCATCGTGTAACCATAGTTTGGGTTGTTCTTCCCTAGGTGCATAACCTTGCACTTGTCCACATTAAATTTCATCTGCCATTTTGATGCCCAGTCTTCCAATTTATCAAGATCCTCTTGCAAGTTTTCACAATCCTCTTGGGTTTTAACAACTTTAAATAGTTTTGTGTCATCTGAAAATTTGATCACCTCACTCGTTATTCCACTTTCCAGGTCATTTATGAATATGTCAAAAAGCAGCGGACCCAGCACAAATCCCTGGGGTACACCACTATTCACCTTTCTCCATTGGGAAAATTGGCCATTTAGCCCTACCCTCTGCTTTCTATCTTTTAACCAGTTCCTGATCCACAATAGTACACTGCCTCCTATCCCATGACTCTTTAGTTTTGCCAAAAGTCTCTGATGAGGGACCTTGTCAAAGGCTTTCTGAAAGTCCAGATACACAATATCAACCGAGTCACCTTTGTCCACCTGTTTATTCACTCCTTCAAAAACACATAACAGATTAGTAAGACAAGATCTTCCTTGTCTAAAGCCATGTTGGCTGTCTCCCATCAGGTTGTGACTATCTACATGCTGAGTAATTTTATTCTTTATGATGGTTTCTACCATTTTTCCTGGTACTGACGTCAGGCTCACCGGTCTGTAGTTTCCCGGATCACCCCTGGAACCCTTTTTAAAAATTGGTGTTACATTGGCGATCCTCCAATCTTCAGGTATTAGAGATGATTTTAATGATAGTTCACAGATTACTGATAGCAGGTCTGCAATCTCATATTTCAGTTCTTTCAACACCCTTGGATGTATACCATCCGGCCCAGGTGATTCGCTACTCTTCAGTTTATCTAATAGTTGTAAGACATCTTCCCGATGTATCGATATTTCCTTCAATTTTTCCGCACCTTTAAATACCACTTCAGTCATGGGTAACATCCCTACATCTTCCTCAGTAGAGACCGAAGCAAAGAATTCATTCAGTCTTTCCGCTATTGCCTTGTCGCCTCTTAGTGCTCCTTTAACCCCTTTATCATCTAATGGACCAACTGACTCTCACAGGTTTTTTGCTACGAATGTATTTGAAAAGGTCTTTACTTCGCGTTTTTGCTTCCGCAGCAAGCTTCTTCTCAAATTCTCTCTTTGCCTGCCTTATCAATGCCTTGCATTTGACTTGCCAGTGCTTGTGCTGTTTCCAGGTTTCGTCGTTTGGCTCTTTTTTCCATTTCCTGAAAGATGCATTTTTGGCAACAGCCGCCTCTCTGACCTCACCTTTAAACCATGCTGGCAGTTTTTTGGACTTCCTTCCACTTTTCTTAAAGCATGGAATACAGCTGGTCTGGGCTTCCAAGATAGTATTTTTCAACAACACCCAAGCTTGATGTACGTCTTTAACCTTTGCAACTGCTCCTTTTAGTTTTTTCTTAACTGTTTTCCTCATTTTATCATAGTCTCCCTTTCGAAAGTTAAAAGGCAGTACTGTGGATTTCCTTACTATCCCTCCTCCACTAATTAAATCAAAGGCGATCATGCTATGATCACTATTGCCAAGTGGCCCCAACACCCTTATCTCTTGCACTAGATCTGGTGTTCCACTAAGGACTAGGTCTAATATGGCTTCCCCTCTGGTTGGTTCATGAACCAGCTGCTCCAAGAAGCAGTCATTTATTTCATCTAGGAACTTTATCTCCCTAGCATGTCCTGATGTGACACTGACCCAGTCGATACCGGGGTAATTGAAATCACCCATTATTATTACTGCGCTGTAACGTTTGTTAGCTTCCTTGATTTCTTTGAGCATTTCATCATCCATTTGGTCATTCTGGCCAGGTGCTCGATAGTACACCCCCACTGCCATTGCCTTCCCCCTTTTATATGGAATTTAAATCCATATAGATTCTACAGCAGATTTTGTTTCCTGCAAAACTTTAATCCTTTCTGAGTCAATACCCTCTCTATCATAGAGCGCAACCCCTCCACCAATTTGATCAGCTCTATCATTACGATATAGTTTGTACCCAGGTATCACAGTGTCCCACTGGTTGTCCTCCTTCCACTATGTCTCTAGAAAGCCTATTGAGAGTGGTATTCTTGGAGTCTAGCTAAGAAGCCTTGTCCTGCCAATCCTTACCAAAAAGGTTTTCTCCTGTGCAAGGAATGTTCCCCAGCTTATCTTGCACCTACTGTTCAAGATCGGATGCTTATAACCAAGCAATCCGACGTACACGGATGCAAATAGCAGAAGTTCTGCTAATACACTTAAAGCAGTTAAAAGTTGCCCTGTTCACAAATTTGAAAACATTCTGGGCATGTTTTACAAGTGTCAGGTAATCAACCCTCTTGTCATCAGGGAAAAGAGGAGCCATTAGTTCTAAATCCTTAGCAACTTCCCGAAGGAACATACCCATGTAGAGTATTTAAGAATTTATTCTGGCCGATAACATGGAGGCCTGAAAACATCGACAACCAAAGGCATTGAGAGTTCTCGCCTCCCAGCCCGGAGGATTTGAGGAATGTGTCTTAGCACTTTTGATTCAATGCATTGCTGATTCCACTACCATGGAATGGTGTGGCAACTGTGTCTTCTGGAAACTGGGACACTAAGGTACCTGGGTACATAGTATCGAGCCTCCGAGAATGTGGAGAGATAGTTAAAGGTGTCTCCCACATTCTGAGCATGAGGTCATGCGGTATCTGGTGAATAGGGAGGGTAGCAGCCTCTTTGGGGGCTGCTGGATACTGAAGAATTTCAAGCTCTTCAGCTCTCGGTTCCTTCTCCGAGGTCACCAAAATGGAGAGGCCTCGAGCCACGTCCTGTATAAAGTCTTGAAAAGACATGTCCTCTGGAGGAGACATACGGTGTTGCGGGGAAAGAGAAGTATCTTCCGGGAGAGCTCTCATCTCCCGGGTACCGGTCAACTCATCAGACGAGTCTGAATCAGAGGACTCGAAGTACTGGCGGGCAGGGTGCTCACGCTCAGCACATCTACGGTACAGATCAAAATCGGTATTGGAGTGCCTCGGTACCGTACCCACAATGCCGGACACTGATTCTAGGGCTTGCATGGGTGGTAGCTTGGAGAGCGGCGCAACGGTCAATGCAGACATATTCAGTACTGGTGTCGGTAGTGATGGCTGCGGAACCGATTGCAGAGACTTTAGTGGTACCAAAGCTGCTAGCAAGGCTGCTAAACTCCACTCAATGGCCAGGATATGTCGATCCATGGAGCCAGCCGATGCCTGGGTATCGGTACCAGAACTGCGGGCCACGACCCCTGAGCATGGCACCAAGAGCTCTCCAGAGGTGGAGGCCTTTGGAGCATCCTGGGACCCTGTTAATGCTTTGGAGGCAAGGAACTCCCGTCGGGGTTGTTTGGCAGGTGTGTTCCCTTCCAGGGCAACGTCTAAGGCATCTCGATGCTTAGAAGGAGATCTACCCTTGGAAGACTGGCCAGCCTTCGAGGAGTACCTGGGTTTCGATACCTGAGATCCATGGGAGGAAGATGAAGCTCTTGACGACGTTGATGCAACCGACAATGCTTTGGTGGCAAAGAGGATGCCGAATTTCGCAGCTCTATACTGCAGGCCCCTCTTTGTCATCCTTCCTGAGGAGAAGACATTCCGACGGCTGATGGTCTGGTCCCAAACATTTGAGACACCAGTCATGGTAGCAGAAATGGTACTGCTACATTTGGAACACTTTTTGAAGCCACTAGCTGATTTATCCATCTTAAAAGGAAAAAGGGGGCCTAAGCCCAAAATGGTGCCTAAGCACCTGGAGGATAACAATACCCTCCCCCCAAACAATGCCGGTGCTAGTGTCAACGGGAAGGCAGATGCAACCACAAAAAGAACTAAATTTTCTGCGATGACAGGAATTGCTCCCTGTCGGCTCCGCGGAAAATGAAAAACTGAGGAGGAAGAGTTGGAAAGGCGAGAAGGCAGCTACGCAGGCGCAGTGGGATGCTCCCAAAAGCTTTCCTATAGGACGCTGGGAAGCGTTCCGGTGCGGGTTCCGTTGGTGCCGATATCACCCATATGTGAAGACTACATTCCTCCTTGTTCCTGGAGATCAGAATCGACAGGAAGTCGAGTCAGTTGATGGGAAGGCTAATACTGAAGTATTCGATGATACCACTGTAAAAATTTTAAGTCTCTTCAAGTGGTGAAAAAAGGACAAGGTCCCGACGGCTCCACGGAAAAAAGATGACTAAGGAGACCAGGAGGGAAGGTGGGCACGCATGTGTGGAGCAACGCTCCCAAAGGCATTGCTATTGGACGCTGGGGAGTGTTCCCGCATCGGGCTTCGTTGGTGCTGCCCATATGTCAAGACCGATTCCTGCTTGTTCCTGGAGATGGAGAAGTAACCCCCTGCACTACTTCAGTCATCGAATATCACTGTCAAACTACATAACCATTCAAAAGATCCTTATAGTATTTTATTGCTCTCATCGCAGAAAGCATAGTTACTCACCTGTAACAGGTGATCTCCGGGAACAGCAGGAATTTAGTCTTCACATATGGGTATCGTCGGTACTGACGGAGCCTGCATGGGAATGCTCCCCAGCGTCCAATAGGAACGCTTTCGGGAGCATCCCTCAGCACATGCGCGCTGCCTTCCCGCCTTTCCAACTGTCCCTCTTCAGTTAGGTTTGTAGCTGATTGAAAGGATAGAGGGAGAGAGGAAAGAGACAGAGAGATAGAGAGAACAACTCCTAGGGGAGGTGGGTGGGTTGTGAAGACTAAATTCTTGCTGTTCCCGGAGATCACCTGTTATAGGTGAGTAACTACGCTATCTCCAGGAACAAGCAGGAATGTAGTCTTCACATATGTGGACTCCCTAGCTGAAGATGCCGGGGAGATGGCCCCAGGAAGCTGCCACCTATAGTGAGGTGGGCCATGCTTCCTCCCATGGATCTCTGGCATCCCACCAGGGTTGGTGGGTAGGAGTTGAATTAAGTCTGAAAGAGATGTTGAAGAACAGGCTGGCCAAAGACGGCAACCCGACGGGAGGCTTTATCTAGGCAGTAGTGGGCTGTGAAGGTGTGCACCGAAGCCCAGGTGGTTGCTCGACAGATGTCATTGATAGACACAGAGTGAAGGTTAACCATAGAGGCTGCCATGGCTCTCACATTATGCACTATGACATGGCCTTGGAGAGGAAGACTCTTACGCTCATAAGCAAAGGATATGCATTGTGCAATCTATTTAGATAGAATTCTTTTGGAGACTGGAAGTCCCAAATGACTAGAATCAAAAGCAATAAAAAGTTGAGAAGACTTTCTATGATGCTGTGTTCTTTGTAAGTAAAAAGCCAAGGCTCTTTTACAGTCCAAAGTATGAAGGTTCCTTTCTGCCTTAGAGGCATGAGGCCTCGGAAAGAATACAGGAAGGAAAATCGATTGATTTAAATGAAAAGGCGAAACCACCTTTGGCATAAAATGTGGATGAGTTCTGAGAACAACCTTATCATGGTGAAACCCTGTATAAGGAGGTTCAGCCACTAAAGCTTGCAATTCACTAATGTGACGTGCGGAGGTGATTGCAATCAGGAAGATGACCTTCCAGGATAAAAACTTTAGAGCTGTAGTGGCTAAAGGTTCAAAGAGCGGTTTCATGAGCTGTCCCAGAACTAGATTTAAATCCCATGACACCGGTGGTGGCCTGATGGGAGGCTTTGTTAATAGAAGACACCTCTTGAATCTCGCTATGAGTGGATGAGAGGAAATTGGCTGTCCATTTAGAGGCTTATAGGAAGCTGCAATTGCACTAAGATGGACTCTTACTGAATTGGTCTTTAGACCAGAATTTGATAAATGAAGTAGGTACTCTAGTACCGATTCCAAAGGTATCACAAGGGGGTTTAAGCCCTTTTGAGAACACCACATAGTAAAACGTTTCCACTTAAAGGCGTAAGAACATCTTGTGGAAGATTTTCTAGAAGCTTGAATGATATCCTTTACCTATTGGGAAAGGTTAAGATCCTGCAGGTCTAGGCTTTCAGCAACCAGGCCCTGAGATGCAGGGACTGGGGATTCGGGTGCAACAGCATCCCGTTCTCTTGGGAGAGAAGAGGTCTGGAGCACAGCCTAACTCCAGAGGTGCAGCTTGAGAGAGATATAGGAGCAAGGGATACCACGTTTGTCGTGGCCACCGTGGCGCTATGAGGATCATACAACCTCTGTCTCTCTGAAGCCTGAAGAGTGTTTTGGGGATGAGGGGAATGGGTGGGAAGGCATAGAGGAAGTCCTGACCCCAGTGAAGGAGGAAGGCACCCCTTGCCTGGCAATTGTGAGCCAGAATTCTGGAACAGAACCGGGAAAGTTTGGCATTCAGTGGACTTGCAAAGAGGTCTATGTCTGGGGTCCCCCAAATCTGAAATATCTTTGTCACTTGGTCTAGGTGGAGAGACCATTCGTGAGGCAGCAGTACTCGGCTGAGTTTGTCTGCCCAAAGGTTTTGAATGCCTGGAAGATATACCACGAGAAGGTGAATTTGATGCTCTCTGGTGAGGGCCCATAGACATAAAGCTTCATTGCATAACGACAGAGAGCCTGTTCCACCCTGCTTGTTCACATAGAACATGGCTGCTTGATTATCCGTTTGGACTAGGACTGTCTTGTAGCTGAGCTGGGCATGGAATACTCGAAGAGTAGGATAGATTGCTCTTAATTCTAGGAGGTTTATGTGAAGACAAGCCTCCTGAGGAGTCCAGGTACCTTGGGTAGAGAGATGGTGCAAGTGTGCTCCCCAACCCACCTGTGATGCATCTGTTATTAGGGTGGCCTGGAATAGGGGTTGTTGGAAAGGAGACCCCACTAAAAGATTCTCCAGTGATTGCCACCATTGTAGGGACAAGATCAGTCATTGAGAGTTTGATATCATGTCTTTGTGGATAGGGTCCACTGGGCTGCTCGCATGTGGAGGCGAGCATAGGTAACTACATGAACTGTGGATGCCATATGTCCCAGTAATTGTAGCAGTTCTTGAGCAGTTAGGGAGGATTTTCCCGCTGCTTGAGAAGCTAGTTGCACTATGCGAAGACATCGGGGATGTGGGTGGAAAGCCCTTGACTGTTATCTAAACAAGCTCCTATGAATTCCAGGGACTGGGAAGGAACAAGTTGGGCTTTTGGGAAGTTTATTACCAATCCCAAGTATTGGAGGATTCGCATTGTGCGAGACAGTGCAGAGCTGGCTTCTGCAACCGTGGGGGCTCGAATGAGCCAGTCGTCCAAGTAAGGGAAGATGAATATCCCTAGGGTTCGCAGGAATGCAGCTGCTACTGCCATGCATTTTGTGAATACTCTTGGTGCTGAAGCCAGATCAAAGGGAAGAACCCTGTATTGGAAGTGTTTTCCCTTGAAAAGGAATTGTAAGAATTTTCTGTGATCCGGATGGATCAGAATGTGAGTATATGCATCCATTAGATCTAGAGAGCAAAGCCAACCCTGACTTTGAAGGTATGGCAGAAGAGTTCTCAGAGAAATCATTTTGAACTTTTCTCAGAACAGATATGTGTTCAATTCTCTGAGGTCTAGAATGGGTCCGTGTCCTCCTGTTTTCTTTGGAATAAGAAAATAGGGGGAGTAGAACCCTGTACCCTGTTGGAGAATGGGTACTTCCTCTTTTGCTTCTTGGGCAAGGAGTGTTGAGACTTCTTGATCCAGTAAATTGTCTGCAGAGGTTTGGAAACTGAACTGTCTTACGACTGTAGGAGGGGGCATGCTGTGAAAATGAAGCTTGTACCCCTCTCCTATAATGGACAGAGTCCAATTTTCTGCTGTTATTTGGTGCCATCTGTCGGCAAAATGACACAACCTGCCTGGAATGTTTAGGGGTTCTGGAACCTTCAGAGGCAGGAAGGCCAAGCTCTCTAGGAAGGAGTCAAAGCCCTTGAGGGGGCTGAGCCTCTGGAGCTGATTGAGCTCTCGGGCCTTTTGGCTTCTTTTGTTGTCTGGATTGTTGTGTTGTCCCTTTTGGGCAACGTGACCCTGACTTTGCCCTTGCCGGGTATAGGATGGATAAAACTTCCTCTTTTTGCTGAAAAAAGTTTTTTTATAGGGTTTCTTTTTGGCTGGAGTGGCTGTAGATTTTGACAATCTGTCTAAAGTGATATTGTCAGCATCTATCTCATTAGCCTTTTCCTGCCAATTCTTGCCAAAGAGGTTTTCTCCTGTGCAAGGGATGTTTCCTAATTTATCCTGTACCCAAATCTCCAAGTCTGATGCCTGAAGCCAGGCAATCCAATGTGCACCAATGGCAACAGCAGAAGTTCTGCTGATGCATTCAAAGCAGTCAAAGGCTGCATGATTTACAAACTTGGAAACGTCTTGAGCATGCTTGACAAGTGTAAGGAAGTCTTGTCGTTTGTCATCAGGGAGAAGGGGGGCTCATAAGCTCCAAATCTCCTGTGACTTCTTTGAGGAACATTCCCATATATAAAATATATGAGCTGATTCTAGCTGAAAACATGGAGGCCTGAAAAGTTAGACGCCCAAAGCCGTCAAGAGTCCTGCATTCACGACCTGGAGGATTGGATGCATGTCTTTTTGCACTTTTCATCCTACACATGGCTGACTCCACTACCATTGAATGGTGTGGCAGCTGAGTCTTTTGAAAGCCAGGACATGGTGGAACTCGATACATGGTATCGAGTTTCCTAGAATGAGGAGATGTGGCCAAAGGTGTTTCCCACATTCTGAGCATCAAATCTTGAAGAATTTCATGATGGGCAGAGTGGCTGCCTCTTTGGGAGCCTTAGGGTATTGGAGAATTTCCAATTCCTTTGCTCTAGGTTCCTTTTCAGAAGCTACCGTGATTGAAAGGCCTCGGGCCACATCATGAATAAAATCCTGAAAAGACATGTCCTCCGGAGGAGACATTCTGCGTTGAGGAGTCTTCCGGGAGAAGCACTCTCGTACCTGCAGAATTATCAGAGTCCTCGCAATCGGAGGATTCGAAGTATCTCTGATCCTGATGTTCATGCAAAGCATGGTACTAGTATTGATCGAAGTCGGTACCGAGTTGGTCTGGTACCGATCTGTCAATGCCAGAAAAAGTCGGCCTGGGAAGAATTCCCACCGGGGTCGGTACCGTCAGTGCTGATACTGGCATCGGTATCGATACCGGTGCCCGTTGAACCGTCGGTAGCAGTGTCAACGGTACCGCAGCTGAAAGGAGAGCTGCAAGACTGCGTTCGATAGCGAGGAATCTCTGGTCTATCGACGCTGCCAATGCCTGGGTGTCGGTTCCGGTAGAAGTGGCCGGAACCCTTGAGCATGGCACCAGTAGTTCTGCCGAGGTGGAGGCCTCGAGAACATCCTGGAGCCCCGTTGGTGCTTTGGAGGCCAAAACCTCCTGCCGGGGCTGTTTTGCCGGTGTAATTTCCTCAAGGGCAATGCCAATGGCTTCTCGATGCTTTGAAGGAGATCTATGCTTTGAGGACCGACTCTTATGTTTAGTTACCTGAGATCCATGGGAGGAAGACGAGGCTCTGGAACACGTTGATGCAATGGACATGGCATCTGAAGAAAAGAGGGTATCGAGCTTTGCAGCCCGGTTCTGTCTTCCTCTTTTAGTCATTCCCATACAAGAGAGGCACTCTGATGGAGAATGGTCAGGGCCTAAACATTTGAGACACCAGTCATGGGTGTCGGTGATGGAAATGGTACCGCCACACTTAGTACATTTTTTAAACCCACTAGCTGGTTTTTCCATTTTTTCAGGAAAATGGGGCCTAATGCCCAAAATGGCGCCTAGCACCAAAAAGAAAAAATTTCTGAAGAGAAACAGTTTAGAAAGTATATATATATATATATATATATATTGTCATGAGGTAGCGCTGTCAGAGCCCATGGAAATAGGGAACTCTGAGCAAAACATAGCTGACAGCTCAGATATACACGTGGAAAAAGGTTACCATAGGCAACAGATACAAGCTGGGTCGCGAGGTGTAAGGGAATGCCCAGACACAGGGCTAGCTCGGAACTCATTAGGAAATGAGGGGCAGCTGGGTAGGGGCGGAGCCCAAACAAACACCACGAGAAAGGCAGTTAAAACTCACTCACCTGAGGGTAGTGGGAGAGCCGTTGAAGGAACGTTCAGACAGGGAGCTGTTGAAGGAACGTTCAGAGAGAGAGCTGCTGAGAAAGACACATTGAGAGAGAGAGTTGCTGGGGAGAGAAGCCAAAGGAACATTTGGAGAGAAGCCTCACGAGGGAAACACAGAACTGTGGAATCCAGGAGGGACTGCTTTGAGGAGCAGGGCACGGCTGTCCAATATCCCCGGGAACCTTGCTACGGAGGGAGCAGAGGTGGTAGTCCGGTGGCCAGGCTAAGGAGAGCCAAATTACCCAGCACAAGGTACCAAGCAGGGGATAGTTTTTACCCTGAGGAAACTTTTATGCCAGGAAAGCAGCTAGCAGAGAAACACAGTGAAAGGCTTTCATACAGACGGAGCTCGGCTCGGCTGAGAGACCAGGAAGAGAGAGTGCCAGAGGGTAGGCGTATTAACCCTAATAGAAGAGGTCCAGAATACAAAGAACTACCTTGCACTTACCAGGAACTGTGTAGCTCTCCTGACGGTGATTATAGTGAATGTGGTAATTACCCATTCCCCTCTAGTTCAGTGGAGGAGGGGAATGCTCTGAGTTACAGGGAGGGACTTTGCAATCACAATGGAAGCTTTACTCTAGGGGAAAGTTGTTCCGATAGTGAAGAGATGCAATATGAACCTTATGAGGAATCCTTGAATGGCAGTGATATGGACTGTACGTACACTATGGCTGATGCCATATCCTCCCTAAGCTAGAGTGCTGTGAAAACTGTTTATAAAAGAAAACAGGAAGAAGGTGTTTTTATGTGAAAGGGACTGTTTTCTTTTTCCTTCTGTTTGTTACAAAAGCTGAAGTTAAGCCAAGTTTTGTTCCAGCATTTCTTTAATTTTGATGCCAGATGAATGGTCTGTTTTCCTTTGTTTCAAATGCTAAAGATCCAATCCCGGACGGGGAATAAAATCCTGTATTATAACCTTACACTTGGTCTGCAACTACAATTCTTTGACTGGTGTTTAGAACCACAGGTTCCAGAAGGCATTGCAAAGCCTTCTCACAATACTCTATAGCTACTAGAGTACTACCCCACTGAAGTACCCACGCCGCTGGCCTCTGGGGACGTTGGTGGGTGACAATATATATATATATATTTTTTTTTTTTGAAAAGAAGAAAAGAGAACTGGCGGTACTGGTAGGTGTCGAGTGAAGGCAGATGCGACCACAAGAAAACAAGTTTAAAGAAGAAATTTTCTGCGGTGACAGCGTATGTGTCCTGTCGGCTCCACGGAAAACAAAAAACTGAAGAGAGACAGTTGGAAAGGCAGCGCGCATGTGCTGAGGGATGCTCCCAAAGCGTTCTTATTGGATGCTGGGGAGCGTTCCCGTGCAGGCTCCGTCGGTACCGACGATACCCATATATGAAGACTACATTCCTGCTTGTTCCTGGAGGTAAGGGTTTATCAGCCATGTTTTTTTCTGATTAAGTCAAAAGGTATCAGTAAAGGCAAGAACCAGCTTCTGACGTGTAAAAAAGTCTCACATGAGGGGACCCTATAAGAAGAACTCCCTAAAAAGGTATGTGTGGAGGGAAGGAGGGAAGGCAAGTACCTTATATGTCAATTTATATGATGCCCTCCTGCAAAATGGACCAAGAGCAGCTTACAACTTAGCCAAAACGAAATTAAAATACAGAAAACAGCAGCATACATCAAAATAATTAAAAAAAATAGCATTTTGATCTGTGCCTGTGTGTGTAGTGTGCTAAGAGTTGGGAGTAAGACAGGATGATAGCTTGAGAAAGGACTAGAGTGTTTCTCTTTGCTCAGTGGTAGGCTCTGATAAATATACACCTTCTGTCTATCCAATTTATAACCCCCCTCCCTCCCACTCCTGAAAGGCTACAAAGCAGAGTATGCAATAGAAATAAGGCCTGGATAGCAGATTAATGCTCTCTACATTCCTTGTGGTGGGCTCAGAATTGGAAAGTATAGGAGATGACTAGACAGAAGAGCAGAGCTTCTCACTGTAGGGAGGAGTGGCCTAGTGGTTGGGGCAAATTACCTCAGGCCGGAAGGTCGGGGGTTTAAATCCCACTAGAGGACAGCAACCTTGGGCCAGAAGGACTGGGGTTTCTAGTCCCACAGGTGCTCCTTGTGGTCTTGGGCAAGCCACTTAACCCTCCATTGCCTATGTTCCCTGTAAGTATTAGTGTATGTGTCTCATATCCCCTCGTGTTCAATGTATCCCCCAATTGTGTTGTGACCACATTCCTTGAAGGATAAGGTGGTATACACAGCTGTCTAAATAAATAAATAAAATAAATAAATACTCCCACTGGTGGTAGCTCTGAGATCTGGTTTAAAACATCAATATCTGAGCTGCCAAAGCACCTGGTGATGGTCACTTTCTCATGCATGGTGAGTCAGAAAAGTTATCCCATCATAGTCAGGAGATTATAGAGGTGTTGATTATTCTGTGAATTGAGTTGAGAGGGAGAAGATCCTCAAATACCAAGAAAAGAAGTCAAGAGATCAAGAAAATGTAGCAGAAAGCACAGAGGTGTTTCCCATGATGCTGGGTGTCACAAATAAATTAAAAGGAATTTCCAGTCACAAATTGATAAATTGCCTATACATTGATACATCTTATAAAACTAAAACATTTCCTCTTCCTTAAATATCTCAATGACAGCTCCGAACATAACCCCCAGGCGAATAGCTTGAGTGGTCAAACAAACAGACCCTCATAACAGGCCAACTTCTCAATGAAATAACAAGCAGTTCCAAGTACTATTGTACCACCTTTGTATATAGTTAACCATGATATCCCTTATCAGATAACCCTCCATTGTATTTAGTTTCCCCTATTTCGCCAAGTTATACTTCCTGTTAAATGTAACTGACCAGACATATGTAAACTGTCGGATGTTTTCTGTTCAATGTAAACCGCGCTGATGTCTAATAGTGCGGTATATAAGAATTGTTAATAAATAAATAATAAATAAATAAATAAACTCCAAAAGGAGGCTCTCTGTGGCATGATGCAAGTGCTATGGTGAGTGTTAACAGTAAATTTGAAATACTTAAAACATATTTTATATACGCTGGCTTAGAAGTGAAGTTCATTGCTATCATGGGATGCGCTAACTAACCCATCTAGAGAAATTGCCCCCAGGAGATTGTGTAGATGTGCTCACATCCTCTCTGCTTACTTCAGTGGCGTAGAAGAATAACCTAATGGTTAGAGCAGTGGGCTGAGAACCAGGAAAGCCAGATTTGAATTCCACTGCTGCTCCTTGTAATTTTGGACAAATTACTTAATTATCTATTGCCCTCCAAGGGATAGGAAAAATACTGACTGTACTTGAATATAATTCCCCTTGGGCTACTCCTGAAAAAGCATGAACTGAATACAAAATCCCTTCCCTTCAGCTCCTTGCAGTCCTGAGGGCCCAGAGGTTGATAATGGGGATAGTTCAGGTGAAAACCACAAATGATACTATCAGACATCCTAAGCAGCTGGATCTAACATAGATGGATCTTGCTGCCAACTCTTATCCTTGTCATAGTATCATTCTATGAAGCAGGCAAACACCACAGAATTTTATTTTATTTTGGGGTTTCTGTACTTTCAGGCCAATGCAGAAAATGTGGCCTTTATGTACAGATAATGCAACTTTTAGACACAACTACCGCCACAGCCAAATGCAGTAGACAGATGTGCACAGCAAAGGAAAAGCTAGGGCACACATAAGGCCAAGAGTATTTAAATTATAGGTAAATGAGCTGCATGTATTAAAATGGCATGCTAATATTGTCTGTGTCCACTGCAGAGAAATGCATAGAGGATTTTGTATCCAGCCTTAGCGCCTAGTCTTGAGGTGGCTTAAACATCTAGTGTGTGCCCCCGACAGTATTTTGATGGCATCAGGGGCTTTCCCTGATGCCTGCATCATCTGAGGGGAAGTTTGACAAAATACTGGTACCCCAGACAGAAAGCAAATCCCTGGTCGCCCAGAGGCTCCGATCCCCCCCACCCACCCAACCAAAAATGACCCTGATGGCCCAGCCACTTTCCCTCAGATGATCCAGGAATTGCGGAAAGCCCCCATGCCATCAAAATACTGTCAGAACACACATGCAGATCAGCCATGTGGTGCCCGTTTCTCTGGGAGGGCACGCCAAACTTGCACATCTGTGCGCATGTGTTTGGGTTGCTCTCCCAGTTTAATCCTGCCATATGTGTCACAGTTTAATGCGTGGCTAATTTGCATATGAGCCCCTTTCTGCATGTCGGTGCTGAAGTCGCGCACGCTATCGGTGTGCTGCAAAGAGGCATACAGAGTTTATAGCGCGTGACTTCAGTGCAGGCTTTCTGCACCGACCTGTTTGTATGTACTCCATGAGACTCTTCCTCTCTTTCCTTTTGGTTTTTGAAAGCAAAGGAATGCTCATGTTGATAAAAATGATGGGTCCAATATTCAGCGGTGGTGGCTAGTATATCTAAAGTGGCTAGCTGCTGCTGCTACTGAACTTTAGACCCAAATATTCAATACCCGGGCCATATTTGGCCACTGGCATTGAATATCCAAGTCAGCTGGATAGCAATGAAGCTAACCGGGCAGCGGAGATATTCAGCTGCTGTGCAGTTCGCTTCTGTGGTGAAAGTTAGGCCAGCCTTTAAAGTGCCTAACTTTTGCCACATTGTGATAATCAGGTAGCGGCTAAATATTGCCGCTGCCCAATTATCGCTGTGTGCCACCCTGAAATGCCTCGATGCAGTCACTAATATCCCATCCAAGGCAATTAATGCAGCCAGCAGGTCTGCTCCGTTATTCCCTTTAAATATTGGGCCCGATGGTTTTACTCTGGGGATGAACACAGTTAAATGGGGCAGCATCTAAGTATGAATCTCTATAATTAGCCATTTTAACTGGGGAAGAATAGATGCTAAATGGAGATATTGGAAACCACATACAGAAAAAAGAAACAAACACAGAAGATACTACAATGAAAAATAAATATATACTCTTGATCCAAAACTCCACCTCATTAACACCATCATCTTTACACCAAACTGATCAGATGAGGTATAAAGAAACACACCTGTCTTTAGGAAATGGATTCACTTTGCAGGCTTCCAGCAAGAAACGAACAACCTCCACATGACCTAAAAACAGTAAGAATATTATTAAAACAATCATTTTGGAATGGTCCGATAGCTGAATGCCAAGATGTCTGCCCCGGGTTCAATTTGCCATCTGGCTGGGGTTTAGGGTGCTGCAGAGACAGCATTCCAGGGGTGGAAAAAAGCTCTGTCATCACTTAGAGTCCATGTTAGCTGGGTTGTAGGAAGGCACATACCAAGGACTGTTGTTAAAGATGTCTGGTGTTAACAGGGAGATGTAAATATAGGATAAAACACCTCTTAGTAGATATGAAGACTGATGGTACTAAAGCCCAGAGAGGTCAATTCCAGTTAAACTGGCAGTCCGTAATTCAGGAAGAAATCTTCTGGACTAAAAAATCCCATAAGGATATTTGTTACCCAAACAATGATGCAGAGTATAAGCAACTTGGAGCCTTTACCTTCTGCAGCCGCTACATGCAAGGCTGTGCGAGAATCATAGTCCCTCTGCTCCATGTCCATTGCAGACAAAGCAAACCTGAAAAGTTACGCACAATAAGAACATCAAAATGCAAAGCAATTCACTGCATCATTATAAAAACACTGTAGAAAAAGAAAGAGATCAACAATCAAAAGATTTGTCTGGGTAACGTTTGGAGGTACTCTAGGGCTATGATTTGACCTTGGCCAGATAATCCTGATAGCACTACGCATTTAAAGTTAACCAGACAAGTTCGGTTGTCAGCAGAGGCTATTTTAAATTTAACTGGATATCTTTATCTGCTTAACATCAACTGGGTATATCAGAAGATGCCCCATAAGGGAGTTTATGGGGCTTCCTTCAAGTCATACAGTGAAAATGGCAGAGTTGGGATGCTAGCGAGTGGGTTCTTAGGCTACCCTACTTTGGGTTCAAATGCTAGACTAAAAGCTACGTGAACATTCGAAGATTTTGTTTACCTTCTGAGTGCCGACACATCGCCTGTATAGGCGGCAAACAGTATGTTTATTACAGATTTCACCTGTGAAAGAAAACAAATTGAAAAGGAATGTTTTATTTTCTTGATCAATCTTTTAAAACAGAGCAGGTACCCTGGAGCATCTATTTCATTTTATGGATCATTTTTGGATTTTTTCCCCAATTTACAAAACATTTTTTCAGTTCATTTCACACATTCATTTTAGTAAATAATTTAATGTGCATTTGTATGTTAATTTAATGCACATTAATATATACTGTAGATTAACGAGAGTTAACTTGATTTAGTGCATGCTAATTTTTTAAGGAATGCTGATAAACTGAATGTGCAGCAATAAACGCATATCACTAACAACAATCATCAAGAGACCTTTACTGTCCCTTAGAACAGCAATCGTGGAGGGTATGGGAAGGTAATGAAGTGCATTTTTAACACCAACTAGGGAGCAGGCACAGATTTCTCAATGACACGGACACCATTGATTCCATAGCTCAAGCGAAGTGGAAACAAGTGTTTGCAAAACTAAAATGCCTTCTGAATATTCCAATAAAAGTAACTTACAACATGTTCTTTATCCCAAAGTTTGTGTCATCCGTGCAGGACTAGGCTACACAAGCCAAAAAAACTATGAGTTCTAAGTGAAGATGTACAGAATTCTGTCTAGAGATGTAAAACAGTAGTTCACTGAATGAAGGCATACTATGAAAAGAATGAGAACATGCAGAATGTTGATCATAATGTGATATTAGAGATTCTAGAGTCCTGGCAGACAGAGGAAAAGGGGCCTCACAGCTCACTTGCCTTCTTCACCTTGGGACACTCCGTGGGGCATTGATTCTGCTTGCCATCCCCTAACACCAGCCCTGATGTGATATTTAGTAATCAAGATAAGAAAATCTCTCTCACTGAAAATAAATACGTCACAGAAAAGCAGTGGAGATTTTGAAGAGGTGTAGCTTAGGTTTAGCGCAAGGGTTGTCAACTCCAGTTCTCAAAGGCTGCAGTTTCTGACTTTCAGACCCAGGGCTCGCTTACAGCTTAAGAGGTGAGCCAGTGAGGCACTGGGCTTATGGTACCTAAGCATAAGGGCACTGAAAGTCTGCTTCACCAGCTCACCCCTTTCACAGCTGCAGGAGCATTTTCCTTCTCTCCCATGGCTGTACTGCTGTGGTAGGCGAAGGCCTATGATCCATGCTAATTGAACTAAACAGACAGGCCTAAGCAGCTTGACCTGAAGCCTGTAGTTAGGCCCAGAGGAATGAAAACCCCCCTGAATGATGACACCATAGAATTGAAACTTAACTCAGCTTAACTGAACATAGCTAAGCAGAAACGAAACTTAGAAAAGACAGAAAACAGCTCTAATTGGTATTGATAAGGATGTGAGAAGCTTCTATGGAATTAATTAACTGTGCTGAAAGAAAAGTTACAGTGCCCTGCTTCCCATATGTTTTAACTAGCTGAGCGACCTTGGAGGAGAGATGTAACAAGTTAGAGACACTGACCATTGTAATTGGGACTAGAAGGGGGGGGTGAGCAGGTGCTGGGCCCAGACCAGAGTCCCAATTGGATAGCCATATCAGTACCGGGACCAATAGAAGGTGTACGAGGGGTTACCGGGACCAATGAAAGGTTTGCCTATGTCTAGAATGGGAAAGAAAGCTATAAAAGTTGTTTTACTAGAAACCATTGCTCAGCCATTTTGAAATTGATTATTGCTTGAGCCTGTGCACATTAAACTGGCTTGGATCCTTGAAAAGACTCCTGGTTTTATTTATTGCATGCTTATCTGCTGCTACATTTCTTGGTGCGTTGGCCGGGAAGTGCGAGTGGTGGATGGTGTTCAAGTGAATAAATCCACGTACTTCGCCTTGAGGTTTGGTCCAGTTGGAACCATGCCAATCCGACGCAGGAGAATTTCCCTGGGCCCACCGATCCTCTTGTATCGAAGGGGGTTCTGCCTGGCCTCGGCAGGCACTGGGTCCAGCTGGCCAACACCTCCGACCCGGGGGAGTCCAGGATCCAACTCAGAAGCTAGTGAAGTATCGGGGACCGGATCCGGTAAGTATAGTTTTGAAAACCTGTCTAGACAGATGAGTTAGAACTGCAGTTTGAAACTTGTGAAACTTTGGTAAGAATTTGAAACTTGTAACTTGTAATCTCGAGAACTTGGAACTTGGAATTTGGTAATGAGAGCACTGATTCCCTCTCAAGGACGGTCCTATTAACCTTGCATGAGTATGCGCGAGGTGAAGCCATCGTCCTTTTTGTTTGGTAAGACTTAAGTCAACCTCGTATGCGTATTCGCGAGGTCCCTACATGAGTATGCATGGGGAAAAATTTGTTTGAAAATCCTTGCATGAGTATTCGCGAGGTACAGCTGTTATAGAGAATCATGATTCAGCCTAGTCAGAACAGACAGGACTGGGTTTTTTGGGATATGTTGCTAGCATGATTGTGAAGCGTTTGATGTGTATTGTCTGCCCTACTGTGTATCTGTTTTTTTGTTCTCTGTTGAAACCACGAGTTTCCCTTCTGTTATAAATGTGAGATTATTCTGTTGAGTAATTTGTGACAGTTCACTGATTAAGAAATTGTATTAATCAAGCAGAACGAAGACCCAAAACACCTAGAGTCACTTTAGAAATCAAAAAGCTGGTCTCACCCAGTTCGCTGTCCTACTGCACAGTGAAAAACTGACAGGGGGCGTGTCTGAAGGAAAGAATGTACAGTGTCTTTCTAACCCTGTGCAGGCTTAAATCTCAATGCTGTTAGTTTGTGCTTATTTCAGGACAATTGTACCTGTTTTATTCAATATGTTTTTAATGGTGATGTTCCTTCTACTATGGTCAGGTATTATATACCATTCAATAGGAATATTTAGTCAAAATTTTAGTTTTGAAGGTCGAATTAACCTCATCGGAGCTCCGTAAACTGTTTTTAGTTATATTCTCTGCTTTGTCTGTATTTTTATTGTTACTTTTCAGAAATGATAAACTAAGCAAACTGTTTTTGGGTTTATTTCCTTTGACTTATAAACCTACAAAGTAATTATTAGATCACGACTTGACACTGATTTAAATTGTTTTTTCTGGCATCTCTCTGTGCGTGTGAATGAGAAGTCTCTTTTCATGAGCACAGTTCAGTTGTTTCCCAGCGAGCAGAGGGGTGTAGCTTGCAGAGAAGGAAAAAAATGTGTTTTAAGAGACAGCAACTCTCGGTTGAGAGGTCTCCCGTTTATTTAAAATAAAGGATTCATTCAATCAAAGTTTAAAAAAAAAGTTTATCTTGCGGAGTGCTTGCACCAACCTTTTTATGAACAAGTATAAGTCATTTGAATGCATGCTTCCCCAAACTGTACGATTTAAGGTAATTACTTTGAATTGTTAAACTCTGTACTAATTACTAATGAACAAATCAGTTAGCTACACTGACCTTTACAATATTGGCTTTTAAGATAAATTCATCTGTTTTTCCGTATTTGAAAAAAGGGAAAGGTGTACTGTACTTTATGAAAAATATCCGGAATGTCTTTTGAATATTTGCTTTCTGAACTAAAAAAATAATAATTTATTTTGCAGAGACATGCTGATTACGGCTGGCAGCTAGTTGCTAAGTATTTTTATTCTAGTCATACGTAACAGATATGTCCCGTCATATTGTAGCAGCACCCTAATATTAAGAGCCATATTTCTTTCTATTGGAATAGATGTTATAACATGTTGCAAAAATAATAGTTTTTTTATATTTTTAAGAACTGTATTTAAATTATGGTAATAAAAATGTCTCTGTCCCAATTAGGAATGTTATGTGAAAGGGAGTGGTTTCTGCTGTTCACCATATTTTGCCCCAGAATCTCTAGATATCCTGTCCCATCAGTTTCTCTCTCTGTAAGTAGCTCCGTTCAGAGTGCTTAAGGGGGGGATGGGGCCCAGTCCACTGATGATGTCACCCCCCCCCCGGTGGGCGTGAACTAATGTGCCCACAGCAGAGAAGTAAATGAAAAAAAAAAAGAAGAAACCTCCCGGATAGAGCGTTGCTAGGAGAAACAGTGTGGGCCTAGGACAGAAGGGGGGGGGGGGGACTCCTCCCTGCAGATTCCCTAGTTTGCCAGCCACCTCCGCAGCAGGGGGATGTGCACCTCCTCTGGACCAATAGTGAAAGTCAGCTGACCAGACTTGTTTAGAACTGAAAAAAACTGCATTATACACTGAGAAGTTTTAGGACTTGATTGAACTAATGAACAGAGATTACAGAAAACTGGATGAATTTGCGGGCATAATAGTTAAATGAAAGTTGATCAGAAAAGTATGTGGATTGTTGAAGAGGGACAGAGAAAGTAAAAATTGTAAGATGGAAAAAGAGAACAGATCTTTTTTGCTGATATTTTTAGTTGAATGATGTGGAGGAGGTTTTCCTAATCAAAGGAGCAGAGGAAGTGAAAAACTGGGTGTGAGTGCGCCCATTACAGAGGAGAAAGACATTAGAGAAGTGAATGCCCGTATCTTGACTCCACCCCAGGAGGGGAGGAGGGAGTACTTGATTGCAGAGTCATAAAACAATAAACCAAGCACAATGTTTTAGTAGGAGAAGGAAGTAGCTATAGAGTAAGTGGCAGCTAAAGAGGGCTACAGCATGGATAAAGACTAGGCCAGATGCATCACCACTATCAGAGCTACTGGGGCTAAGTCCGCAAAACCTTTCCTGCAGAACCGCATGTGTGAACTAGGGGGACAGAAAATAATGCACCAGTTCCTGTATATGCCTGAGTGCCTTATTCCACTTTTGGGGCCGAGATCTGCTTGCAAAGCTTCAGGCACAGATATCCTTTGCTGAAGAGGGAGAAATACAAATGACTGTGAACCCAGAGCCTGCTGGATTGATGGTGCTGACTGTTCCCCGAGAAGAAGAGTAGCAGTTCTATAGTGCATCTCCAGTCAAGTCAACAAGTTCCTGTATACCTACCAACCTTATAGCCCCACCTGGAGTATGGACAGAAGATAATCCACCTGGCCTAGCGAAGAACATAGCCCCTGTCATTGTCACCCTCAAGCCAGTCAAGAAGCCTGGGACAGGTGGCTACCGCCCAGTGCAGGATCTAAGAAGAATGAATGATGCAGCTGAAACTATACAACCAGTGGTACCAAAATCCTTATATTCTCTTGGAACTGATCTCTGCTGAAGCTATACATTTCATCATTCTGGACTTAAAAAGATGCCTTTTTCTGCATACGCTTAGCCCATGACCCCACTACAGGAAGGCGGGGCCCACGCACCTGGACAAGATTACATCAAGGATTCAAGAACTCGTCTCACTCAGCAAAAGATTTGACAAGTTATCCAGTAATTCCAGGAGAAAGAATTCTACTGCAAAATGTGGACAACTTGCTTATAACCACCAACTCAGAAAGTGAATGTCTACAAGCCACAAGTGAACTCTTGCACCTTTTTAATGAGGCTGGATACAAAGTCTCAAGAGCCAAGGTGCAATTATGTCCAACAAGTTAAATACCTAGGATTCCCGTTGTCCAATGGAATTCGATGCCTGGGACCCTTACCAGAACGCAAAGCAGCTGTATGCAGTATTCCTACTCCAACCACCAGGAGGCAAGTGAGAGCCTTCTTGGGTGCCACAAAGTATGTTGTATATGGATCCCCAATTTTGCGCTGCTAGCAAAACCGTTGTATCAAGCTATCAAAGGAATGGAAAAGTCTGCATTGGAATGGGGACTTGAACAGGATGCAGCCTTTTGATCTTTGAAAAAAAAAACACTCTGATGTTGTCACCAATTCTGGGTCTACCAGATGTCCAGAAAACCTTTCAGTCTCTATGTTCATGAGTCACAAGGAAATGTTCTAGGAGTGTTGACTCAATCTCTTGGACCTTATTTGAGAAGCTGTTACAGCTACAGCCTTCCTAGTAAGCAAAAACGAAAGAAAAATCCCTTTGAGACAGAATCTTCAAGTTACTGTACCACACTCTGTTCTAACCAATATGAAATACAAAGGAAAATAATATCTAACAAATATATTAATGTTGAATTATTAGATTATGTTGTGTGAAAACCCCAGATACAACTGAAGGGTCAGTCAAGCTTTCAATCCTGCTATGTTGTTATCAGTTAGTCTTGATCCCCTGATCATGACTGTTTAGAAATTATGGACACTGTATTCTCAAGCCGCCTGGATTTGACTGATGTCTCTCTGGAGAACCCTGAACAGACTTTCTTTGTGGCTGAAGGCAGTTTCATCATCAATAGACATTGTTGTGCTAGATATGCAGTGGTGACCCCTGATTTGGTAGTTGAGTCCTCCGCCCTGGCCCCAGAAACTTCACCACAGAAAGCTGAACTGATAGCCCTCACTAGAGCACTAACAATAGGAAAAGAGCCCTGTCTAAATGTATACCCAGATTCCAAGTATGCCCTTACAACCTTGCATGCACATGGGGCCCTGTACAAAAAATGAGGGTGGATAACCTTAGGAAGCAAGTCCATTAAGTATAGCCCCAAGATATTGATATTAACAGATACATACTGCCTATAGATCTCAGAATTTAGGAAAAGTAGAATGTATGAATAGAACCCTGAAATCTCAGTTGTCCAAACTTTGCGAAGAGGTTTACCTGAAGTGGCCCCAGGTTCTTCCCATAGCCCTTCTTAGGATATACTTAGCCCCTGCTAAGTCTTTAGGAGTTTCCCCTTTTTGAGATTCTGTATGGGCAACCCCTGCCTATTGTATAGGAAATAAAAGGAGATATGAGACAGATAGGATCTGAAATTATTAGACATGAACTATTGGTTTTAAGTTCTGTTTTGCAGAGTCTTCATACCTGGGTACAAAATCGATTACTCATCAATTTGCCTGAACCCCTGCATCCTTTCAAGCCTGGAGTCTCGGTGTGGATCAAAGAGTGAAGAAGGATACTGTTAGCCCCGCATTGGAGGGGACCCTATGTTGTCATCTTGTCAACTCCAACTGCAGTAAAAGTCGCAGAATTTGAACCTTGGATCCATCATAATCAAGTGAAGCCAGCAGCTGCTCTTGAACCTGATCACTGGACTACTGTACAGCATCCTGAGACTCCATTGCACCTCACCCTACGACAACAGCCACGGACCTAAGACTTATTGGTCCCTCAGAAACTGCACTATTTCAAGACTGTCTGTTTATCTGAAAGTAAGCTTCGCATCTGGAAAAAAAAAACTGCAATCATCAGAAAGAGACTGTTGTGTTAAGAAATTGAATCTTCTAAGAGACTGTGTCTAAATACTCTGAAAAGACTGTTTTGATCTCCTAAAGAGTGAACTGCTCTAAGGAAGCAATAATTGCCTAAGAGACTATGCTATGATATTGTAAGAAATTGAGACATCCCAGAGGACAGTGATACTTTGGAATCTACAGCCCTACTTCTGCCACAAAGCTGGTAGGTCTACGTACGGCAGAAGCTTGAGGATCTACAATCAACCCTACATCTGTTATCTGTTGTGGAAGTCGACAGTTCCACCAATTTTCCAGAGACTATGCCCATTATGAATTCTTATTATTGCTTTATTCTGGCAACAGTTTTGGGGTGCTTTAAAATGACTTTTGCCCTACCCCCTTGTGCAGCTTGCATACCACCACCAGAACAGGACAAAAGATCACTCTTTCCATGAAATCAGACTTTGACGTTCCTCCTGCCACCAGAACTTATTTCTTGAATTAGCAGGAGCAGTGGCATTCGGTCTTCATGTTTCAGATTGCTTGTCTTGTGGAGGAACAATGGGAGACTAATGGCCTTGGGAGGCCCAAGAACTGAACTATTCTATCCTATACAATCAGACTGATTTACATAATACTACTAGTGAGTGGGTATTGGCCCACCCCATTGTTGACAGTTTGTGTTTTGTTCGGACCGGACCACAATTTGCTATGAAGATCGGACAGCTGGACTGTCTAAATCAGAAGATTTACAACAGCACAACAAAGAAGACATCTTGGTGGTCCGGCATAAATGCTCCTGAACCTTCTAATCCTTTAGTTCTTTTTCCCACTCTTGCCAAACTATGGACTTTGACTATCTGCTTGTTGCTCCCTTGTTTCTTGCCACTTTGCTTGTGAATGATAACTTCAGTTATTAACACTGTAGAGCATAAGGCAGCTACAAAGATATTAGTTATGTGAAACTACTACCCTATACCACAGAGTGATATCTTTATCTCGTATTATGTGATTTGATTCTCACCCTTTCTCACTTGCGGTTGAGAATGATCAAAGGGGGGAATGTGGTAGGCGAAGGCCTATGATCCATGCTAATTGAACTAAACAGACAGGCCTAAGCAGCTTGACCTGAAGCCTGTAGTTAGGCCCAGAGGAATGAAAACCCCCCTGAATGATGACACCATAGAATTGAAACTTAACTCAGCTTAACTGAACATAGCTGAGCAGAAACGAAACTTAGAAAAGACAGAAAACAGCTCTAATTGGTATTGATAAGGATGTGAGAAGCTTCTATGGAATTAATTAACTGTGCTGAAAGAAAAGTTACAGTGCCCTGCTTCCCATATGTTTTAACTAGCTGAGCGACCTTGGAGGAGAGATGTAACAAGTTAGAGACACTGACCATTGTAATTGGGACTAGAAAGGGGGGTGAGCAGGTGCTGGGCCCAGACCAGAGTCCCAATTGGATAGCCATATCAGTACCGGGACCAATAGAAGGTGTACGAGGGGTTACCGGGACCAATGAAAGGTTTGCCTATGTCTAGAATGGGAAAGAAAGCTATAAAAGTTGTTGTTTTACTAGAAACCATTGCTCAGCCATTTTGAAATTGATTATTGCTTGAGCTTGAGCCTGTGCACATTAAACTGGCTTGGATCCTTGAAAAGACTCCTGGTTTTATTTATTGCATGCTTATCTGCTGCTACACTGCACTGCTGCTGTTGTCATTAGCACCAGGGTATTTTTAAATGGCAAAAAGAGGCACTTTCCATTTCTTGCAAGAGAAAGGAAGAGCCTGTGCTTACCTTTTAAAAATGTCATAGTGGCAGCAGCAGCAACAGCACCCACTGGTAGGGGTCAAAGAAACCATTTGGAAACCCAAGACTGGCTGAGGATTGTGCCAGCTCCCACTAGACACCAGAGATCCCGGTAAGAGCAAAGATGGGATTGAGGAATTCGAGAAGGGGGAGTCTTTTGGGGACTGCTTTTTGAGGATGGGGAAGAGGGTCAGGTGGGGGATGGGATGCTGTGAGAGATCTGGGGAGTCAGAGGGTGAGTGGGGGAAAACGTCTGCTGCTTGGAGAGGATAAGACTACATGTGACTATCGAGGGCAGTGATTTTAAGCAGCTGCTCTCATGCATATGTGCAGTAAAACGGCATGGTTTCTTCTCACCCTTCCCCCCATGTGCAGCTTTTAAAATCATTGCTCCTGCTGGATATGGGAAGACATCGACATGCAGTCCTGCACATCCTTACGCATATTTTCCAAGAAACTCTGCATTTGGCGGAGCCTTTTATAAAATACAGTGGGAATTTTCCATATCCCTACTTGGATGTCTTAATTCCTCTCTCCATGTCCTACCTAAAATTTGCCTTACTCTGGCAGTGGAGGGAGATTGTGTCCTTCTCACTGATGTGACACCAGAATTTGAACAAAATCTGTTTTGTATGCAAAGTTGTAAAATGAAACACCCTACTTCTTCTCTGCATCTATTTTGGGGAGAGTTTTATTGATTAGTCTCTGAATGATCCATATGAATGAATAATTTCTACTCTATTGGATCCTATTCAAAAGCAATTATGTCTTCACCAGCAAATGAATGAATAGCCTATCTGTGTATTTTCAAAAATAACAGATATGGGCAATTTAAATTGCTAAATGACCAGTTATTTATATATTTCTGGACCATGGTAGGAGAAGACTGAAGGCAGCCCAGAAAACAAATACAAATCCAGTTAGTGGCGATATTCAGCACCACTACACCTATATGGATAGCGGTATTGAATGAATGTATATTTCTTTATTTGACCGCTTACATACTGCATGATCTTTAAAAAGCTGGATTACATTAAATGGTGGTGCCAGCTTTTAAAGGAAGCCAGTGACCATGCGCGGCGTTTTTCTGACTCTTTGCAACAGTTGCATTCAGGGCGCATGAACGAGATAGTCGAACAACACAAAGAATAGGCTTATTTGGCCCCTGAAGAAACGGAACATATCCGTGAAACGCGATGGCGCTGAAGTAGGCGTTGGGACAAACCACATTTTAAGATAAGCCTAACTTCTGTTTCATATTATGCATCTTGGATAAGTTATTTCAAAACGCTTGAAAAAAATACACGTTTAAAAAACAAAAAGGGTCGTTGATGTACACCAGGAGCAGTTACTGGCTTTTGTCATTGTCACTGAAAAAGCTCCGTGAGAGTCTGAGACCCGCTGTTCAAAAAACGTGTACATGTTAAAGAATTTTTATAATTCATCATCATTAGCTTTTATCTGGAGACTCAGCAATTTATATTGAGAAAAATATATATTTTTGGCTTAACTGCAATTTTACTCTTGAGTTCAAGACCAAACTAGATTGTTTTCATTTACAGGTCAAGCTAGCTAGGCTTGCTTGCTTATATCAGACAATGTGGATCACAGGCCTTCACCTGCCACATTCCCCCCTTTGATTAATCTCACCCTATGACTTAATAAGGTGTGAGAATTAAATCACTTCAAAATAGTTATACTATGGTTCTAGAATTCCGACTATATGCAGGAGGTGCTGGTTGGTACAAGGCCATAATCTTAGTTGCGGTCTTCCGCTCTACTGTACTTTCAATAGCACTATGAATAGAACGCATACAACATGGGATTAGACATGGTAATAACAAAATAACAGCAACAAGTATTAGCACTAATATAAGGAAAGTTTTAAGTCCTCCCAGCCATGAGAAAAGGTTAGCAAACCAGTTAGGGAATTTCAGTGAGTGCCAAGTCTGTACTGGCACATAAGCATGTCTTTGCATATCCTTAGCAATTTCTTCAACTACTTGACCCTTATCATCTATTTTTAAACAACAATTGGTTAAATTCAGCTTACCACATACTCCTCCTTCAGCTGCTAACAAATAATCAAGTGCTAAGCGATTCTGATATATAGCAGTGCGCATCTGAGTACTTTGTCTGGCTAAAAGTGTAAGAGCTTGGCTAGTTTCATTGGTTATTATTTCAACTACTGCTTGTAAGCGAATAATACGATTAATCATATAGACTGGGGTTCAATAACCATACATACCATCATCATTCCAAGTGGCAGGCCCATAATACTCAATGATTCTCTCTGGTGGCCAATCATCACCCTTCCACTTCTCCCACTTGCCTACTTGAAGGGGTGATCTCTTCTGTCATAGTGCTCTTTTGTGTCTGTGGGTAGTGTATACTGGGTATCCTAATTGTTCTCCATGTTCAGTGTTTAACAGGAAGAAAGAAGGTCTGATGGTCCCTAAGACACATGCTCCTCCCCACTGGGGCGGGAGTCGAGCATACGCTCGGTTTCCACAGATCCAATATAGGCCAGGTGGGGCTTGCCAAGCATGGGTTTTGGCAAGATTAGTCCATAAATCAGCAAGTTCAGGAAATCTGGCTAATGGGTTAGGAGGTTCAGGGTGTTTGATTCCTGACCACCATGACGTCTTCTTGGTAGTGGCATTATAGAATTTCTGGCTAAGACAGACCAGCTGTCCTACCTGTTGGGTGAACTGAGGTCCAGTTCTGGTATAGCAAAGACGTCCAACAATTGAGTGCGCTAACACCCATTCGCTAGTAGCCTTATGTAATTCAGTCTGATTGTAAGTCAGAGAATAATTTAATTCTTGAGCTTCCCATGGCCACTGGTCACCCATTTGGGTTCCGCCACAGAAATAACAATCTGAGATTTTGAGACTAGATACTACTGCTCCGGCTAATTCTAAAAATAAATTCTGAGAAGGATGAGGGATTTCAAACTTATTTACATGCATGGCCTCATAGAAGGTGTTATGGATATGATATTTAGATGACTTGTGGGCTTGGGTATTCAATCTTATATACACAATGGTTCCTGGATCTGATCCAGTACCTGCAATACGTAGACCAAATTTGTATCCTTGTTTCCATACACTAGGGTTGCGTATCCGTAAGTGTAAGGGGTTACAAGCATCTTTCTGACATTTGTCATCTGTTGTTGACTTGGTTAGAGTGGCCATTCGTTTATCTATCTTTTCGTCAACTATACCATCATTCCATGTAGCATAAAAAACACATTCCCAATTCGGGCAATAGTAATCTGCTTCTGGGGCAGTACTATAGCCTGGTTCCTTTTTACCTGTACACTTTCTCCATCCTGTGGCACCTTCTGGGCACATATACTTATGGTCATTTCGATACGCTTTTTCCCAGGTACCACAGTTGGAGCGACTATCTCTATTTATAACATTACAGGCATCGAAATTCAAAACAACAGGTCTACTAGTATCTTTAAGTGGTTGTGTAGCAGTTATTATAGGTCCATCTGCATCCTTCCATCGTATCTCCAACGTGTAATAGGATGGATTCTGATGCGGATTATAGCATACTCTAGATTTACCATTAGTGCAAACATTTAGTTCAGTGGTGTTATATATACACCGAGTCACTTTACCAGTGCAGGTATAATAAGAATGGTAAATCAAAGTCTGAGTTACTTTCAGTCCAGTTCGAGTAGAAGTAATGCAAGCAGTGCATGGAGGTAAGGCATAAGTCAGTTCAAAACCTCCAAAGCAGGCAACCAGGGCAAAGCAAAGGTAAAGATACATGTTGATTGGAGTTCTTCTGAATCCTCAGCTTGCAGATTTTGACCACGACGTTCTTTTTTTCGTCCCGTTCGCTAATGAAGCAATTCAACGGGTGCTGGGTGTTGATTGAAGATCCTCAAGTTGTCCATCACACATTGACCAACTTAGCAATTTCAGTTGGCTTGTGAAGTCTGGTCAATCAATGTAGCATCAAAGTAGTGTGGTAAATCACACACATGAGGTTCGTTGAAAACAAACTCTTGCTGTATGGAAAACAGCAATCCTCTTCGAAAGACTTGGCTACTGCAAAGCACTGTGACAGAATGCTTATACTGCTGGTTGCCGTCTCAGAGTAACTCGCAAGGATGCATCAAGATGCTGTTCTGCTGTCCACTGCTCAGGTTCAGGATGAGCGGCGGGCTTGACTCTGCTGTGGTGGATCCAGGCGTCGATCACCGCTACCTTTACTGCAGTTGGGGTAGACAGGATGACAGTGTATGGTCCCTTCCAATGGGGTTCCAACGGTGTCTTCTTCCAATCTTTGATCCACACCGAGGTACCAGGCTGGTAGGGATGCAGAGGTTCCGTCAAGTTGATAGGCAACTGGTCTTGGATCCACACATGGAGAGTCTGCAGAACAAAACTAAGAGCTAGGAGTTCTTGCCTGGTAATTTCTGAACCAATTTGGGCTAGACTTCCTTTAATTCCCTGCACTATTGGTGGGGGTTTACCATACAGAACTTCAAAAGGGGAAAATCCTGTTGACTTTACAGGAGCTGAGCGTATTCTGAGTAAAGCTATCGGGAGTACTTGGGGCCACTTCAGGCGTGTCTCCTGACAAAGCTTAGACATTTGGGCTTTTAAGGTACGATTCATTCGCTCAACTTTCCCTGAACTCTGGGGTCTGTATGCAGTGTGAAGCTTCCATTGTATCTGCAAAGCTTTTGCTAACTGTTGAGTAATCTGGGAGACAAATGAGGGTCCATTGTCTGACCCTATTACTGCTGGAATTCCAAACCTAGGGACAATCTCTCTCATTAAAACTTTGGTAACTTCTCGGGCTTTCTCAGTTCTGGTTGGGAAGGCTTCTACCCATCCAGAGAAAGTACAGACTAATACTAATATGTAATGATATCCATTGGCTCTTGGCATTTTGGTAAAATCAATTTGGAGGTGGTGCATGGGGGTTACACCTCCTGACTGAACTCGGGGTGCCGTTATAAGGCCTTGCTTGGCATTATTTTTGGCACAAGTTAGACATTGCCGTGCTACTGAAGCTGATATGGTTGTCAATAGAGTAATGTAAAAATGTGGTCTGAGTGCTTTTTCCATAGCACTTTTCCCATAGTGGGTGGCTTCGTGAAAGGCTTTGACAAAGGATGGTCCTAACAGTTCGGGAATTACTATTCGTCCAGGGGGTTGACTGCCCTCTGCTGGTGGCAGCTCAATCCATCCATCTTTCAGTACTCCATCTTCCTTGTTACAGTAGTAATCTAATTCTTTGGTGGTATATCGTGGTGTCCATAAGTTTAAAGGTACTGGAAACAATGCTGTTTGCATTGGCATGGCTTGTGGTGTAATTTGTCCTGTCATAGCTGCTTGTCGTGCTGAGGCATCTGCAAACCTATTTCCTCGGGCAACTTCTCCTTTTCCTGCTTGATGTCCTCTGCAATGCATGACAGCTACACGAGTTGGGGCCCAAACTGCATCAAGTAACATCAGTATCTCGGGGCCATACTTGACTGATTTTCCTCCGGATGTGATGAGCCCTCGTTCCTTATAGAGAGCTCCATGGGCATGTAAGGTAGTAAAGGCATATTTGGAATCTGTATATACATTTAACAGAAGTTTCGCTCCTAATAATAATGCTTGGGTGAGTGCTATCAATTCGGCTTTCTGGGCTGATGTGCCTGAGGCTAGAGCTGATGACTCAACTACTTCATGTTGAGTGACAACTGCATATCCGGCACAGCGTCGTCCATTGAGGATGAGACTGCTCCCATCAACATAATAAATTTGATCAGGATTGTCTATGGCCACATCTGTCAGGTCAGGTTGGCTGGAGAATACAGTGTCCATGACTTCGATACAGTCATGTTCTGGGAGTTCTTCACTAATGGGTATCAAGGTGGCTGGATTCAAGGCATGACTCACTTCCAGTTGTATCTGTGGGTTTTCACATAACATGCTCTGATATTTCAACATTCGGCAATTGGTGAGCCAATAATTTGCTTTTTGTTCCATGAGGGCAAGGACTGCATGTGGCACAGTGACTCGCATATTCTGTCCTAATGTGAGCTTGTCTGCTTCACTCACTAATAATGCTGTAGCTGCAACTGCTCTCAGGCAAGGTGGCCATCCCTTGGCCACAGTGTCCAACTGTTTCGATAGGTATGCTACAGGTCGCTCCCAATTTCCCAATTTCTGAGTCAACATGCCTAAGGCGTTTCCCTGTGCTTCATGTACAAACAAGTGGAAAGGCTTGTGAACATCTGGTAGTCCAAGTGCTGGTGATGACATTAATTCTTCCTTTAATTTCTTGAAGGCTGTATCCTGCTCAGGTCCCCACTCCAGTGGCGACTTCTCTTCTCCTTTTGTGGCTTCATACAGTGATTTGGCAATTTGGGCAAAGTTGGGTATCCAGATTCGGCAATATCCTGCCGCTCCCAGAAAGGCTCTGACTTGCTTTCTGGTTGTTGGGGTTGGAATTCTGCATACTGCTTCTTTTCTCTCTCTGCCTAATCTTCGGCTTCCTTGGGTTATATGAAAACCCAAGTATTTCACTTCTTTTTGACATAATTGTGCTTTTGCTCTGGAAACTTTGTATCCAGCTTCATCTAGTAACTGCAAGAGATCTTTGGTGGCTTGTATACATTCACTTTCTGATACGGCAGCTATCAGCAGATCGTCCACATATTGGAGAAGCACTCTCTTCCCCGGGGCCATTGGATAGCTGGAAAGGTCTTGATTTAGTGCAGCACTAAAGATGGTAGGCGAATTCTTGAATCCTTGGGGTAATCGTGTCCATGTGAGTTGGCCCCCTCTTCCAGAGATGGGGTCCTGCCATTCAAATGCAAACAATATTTGACTTACAGGGGCTAGTCTTATGTAAAAGAATGCATCTTTTAGATCTAGTACAGTAAAGTGGGTAGCTTCAGCAGGTATCAGTCCTAGAAGAGTATAAGGATTGGGTACAACTGGATGTATAGTTTCAACTGCTTCATTCACTCTCCTTAGGTCTTGCACTGGGCGGTAATCATCTGTCCCAGGTTTCTTTACTGGCAAAAGTGGAGTGTTCCATGGGGATTGACATACTTTTAGTAGGCCATATTCGAGTAATCTTTGCAAGTGACGATGAATGCCTTCAATTGCAGTTCTTGGGAGAGGGTACTGTTTGACATGTACTGGTGTAGCACTAGGCTTAAGGGTTACAATTACCGGAGCTATATGTTTGGCTAGGCCTGGAGGACTGCCTTCTGCCCATACTCCAGGTGGTGCATGGATGTTCTTCAAAGTTTGTTCGAAATAAGTGTCTTGGACAGAATCATCAATGTAATATCTCCATTCTTCTTCTCGGGGAACTGTCAGCAGCATTATTCCTGCTGGTTTGACTTGGGGATTTACTGTCATTTGCATTTCTCCTTTTTCAGAGAAAAATATTTGTGCTTGAAGTTTGGCTAACATATCTCGTCCCAGTAGTGGCACTGGACATTCGGGCATGTAAAGGAATTGGTGAGTTATTTGCTGTCCTCCTAGACTGCATATACGATACTGAAGAAAAGATTTTGTAGCTTTGGCACCAGTTGCTCCTATAATGGTGACTGCTTTTGTAGAAAATGGGGCTATCTTTTTGTCTACTACCGAATGTTCTGCTCCAGTATCAGTATAAAGTTCATAACTTGGTCTCCTATTTGTATTCCGACCATAGGCTCCTGGAGACCTAAAGCAAACTCGGAGCCCGGTCTGTCCTAATCCACGTCATCATCATCATGGGCTGTCGTAGTCAATGCTTGTATTGCTCCTCCTCTTTCTCGCTGGAATAGTTCTCGATTGGCTCCTCCGTGGTTTCGGGGATGGCCTCGTCTTTCTTCTCTCCACTGACGATTGTTTTCGTCATCTTGCTGGGCGTCTTCGAGTTGCGGGCATGCATCTCTCCAATATCCTTCCTCTCTGCAATAGGCGCATTGGTTTACGCCTAGTTGGGGCCGACTTCCACTTCGGCCCCGCCCCCTTCCTCTGCTCCGTCGACTAGGGGTACCTCCCCTTTTCTGTTCAACTATGGCCGCAGCCAAAAAATCAGCTTTCTTCTTCATCTTTCGATCACATTCTCTCTGTCTTTCATTATCACGATTCACATACACTTTATGAGCGACTTCCAGTAACTGAGTTGTATTCATGCCCGCAAACCCTTCTAATTTTTGTAATTTACGTCTAATGTCTGGTTGAGACTGATTTACAAAAGCAGAATTCACCATACATAAACTTCCTGGTGCCTCGGGATCATAGGGAGTATACATTCTGTATGCTTCAGTTAGTCTTTCATGAAATTCTGCGGGGCTCTCATCTATACCTTGGATAACTCCTGCAACTTTGGAAAGGTTCATAGCTTTCTGGCCCCCCCTTTTCAGACCTTGTAAAAAGCCTTGGCGAAAACGGGCTAGGGCTCTGGATCCTAAGTCTGTATTTGGATCCCATCGAGGGTCTTCATTCGGGAATTCTCTCTGGGCTGCTTCCCGATTGTCTATTCTTTCCGTCCCTGGTCCCGGAGCTACAGGGTTATCCGCCAGCCAATCAATAGCTGCTTTTCTAATTCGTGCCCGCTCCTCTGTCGTGAATAGAGTGGTCAGGAGTTGGCGGCAATCTGCCCAAGTTGGTTGGTGGGTTTCCATAATAGTATTCACTAATTCTGTAAGCTCTAAAGGTTTATTGGTATAGGAGGCATAATGTGTCCTCCAATTTAACAAATCAGTTGTAGAGCAAGGGACATACACATAGCTTAGGGGTCCCGCTACCACCTCATCATCATCATTCTTTACGGGCAACCCCAGGACTTGCCGTAAGGGCATCATCTTGGCAGTGGATGTCTTTTGGGATCTGAGGGATATTTTCGTAACTGTCCCATCAGGGGTCACCTTCTTCTTTTCTGCGTGTTTCACTTTAGATGCACTTTTTACTGGCAAACTAGCGCTGGCAACCATTTTTACACTGTCAGCATCACTTATGGAAGTTTCAGTTTCTATTTGCTCTGTTTCTGTATCTGATTCTCCTCTTTCTGTCCCAGAAGAATCACCTTCAAGTAAAGGGAGCTCTTCTTCCTGCTCTTTGGGTAATAGCTCAGGGGTGGGGTCCTGTTCCCGCTGTCTCGGGGTTTCTGGGGCGGGACGCCGGGTGGCTCTTACTGGGCCTGGGGTTTGAGGCTGCCGGGGAACCATTTCTGGGGAATCAGGATCTACCAGGATGGGCTTCTTCCTGGACTTCTTATCCTTCCCTTTCGTTCTAGGCTGTTCTATTTTCTGACTATAATCTGTCTTCGCTAACATTATTCTGCACTGTTCTTCATAACAGCGCTGCGCCCAAGGGGGCGGATCTTCACAAATACTTAACCAGGAATCTATATAGGGGTACTGATCGGGGTGCGCTATCCGCACTCTACGGTGTACTAATTGGATAATTCCTACATTAAAAGTTCCCTCTCGGGGCCAGGTAGGGTCTAGATCGGGCCACTCCCTAGAACACAAAATCTGTAAACGGGCTGCAGTCATTTTAATACCATAATCTCCAGAATATCCCTCTTTAAAATGTGTGATCATACATTCTAATGGAGTGTTCCTAGTAGACCCCGCCCCTCCCATTTCGATGTGTGCGCGCAACAACAAACAAAAGGGAAAAGGAGGGCGGACCGTGGGTAAGGGGTCCTCACGGCCCTGGAAACGTATAAGGAGAACAAATAACAAGACAAGACGACAATCGCTTCCCCCTTTTCGCGACCTGAACGCGGTCGCCCGGTCAGGAAATGCGCTACTCAGGGGTCCGCCTTCGCTTGGTCCGTGCTGCCAGACCTCTCATTCATACTTCATTCACACAATCATGCTAGCAACGTATCCCAGAATGCATTCGTTTCTATCTATTCTGACTAGTCTTATTCAATTTCCAAAATACAAGAAGATGGGGGTTTCGCCCTGCGAATACTCATGCGGGGTTACTCGGCCCGTCTTGGAGAGGTGATCAAGCTCTCTTACCAATTTCCAAGTTCCAAGTTCAAATGGCAGCACTGCTCTTTCTTATCTGTCTAGACATAACAAATCAAAACTCTACTCACCGGATCCAGTCCTCAAACTTCCCAAGCAGGCGCACGAGTTGGACCTCGGACTCCCCTCACTCGGGTTCGAGGCGTTGGCTCCAGCCGGGCTCGGCACCCGCCGAGGTCCGACCAGCTCCCTCCAATGCAAGGGACCGGCGGCGCCAGGGAGTAGCCCCCGTCGGAAGGGCGCGATCCCGGCAGGACCAAGCCTATAGAGGCGGAAAGTCGTGGTATATTGCCCTATATACACTCTGATTCCACAACTTCCCGGCCAACGCACCAAGAATATGTAGCAGCAGAGCGCAGACAAACCAATGATACCAGGAGTCTGTTCAGAAGGTCCAAATCATTTATTTGTGCACAAGTCTCAAGCAAAGTCAATTTCAAAATGGCTGAGCAAAGTTTTCTGGCAATACAACAACTTTTATAGACTTTAGCCCTATTCTAGGTATAGCAAGACATTTCATTGGTCCCGGTACTCCCGTACCCCTTCTATTGGTCCCGGTACTGATATGATTATCCAATTATGTTCTTTCAGTGGGCTCAGCA
Organism: Ichthyophis bannanicus; assembly: GCA_033557465.1. NCBI lineage: Eukaryota > Metazoa > Chordata > Amphibia > Gymnophiona > Ichthyophiidae > Ichthyophis > Ichthyophis bannanicus. The sequence continues at coordinate 918,861,774 of CM066034.1, forward strand.
CCTGCTTACCCCCCTTCTAGTCCCAATTACAATGGCCTGTTCACCAACTTGTTACTTTCCTACTTTCAAGGCCATTGAGCCAGTTCGTACGTGTAGGGAGCAGGGCTCTGTAACTTATCTGTCAGCAGTCTTAATTAAATCCTTCACAACTGTAGCCTCTTATCAGTGACTTTTAAACATATTTTTCTGTATTTTTCCATCGTTCAGTTCTGCTTGTCTAAGCTAATCCAATACTTTTGCTAAGTTCCAGCTCTACAGGAGCATATTGGGGGATGTGCAATTCCCATAGGCCTCTTCACTAGCTTCATTTACAGGTCAAGCTAGCTAGGCTTGCTTGCTTATATCAGACAATGTGGATCACAGGCCTTCACCTGCCACAACAGAATTCAAAATGGCATGGGACAGACACAGTGGATCCCTTTACAGCAACAGAATAAAATCAAAATAAACTTAACTATCTAATTTCTCAACATACAGGGGTGTCCTACACAGAGCGATGGGTTCACCCCTAAAACAAAGACATGGGGAGGGGTGGCCTCCACGGAGCAGCAGGTGCACCTACTCTTGCCATCTTACTGGGCAGACTAGATGGACCATACTGGTCTTTATCTGCCGTCATTTACTATGTTACTATTTGTGCACCTCATACTGCAAGACTGGTTTCCAAGAGGCAAAAGCAAAAGCAAAAGTTGACTTGTAGCGCCACAACACCTTGAGCCAACATTGTTCACACTAATGAAAATATATAAATTAATTCAAATTCTGGATTAAGTGTGGGCAGATATATCTATTCCATATTCATTGTGTCATCTAGAAAGGACCAGGGTTGAGAACTCCCACTTTTATGGTGCATAGTTCTAATGCCCCAAATATCATTAGCAGAAAGAAATACTGAAGCAATGGTGTAGATATTTACTTGGCTTTTTCCAAGGAATTTGATGTAGAATCTGACCCAAAGAAAGCAGAAACAATTACACAAGCTTTGGATATACGACACAAATGAACTGTAAAATAGTAGATGGCAGAAGGTAGTTATAAATGGCACAGGAGTTGTTTCATAACGTGTGGAAACTGGAGTGCCTTAGGTAACCATATGCTTTTTATTAAATATATCAATGATTTGCTAGGGAAATGCACAAGGAAAATATTTTAAGTTTGCTTTATGATTTTTTGTCCTTGTGTCCTGATATTTGGATGTTTGTTTCGGTTCATCTCACACATTTGTGCTAATAAAAACGTTTAAATGTGCTTTTAAAAAGACTAACATTCGCTAATTGACTTTAAGTGCTTTATTACATAGGTTAATGGGCAAATTGATTTTGCCTGCCCTAAATTTTTTAAGGTGGGTTAGCAAAAGAGGAAGGCCAGCAATATGACGGATGGATACAATAATAGCAACTACAGATACAACTCTATCAACAATAAGCCACATGACTAAAGGCCAAACACAGTTTAGGACAGCTATCTACAGGTTCACCATGAGTCAACATCAACTCAGCGATGAAAAGGTGAAGAAAAAGAGGGAGGCCTTTATGAAATATAAGAGATCACAGAGAGAGGATGATAGGCATCTATATTTGGAAAAACGTAAGAGAGACTCAAAATAATCAGGAAAGCAAAGGTATGAAAAGAAGAAATTACACTTAATAGTTGAATGTTCTTTGTTCTAAATCTGTTCTATGTAAAATAATAGTACTCTATTATTAAAGTTTATGCTACCTGTAAACCGCCACTGATCTCTGGAAGTGGCGGTATAGAAAAGATTTATAAATAAAAATAAAGAAATAGCCAATGCATTAAAATGGGAGGATAAGACATTTTTAGATATGTTTTTAGATAAAGACTGAAGTCTTAATCATCTCAAGAAACAAATGTTTCATACCTCCTCCATGTCTCAAAGTAAGAGACGCCGATCTTCCAGTAAAATCGACCATACGCTACCTTGGTATTACAATTGATCATCAACTAGACTTCAAGGAACACATAAAAAACACAGTAAAAGCCATTTATCACAAGATCAAAACACTTCGACTCCTAAGACCATTGCTGAATCCTGAGGACTTCCGTACGATTTTCCAAGCTTAGTCACCCCCCATTTTGACTACGCGAATATCATACTACACGGTCTACCCCAAAATACCCTACACCCCCTTCAATTGGCCATGAATACTGCAGCCCGCATTCTCTTGGGAACATTAAGAAGAGACCACATTACACCGATATTAATGGACCTTCACTGGCTTCCGATAAGCTGCAGGATCACTTATAAAGCCCTTCTCACCACTTTTAAAGCCATAAACAACTTATCCTCACCCTCAATTTCTAAGCTACTCACGAAAACCCCGAACAATAGACTTAGGAGGTCAACAGCTGAAAATACACTAGTTATCCCTAGTGAATCAACGAAATGGTCTCAAACAACAAACAGAGCATTTGCATCATACGCCCAAAGATGCTGGAATCAACTCCCTCCCAACATCAGATCCATTATAGATCTTATGCAGTTCAGAAAAGCCATAAAACACCACCTATTCACTATGTACTTCACTGAACTCATCAACGAATCACTGTCTACCCCAAAACCTCAAGATCTCACGTTGACAAACCATTCACACTTCCCACTGAACAGTTAATGTAACCATATAGTCTATGCATGTGTTACCAAAATGTAAATAGAATTTGCAAGCATGTTTTTTGTTGGATTGTACATAGTTTACCCCAGTTGTAAGCCCATGTTACGTTCCCTGTTATTTGTAAACTCAAGACATGTCCTAAATGTCTGAGTAAAAATCAGTTTTATGTAAACCGCACTGATAACAAATAGCGCGGTATATAAGAACTGTTAAATAAATAAATAAAATAAATAAATAAATAAATAAATGTTAGTGAGAGGAAGAAGGGCAAAAGTGGTACTGTCAGACTCAAGGGTGAAGGGGAGGAATATGTAGAAGCAGATGAGGATAAAGAGCAGTTACTCACCTGTAACAGGTGTTCTCCAGGAGCAGCAGGAATCAGTCCTCACATATGGGCGACGTCGGCGCCGACGGAGCCCCTGTGCAGAGCATTTCCCCAGCCTTCAAAGAAAGCCTTTGGGAATGCAGCGCTCATGCACGGTCCCCTTCCCGCCCAAGGATGCCATCTTGCTCAGTCTGATGACATAGCTAAAAGACAGCAAAAATAACAAAATAAATCATGACTGCAACTCCAAGGGGAGGAGGGAGGGTTGTGAGGACTGATTCCTGCTGCTCCTGAAGAACACCTGTTACAGGTGAGTAACTACTCTTTCTCCAGGACCAAGCAGGAAGTCAGTCCTCACATATGGGACTCCCCAGCTTAAAGGCTACCGGAGACCCAAAGCTGAAAAATGAGCTCCCTCTAGAGCTTCAGCATGCAAGAACAGAATCTTCTCTGATAACGCCCCCGAACGGTAGCCCAACACCAGGGCCGGAGGGGTAGGAGTTGCTTAAACCCCAAAGAGATTATGGAGTACCGCCTGCCCGAAAGCACTGTCCCTGCGGGACTCCCTCTCAAGGCAGTAGTGGGCTGCAAACGTCTGGCTTGAAGACCAAGTAGTAGCCCGGCAGATGTCAGCCAATGGAACAGAGCGGAGATGAGCCACTGACGCAGTCTTTGCCCTGACATGATGAGCCGTAACTCGACCTTGCAACGAGAGGCCGGCTGCCCTGTAAGCCCAGGTGATACAGTCGGCTACCCATATGGACAAAGTACGCTTGGAGACAGCCAACCCCAACTTACTGGGGTCAAAAGAGACGAAGAGCTTAACAGCCCTCCGGTGCTCCCGCATACGGTCAAGGTAGAAGGACAACGCCCTCCTACAATCCAGGGTAGGCAAGACCATCTCAGCCCGGCTGGCATGCGGCCTGGGAAAGAAAGTTGGAAGAACCACCTCCTGATTGAGGTGGAAGGAGAAGACAATTATAGGAAGGGTTCTCGTTGTGTTGGGTACACCAGGTAGAGAATCTACGCCATTTAAGGGCATAAGACTTTCGGGTGGACTGCCTCCTAGAGGCCAAGATCACGTCCTCCACTCCCCTATGCAGCAATAAGGGCGCTAGAACTACCCTTTCAGCAGCCAGGCCATCAAATAGAGGGACTGGAGATTGGGGTGTAAGAGAGATCTCTGCTCCTGAGACAGGAGATTGGGTTGCATCCCCAGAGGAAGAGGAGTGTCCACCGCTAGGTGCAAAAGAAGTGGAAACCAGGGTTGCCTTGGCCACCAGGATCACCGATGCCTTGTCCCGGATCACTTTGAAGAGTGTCTTGGACACCAGAGGCGTGGGAGGAAACGCATAAAGGAGGCCTGTAGACCATGCAATGAGAAACGCATCCGCTGCCACTCTGAGAGGATGCAGTTGTCTGGAGCAGAACCTGGGAAGTTGACGGTTCAGGGGACTGGCAAAGAGATCTATGGTTGGAAGACCCCATCTCAGGAAGATCTGTTGAACCACTAAAGGATTCAACTGCCATTCGTGCGGCTGCAGGATCCTGCTCAATATGTCCGCCAGGTAATTTTCCTGACCTGGGAGATAGACCGCTTTGAGAAGAATTCCGTGATTGACTGCCCAGGAGCACAGTTTCTGCGCTTCCTGACATAGAAGGTGGGACCCTGTACCCCCTTGTTTGTTCACATAGAACATAGCAACTTGAGTGTCCGTCTGAACCAAGACGGACTGGTGAGAGGTGAGATGGGAGAAGGTTCTCAGGGCTAAGCGGATAGCTCTCAGTTCTAAGAGATTGATCTGCTGTGCGGCCTCCCAAGGAGACCACAGGCCTTGACTACATGCTCCTTGGCAATGTGCACCCCAACCTTGAAGAGAAGCATCGGTTGTCAGCACTTGAGAGTGTGGAGGTGTCTGAAAAAGCACCCCGGCGCACTAGATTCGGGAGATGAAGCCACCACTGCAGAGAAGACTCTAGTAGTTTGGACACCCTCACTCTGTCCGTGAGGCTTCCTGTGGCTTGGTGTCACTGAGTTCTGAGGCCCCATTGAGCTGGCCTCATGTGTAGATGGGCATTTGGAGTTACATGGACCGTGGAAGCCATGTGGCCTAAGAGCCTCAGGAATTGTCTGGCGGAGACCAGAGAATTGCTGTGGAACTTTCTGGCTAGATCCATCAATCTGTGGGCCCTGTCCACGGGTAAAAAGGCCTTTGCCTGAAGGGTGTCCAGTCTTGCTCCTATGAACTCCATGTTCTGTGAGGGGTGCAAAGTGGACTTTGCGAAGTTTATAACAAACCCCAGGTGCTGAAGCAGAGCGACAGTGCGAAGGGTGGCTTGATTGGCCTCCTGTGGGCCAATCATCCATACCTGATGAGCCATCATCCATACCTGATGAGCCAGTCGTCCAGGTATGGAAAGACAAGGAGGGCTTGAACCCTAAGGTAGGCCGCCACCACCGCCAGGCACTTGGTGAATACCCTGGGGGCGGAGGTTAGGTCAAAAGGCAGTACTCTGTACTGATAGTGGTTCCCTCCCACTACAAATCTGAGATATTGTCTGTGGTCTGGATGAATGAGGACGTGAGTATAAGCATCCTTTAGGTCTAAGGAGCATAGCTAATCTCCCTGCTGGAGGTAGGGCAGCAGGATTCCAAGGGTAAGCATCTTGAACTTTTCCCTCTCCAGGAACTTGTTGAAATTTTGCAAGTCTAGGATGGGCCTGAGGCCTCCTGTTCTTTTTGGTACCAGAAAGTACCTGGAATAGAAGCCTTGACCTCTCAGGTGGTGGGGCACCGGTTCCAATGCCTGTTCCTTTACAAGACTTCAACCGAATAATGGTCTATTGTTTACGAGAGTAAAATAGAGACCCAAGCATAATCAAAAAATACTCTTAATTAGTTCTAGAAAGTGTAAAGATGAAAATAAGAAATTACTTATTTTGTCTTAAGCCAATATATCATCCTGTAATGTACCAAGTTGTACAGCAGTGGTTGTGGCACCATGAGGTCTCAGAACTTTCGGGCTGTCAATGGCTAGTTTCAATGCTCACTGAACAAAACCCCTTGTATACATCAACGACCTCCAACCATCCTTTCCACCACTGATTTTTTATAAAAAAAAATTTTATCAAGCAAATGTGAATATCTTGTGCAGTCCAAACTAAACAAACAAGGCTGGCGACTTCTGAAAAAAGGACAGCGATGCTGTTACTTAGCTTTTACTTAAACAGTTCACAAGTTGATCAAACAGAAGCCCCGCCAGATCCTTGAGTATCGATGAATGTCATGATCCCGACGCCATCTAGCGCGCTGTTCATGAGCGTTTCACCTAAAGGTTTCTTCAGGGGAAACTCGTTCATAGATGCACTAAAAACAAAATAAGTCTTCTGAACCATAACTTTCTTTCAATATATCCAAACAACTACTGAAAGTAGGAAGAATCATTTTCACACCAAAAACAGTTCAAAACATACCTTCAAATAGTGGGCTGAGGAGAAGACTTGAAAGCTTACAGATTTCAACTGCTAATGTTGGTAATTCGGGAAGCCGCGCATGCGGGAAGGATTTAAAGAGCGGCTGGTGCGTCAATCATTCGATAAGATAGAATCACCTGAAGCACGCCTCCCATTCTATGCGTGCATTAAGACCTCCCGGAACCAAAGTTTGCAATTGGTGAATCCAACGTTGTTCCGCATACAATAATGCTCGTTCCCGTGTCCTCCCAAATCGAGACGTCAGAACTTGCTCAATGCAAAAGCAGGTAAGATCCTCAAAGGCGTGCTGGAATTCGAGACAATGATCTACTAATGGCGCCTCTCTTCTGTGGCATTTTAATTTGCTTTTATGTTCATTCATTCGAACCCTAAACGATCGTATAGTCTTCCCGATGTATAATAATTCACAGGGACATCTTATGCCATAAACAACATGTGTGGAATTACAAGTAGTTACATTTCAAAGTTTATATTTTCTCCCTCCATACTGAAACTCTGACAACTCTTGAGTGATATTACATATATTACAAGAGCCACACTTGACGTGGCCAACTGTAATGTTAGATGATGTGGGGGAGATAGGTTGCAAAGCTGCCGGGCTCAATATCTCTTTAAGGTTACGGGATCGTTTCCAAACACACCGGACTTGGTGAGTTTCCAAGCTGGCTATACTATGCAAAACATTAATGTGTCGTTTAATACTACGCTTTAAATGTAAACTGAAAGGAGTAAAATTTGTAACTAAATTAACTTGTTGTGTATTGAACGCTGAAACTGCGTTCTCATGAGAGTGTAACAATAAATCCCGGTTGGAATATAATGCTCTTTTGTAGGCTTTCTCTACCACTTTATAAGGATACCCCCGTTGATAAAAATTACTTTTTAATTGGCGTGCTTGTAATTTGAAATCCTGTAGATCCAAACAATTACGACGGTACCTAATGAATTGTGATAAGGGCAAACTGTCCTTTAAATGTAATGGATGACCACTATTATAGTGTAAAATTGCATTCTTATCGAAGGGCTTCCGAAAAATGGAAGTACTCCATCCCACCGGCGATTTTTTCACTAGAACATCCAAAAAAGTGATTTGTTTTGTATGAAAAGTAAATTTGATATTGACATCCCTATTGTTCAACCACGCATGGAACTGAATCAGATGTTCCTGGGTGCCACGCCATAAAACAAAGATGTCATCAATGTATCTTCGCCACAACTTAACGGAGGCCATGTATGGAGAAGTGGCTAGCCAATCTTGCTCAAATTTCTGCATATATAAATTTGCAACAAAAGGGGCACACGTAGCGCCCATGGCTACTCCTGATAATTGCAAATAGATGACATCTTCGAACGTAAAAAAATTATTGTACAGTGTGAGAGACAATAATTCCGACAAAAAGCTCAATTGTTGTTCAGAAAGGTCACCTCGTTGATGCAGCGAAGACATTGCTACCGAGTGAGCTTGAAATTGGGGAATAACCGTGTAAAGAGACACGACATCAAAGGTTACTAAAATGAGATCCGAATCCGATGCCCACTGGTTGTGGCTTGACAAGATACGTAAAAAATGAGATGAATCCTTTATATATGATGGAATTGAAATCATTTTAGGTCTCAAATAAGAGTCCAAAAATACCGATAAGGGTTCCAGAAGAGAACCGCGAGTTGAGACTATTGGTCTTCCAGGAGGATTTTGTAAGTCTTTGTGAATTTTTGGGACTAAGTAGAATCTTGCCAAAGTACAATCCACAGGATTCAGAAAATACCACTCTTTTTTGGAGATTAATTTGTTTTGTAACGCCTGGGTAGTGACCCTCTTGATCTTCTGCTGAAATTCTAGTGACCCTCTTGATTCTTCTGCTGCAAATCGACAGAAACACCTGAGGCACTAAAAAGCAAATTAGATCATCATGCCACTCAAGTCGCTACATTGACAGAAGAAGTGAAAAAAGTTAAGGAGAAAAAATTGCGACGTGATTACAATGACTACACCAAAGGCTATGTTTATTCGTGGATGAATCTGAAACGCAAGGAGAAACCTCGGAGGAAACAGGTCACTTTTGATAATACTTCAGAAGACACGGACTCAGGGGATTCAGAGTCCACAGGACGTCGCAAAGCTTTAGACGATACTCAAAAGGACACCAAAATCAAAAAAACAGTGGACACATCAACAAAGGTGCAGAGAGAAGGCTCATCGCGACGCCGGAAGTAGATTCATTAGTAGTGAACGTATCTGGCAAACGTATACCGGCTGATCAATTGGCAGTCCTTAATAAGGGGCTGGCTTTTGTCCCAAAGTTACAACATGATTCTTTCCAACTAAGGGCAGATGTCGAACAATTAGAAAGCTCCATTTGCAAATACACTTTGGTCAGCAACCATCTTCCGATGACAATCAGCAAGATCAAGATCGGGTCCCTCTGCCTTTACGATCGTCCTGGTCCCCTCCGACTCTTCCTCCTCCGGCCTTGCTGTTATATCGAGATCTGATTTTACGTGATTTGGATCAGACAGAATCCACAAAACCCGGTTTTCGCCATATTTTAAATACTTCTGAACGATCGGCGTTACAAGCCCTTCGATCACGTTCTGATTTGATCATAAGGCGTGTAGATAAAGGCGGTGCGATTGTCATTTGGAGTCGGGACCAGTATTTACATGAGGCTTATAGCCAGCTGTCTGATCCGAAAGTGTATCAACGACTGGAAATGGATCCCACACTAGAATTGCAGCAGAAGATCAAGAGGGTCACTACCCAGGCGTTACAAAACAAATTAATCTCCAAAAAAGAGTGGTATTTTCTGAATCCTGTGGATTGTACTTTGGCAAGATTCTACTTAGTCCCAAAAATTCACAAAGACTTACAAAATCCTCCTGGAAGACCAATAGTCTCAACTCACGGTTCTCTTCTGGAACCCTTATCGGTATTTTTGGACTCTTATTTGAGACCTAAAATGATTTCAATTCCATCATATATAAAGGATTCATCTCATTTTTTACGTATCTTGTCAAGCCACAACCAGTGTGCATCGGATTCGGATCTCATTTTAGTAACCTTTGATGTCGTGTCTCTTTACACGGTTATTCCCCAATTTCAAGCTCACTCGGTAGCAATGTCTTCGCTGCATCAACGAGGTGACCTTTCTGAACAACAATTGAGCTTTTTGTCGGAATTATTGTCTCTCACACTGTACAATAATTTTTTTACGTTCGAAGATGTCATCTATTTGCAATTATCAGGAGTAGCCATGGGCGCTACGTGTGCCCCTTCTGTTGCAAATTTATATATGCAGAAATTTGAGCAAGATTGGCTAGCCACTTCTCCATACATGGCCTCCGTTAAGTTGTGGCGAAGATACATTGATGACATCTTCGTTTTATGGCGTGGCTCCCAGGAACATCTGATTCAGTTCCATGCGTGGTTGAACAATAGGGATGTCAATATCAAATTTACTTTAACTTTCCATACAAAACAAATCACTTTTTTGGATGTTCTAGTGAAAAAAATCGCCGGTGGGATGGAGTACTTCCATTTTTCGGAAGCCCATCGATAAGAATGCAATTTTACACTATAATAGTGGTCATCCATTACATTTAAAGGACAGTTTGCCCTTATCACAATTCATCAGGTACCGTCGTAATTGTTCGGATCTACAGGATTTCAAATTACAAGCACGCCAATTAAAAAGTAATTTTTATCAACGGGGGTATCCTTATAAAGTGGTAGAGAAAGCCTACAAAAGAGCATTATATTCCAACCGGGATTTATTGTTACACTCTCATGAGAACGCAGTTTCAGCGTTCAATACACAACAAGTTAATTTAGTTACAAATTTTACTCCTTTCAGTTTACATTTAAAGCGTAGTATTAAACGACACATGAATGTTTTGCATAGTATAGCCGGCTTGGAAACTCACCAAGTCCGGTGTGTTTGGAAACGATCCCGTAACCTTAAAGAGATATTGAGCCCGGCAGCTTTGCAACCTATCTCCCCCACATCATCTAACATTACAGTTGGCCACGTCAAGTGTGGCTCTTGTAATATATGTAATATCACTCAAGAGTTGTCAGAGTTTCAGTATGGAGGGAGAAAATATAAATTTCGAAATGCAACTACTTGTAATTCCACACGTTGTTTATGGCATAAGATGTCCCTGTGAATTATTATACATCGGGAAGACTATACGATCATTTAGGGTTCGAATGAATGAACATAAAAGCAAATTAAAATGCCACAGAAGACAGGCGCCATTAGTAGATCATTGTCTCGAATTCCAGCACGCCTTTGAGGATCTTACCTGCTTTTGCATTGAGCAAGTTCTGACGTCTCGCTTTGGGAGGACACGGGAACGAGCATTATTGTATGCGGAACAACGTTGGATTCACCAATTGCAAACTTTGGTTACGGGAGGTCTTAATGCACGCATAGAATGGGAGGCGTGCTTCAGGTGATTCTATCTTATCGAATGATTGACGCACCAGCCGCTCTTTAAATCCTTCCCGCATGCGCGGCTTCCCGCGCAACATTAGCAGTTGAAATCTGTAAGCTTTCAAGTCTTCTCCTCAGCCCACTATTTGAAGGTATGTTTTGAACTGTTTTTGGTGTGAAAATGATTCTTCCTACTTTCAGTACTTGTTTGGATATATTGAAAGAAAGTTATGGTTCAGAAGACTTATTTTGTTTTTAGTGCGTCTATGAACGAGTTTCCCCTGAAGAAACCTTTTAGGTGAAACGCTCATGAACAGCGCGCTAGATGGCGTCGGGATCATGACATTCATCGATACTCAAGGATCTGGCGGGGCTTCTGTTTGATCAACTTGTGAACCGTTTAAGTAAAAGCTAAGTAACAGCACCGCTGTCCTTTTTTCAGAAGTTGCCAGCCTTGTTTGTTTAGTTTGGACTGCACAAGATATTCACATTTGCTTGATAAAATTTTTTTTTATAAAAAATCAGTGGTGGAAAGGATGGTTGGAGGTCGTTGATGTATACAAGGGGTTTTGTTCAGTGAGCACTGAAACTAGCCATTGACAGCCCGAAAGTTCTGAGACCTCATGGTGCCACAACCACTGCTGTACAACTTGGTACATTACAGGATGATATATTGGCTTAAGACAAAATAAGTAATTTCTTATTTTCATCTTTACACTTTCTAGAACTAATTGAGAGTATTTTTTGATTATGCTTGGGCCTTTACAAGACTTGCCAACTCCTGCAGGAGTAAGTCCCTGTGCAGAGGAAGTCTTGGAGGCTCCCCTGGAAAATAGGAGGGAGGTACCTGGTGGAAGTGGAGGAGATAACCCCTCTGGACTATACTTGGTACCCAGGTATCCCTTGTAACGGCTGACCACCTGTGGGTGTACAGGGCCAGCCGGCCTCCTGTGCTGATGTGGGCCAGCTGAGGAAGAGAGGCTATGCCACTGGAGTAAAAACCACGCTCCCTGCTGTGCAGGAGCCGGAGCTGGTGGCTTGGAGGTTTTCTGCCTACGGGGCCCATGTCCCTGCCCCTTGGCCTGCTGACCCTGTTGGGGAGCTACAGAGGCCTGATAATGAGGATATTGTTTATAGGCAGATGACTTCCTCGGGTAAAAGGTCTTTTTCCCCGAGCCCTTCTTCTTCTGAGAAGTGGCAGAGGTTTTCCTGGACAGCATTGTCCGGGTAAGAGTCTTGGTCTCGAGTTCTGCAGCCTTTTCAGCCATGGGCTTGCCAAAGAGGTTTTCACCTCGGCAGGGGACATCGACCAACTTGTCCTGCACCCATGGCTCGAGGTCCGATGATTGTAGCCAGGCCTGACGGCGTGCACCGATGCCGGCCGCGGCTACCCAGGCCGAAGCCTCGAAGCCATCATAGGCTGCTCGAGAGATAAACTTCGAGCACTCACGAATACCCGATGACAGAGCATTGAACCTCTGCAAAGGTTCCTCGGAGAAACCAGCAGAGAACCTGGCAATCTCCTTTGCCAGGTCCCGAAGGTACATGCCCATGTACAGCTGGTAGGTCTGGACACGGCAAGCCGCATAGAGCCCTGGAAGCACTTCTTACCGAGGGCATCCAGGTTCCGGGCCTCCCGGCCGGGAGGCACCAAAGAGTGCATCTTCTGACACTTCAGACGATCCATGGCCGATTCCACAACCATGGAATGGTGCGGTAATTGTGCCTTTTGGATCCCGGGGCTCTTGCGGACTTGATAGATGGAATCGACCCGCTTGCTCAAAACCGGCGTCGAGGCCGGTGCCTCCCACATGCGGAAGAGCAACTGTTCCAGCATCGGAGGAACCGGTACAGTAAAGGCCTCCTTTGGAGGAAAGTCATACTATAGGGCCTCGAGCTCCTTGGCTGAGGCTCCTCCTCGGGATCCGCGGGGAATGCCAAGGCCTTGGCCATATCCCGCACGAAGTCCGAGAACCGAGTATCCTCCGGTGGGGACCGTCTCCGAGGCTCGGACTCCGGCGAGTCTGATGTGACACACCGAGTCCGAAAGGTGTCGGGTGACTCCTCATCCTCTGTCTCCCAGCCGGATCCCTCTGAGGAGGAATCAAGCGGCTCCGGTCGGGCAGGCACCGATGCCATCCGCCCCGACGCCGAGGGTACCGGCGTCGACGACCTCGGTCCCAGGCGGGAGGTTCGAGGGAGACCTCGGCTGAGGATCGACTTGAGCGCACATGGACTCGAGGATCGGCTCGGCTTCCGGGGTCGACTTGGACGTCGATGTCCCGGTGGTCGGGGCAGATGCACCAGTGAGACCGGCGATCAGTGCCCGCTGCTGTTCCATGAAGGCGACCAAGCTGCACTCCAAGGCCGTCAACCTGAGTCCGAGCTCAGGAGTCTCAGCAGCCCCCAACTCGGGCCCCAACGGCACGGATCCCGACGTCGGCTCCCCTGGAGGAGAGTCCACAAGGACTACAGTACTCAGGTGACCCGGGGACTCCATCTCCACACGAGGTTGTTTTGCAGGCCTCTACAACTCCGAAGACCCGGAACAGCGCTCGGGGCTATGCGACTTGGCCCTCGAGGAGCCAAGTGCGTCCACCGATGACGCCCTCGCGGGTTTTTTCTTCTTGCGATGCTCCCGCGTGGGAGACCCCCTCTCAGAGGAGCCTCGGCGCTGCTCGGGGCCGGAGTCCCAAGACGACGAGGCCTCTGATGAAGTCCGGGCCCGTCCGGACGCGGAGTCAGAGAAGATTCTTTCCTTTTGGTGCTGCCGACTCCTCAATGCCTTCGAGGACATTTTCCCACACGGACCACAGATCATCGGGTCATGATCGGGTCCGAGGCACCGGAGGCAGCAGTCATGTGTGTCGGTGAGAGACATAAGTTTCTTACACCGATCACACTTTTTAAACCCGCTGGCAGTCATCGGGGGGGAAAAAGGGCCTCTGCGAAGTCAAAAGACAGGGCTGCCAGTGAAAACAGAAAAAATGGCGCGTACGCTAGTCACTAAGGACAAAAAAATGAAAAAAAGAAGTCCGGGCTCGATACCGATGTATCGGGCCCAGGCAGGAAAGGGAAACCGGCGTCGAACTGAAGAAAACGGGTCCACGCAGAACAAAATCAACTTTTTCCTCGGGTGAAAACGAAACACGTCCGTTGGGCTCCGCGGAAAAAAGAAGACTGAGCAAGATGGCACCCTTGGGCGGGAAGGGGACCGCGCATGCGTGCTGCATTCCCAAATGCTTTCTTTGAAGGCTGGGGAAATGCTCTGCACGGGGGCTCCGTCGGGGCCGACGTCACCCATTTGTGAGGAATGACTTCCAGCTTGGTCCTGGAGAAAGCAGAATTACTTAACAAATATTTCTGTTCTGTGCTCACAGATGAAGGGCCGGGAGAAGAATCTCAGACAGTGGACAAACAAGAACAAAAGCGAGAGACAACTCAAATGATTTTCAGAGGACTGTGTTTGAGAGGAACTAGCTAAATTAAAAGTGGACAAAGTGATGGGACCAGATGGCATACATCCAAGAAGACTGAAGAAACTTGGGGATGTTCTAGTAGCTCTACTGACTGACCTTTTCAATGCCTCCTGGGGGTCGGGGGGTGGTGCGGTCCCTTTACACAAAAGAGGAAGTAAAGATGTGGTTGAAAACTACAGGCCGATTAGTTTAACCTCAGTGGTGAGTAAATTATTGGAAATGCTGCTGAAAGAGAAAATAGTGAGGTTTCTGGAGTCCAACAGATTGCAGGATCCGAGGCAGCATGAATTCACCAGGGTTAGGTCTTGTCAGACAAATCTGATTTCTTTGACTGGGTGACTAGAGAGCTGGATTGAGGGAGAGCCCTAGATGTGGTGTATTTAGATTTCAGTAAAGCATTTGACACTGTTTCTCACAGGTGACTTAGAAACAAACTAAGTACCCTATGTATGGACCCTAAAGTTACTGCTTGGGTTAGAAACTAGTTGAGTGGGAGGCGACAAAGGGTACAGGTAAATGGAGTTCACCCTGAGGAGAAGGTGGTTACCAGTGGAGTGCCACAGGGATCAGTTCTTGGGGTCTGATTCTTTTTAACATCTTGGCTAGTGATATTGTGGAGGGGCTGTCGGGTAAGGTTTGCCACTTTGCGGATGATACCAAAATCTGCAATAGAGTAGACACCCAGGAAGGTGTAAATATCATGAGGAGGGATCTAGCTAAGCTTGAAGAATGGACTAGAATTTGGCAGCTGAGATTTAATGCTAAAAAATGTAGGGTCATGCATTTGGGCAGTAACAATTCAAGGGAGCGGTACAGTATCGGGGGTAAAGTAATTTTGTCCACGAAAGAAGAACGGGACCTAGGCATGATTGTGTCTGATGATCTCAAAGTAGCTAAACAGGTAGAAAAGGCGATGGCAAAAGCTAGAAGGATGCTTGGGTGCATAGGAAGAGGAATAGCCAGCAGAAGAATGTAGGTGATTGTGCCTCTGTATAAGTCTTTGATGAGACCTCATTTGGAGTATTGTGTGAATTCTGGAGACTACACCTTCAAAAGAATATAAACAGGTTGGAGTTGGTGCAGAGGGTGGCTACTAAAATGGTTTATGGTCTTTATTATAAAGCATATGAGGACAGACATAAGGACCTTAATATGTATACTTTAGAGGAAAGGCAGGGCAGAGGTGATATGACTGAGACGTTTAAATACCTCCATGGCATAAATGCACAGGAGAGCCTTTTTCAATTGAAAGCAAGCTCTGCTACAAGGGGACATAGGATGAGGGTGAAAGGGGATAGACTCAGGAGTAATATGCGGAAAGCATAGTTACTCACCTGTAACAGGTGTTCTCCGGGGACAGCAGGAATCAGTCCTTACATATGGGTGACGTTGATGCAGACGGAGCCCGCGCAGAGCAAATCCCCAGCTTTCAAAGAAGGCCTTTGGGAATTGTTACCACGCATGCATGGTCCCCTTCCCGCCCAAGGGTGCCATCTTGCTCAGTCAAATGACATAGCCAAAAAGACAGCAAATAAAGAAAAATAATTGGACTGCAACTCCAAGGGGAGGAGGGAGGGTTGTGAGGACTGATTCCTGCTGTCCCCAGAGAACACTTGTTACAGGTGAGTAATTACGCTTTCTCCGGGAACAAGCAGGAAGTCACGCGACTCCCCAGCTACAAGCTATCCTGAACCTACTGTATAGCCAAAAAAGGAAGCAGCCGCAATGAAAACCCTAACCAGGGAAGTAGCACTCAGTAGTCTGAACGGAGAGTAGGGTTTGCCTAGACCCCAAAAAG
The DNA here is from genome assembly GCA_033557465.1 of Ichthyophis bannanicus. Lineage (NCBI taxonomy): Eukaryota > Metazoa > Chordata > Amphibia > Gymnophiona > Ichthyophiidae > Ichthyophis > Ichthyophis bannanicus. Next base: position 918,877,937 of record CM066034.1, read on the forward strand.
GTTACGGAGTAAAGCCTGGCCGAAGGTACTGTCCTGTCAGGACTCTCTATACAGGCAGCAATGAGCTGCGAAGGTATGAGTCGAAGCCCAGGTGGCGGTCCGGCAGATGTCTGCCAGAGGAACAGAGCGCAGATGCGCCACTGATACAGCCATAGCACTGAACTTATGAGCCGTAACATGGCACTTCAACGGAAGCCTCGCTTCCTCATAAGCCCAGACAATACAGTCTGCAACCCATATGGACAGCGTACGCTTGGTCACCGCCTCCCCCTGTTTACTGGGGTCGTAGGAAATGAAAAGCTGAAAAGCTTTCTGGTGACCCTGAGTACGCTGAATGTAAAAGGAAACAGCCCTCTTACAGTTCAAGGTATGGAGGACCGCCTCAGCCCAACTGGCATGCAGTCTGGGAAAGAAGGTAGGAAGAACCACCTCCTGGTTGAGGTGGAATGAGGAGACCACTTTCGGAAGAAACTTGGAGTGCGTGCGAAGCACCACCCTATTCTTGTAGAACCTGGTGTAAGGCCTCTCTGCCACAAGGACTTGGAGCTCACTCACCCTCCGGGCAGAAGTGAGCACAACCAAGAAAACCACCTTCCAGGAGAGATAACGGAGGTGGCACGTGGCCAACAGTTCAAAGGGCTGCTGTTCGAAGGGCTGCCGGGTGAGTTGCCCTACACCACATTGAGATCCCATTCGGTCGCCGGAGGGTGAACTGGGTGCTTTGACAGGAGTAGGCCCTTTGGAAACTGGGACACTACTGGGCGAACTGAGAGGGACTTCCCATCCACAGGGTAGTGGTTTGCCGCTAGGGCACTGAGATGCACTCTGACGGAGTTGGATTTGAGCCCCGTCTGGGAGAGGTGAAGAAGGTATTGTAACACCACAACTACCAGGCAAGAGAAGGGGTCTACCCCCTTGCCCAGCACACTAAAGCGCAAATATGCGCCACTTAAAGGCGTACGCCTGTCTGATAGACATTTTGCTTGAAGCCAGTAAGACCTCTTCTACGTCCTTTGGAAGGAGGAGGGGGGCGAGAGTCACCCCTCTCAGCAGCCACACCATCAGCGAAAGGGAGCTGAGGTTGGGATGCAGAAGAGAACCCCCCTCCTGGGAAAGGAGCCGTGGAGACAATCCCAAAGGAATGGGGGTCTCCACCGCTAGCTGCAGGAGAAGTGGGAACCATGGTTGCCTGGGCCACCGTGGGGCTATCAGGATGACTGAGAGACTGTCTTGAAGGATTTTGAACAGAGTCTTGGCGATCAGAGGCGTCGGGGGAAAAGCATACAGAAGACCCACCGACCATGAGATTAGCAAAGCATCAGCTGCTACCCTGGTTGGGTGTGGCTGCCTTGAGCAGAAACGGGGCAACTGGTGATTGTCTGGGCTTGGAAACAGGTCCATCACTGGTTCCCCCCAGGTCTGGAAAATCCTGTCCAGCTGCCATTTGTGCGGCTGGAACATCCTGATGAGCCTGTCGCCCAGATAGTTGTCCTGGCCCGGCATGTATACTGCCCTGAGGAGAATCCCCTGCCATACTGCATAAGAACACAAATCTAGGGCTTCCTGGCAAAGGGAACAGGACCCCGTGCCCCTCTGTTTGTTCACATAGAACATGGCAACTTGGCTGTCCGTTTGCACTAGAACAGACCTGTGGCTCAGGCACTGCATGAAAGCCTTCAGGGCGAGAACCCATTGCTCGAGGTTGGACGACTGCAGCCAAGCTTGGCGGCATACACCGATGCCCGCCATGGCTACCCGGGCCACCGACTCGAACCCGTCATAGGCCGCCAGAGACATAAACTTGGAGCATTCACTTGGAGCATAAACTTTGAACAGGCCCTTGAAGTGCTGCAAAGGCTCCTCGGAGAGACCAGCCAAGAACCTGGCGATTTCCTTCGCCAGGTCTCTCAGGTACATGCCAATGTACTGCTGGTACACTTGGATCCGACACTTCAGCATCGCGCCCTGGAAACACTTCCTGCTGATGGCATCCAAGGTGCGGGCCTCTCTACCGGAGGGCACTGAGGAGTGCGTCTTCTGAATCTTCAGCCGATGCATGGCCGACTCCATAACCATGGAGTTGTGCGGCAGTTGCGCTTTTTGGAACCCAGGGCTCCAGCAGACTCGATACATCGAGTCAAGCCGTTTGTTGATTACTGGCATCGTCGCTGGAGTCTCCCACATGCGGCGCATAAGTCGTTTCAGGATTGGAGGGACAGGTACCATGAGGGCCTCCCGAGGGGGAGCCTCATACTGGAGGATCTAGAGCTTGGCGGCTCGAGGATCCTCCTCGGACTCCGTAGGGAAAGCCAAAGCCTTGGACATATCCCGCACGAAGTCCAAAATACCCATATCCTCCGGTGGGAACTTCTCCAAGGTTCAGATACCGGGGAATCAGAAGGGACATCCCAATGCCATTATGAGCGGGAAGCCGAGTGCGACCTCGGCTGAGGATCGACTCGAGCACGGAAGGTCTCGAGGATCGGCTCGGCCTCCGGGGTCGACTTCGACGTTGAGAGCCTGGTGGTCGGGGCGGAAGAACCGGACATCAGCATCCGCTGCTGTTCGATGAAGGCAGTAAAACTGCGCTCTAAAGCCACCATCCTGGACTCCAGTCTGGGAGGCTCTGCAGCCTCCGGCTTGGGTGCCGACCCGCTCGGCCCCACAGCCGGTTCCCCCCAGAGAGGAGTCCTCGACAAGGACAGTCAGTACTTGCCTAGGTTGATCCGTTTCCCTATGAGGAACTTTGGCCAAGCGCTCCTCCGACGCCCCGGGCAGACGCTCGGGGCTCCACGACTGGCCCCAAGAGGAGCCTGGTCATTCGTAACCATTCAGAGACTCCGCCTTCGCGGGTTTCTTCCTTCTCTTGTGTTCCCTCAAGGGAGACAACCGCTCTGAGGAACCTCGACGACGCTAGGGATCGAAGTGCTCCTCCCGAGACGTGGAGGCCTCAGACGAGGTCCTGGCTCACGAAGGCCCGGGGAGATCAGGAAAAATCTTGTTGTGCTGCTGCTGGCGGCTCCTCAAGGCCTTAGAGGACATCCTCTTACACAGACCACAGACCGTCGGGTCGTGGTCCGGGCCGAGTCACCAGAGGCAACAGTCGTGGGTATTGGTGAGGGACATTATTTTCCCACATCGATCGCATTTCTTGAACCAGCTGGTAGCCATTGGGGAAAAAAGGACCCCAGCAAGGTCGAAGACCCTTTGGGCTGCCAGCGAGGGAAAAAAGGGCGCGAAGATGCCTCCAAAAGAAAAAGTGAAACAAAATTCAGAGAAACCGACCCGATACTGAGGTACCAAGGCCGGAGGCGGGAAGAATACTGATGTCGGACCGGTGAAGCCAAAAGGCACCAAGAAAAAAAATCAACTTTTCCCGGGACACTGCGGACTATGTCCGATGGGCTCCGCAGAAAAAAGGAGACTGAGCAAGACAGCACCCTCAGGCAGGAAGGGGACCACGCATGCATGGTAGCAATTCCCAAAGGCTTTCTTTGAAAGCTGGGGATTTGCTCTGTGCGGGCTTCCTGCTTGTTCCCAGAGAAATATTTCTTTACGGTAAGAGTGGTAGATACATGGAATAGTCTCCCAGTGGAGGTGGCAGAGATGAGGACAGTATCTAAATTCAAAAAAACATTGGACACAGAGGCTCTCTAAAGGAAAAAAGGTGACTCTTGTAGTGGGTGATATGGAAGATAGGCCATGTGATCTTTTTCTGCCGTCATATTTCTGTTTCTAACAACAACAAACCAAATGTGTACTAATGAATGCACATACCAAAAAGTAGTAAAACTTTAAAAAAATATATTATCAGGATTGTTTAGAATTTTTTTATAGAGAATTTTAGTAAAATTTATACCACAGTAAATTCAGGAAAATGAGGGAAGAACATAAAAGTTATAAAGCAAAAAATATAAATCCATATAGTTCACAAGCAGAAGAGAACTCCAAAAAGAAATCACATACCAGCAACAAAAAGAGCCAAATCACTCAAAAACCACTAAACCTCTAGTTCAGTCATAACCAGTTATATAAAATCATCCTGTCAATTCAAACCTCTGATTTCTTGTTCAGAAAATTCTTCAGATGAAATTGCTCAAGAAAGATATTTCTTTTCCTTTGCTAGGTCACCAGGCACTTAGAAGGAAATCTTAAAAATAAGTAACCCCCTATTGCCCAAACCCTAGGTTTTAACTGTAGTGATGATTTTTTATGTGCCTGAGTGATCCTACAAACATATGGAAAAAGACTAATCTTCTGTCCACAAAGGGATATATCCTTCTTCTGGAAATAAGTTTTTAAAACCTTAATCCTCTCTAACTCAATAAAGAATGTGACCAAGAGTAGTCCTAATTGGAATTTCTTCTGAAAAATACTAAAAAAGCAGATGAATTCAAACTAGTTGATGAGACCAACATGTCCATCATGTCTACCCTTTATTCAGCCTCATTCCTTATCAAAACATTAAAGAAAATGTAGTACTACTTAGAAAAATGTATTGTATCACGATCAGAAAAAATCCAAGATTTCCTGGCAGTACTATTTACTAATGGAGACAGCAGACCATTTTTAGGAAAATTAAACAAGTGCAAATGTCTAGCTCAAACCATATTTTCAACAAACTCAGCTTGATGGTGGAGTACAAAGCTATCCTTGATGTTGAACTTCCCACAGCACATAAAAAGGTCATTTGAGAGACAGCTGAGACTCTAAGGGCCTTGTTTACTAAGAGGTAGATTCTGCACAGCGAATAGTGGGGATGTACATCCCCCGCTATCCTCTGTGTGCCGATTCTGCCCATGCAGCTCCCCGCAAGTACAACGGCTTTGTGCGGGAAGCTCTGGATGGGGGCGGGAGGGGAACGGCCGAAGGAGGAGTATGGGCGGAGCGAGGGCAGGCCACCCAACCCAGATGTACAGGGCCAATTCAGGTCACGATCCTGTACGTACAGGGGGTCAAGGATGCATGTCTAACTTAGTCCACCTCAGAGGTAGAATAACTCAGACTGATGCCGGTGATTGGGCAAGGGCCAGGTCCTCCCCCCAACCCATGATGCAGTGTTTGGGAGGTGCCCAGCACCTAAGTCCGGCTCTGGCGTATCCTGCCAAGACTCGGGTGGCAGAAGGGAGGGCTATTTCGGTGGTCGGGCCCTCCCAATGCTATCACATGGCGTCCCGATGCCATGGCACCGAGGCTCCATGCCGGAGCATTGGGAGGGCTAGATAGGGTGATCGCTGCACATCCAGGCTTGCTGAATCAGGGCCCGTGTGGCCCATCTAAGGCCCGACTCTGCTATCGCAGGGGCAGAATCGGGTGAAAATCCGGCCCATCCAGATTTTGGTCCTCTGGAAGGGCCAGACATGCCCCTATCTTAATTGGCCTCCACCCATTTTTCCCATAGACCCAAAATGGGAGACGGCCTTTAGTAAATAGGTCCCTAAATGAGACAGCTGAGTCTTCACATGTCCAATTCTCTTATGTTCTTCGAGCTTAGCAACAGTGTCTGAGAAAATTAAGTTATCTGCTCCACAAATCACTGTATCAGTGAATTTGCACATGAGGCAATATTCCAAATGTCCAAAAGAAACACTTCTCGTCCTATTGAAAAATCAGCTGCCTCTGTTAAAAGTTAAAATAATTGAAGGACCACCTAAACCAGTTCAAATTAAGGAATAACTGTTGACAAGATTTGTGGGAGGTAGTGTGGTAGGCGAAGGCCTATGATCCATGCTGCTTGAACTAAACAGACAGGCCTAAGCAGCTTGACCTGTAAATGAAGCCTGTGGTTAGGCCCAGAGGAATGAAAACCCCCCTGAATGCTGCCTCCATAGAATCGAAACTTAACTAAGCATAACCAAGCATAGCTAAGCAGAATTGAAACTTAGAAAAGATAGAAAAACTGCTTTAATTGGTACTGATAAGAATGTGAGAAGCTTCTATGAAATTAATTAACTCTGTTAAAAGAAAGGTTACAGTGCCCTGCTTTCACACATATTCCAGCTAGCTAGTGACCTTGGAGAAGAGATGTATCAAGAGCCAAAGAACTGACCATTGTAATGAGGACTGTAAGGGGGGGAAACAGGTGCTGAGCCCAGACAAAGGTCCTCATTGGATAGCTACGTAACGGCACCGGGACCAATAGATGGGGCAAAAGGGGTTACTGGGACCAATGAAAAGTTTGCCTATGTTCAGAATGGAGAAGAAAGGTATAAAAGTTGTTGTTTTGCTAGAAACCATTGCTCAGCCATTTTGAATGTGATTCTGCTTGAGACTTGTGCACAATAAATGATTTGGACCTTCTGAACAGACTCCTGGTATTATTGGATTGTTTGCGCTCTGCCGCTACATATTCTTGGTGCATTGGCCGGGAACGTGTGGTGAGTAGAGGGTATACGAGCTGATATACCACGACTTTCCGCCTCTATAGGTTTGGTCCTGCCGGGCTCGTGCCCTCCCGACATGGGCTCGGTTCCCAGGCGCCACCGGTCCCGTTGTATCGGAGGGAGCTGGGCCAGGCCTCGGCGGGTGCCGGACCCGGTCGGAGCCAACACCTCGAACCCGTGAGGGGAGTCCGAGGTCCAACTCATGCGCTTGCTCGGGGACGGGGACCGGATCCGGTGAGTATAGTGTTTGGAATGTCTAGACAGATGAGTCAGAACTGCAATTTGGAACTTGGAACTTGTGAATTTTGGTAAGAGAGCTTGATCACCTCTCAAGACGGTCCAATTAACCTTGCATAGTGTATCGCGGGGTGAACCCACCGTCTTCTTGAAATAGATTTGGTATAGCCTAGTCAGAAGAGACAGGCTTGGGCTTTTGGGAAATGCTAGCATGTTTGTCGTTGGGCGTTTGTCTATGTGTCTTTGTTTTTTGGTATTTGTTGAAACCACGAGTTTCCCTTCTAGTATAATGTAAGATTATATTCGGTTGGGTAATTTATGAACATTTACCGCTTATGAAATAGTATTAAGAAAAGAGGGAAAGAAGATGCAAACGCCTAGAGTCACTGTAAGATCAAGAACATGTCTCACTTATTCAGCCTTCCTACAGCACAGCGTGAGACTGACAAGGGGCGTGTCTGTGCAGAGGTGCTTTTTAACCCTATGAAGGCATGTTTTCAACGTTCTGCTGCTGGGCTAATTGGAGCTTATTTTAGGACAATTATACCTGTTTTTATTTACTTTGTTTTAATAGTGATGTTCATTCTACTATGGTCATGTATTATATACCATTTGATAGGAATATTTAGTCAGAATTTTAGTTTTGAAGGTCGTATTAACCTCATCGGAGCTCCGTAAACTGTTTTTAGTTATATTCTCTGCTCTGTCTGTATTTTTACGTCAACTGCTCCTGTTATATTATTATTACCTTTCAGAACTATCCAGGAGGTGAAGGGTCTAGTTCAGTTTTAGTGCGCAGGGTGAGATTACTTACTCTGGTCAGATAGGCTGCTAGGTATCATACATTTGTGGGCTTAGCTTTGCCCTGTGTTTTATGGTTCAAACAGAAATGATAGAGGAACTAAGCAAACTGTTTTTGGTTTTTTTTCCTTTGACCTACAAAGTAATTATTAAATCACGACTTGACACCGATTTAAATTATTCTTGCCTAGCATGTCTCTGTGTGCCTGTGAAACTAAGTTGTTTCATTTTGTTTCCAGTGAGCGAAGGGGTGTGGCTTTCACACAGCTTGCTAGGAGAAAAAAAATGAGACAGCAGCTCCCGATTGAAAAGTCTCTTGCTTGTTTAAAAATAAAGGATTCATTCAATCAAAGTGTGACAGGAGATGAATTTATAATTAGTTTTCTAGTTATTACTTTACAGCTGTGATAACTACAGTGACTCAGAAGTTCTTTTGTTTTTTAAAGTATATCTGTCGTTTCAAAAACTAACTGACACAGACAAGAGAGAGCAAATAAAGTGTTTTTCCTTTGACCCTCAAAGTAGAGGTTAAGAACCTTGGGGGACGGTGCAGCATTCTGGGTTGGAAGTGTACCAGATTGCAACCTGAGAATGAATGGTTTAAATTCTGAGTGAATAAGAAATTGTGTTAGGATTTTATCTTTGAAATCTGAAAGTTAAAAAAAAAAAAGAAAAGAGTTTATCTTGCGGAGTGTTTGCATTCCAGATATTCACCAACCTTTTTATGAACAAGTATAAGTCATTTGAATGCATGCTTCCCCATACTATAAGATTTAAGGTAATTACTTTGAATTGTTAAACTCTGTACTAGTGACTAATGAAGACCTTTACAATTCAAGATAAATTCATTTGTTTTTCTGTATTTGAATTTTGTGTGTCTGTGTCCAGAGGAAAAGGGGGTACTTTGTTTTTTTTGAAAGTCTTTTAAATTTCAAGACGTTATTTCCTGATATACTGTGGCAAGCACCTGATAGAAGACATATTTATTGTTAAAAAAGAGGGTGTATATGCATTCTAGATATCCACCAACGCTATGGAAAAGTATCCGTTTCATGTCTCTTGAATATCTGCTTTCTGAACTGTAAGATTTAATAAAAATAAAAAATAAAATAATTTCTTTTGCAGAGACATGCAGACTACGGCTGGCAGTTAGTTTCCATGCTCAGTAATTTCATTCCAGTTATACGTAACAGATAGCTATAGTTCTCTCTATAAGAATAGATGTTATAACATGTTGCAAAATAATAGTTTTATATTTTAAGAACTGTATCTAAATTGTCCCTGTTTGGAAAAAGTTGCAATAAGCATAATGGATGTCTGTGCTCAATCTAAGCTTATGTTTTCTGCCTGCCCTATGTTTACAGTAATAATAAGGTTTTTTTTAATAAGTTTCTTTTCAAGTATGATCAAGAATTTCAGTAAGGGATTTACTGAAGACTATGGTAATAAAATGTCTCTGTCCCAATTAGGAAAGCTATGTGAAAGGGAGTGGCTTCTGCTAGTTGCTCCATATTTCCTTAGTTCACCATATTTTGCCCCAGAATCTCTAGATATCCCGTCCCGTCAATTTCTCTCCCTGTAAGCAGCTCCCTAAGAAGCCCCGGCTCCGTTCAGAGTGCTTAAGGGGGGGGGGGGAGGGGGCCCAGTCCACCAATGATGCCACCCCCCGGTAGGCGTGAACTAATGTGCCCACAGCAGAGAAGTAAAAAAAACCAAAACAAAAAAAAACCCCTCCCGGATAGAGCGTTGCTAGGAGAAACAGTGGGGGCCTAGGGCAGGGGGGGGGGGGGACTCCTCCCTGTAGATTCCCAAGTAGTTTGCCAGCCAGTCAGCTGACCAGACTCGTTTAGGTGCCTTTCCCTCTGCCACTGATTTACTGAACTGAAAGCTTTAGGATTTAATTGAACTAATGAACAGTATTATTCAGACCCATCAGTCTTGATAACCCCAAGTGGAATCCAAATGGTGCAGGCAGCCCTCACTATATGCCCCAATGGATCCAGCAGCCCAGGAGAATTTGCATTTTTGTCAGTCAGTCCCAGAGAGATATAAAACAGAAATTACAGAAACTGGATGGATTTGCGGGCATGATAGTTAATGGAAGTTGATCAGAAAGTATGTGAATTGTTGAATGTGACAGAGAAAGTAAATGTAAAGATGGAGAACAGAACAGATCTTCTTGCTGATACTTTAGTTGAATGATGTGGAGGAGGTTATCCTGATCGAAGGAGCAGAGGAAGTAAAAACAGGGTGCGAGTCAGTGCGCCCATTGCAGAGAAGGACATTAGAGAAGTGAATGCCCGTATCCTGACTCCACCCCAGGGGGGAGCAGGGAGTACTTGATTTAAAAAATAATATTAAACCAAGCACAGTGTTCTAGCAAGAAAGGGAAGCAGCTATAGAGTAAGTGGCAGCCGGAGAGGGCTACAGCATGAATGAAGACTAGGCCAGACCGGACTCTTAAGTTTCCCTGGGTCCCCAGGAGCCTATGGTCAGTTTGAAAATAGGGGACCAATATATGGACTTTATGGGGGATACAGGAGCAAAATACTAAAGCCAGTAGCCCCTGTGTTTTTCTTGATGCATCACCATTATCAGAGCTACTGGGGCTAAGGCCACAAAGCCTTTTCTGCAGAACCGCATGTGTGAACTAGGGGGAGAGAAAATAATGCACCAGTTCCTGTATATGCCTGAGTGCCCTATTCCACTTTTTGGAGCCGAGATCTGCTTGCAAAGCTTCAGGCACAGATATCCTTTGCTGAAGAGAGAGAAATGCAAATGACTGTGAACCCAGAGCCTGCTGGATTGATGGTGCTGACTGTTCCCCGAGAAGAGGAGTGGCGGTTCTATAGCACACCTCCAGTCAAGTCAACAAGTTCCTGTATACCTACCAACCCTATAGCCCCACCTGGAGTATGGGCAGAAGATAATCCACCTGGCCTAGCGAAGAACATAGCCCCTGTCATTGTCACCCTCAAGCCAGAAGCGGAACCAGTGCATGTGAAGCAGTATCCTCTTCCCTGACCAGCCATTGCAGGAATCCACTGCCATTTAATGAAACTATTGAAGTATGGACTTTTCAAAGGAGTGCCAGTCACCTTGGAACACCCCCCTTCTTCCTGTTAAGAAGCCTGGGACAGGTGATTACCGCCCAGTGCAGGATCTAAGAAGAATGAATGATGCAGCTGAAACTATACACCTAGTGGTACCAAAATCCTTATATTCTCTTGGGACTGATCTCTGCTGAAGCTACACATTTCACCATTCTGGACTTAAAAGATGTTTTTTTTCTGCATACGCTTAGCCCAAGACCCCACTACAGGAAGGCGGGGCCAACTCACCTGGACAAGATTACCTCAAGGATTCAAGAACTCGCCTCACTCAGCAAAAGATTTGATAAGTTATCCAGTAATTCCAGGAGAAAGAATTCTACTTCAATATGTGGACAACTTGCTCATAACCACCAACTCAGAAAGTGAATGTCTACAAGCCACCAGTGAACTCTTGCACCTTTTTAATGAGGCTGGATACAAAGTCTCAAGAGCTAAGGTGCAATTATGTCAAACAAGTTAAATACCTAGGATTCCAGTTGTCCAGCGGAATTCGACGCCTGGGACCAGAATGCAAAGAAGCTGTATGCAGTATTCCTACTCCAACCACCAGGAGGCAAGTGAGAGCCTTCTTGGGTGCCACAGAGTATGTTGTATATGGATCCCCAATTTTGCGCTGCTAGCAAAACCATTGTATCAAGCTACCAAAGGAATGGAAAAGTCTCCATTGGAATGGGGACTTGAACAGGATGCAGCCTTTTGATCTTTGAAAACCACTCTGATGTTATCACCAACTCTGGGTCTACCAGATGTCCAGAAAACCTTTCAGTCTCTATGTTCATGAGTCACAAGGAAATGTTCTAGGAGTGTTGACTCAATCTCTTGGACCTTATTTGAGAAGCTGTTACAGCTACAGCCTTCCTAGTAAGCAAAAACGAAAAGAAAAATCCCTTTGAGACAGAATCTTCAAGTTACTGTACCACACTATGTTCTAACCAATATGAAACACAAAGGAAACTACTAGCTAACAAATCCACGAATGTTGAAGTATCAGAGTATGTTGCGTAAAAAACCCCAGATACAACTGAAGGTCAGTCAAGCTTTGAATCCTGCTATGTTGTTACCAGTTGGTCTTGATCCCCTGATCATGACTGTTTAGAAATTATGGACACTGTATTCTCAAGCCGCCTGGATTTGACTGATGTCCCTCTGGAGAACACTGAATAGACTTTCTTTGTGGCTGAAGGCAGTTTCATCATCAATGGACATTGTTGTGCTAGATATGCAGTGGTGACCCCTGATTTGGTAGTTGAGTCCTCAGCCCTGGCCCCAGAAACTTGACCACAGAAAGCTGAACTGATAGCCCTCACTAGAGCACTAACAATAGGAAAAGGGCTCTGTCTAAATGTGTACCCAGATTCCAAGTATGCCCTTACAACCTTGCATGCACATGGGACCCTGTACAAATAATGAGGGTGGATAACCTTAGGAAGCAAGTCCATTTAGTATGGCCCCAAGATATTGACATTATCAGGTGCATACTACCTACAGCTTTCAAAAACTTTAGGAAAAGTAGAATGTATGAATAGAACCTTGAAATCTCAGTTGTCCAAACTTTGCCAAGAGGTTTACCTGAAGTGGCCCCAGGTTCTTCCTTAGCCCCTGCTAAGTCTTTAGGAGTTCCCCCTTTTTTGAGATTCTGAGAATCTGTAGCCTATTTATAGGGAATAAAAGGAGATGTGATACAGATAGGATCTGAAATTATTAGACATGAACTATTGGTTTTAAGTTCTGTTTTGCAGTGTCTTCATACCTGGGTACAAAATCGATTACCCATCAATTTGCCTGAACCCCTGCATCCTTTCAAGCCTGGAGTCTCGGTGTGGATCAAAGAGTGGAGAAGGATACCGTTAGCCCTGCATTGGAAGGGACCCTATGTTGTCATCCTGTCAACTCCAACTGCAGTAAAAGTCGCAGAATTCGAACTTTGGATCCATCATAGTCGAGTAAAGCCAGCAACTGCTTCTGAACCTGATCACTGGACTACTGTACAGCATCCTGAGACTCCATTGCGCCTCACCCTACGACAACAGCCACGGACCTAAGACTTATTGGTCCCTCGGAAACTGCACTATTTCAAGACTGTCTGTTTATCTGAAGGTAAGCCTCGCATCTGGAGAAAGCTGCAATCATCAGAAATAGACTGTGTTGTGTTAAGAAATTGAGTCTTCTGAGAGACTGTGTTCAAATGCTCTGAAAAAAAACAACAAAAAAAACCTGTTTTGATCTCCTAAAAGGTGAAATGCTCTAAGGAGGCAATAATAGCCTGAGAGACTGTACTATGATATTTTAAGAACCTGAGACATCCCAGAGGACAGTGATACTTTGGAATCTACAGCCCTACTCCTGCCACAAAGCTGGTAGGTCTACGTACGGCAGAAGCTTGAGGATCTACAATCAACTCTACATTTGTTATCTGTTGTGGATGCAGACAGTTCCACCAATTTTCCAGAGACTATGCCCATTATGAATTCTTATTATTGCTTTATTCTAGCAGTAGCCTTGGGGTGCTTTGAAATGACTTTTGCCTTACCTCCCTGTGCAGCCTGTATAAGTACCACGCGAACTGGGCTGAAGGTTCCTCATGCCTCCCAGAACTTGTTTCTTGAACTTGCTGGAGCAGTAGCATTTAGTCTCCACATTTATGACTGTTTCTTTTGTGGAGGAACCAAGATGGGAGATCAGTGGCCTTGGGAGGCTCAAGAACTGAATTATTCCATCCCTTACAATCAGACTGATTTACATAATACTACTAGTGAGTGGGTATTGGCCCACCCCATTGTTGACAGTTTGTGTTTTGTTCGCACCGGACCACAATTTGCTATGAAGATTGGACAGCTGGACTGTCTAAATTAGAAGTTTTACAACAGCACAACAAAGAAGACATCTTGGTGGTCCGGCATAAATGCTCCTGAACCTTCTACTCCTTTAGTTCTTTTTCCCACTCTTGCCAAACTATGGACTCTGACTATCTGCTTGTTGCTCCCTTGTTTCTTGCCACTTTGCTTGCGAATGATAACTTCAGTTATTAATAACACTGTAGAGCGCAAGGCAGCTACAAAGATACTAGCTATGTGAAACTACTACCCTATACCACAGAGTGATACCTTTACCTAGTATTATGTGATTTGATTCTCACCCTTTCTCACTTGCGGGTGAGAATAATCAAAGGGGGGAATGTGGTAGGCGAAAGCCTATGATCCATGCTGCTTGAACTAAACAGACAGGCCTGAGCAGCTTGACCTGTAAATGAAGCCTGTGGTTAGGCCCAGAGGAATGAAAACCCCCCTGAATGCTGCCTCCATAGAATCGAAACTTAACTAAACATAACCAAGCATAGCTAAGCAGAATCGAAACTTAGAAAAGTTAGAAAAACTGCTTTAATTGGTACTGATAAGAATGTGAGAAGCTTCTATGAAATTAATTAACTCTGTTGAAAGAAAGGTTACAGTGCCCTGCTTTCACACATATTCCAGCTAGCTAGTGACCTTGGAGAAGAGATGTATCAAGAGCCAAAGAACTGACCATTGTAATGAGGACTGTAAGGGGGGGAAACAGGTGTTGAGCCCAGACAAAGGTCCTCATTGGATAGCTACGTAACGGCACCGGGACCAATAGATGGGGCAAAAGGGGTTACTGGGACCAATGAAACGTTTGCCTATGTTCAGAATGGCGAAGAAAGGTATAAAAGTTGTTGTTTTGTTAGAAACCATTGCTCAGCCATTTTGAATGTGATTCTGCTTGAGTCTTGTTCACAATAAATGATTTGGACCTTCTGAACAGACTCCTGGTATTATTGGATTGTTTGCGCTCTGCCGCTACAGTAGGAGTTGTTAGTTGCAAGGTTGAATTATGCGAGTAGTAAACAGGGAAACTCCTAGAATTAATACTAAATGGTGCCTACAGTATTATTTCCTTTAATACAACAGGCTATGACTCCACATCTGACATCTCCTGGACCTTCCATCTCCTGTTGTTATGGCTAATTCAATAAAATGTGCTAAGGTTAGTTCACATTTTTACTTCCATTTTAGCAGACATTCCAATACAGTACATGCAAATTGTATGGCAAGGAACAACATATAATATTACTAAAAATGCAGAAACGTGGGCTGAAAATTAGCTCACTTTTTCTACTTCCATTTTAACACAAAGATTTTTCTTGGAATCCTAAGGTGAAGGTTTAACTTTCATGTACTTCCATGCATAACACCTAGAGTTCCCAAGTTGGGAACCACTTGACCAGGATAAACTGACTCTGGTGTCACCAAACCCAAGAAGCCCCAGGTCTCACACCTTACCCCACAGGATCCAGGATGCCTCCAATCTCAGGTCTAGGATCCATATAACTCGTATCTAAGGCAAAGATATACTGAGATGGGGATCCTGGGCTAAACCAAAAAAACTCCAAATTTTTAATTCAGCAAATAGAGGTGTGAGTTAAACTTCACTTCCATCTTTGAACTTTTGAAATTAAAATAGTGGCATAGTTAGTTAACTGCTGTATTATCACACTTTTTAACTTTACTGTCATTTTAACACTTTCCAGTTAGTGTATATTTTTAAACTACCCTTTGATCGGCATATTATTAGCTTACTGCACCAGATGTAAACTTCCATGTTTAGCTTGTAGTTTAAAAAAAGTGTGCTAAAGAAATAGTACACATTGAAGTGTTGCTTTTAGCAGCCCTTTCTATAGGTATCTTCTATAGGTTCAGAAATTTCCACAGAAGTGATAAATTCAGGCAATATCTTGCCAGATGTTAAGACTACTGCCAAATAACATCAAGGAATTCCCTCCACTCTTACACAGAACTATCGCGGACGTGTGTACCCCAGTGAATACAGGTCTCAGACTTACACCGGCCACGCTTAGATATTAACCCAAGCAGTGCGCCTAATCGCATCAACGACCCAAAAGTATTCACTGGTTTTTTCAAAATGTTTTTCTTATTCCACACATCAGACTTTTCTGTGATATTAACTTTTTCTCAATTTCAATGCTTTATAGATAAAAGATTGTGCTTAGCTTAGCTCTATCGTCGCTGGTATTGGTTCCCCAACGCCACCAAGTGGGTACCTCATTGCGTTTCGAATGCTTCTTCAGGGGGAGTGAATTTAAACAGCACGATCTATAAAACAACGAGGAAGTTTTGAATAGATCAATCACACCCGCATCATCGACATCTCAAAAATGTAATTAAAGAAGTAGATCGTATTTCTCACCTTATAACTTTCGGCCAGTCAATACACGCTTATTTGTTTGATCCTTCTAAACTCGGACCTTCTCACAGTGCAAAAGACGCCGCGCATGTGTATAGCTGGTTCCCTTGCCGGTTTAAAGGGGCATGACGTCAGCAGGGCCTCCAATCGGTTGTCAGTAAAAACAGGAACCGCCTGCCAATTGGACCACCCACAATGCGATGGTAATTATATACAAGCCCGCCATTCAATAAAGTTATTAAGACCCGTATCCCCCACCGTTCCCAATCGGAAAATCCATTTCTGTTCCTGGATCGTCAATGTTGGAGTACGGGACTTGCCGTTCCTTCCTGTCAACACATGTTCAATGGCAAAACAGCGCAAATCTTGAAACTTATGACATTTCTCCATACAGTGAGCCACTATTGGAGCTTCCACTAGTTTACATTTTAGCCTACTGCGGTGCTCTCCAATCCTAATTTTGAGTTGTCGTTCAGTTTTTCCGATGTATAAAAGGCCACATGGGCACTTAAGGGCATATACCACATAATCAGTGGTGCAAGTTGTAGATTGTCTCAGCCGGTACCACCTTCCACGATATTCAAACTGTGTCAGCTCATCTGTCACAGCACAGATGTTGCAGTTTCCACATGATCTATGTCCCTCCGGCCCCAATGAAATTGTTGTTTGTAGTGGCCGCAGTTTTGCTGGACTGAGATTGTCCTTCAAATTGAAATGTCGGGTCCACACACATCGAATTGTTTTGTTCTGCAACCCAGGCAAAGTGCTAAGCACATTTTAGTATCTTCTCATGATACGTTTGATTTCTCCACTTAGAGGTGAGTACTTGGTGACGAAATTGATGTTATCATCCTCCAATATGGGACCCCGCGATTTTGTCTGTAATAATAAAGCTCTGTTGTTATACAGGGCCCGCTTGTAAGCTGTTCTAATAATTGATCGAGGATAACCTCGCTCATGAAAATCTTTCATCAAACGTTTAGCTTGTGACTTATACTCCCGTATATTGGAACAATTCCGTCTATATCTTATAAATTGAGATAAGGGTAAGCTATCACGTAGTTGTTTTGGATGGTTGCTACCGTAATGTAAAATTGTATTTCTGTCGGTAGGCTTTTTATATACTGTAGTTAACCATCCTCCAGGGCCCTTCTGAACAATAACATCTAAAAAAATTATTTTCTGTGTGTGGCTGGTGGAAGTGAACTGTATATTAGGGTCCACTTGATTAAGCCATTTCTCAAATTGTTGAAATTCGGAACTGGAACCATTCCATAGTAGGAAAACGTCATCGATAAACCTTTTCCACAAAAGTAGACGAGAGCTATACGTGGTGCTGGACAACCATTGACTTTCAAACTTATGCATGTAGAGGTTGGCCACTGAAGGAGCACAGGTAGTGCCCATGGCCACCCCCGATAACTGTTGGTAAATCTTTCCTTCAAACTCAAAATGATTAGAGAATATTGTGAGTTCCGCCAGACTAGAAATAAACTCCAAAAGGGCTGGGGACAACTCGGTTTTCTCTCATAAAGACGTCATTATAGCTGTGTGGGCTGCTGCCTGTGGGATACTCGTGTATAGCGAGGTCACATCCAATGTCGCTAAAAGTACCGTGTCCACTGACGCCCATTCCGAATATTCCTCTAGGATTTTCAAGAAGTGTGAGGTGTCTCTAATGTATGAAGGGATAGCGGACATCAAAGGTCTTAAATATGAGTCCACATAAATTGACAACGGTTCTAAGACCGACCCTTTCATAGAGAATTGGTCTTCCAGGGGGATTATTGGCATCTTTGTGTATTTTGGGAACTAAATATAAGCGCGGCAACGTTGGTGAAGGTTCGTTCAGAAATTTGCATTCTTTTCTATTAATAACCGCAAGTTCCAAAGCTTGTGTCGTAAGGGCTTTGATTTTTTTCTGTAGATCTTTCGTGGGATCCTGAGATAAAATTTTATAGGTAGAAGGTTGAGAGACCTGCCGATGCGCTTCCGCAAGATAACAAAACAATTTGATGTGTGTGGACCCGACATTTCAATTTGAAGGACAATCTCAGTCCAGCAAAACTGCGGCCACTACAAACAAAAATTTCATTGGGGCCGGAGGGACATAGATCATGTGGAAACTGCAACATCTGAGCTGTGACAGATGAGCTGACACAGTTTGAATATCGTGGAAGGTGGTACCGGCTGAGACAATCTACAACTTGCACCACTGATTATGTGGTATATGCCCTTAAGTGCCCATGTGGCCTTTTATACATCGGAAAAACTGAACGACAACTCAAAATTAGGATTGGAGAGCACCGCAGTAGGCTAAAATGTAAACTAGTGGAAGTTCCAATAGTGGTTCACTGTATGGAGAAGTGTCATAAGTTTCAAGATTTGCGCTGTTTTGCCATTGAACATGTGTTGACAGGAAGGAACGGCAAGTCCCGTACTCCAACATTGACGATCCAGGAACAGAAATGGATTTTCCGATTGGGAACGGTGGGGGATACGGGTCTTAATAACTTTATTGAATGGCGGGTTTGTATATAATTACCATCACATTGTGGGCGGTCCAATTGGCAGGCGGTTCCTGCTTTTACTGACAACAGATTGGAGGCCCTGCTGACGTCATGCCCCTTTAAACCGGCAAGGGAACCAGCTATACACATGCGCGGCGTCTTTTGCACTGTGAGAAGGTCCGAGTTTAGAAGGATCAAACAAATAAGCGTGTATTGACTGGCCGAAAGTTATAAGGTGAGAAATATGATCTACTTCTTTAATTACATTTTTGAGATGTCGATGATGCGGGTGTGATTGATCTATTCAAAACTTCCTCGTTGTTTTATAGATCGTGCTGTTTAAATTCACTCCCCCTGAAGAAGCATTCGAAACGCAATGAGGTACCCACTTGGTGGCGTCGAGGAACCAATACCAGTGACGATAAAGCTAAGCTAAGCACAATCCTTTATCTATAAAGCATTGAAATTGAGAAAAAGTTAATATTACAGAAAAGTCTGATGTGTGGAATAAGAAAAAATTTTTGAAAAAACCAGTGAATACTTTTGGGTCGTTGACGCGATTAGGCGCACTGCTTGGGTTAATATCTAAGCGTGGCCGGTGTAAGTCTGAGACCTGTATTCACTGGGGTACACACGTCCGCGATAGTTCTGTGTAAGAGTGGAGGGAATTCCTTGATGTTATTTGGCAGTAGCTACCCTCTGAAAATTGACCCTAATTGTAGATGTTAAGACTAGACAATGGGGGTGACACATGGAAGCAGATGAGTTTTGATGTCACCCCAGCAAATGCATGATAAGCCATCTCAGCAACTCACTCATCTGCAACAAAGTAAAGGAAGAGATTGACATAAGGCTATACATAATGTAGGCAAGCCAATGTAAAATAGCTGGAAAACAGTAAGGAGATATATAGGAAACATGGAAAACATGTGGAAAACAGTAAGGAGACAAGGAGTGGCCGAGTGGTTGGGGCAAGGTACTTCAAGCTGGAAGGTCGGGGGTTCAAATCCCACTAAAGGACAGCAACCTTGGGCCGGAAGGACTGGGGTTTCTAGTCCCACAGGTGCTCCTTGTGGTTTTGGGCAAGCCACTTAACCCTCCATAGCCCATGTTCCCTCTAAAATAGTTATCTCCAAGTTATAATGCCCTGTTCAATGTAATTTCAGTTTGTTCAATGTAAACCGCCTTGATATCATGAAAGGCGGTATATAAAAAATGTTAAAGAAATAATAATAAATGTTCGAAGCCCGAGCAACAAAAAGTCCAGTTCTGTAAGCCCTTATGATAATGTGGTAGGCTATGGCCTAGCATGGCCTGCTACTATGAAAGGCCTGTAAGTTAGGCCTGGATCCTAACTCCCATTATAGCTAGAAAAGAACCAAAAATTTGTGGAAAATGAGAAAACTGTTTTAAACTGCTTAATAAGAAGTTTTTATGAATTCATAAGTCTTCTATTATTCTCTTGTGTGTGAAAGAACAGAAATGTTTCAATATATGCATTCCTGGAGCTAGGGATAACCTTGCAGTAGAGAAGTAACGAAATCAAGAACTGTACCATTGTTAGAGCAATCCTAAGGGAGGGGACCGGTTGCTAGGCTCCGGAGGGATTACTAATTGGTCAAATGAAGGGAATGTAAAACCAATGAGAAGTTTGCATGTATCGAGTTGGAACCAATAGAAAGTTCTCATGTATCAAACTGAAAAAGAGGTATAAATGGTTATGTCTCTGTATAAACCTTTGCTCAGTTCCTTTTGAAGCTTTGACTGACTGGGCCTGTGCACAATAAACTGGCTTGGACCCTGTCAATTGACTCCTGGACTTATTCATTGATTGCACTTTGCTACAGCATATTCTTGGTGCGTTGGCCGGGAAGTGCGAGTGGTGAATGGTATTCAAGTGAATAATCCACGCAATTCGCCTTGAGGTTTGGCCCGGTTGGAACCGTGTCTGTCCGACCGCGGGGGAACCCTCTCCATAGAAAAGGACTTAGATACTTACAGAGACATGGTTCAATAAGTCCCTTGAATGGGATATGGCCATACTGGGCTATAATGTTCTTCAAAGTGACAACAAATAGCTGAAAAGGGGGAAGAGTAACAAGAACAGTATCAAAGCGACTGAAGCGCAGGGGATGTGACAAAATAAGGAAGCACTGTGGACTTCTTGAAAAGAGAAGATGGTACTTACATCAGCACATGGGTGATGTCTACAGATCTCCACTTCAGACAAAGGAACTGGACAGAGATCTGGCCACAAATTGGGAATAAAGAGGGAGGTGCTTTTGCTAAGATATTTCAATCTACTAGCTATGGACTGGAGTATCCCATCTGTAGAGGTGATGATTGATCCGTTAATTTCTCACAAATGGAAAGAGTGTGTCTAATGTCTAGATAGGGGCCCTCCTTGGCAGCAGTGATCTAGACACATCAAGCTTAAAATCTTGTCAAACATGCTGAGTTTAGTAAATTCGGACAGTATTTGAAGCAGGAGCTGACAAGGTGGGAGGAGATAAAGGAACTGGAAGGACAATGGGCCAAACTGGAAGGAGCTATAAAAGGGGTAATAGATCTTTACATAAGGAAAGTGAACAAAACCAAAAACAAAAAAATCATTATGGTTTTCCAAGGAGGTAGCTGGCAATATAACGGCAAAAATATAGTTTTCACAAAGTACAAAGGATCAGAAAAGGATAGAATGCAGAAAAGAAAACCGGACAAAACTGAGGGAAATGATGATG
Source organism: Ichthyophis bannanicus (assembly GCA_033557465.1). Taxonomy (NCBI): domain Eukaryota; kingdom Metazoa; phylum Chordata; class Amphibia; order Gymnophiona; family Ichthyophiidae; genus Ichthyophis; species Ichthyophis bannanicus. Next base: position 918,898,939 of record CM066034.1, read on the forward strand.
GGAGTCAGAAAAATAAAAGCAAGACTATAAAAAAAGATGGCCAAAGTTATACCTTTCCCATATTGCGTACAGTTGTGGTCAACATTATTGGCACCCTTGCATTTTAGGTATGTTGTGTACAATATTTTGAGAAATAATTGGAAGTTTTCCAACCGTATGTCATCATAATATTTTAATAATATGTTCAAAGTATACAACAAAAAAAAGAAGATTGTGCAACTTAAACATAGTAATTTCTGAGAAAAATACAAAATATGACCTGGACAGGAATAATGGCATCCTTCACTAATATTTGGTTGCACAACCTCTGGCAGTGATGACAGCCTCCAAGTATTTCTTGTAGCCATCTATAAATTTCGTATATCTGTCTGCTGGTAGTTTCTCCCACTCTTCTACTGCGATTTGTTCCAGCTCATGAATGTTTCCAGGATTCTTTTTACCAATGGCAGATTTCAGCCCTTTTGAAAGGTTCTTGATTGGATTGAGATCAGGAATCATTGCTGGCCAGTTAAAACAGTCCATTTTTTCTTTTTTAACCATACTTTTGGATGTGTATTTTGGGTCATTGTCCTGCTGGAGGACCCATGACTTTCAACCCAGACCTAGCTTTCTGACACCAGGTAGCACATTTCGCTCCAAAATACCATGGTAGTCCTCTGACTTAATGATTACTTTAATACATTCCAGGCCTCCAGTTCCTGAAGCAGCAAAATAGCTCCATAACATTATGGAACCTCCACCATATTCAACTGTAGGAAGGGTGTTTTTTTCCTTGTAATGAGAAATTTCACTTACCATTAAATTCCTGTCCTGGAATCCTGCTAGACCAGTGCAGACTAGAGGGTTATTTATCCATGCCAGCAGATGCTTGCGACAGAGGAAAAAACTCAAACGTTTTGTGACATCATCACGGGTATATAACCCAAGATCTATAGGGTCAGTTTCAGTATGCAAATCTCAAAACAACAGGACTTTGAAAATGAAACTAGCCCAATTCGAAGGCCCAACTAGCCTAGAACCAAAGAACTATATGCAGAATCGAAAAAGTCAAAAGGCGCAGAAATATACAAGACAGACAAAAGCCTGAGGCTACCCAAACATGGCAACACACTCTAAGCAAAAGGTCGGGCAGGCTAATCTGAAGCCAGAAAGATGGGTTCTGGAAAGGAAATTAACGGAAAGTGAAATTTCTCCTTCCAATACACCCTGCTAGATCAGCCCAGACTAGAGGGCAGACAGTACCCAAGCTACTCCATTCTAGGGTGGGAAGATAGAGCTGCAGCCAGCACAATGGCCCCAAAGCAAGCTGTTTCCCTGGCTTAGAGACCTAAATGATAGTGTTAGATGAAAGTAGACAGGGAAGACCAAGTGGCAGCCCTGCAAATATCTAATGGATCAACTCAAAAACATTAAGCCGACTCAATGGTCTGTTTAGTCCATCGCAAAATAGTTGCTTTAGAAGCAGCTGCCCCTTTACGAGAACCGCAGTTCAGCACGAAAAGGTGATAAGTGAGGCGGAAAGCATTAGCAACCTTGAAATAACAGCACAAAGCCCTACCAACATTGAGATAATGAAGCTTAGCATTATCTTCGGCTTTAAAAAAGCAGGCAGCGATATTGTTTGATTCACAAGAAAAAGGAGAGAACTTTGGGAAGAAGGATAGAACGATATGCAATGTAACCCCCTTCTGGAGAAAAAGTCAAAAAGGGATCTGCAAAAAAGCACCTGAAGCTCTGATACATGGCAAGCTGAAGTAATAGGCACCAGGAAAACCTTCTTGAGTGTTAAATCCTTCAAGGTGGCCCTGCGTAAAGGCTCAAAGGGTGCCCGTGCCAAAGCATAGAGGACCAAGGGAAGATCCCAAGCTGGCACAACAGGATGGAGAGGCGGCCGGAGGGTACAAACCCCACACAAAAGCCTGGAAACACCAGGGTGAGAGGCTAGAGATTGCCCAACCAGCAGACCTCTGGAACAAGTTAAGGCAGCCACTTGCACTTTCAAATCCAAGCTGAAGAGAGAATATCTGAAACCTGCACCTTCCATGGAGACAAAGATCTCTGGGAACACCAGGACAAGAAGAGATAGCACTGCCTGTAACAGGTTAGCCACTATGGAAGGCGAATAAACTTTCCGAGTCAATTGGTGCAGCTCAAAAGCCAAGCCGTAAGCGAGTAAAGAACAGGATCATCCATGATTATGGGACCCTGCCGAAGAAGACCTCGTCTTGAACCGAGTGGGTCCGCCATGTTCAAGCGAACCGAGATAGGCATACCATGGACATCGTGGCCAGTCAGGCGCTATGATCCAGCTGCATGCAGTTCCACTCGATGAAGCACCCAACTAATCAATGGCCATAGTTGAAAGACATACAGAAGGCAATGAAGAGGCCAAGACTGAACCAAGGCATCAAAACCCTGAGTTTGTGGCTCTTTCTGATGACTGAAGAATGTTAGCACTTTGGCGTTCAAAGCCATAGCCATGAAATCCAGAACTGGGCAACCCCATCAGATAATGTGCTTGAACGCCCAAACTTGTGAGCTCCCATTCATTGTGGTCCAATGCATGATGACTGAGAAAGTGGGCCTGAACATTCTAGACACCTGCAATGTATTGAGCCAAAAGTGCCTGGAGATGGCGCTCTGCCCAAGGAAAGAGAAGAGCCATCTCCCGTGCCACTCCGGGATACTTGGTGCCTCATCTGTTGAGATAAGCTACTGTTGTGGCATTGTCTGACAAGACTCAGATTGCCCAGTCTTGACTGAAAATGATGCAGAGTGAGCCTGACAGCCTAGGCTTCGAGGCAATTGATCGGCCAAGTTGCTTTGTGATGGGATCAAGAGCCCTGCACTGACCGACCCAGGCAGTGAGCTCCCCATCCAGACAGGCTGGCATCCGAGGACACCAGAGTCCAATGCAGAATCTCTAAGGGTATGCCTCGTGGCACTGAGACAGCCACCACTGAAGACTGCAGCAGACCACTGGTTGCAGAGGAAGATGATTTTGATAATCTTGAGTAGAAGGAGACCAACACAAAAGGAGGGAACGTTGAAGCAGACACATGTGAGCACGAGCCCAAGGAACATCATCCAGAGTGGCTGCCATGATTCTGAGAACCTGCAAATAATCCCATGCCCTGGGAGCTGCAAGGCGCTGAAAACTCTGGAACTGGGCACAAAGTTTTCGGACATGATCCTGAGTAAGAAAGATGCACCCCACCGCTGTGTAGAAATGTGCTCCCAGGAGCTCAAGAGACTGAGTGGGTTGGAGACAGCTTTTGGTATGACTGATCATCTAACCAAGATGTTTGAGAAACTGAACGACTTGCGACACCGCCGAAACTGCTTACTTGTACGAATAGGCTCTGATTAACCAACCGTCCAGATAGGGATGGACTCTGGTGCCCTGGCGGTGCAGAGGCAGCAATGACCACCATGATCTTGGAAAAGGTACAAGGAGCCATGGTCAGACCAAACGGAAGAGTGCAGAACTGATAAAGCTGACCTAGTACAGCAAAACGCAGATAGCACTGATGGTCCTTGCGGATTGGAATGTGGAAGTATGCCCTCTGCAAGATCGAGACATGCCTTAAATTCTCCCAGTTGAACCGCTTGAATGACCAACCTCAGAGTCTCCATCTGGAAGCGAGGTACTCAAAGATAGCAGTTTACACCCTGAAGGTCCAAGATAGGACAAAAGGACCCATCCTTTTTGGGAATCACAAAATAGATGGAATAACATCTGGATTTCTTTTCAGACACAGGGGACTGGACAGACTGCCTGAAGCTGGAGGAGGCGCTGAGTGTTGGCTAAATCACTGTCTTCTTGGTAATTGACCTACAAGGAGAAATGAGCAAAACATCCCAGTTGGGTCTGACGAGATCGAGGACATAACCCTGCGATACAACTTCTAGAACCCATCGGTTGGAAGTTATGCGTAGCCATTCTTGGGCAAAAAGGTTCAACCTCCCGCTGACCCACAGCACTATGACATGGACCCCAAACCCGTCAACGGGAGGAGTGCACTGTGCAGAGAACTTGTTGAAAGGAGTGTAACTTTCTTTAGTATGATAGTGGCCCTGAAAGGACTGAGACTTGGAGCCCTCTTTGGAGGAAGAACAGCCAAATTTCCCAGGCCTATAGCACTATGAGTCTCTGAAATGGCTTCTAAAAGTAGACGACGAAGGTTGGGTGGAGGAACGCCGGGATCTGGATTTAGGCCTATCCTCCAGTAGCCTCTGAGGGCTGACTTCCCCCAAATCTTTCACAAGCTTTTCCCCAAATAGAAGCCAGCCTTTAAAGGGAAGTTTGGCCAACCGAGACTTGGAGGCAATGTCAGCATTCCAGTAGTGAAGCCAGAGCCATCTCTGAAAACTGTGACAGCAGCAATAGAATGATCTGAGAGACATAACAAATCATAAATGGAATCCAACACATAGGCAGTTACAGACTCCAAACATAACCAAGGCAGGATCTTCTGGCAAGAGTTAGATCCAATGTAATAGGGCGCAGGTGGCCAAACCTCCACAAACAGATGTCTGCAAAGTTAAGGTGGATGAAGAAAACACAGTCTTAAGACCTTCAACCTTCTCGTCAATCTGATCATTTGATCATGGAGGGCCGCTTTGTAACCGCCGCCACAAGAGCATCCACCTTAGGAAAACGTAACCACTTGTCCAGATCCTCTGGAAACCAATGATAGAAACAGCCACGATATTGCGCAAAACGTAAAGATGCATCAGGAGAATCCCATTCCAGAGAAACCATTTGCTCTAGCTCCAAGGGAAAAGGAAAGGCACGTGATGGCTTCTGAACGCCCATAATAATGAGATCTACTGTGGTTTGCTGGTATCTGAAGCTGGTTGAGGAGATGGATCTGCCAGATGTAAAGATTCCACAATTTGTGAAAATAGGGCTGGAGGTTCATCCTTGTGAAATAAACGAACATCCGTGCCCTCATCACGGTCTTCAGGATCCACTTCTGGTGGTGTAATTTCTTCCTCTTCATGATCAGAGCCACTGGAAAGAGACTGATCTTCAGAAAGATGCTCTCTATCATCCTGAACAGGGATCCAATCACTTAAGGAATCTGGAGGAGCCGTGGTTTGATTCTTATCCTGTAAAGGACTAACAACCCTTGCACGCTTTCAGGCAAATGGAGTTGCAGAGAGGGAGGAGTGGCCTAGTGGTTAGGACACAGTACCTCAGGCTGGAGGGCCAGGGGTTCAAGTCCCACCTGGGGACAGCAATCTCAGGCCGGAGGGACTGGGGTTTCTAGTCCTAGAGGCACTCCTTGTGGCCTTGGGCAAGCCACTTAACCCTCTGTTGCCTCAGGATTGTGAGCCCTTTGGGGACAAGGGGATATATCCAGTATCTGTTTGTAGTAATTACATAATGTAAACCTTTTGATGTAGAAAACTGGCTAAATAAATAAATAAAATGGGAAAAGGGGTTGTGGACTGCCATATTTCCCAGGCCTGCTTATATAAAAGTAAAAATTGTGCATTCATGTCCACTTGAGGAAGGAAGGATAGGCTGCTGCCCAGGAAGGAGTAAAGGTGGCGGACAAGCAGACAATGCAGAAACCACAGGAGTCTCTGCCAAAGGTCTCCCAGGAGAAGCTGCGGGTAAAGCATAGTTATTCACCTGTAATGGGTGCTCTCTAGGGACAGCAGGAATCTGTCCTCACTTATGGGTGACATCCACGCCGACAGAGCCCACCTGATAACCTCTCCCCAGCTTTCAAAGAAAGCCTTTGGGAGATGCACCACGCATGTATGGTCCCCTTCCCGCCTAAGGATGCCATCTTGCCTCAGTATGATAACATAGCTCAAGATGGCAAAAAGAAAAGCAACTCCATGGGGAGGAGGGAGGCTTGTGAGGACTGATTCCTGATGTCCCCCAGAGAGCACCTGTTACAGATGAGTAACTAGGCTTTCGCTGGGAACAAGCAGGAAATCAGTCCTTACATATGGGACTCCCTAGCAACAGGCTACCGAAAAAAATCTTTAAAGCCATGGGTGACCAGAAAAAGGTGAACCGTGAGAAGCAGCAACTGAGTCAAGGAATTCCAGATCCACGAGTGGCCCTAAGTGTCAAGCGATGGACCAGTTTTCCGATAGCCTGAACACACCAAAGAGTCGGAGGGCAGGAGTTGCCTTACACCCCAAACAAATGACGGAGTACTGCCTGGTTGAAGGTACAATCCCAGCAGGACTATCTCTCCAAACACTAATAAGCTGTGAAGATATGGACTGAGGACCAGGTGGTGGCCTGACAGATCTCCACCAAAGGAATGGAGCGCAGGTTCACCACAGAGACTGCCATGGTCCGGATGCTGTGCGACGTGACATGGCGCTCCAGCGAGAGACCAGCCTGCTCATAGGCGAAGGTGATGCAGTCTGCCACCCAAATAGACAAGGTATGCTTAGATACCGCTGTTCCGAGCTGATTTGGGTCATAGGAGATGAAGAACTGTGAGGAGCAATGGTGGGTCTGGGTACCCTTCAGGTAGGTCAGGGCCCGCTTACAATCAAGAGTGTGGAGAGCGGCCTCTGCCCTGTTAGCATGCCGTGGGAAGAATGTGAGAAGCACCACCTTCTGGTTGAGGTGGAATGGAAACACCACCTTTGACAGAAACTTGGGGTGTGTGCAGAGCAGGACCCTGTTCTTGTGGAATCTCGTATATGGTGGATGAACCACCAGTTCCTGGAGTACGCTAACCTTGCGAGCGAGGTGAGTGCCATGAGGAAGACCACCTTCCAAGAGAGATATCTGAGGTGGCAAGAGCTGAGAGGCTTGAATGGTGGCGTGGTAAGCTTTGAGAGAACCACGTTGAGATCCCACTCTGCCGCCTGGGGAGTGAATAGGTGGCCTCGAGAGTAGTAGGCCCCTCAGAAGTGAGTCACGAGAGACTGAGCAGAAAGGAGCTTGCCCTTGACAAGATGGTGGTGAGCCAAAAGTGCACTAAGGTGTACTCTGATAGAGCTGGACTTCAGCCTTGCCTGGGACAGGTGAAGCAGGTACTGCAGCACCAGCTGGACAGGAGAAGGGGTTGATCTGCTTCTCTGCGCACCAAACAGAGAATCTCCGCCATTTGAAGAAGTAGGACTGGCAGGTGGAAGATCTGTGTGAAGCCAGGAGGACCTCTTCCACCTCGCTTGAGACACTGAAGTGGGCCAGGGCTACTCTTTCAGCAGCCAAGCTGTCAGAGACCGGGATCCCATATTGGGGTGCATGAGGGAGCTATCTTCCTGTGAGGCCTGGGTTGCACCCCAGAGGGACCAGGAGCACCTGGGACAGCTAGAGGAGTAGCGGAAACCACGACTTCTGGGCCCACTGAGGAGCCACCAGTATCAATGTGGCTCTGTCGAGCTGAACCTTGAAAAGGGTTTTGGTGATCAGTAGCATGGGCAGGAAAGCATAGAAGAGGCCCTCCATCCACAGAATGAGGAACGCGTCCACCACCACCTGGTGGCTGCCTGGAGCAGAGGCAAGACAGCTGAGCATTAGTGAGGCTGGCAAAAGAGTCCACCTGCGGTAGCCCCCAGAGGTGGAACAGTCGGATGGCCACTCTGGGGATCCAGCCACCACTCGTATGGTTGGAAGACTTGGCTGAGCTGGTCTGCCAGGATGTTGTCCTAGCTCAGGAGGTAGACTGCACACAGGAATATCCCACTGCTGCTGGCGAAGGAACAGAGGCTCACTGCATCCTGGCATAGGAGGGACAAACCTGTCTCTCCCTGCTTGTTGGTCTGGATTAGGACTGCGTGGCACTGAAGGTGGTGTTGGAAAGCCCAGAGGGCAAGCGCTATTGCCCAGAACTCGAGGAGGTTGATCTGCTGGAGGATCTCCATCTGCGACCAACTGCCCTGAGTGTAGAGGTTGTTGTAATGGGCTCCCCACCCAGTTTGGAGGCATCTGTGGTAAGGATCCTCTGGGCTTCAGGGGCCTGGAAGGGCATTCAGGCCTGCAGATGCTGGAGTTGTTGCCACCAGCGGAGGGAATCGGCCAGAGGATGGGTCATGAGTACTCTGTTCTGTCCCATAGATGTCCCGTTGCTTGGGACCATTGGGAGTTTAGAGCCCACTGGGCTGGCTGCATGTGCAGGTGGATGTCTGGAGTGACGTGCACCGTAGATGCCATGTGGCCCAGAAGGCGAAGCAGAGCTGGGCAGAGGCTAATGGTTGACCCTGGAGTTGCCCTGCGAACATCCTGAGGCACTGGGCCCCGGATGGTGTCTAGCAACACCCCTATAAATTCCAGGCTTTGGGTTGACTGGAGATGGGACTTTGAGCAGTTTATGACAAACCCAAAGTGTTCCAGCATGAGGATGGTGCGACCCATCGCCTGATGAACCTTGGCGGTGGTGCCGCCCTTTATGAGCTACTCATTCAGACAGCTCTGGAGCTGAGTTGGCCTTGTGGAAAATCGACTCATGCTGCTTCTTACGGCCTCGGAGAGATTTGGGGGTCCTCTGTTGGCAGAGACCACATGCCAAGGCATCATAATCTGGCTCAAGCATGATAACATTTGATTTAATAAAAGGAGGGAGGATGGCAAGGAAATCTACAGTACTATCTTTTAACTTTCAAAAGGAAGACTATGATAAACTGAGAAAAATAGTTAAGAAAAAACTAAAAAGAGCAGTGGCAAAGGTTAAAGGTTTACATCAAGCATGGGTTGTGTTTAAAAATACTATCTTGGAAGCCCAGACTACATGTTTTCCACACTTTAAAAAAGTGGAAGGAAGGCCAAAAAACTGCCAGCATGGTTTAAAGGCGAGGTCAGAAAGGCTGTTATAGCCAAAAATGCATCTTTCAGGAAATGGAAAAAGAAGCAAAATGATGAAAACGAGACCAATATAAGCACTGGCAAGTTAGATGGAAGGCACTGATAAGGCAGACAAAGAGAGAATTTGAAAAGAAGCTTACTATGGAAGCAAAAATGCACAACAACAACTTTTTCAAGTACATTCGTAGCAAAAACCTGTGAATGAGTTAGTTGGACAATTAGATGATAGAGGGGTAAAAGGGGCACTAAGGGAGGACAAGGCCATTAGCGGAGAGAATGAATGAATTCTTTGCTTTGGTCTCCACTGAAGATGTAGGGAAGTTACCCATGCCTGAAATGGTATTTAAAGATGATATATCAGAAGATCTGAAACACATTTCGATAAACCGGTAAGATATATTACAATTTTTTGATAAACTTCTTTTTTATTTTTTAGTGCCGTCAAGCCAGTACGGACTCCTGGCGACCCAGCTGCCTCTGGGTTTTCTTGGCAATGTATCACCGGAGGTACATTGCTAGGCCTTTTCTTCCGAGGCAATGGAGGGTAAAGTGACTTGCCCAAGGTCACAAGGAGTGGCAGTGGGAATCAAACCCTTGATCTTCTGGGAAGTAGGCAGTTGCTCTAACCTCTAGGCTACTCCTCCTAATAAACTAAAGAGTAGCAAATCACCTGGACTGAATGTTATACATCCGAGGATTCTGAAAGAACTGAAATATGAGACTGCAGACCTACTATTAGTAATTTGTGAACTATCATTAAAATCTTCTGTAGTACCTGAAAAATTGGAGAATGGCCAATGTAACACCAATTTTTTAAAAAGTTCCAAAGGTGATCTGGAAAATTACAAACCAGTGAGTCCGATGTCAGTACCGGGTAAAATGGCAGAAACCATTATAAAGAAAAAAAGTTCTGCTCTCCCCACTAAGGACAGCAAGTTTTAATAAATGAAATGAAAGAATAAAATTACTGAACATTTAGATAGGCATGGTTTAATGGGAGAAAGCCAACATGGATTTAGCCAAGGAAAGTCTTATCTTACTAACCGGTATATATTTTTTTGAAGGTGTGAATAACCTGGATGATAAAGATGAGCTGGTTAATATAGTGTATGTGGATTTTCAGAAAGCCTTTGACAAGGCCCCTCATGATAGACTCTCGTCAAAATAAAAAGTCATGGGATACTGTAGGAGGTAGTGTACTATTGTGGATCAGGAACTGGTTAAAAGATAGAAAACAGAGAGTAGGGCTAAATGGCCAATTTTCTCAATGGAGAAAGGCGGAGTACCCCAGGGATCTGTGCTGGGCCAGCTGCTTTTTAGCATCTTCATAGATGACCTGGAAATGGTAATAACAAGTGAGGTGATCAAATTTGCAGATGACACAAAATTATTCAAAGTTGTTAAAACACAAAAGGATTGTGAAAAATTGCAAGAGGACCTTGAAAAATTGGAAAACGACATCCAAATGGCAGATTAAATTTAATGTGGATAAGTGCAAAGTTATGCACTTAGGAAAGGACAACCCAAACTATAGCTACCAAAAAACCTGTAGGAGCCATGGGCGACCCATAAGGTGAACCGTGAAGGGCAGCAAGGAGTGCTGAATGGCTTGCAGTCCAGTGATGCAGCCCCAACACTGACAATGGAATCACCTCTCCGGTAGCCTGGACACAAAGGGCCAGAGAAGGAATAGCACTATTCCCCAAAGAGGTGACTAAGTACTGCCTGGCCAAAGGCGCTATTGCGCAATGAGCTCTCCTCAAAGCAGTAATGCACTGTGAAGGTATGGACCGAAGACCAAGTGGCAGCCCAACAGATGGCCAGCAGGAGGACCAAATGCAAGTGAGCTACAGAGGCCGCCATGGTGCGCACATTATATGCAGCAACATGATGCTCCAGGGAGAGTCCAGTCTGCTCAAAGGTGAAAGAGATGCAATCTGCTACCCAGGTAGATAGGATACGCTTAGAGACCGCAAGCCCAAGCCTCTTGATGTCATAGGAAACAAACAGTTGTGACAAGCAACGATGACACTGTGTCCACTGAAGGTTGAAGGACAGCGTCCTCTTACAATCCAGGGTGTGTAGCGAGGCCTCCGCTCTGGATGCATGAGGCCTGGAGAAGAAGGTGGGAAGGACAACCTCCTGGTTCATGTGAAAGGCGGACAGCACCTTAGGCAGGAATTTCAGGTGAGTCCAGAGAATGACCCTGTTTTTGTGGAACCTGGTGTAGGGGGTGTGGGCCACTAACACTTGCACTTCACTAACTCTCCTGGCTGAAGTGAGTGCCACCAGGAACAATACTTTCCATAACAAGAATTTGAGATGGCATATAGCCAGAGGCTCAAAAGGAGGAGCCATCAGCCTCCCAAGAAAAACATGCAGGTCTCATGCCACCGGTGGTGTGCGGATGGGGGGCCACAAGAGGAGAAGCTCCTTCATGAAGCGGCTCACCAAGGAGTGCAGAGACGGGCTGACCATTGACGAGGTAGTGAAATGCCGCTAGGGTGCTGAGGTGCACCCTGACTGAATTGGACTTTAGAGAATTCCGGGATAGGTGCAGAAGGTATTTCAGGATGTCCTGCATTGAGCAAGAGAAAGGGTTGAGATTCCTGTCTGCTCACCAGAAGGAGAATCTATGCCATTTGAAGGACTATGCGTGTCGTGTTGCGTCCTTGCACGATTCTAATAGGATGTCTAGGTGGAGGTGCGCTATGGCTAGCCGTTCAGCATCCACGCCATCAGGACGAGGGACTGGAGGTTGGGATGAAGAAGTCTCATCCTCTTACGAGAGCAAGTCTGAGTCCAGGCTGAGAGGTATCGGGGCTGCTTGGGACAGCTGCAGGAGCAGAGGGAACCACGGCTGCCGGGGCTACCGAGGGGCAATAAAAATCATGGAGGCCCAGTGCAACTGGCCCTTGAGCGAGATCTTAGGAACCAAGGGAGTAGGCAGGTATGCATACAGTAGACTCTCAGACCAAAAAAGGAATCCGCCACCACTCATTCTGGGGCTGGGCTCCAGGAGCAGAAGCACAGCAGCTGCGTATTCTCGGGACTGGCGAAGAGATCAAATGTCGTGGTCCCCCAACGTGGCTCCAAGCAGGTGAATTGTTCCAGCAGTGGCTGGATGTCCTCCGGTGAGGTACTTGTGGTGGAGGGTCCCATTGTTGACACTGACGACTGGAGGCTCCGGGCAATGGGCCCCGCTAGGCCTTGAGGAAGGCAGCCAGGCTGCATTCTGCCATCCTGGCTTTGATGCCAGGAGGTTCCGCAGTGACCAGTTCAGGTCTCGGGGGCATCGACTCCAGAACCAGGTCCCTTGGAGAGGAATCACCAATGGCGATCACATTGGAGGACCGAGCCCTATCCCCCGACGTAGTGGGAGTCTCCTCCCACTGGGGCAGCTTCGAGCGTCGCTTCTGGCCTTTGCCCTTGGTGTCGGATCGAGGACTCCAAAGTCAGGTACTGGAGGTCTTACCTCTGGCTCCAGGATCGGACTTTGACTTGTATGATGTCTTGGACCCATGGGGGAGGTCCTCCAAGGATGACCCTTGGTCCGAGGCTGTGCGACCTCAGGGCTCAGATCGGGCACGTGCATGTGATGCGGTGTCAGAGGATGCAGGCTCTAAGGGCAGCGATTCCATACTCTATGCCATCCCCACAGCCGAGGCCTTCAAACCAAACAGCTCCTCTCACTGCTTTTCATGATTCCTCTGGCTCTTGCTCAACATCTGAAGGCAGAGCAAGCAAATGGAGTCATTGTGATCTTCACCGAGGCACTAATTACAGCAACTATGGCGGTCTGTTATGGAAATGGTATGGGGCATTTGCCACATTGCTTAAAACCACTGACGAAAGACATAGCAGGGAAGATAGCACCTGCGAGATCAAACTCAGATATCTTGGTTAGGGAGGGCTTCAGAAAAGATCCGCGTACTGAAAAAGAAAAAGGGACCCTGAGAAAAATGCAATGCCAAGGCCAGGGCGGTCTCAGTCTGCAAGAAGAGAAAAAAACACTAAGAGAAGGGTTAGAAAACTCACTTCTACCGGTGACGACAGGCAGGGCGGCTACACGGCTCCATGGAAAAAAAGACTCAAGTGAGATAAGATGGCACCCTTGGGCAGGAAGATGACCATGCATGCACAGTCTAACTCCCAAAGGCTTTTTTTGAAAGCTGGGGAGTGAATCCACATGGGCTCAGTCGATGCCAACATCACCCATGTGTGAGGACTGACTTCCTGCTTGTTCAAGGAGAATGTGTGTAATTCTGGTTGCCATATCTTAAAAAGGATATAACAGAATTAGAAAAGGTACAAAGAAGAGCCATAAAAATGGTACAGGAGATAGAAGGATACCCCTATGAGGAAAAGCTTAAAACGTTAGGGCTCCTCAACTTGGAAAATAGATGGCTGAGGTGAGATATGATTGAGGTCTATAAATTAATTAATGGAGTAGAATGGGTAAACAGATTGGTTGTTTACTCCATCAAAAAAAAGAAAGACTAGAGGACATGCAATGAAGCTATAATGTAACCCATTTAAGACTAATAAGAGAAAATACTTCTTCACTCAACAAGTAATAAAACTCTGGAATTCGCTACTGAAGGATGTACTGTAGTAAAAGCTTTTAGTATGACTGGGTTTAAAAAAGGTTTGGACAAGTTTCTGTATTAAACGTCCATAAACCATTATTAAAGAGGACCCAGAAAATCCACTGCTTACCCTGGGAGAAGCATTATGGAACCTATGCACCTTTTTGGGAATCCATTAGGTACTTGTGACCTGGATTGATCTCTGTTAAAAAGAGGAGACTGGACTTGATGGACCTTGGTCTGACCCAGTGTGGCATTTCTTATGTTCTTATGAATAGGAACCCTAGTATATGTACTGTATAAGTGGAGTCAATTAAGGATCGCCTCTCTGATAGGCAAAATTTTACATTTGTAAAGCCAAAAATACCCAATAACAAGGGGATAGGCACAATTACCCCCTCAACTGCTCATTTCAAGCCCTTGCCAAAATGAGAACTTTGATGAAACCTATGTGTCCCTTGGAGCTGGTGCAAAATTAGACAGGGACATTTTAAAAAAGTATACTTGTATTCCCACTGTAAAATAGGAAATATATCTATAAATTCTTGTCCCATCCAAAATGCACCTACAGTATACTCCCTTAGAATTTGTGCATGCAGAGTTTCCACACATATAAATAGGAGCATTCTGAAAAGAGTAGTTACTCACCTGCAACAGTTGTTCTCCAGGAGCAGCAGGAATCAGTCCTCACATATGGGTGACATCGACATCGATGAAGCCCCTGCGGAGCATTTCCCCAGCTTTCTAAGAAAGCCTTTGGGAATGCAGGCACACATGCACGGTTCCTTTCCCGCCTAAAGGTGCCATCTTGCTCAGTCAAATGACATTGCTAAAAACAGCACACAAAAATGTAAAAAAATAAACTATATACAACTGCAACTCCCAGGGGAGGAGGGAGGGTTGTGAGGACTGATTCCTGCTGCTCCTGGAGAACACCTGTTACAGGTGAGTAACTACTCTTTCTCCAGGACCAAGCAGGAAGTCAGTCCTCACATATGGGTGACTCCCTAGAGCTCTGGGCTACCACGGAACCCAGGCTGAACAAGAGAACTCCCTCTAGTCCCAGCATCAAAGAAAGGCTTTCCACTGACAGAACCTCCACCGGTAGCCCAACAGAGGGCAGGAGTTGCCTAAACCTCAAAGAGATTCCGGAGTACTGCCTGGCCAAAAGCACTGTCCCTATGGGACTCCCTCTCCAGACAGTAATGGACCGCTAAAGTCTGGCTTGAGGACCAAGTTGCAGCCCTGCAGATGTCCACCAACAGTACAGAGCAGAGGTGAGCCACTGAGGCAGCCATTGCCCTGACACGATGGGCCGTGACCCGACCCTGCAAAGGAAGGTCAGCCGCCCTGTAAGCCCAGGTGATACAGTCAGCTACCCAGGTGGACAAGGTACGCTTGGACACAGGTAACCCCAAATTATTAGGGTCAAAAGATATGAAGAGCTGAGAAGCCCTTCTATGCCCCTGCGTACGGTCCAGGTAGAAGGATAAGGCCCTCCTACAGTCTAGGGTATGCAGAACTGCTTCAGCGTGGCTTGCATGAGGCCTAGGGAAGAATGTTGGAAGAACCACCTCTTGGTTAAGGTAGAAGGAGGAGACAACTTTAGGGAGGAACTTTGGATGAGTCCTAAGGACCAACCTGTTCCTATAGAAGCGGGTGTAAGGCCTGTCACAGACCAGGGCCTGAAGCTCACTCACCCGCCTGGCCGAGGTTAGGGCTATCAAGAAGAGTGTCTTCCAGGATAGGAAGCGTAGAGGGCAAGTAGCCATCGGCTCAAAAGGTGGGCGAGTCAGTTGCTGCAAGACCACATTCAACTCCCACTCAGGAGCAGGACGACGGATTGGAGGCTTGAGCAAAAGCAAGCCCCTGAGAAAACGGGACACCAAGGGGTGAACCGACAGAGATTGTCCTTCTACTAGTGAGTGGTGAGCTGCTAGAGCTGAGAGGTGGACCCAAACAGAATTGGACTTAAGTCCCTGATTAGATAAGTGCAGTAAGTACTGAAGCACTACTGGCACAGTACAGGAGAAGGGATCCTCTGTACGTAGCTGACACCACACAGAAAACCTTTTCCATTTGAGAGCATAGGTTTTCCTAGTGGACTGTTTTCTAGAGGCTAGGACAACCTCTTCAACTTCCTGAGATAGGCCCCAGGGAGCTAAGACTACCCTTGCAGCCTCCAGGCCATCAAATTGAGAGCTTTGAGATTGGGGTGCAGAAGGGAACCCTGATCCTGAGAGAGAAGGTCGGGTTGCAACCCCAGAGGCAGTGGGGGAACCACTGCCAGCTGAAGCAGAAGTGGAAACCAAGGCTGTCTCGGCCACCTGGGAGCTACCAGGAGGACCGAGGCCTTGTCCTGAAGAATCTTGAACAGGGTTCGGGCCACCAAGGGCGTGGGAGGAAACGCATACAGGAGGCCCTGAGACCATGGGATCAAAAAAGCATCTGCCGCTATCCGCAGAGGATGCGGTTGCCTGGAGCAGAACTTTCTATAGTATGTCTAACATAAACCTAATCAGAATCACCAATAGATCCAAAACCTAAAAATCCCGATAATGTAAAATTTCCCGTGTTAGAAAAATATTTTTGTCGGAGACAATTTCATCTCAGCGCTATGTATAGTAACAAGGCACCGCTGTGATATCTCCTTTTAATAATATATTTAAAAGGTTATTTAGCTTCAGTAACAGATACCATCCATATTGCCAAAGAACCGTTAAGGACTATCGACGTAGCGCTCGTTTCGGGTATACAATGATTGAAAAACCCTGCTGCAGGTACGTCCATATACAAACATTGGCAACGATGTGTTTAGCTAACAATTCGGAAATGTAGTCAGCCATTTAAATCTTCAGCGTCTGACGTCATCATCACGTATGGGAACTGAACCACCAATGACCATAGACCCTTTGTTAAGAGGGAACACCCACCAACAGGGAATCCCTCATTGGGTTCACTCATTAGATTATAGTATGCCAGTCAATCTGTTGATTCAATCCCCCGGGGGAGACTGAATTTAATTTATAAATCCAGCGTTGTTCCAAATTTTGTAATTTTTGTTCTCGATCTCCTCCCCGAGGGTCATGTGGAACATAATCCAATATCCTCCACCGCAATGATTCAAATTGAGTGACCAAAAGACAGGCAATGGTCCACTATTGGAGCTGAAAAGGATTTTGTCCGTAATCGCGATGCATGCTCAGACAGACGGAGTCGAATGGCACGTGTAGTGCATCCCACATAATAAAATGTACAAGGACAAATGATCAAATACACCACATACCGAGACGAGCAATCCGTGTGCCATTTCGTAGAGTAAACTCGAGCAGTGTGGATGTCCATCCATTCAGATCCCACTATAGACAGCGCACAGTAAATGCAAGAGCCACATGAAAAATGACCTGTATCAGTATGACAGGTCTCTGGGCGATCTTGAGAAGCAGTGGTCTTCATAAGGAGATCTCTAAAGTTGGAACCTCTAGAGTAAGCCACCTGTAGAGTTGTTTCCCGAAAACATGCATGCACACTCAATACTGGCCAAAATTGTTTTAACAACTTGGAAACATGGTGAATTCCCCTAACATAAGGGAGAACTCCAGTGATCTTTGATTCTTGATCCAAGTCAGGAGCATGCGGTTGGGTCTCCAGCCATTCAACATGTGTAAATCGTGCTCGTTTATACGCCCGATTAATAACACAAGTAGGGTAACCCCTTCGGATAAGACGCTGTGACAGCTCCAATAGTGGACCATTGCCTGTCTTTTGGTCACTCATTTGAATCATTGCGGTGGAGGATATTGGATTATGTTCCACATGACCCTCGGGGAGGAGATCGAGAACAAAAATTACAAAATTTGGAACAACGCTGGATTTATAAATTAAATTCAGTCTCCCCCGGGGGATTGAATCAACAGATTGACTGGCATACTATAATCTAATGAGTGAACCCAATGAGGGATTCCCTGTTGGTGGGTGTTCCCTCTTAACAAAGGGTCTATGGTCATTGGTGGTTCAGTTCCCATACGTGATGATGACGTCAGACGCTGAAGATTTAAATGGCTGACTACATTTCCGAATTGTTAGCTAAACACATCGTTGCCAATGTTTGTATATGGCCGTACCTGAAGAAGTGTTTATCAATCATTTTATAACCGAAAAGAGCGCTACGTCGATAGTCCTTAACGGTTCTTTGGCAATATGGATGGTATCTGTTACTGAAGCTAAGTAACCTTTTAAATATATTATTAAAAGGAGATATCACAGCGGTGCCTTGTTACTATACATAGCGCTGAGATGGAGCAGAACTTTGGCAGCTGTTTGTTCAGTGGACTGGCAAACAGATCTATGGATGGAAGTCCCCACTTCAGGAAAATCCTCTGAACCACCAAAGGATGGAGCTGCCACTCGTGGGGCTGCAGAATCCTGCTCAACCTGTCGGCCAGGTAGTTTTCCTGGCCAGGGAGGTACACAGCCTTGACGAGCATGTTGTGTTTGAGGGCAAACAAGCAAAGGTCATGTGCTTCCAGACAAAGGAGCTTGGACCCAGTTCCGCCCTGCTTGTTTACATAAAACATGGCTACCTGGTTGTCTGTTTGAACTAGGACAGACTGATGAGCCAGGGTTTGAGAGAAAGTCTTGAGGGCTAACCGAATAGCTCTGAGTTCCAGTAGATTGATTTGCTGTGCGGCTTCCCAGGGAGACCACAGGCCCTAGGTGCACTTGCCTAGACAATGAGCTCTCCAGCCCTGCAGGGAGGCATCCGTGGTCAACACCACTGTGAACCCAGGAATCTGAAAAGGTACCCCTTACAGCAGATTGGGTGGGTGCAGCCACCAGCGGAGGGAGGTCAGAAATTGTCTGGACACCCATATCCTGTCTCTGAGGCTGCCTGTGGCCTGTGACCACTGAGTCCGAAGGCACCACTGTGCAGGCCTCATATGGAGCCTGGCATTGGGGGTCACATGCACTGTCGAAGCCATGCGGCCCAGAAGCCTCAGGCAGAGTCTGGCGGAGACCAGTGACCTGCTGAGAAACTGGTTTGCTAAGTTTATCAGCCTTTGGGCTCTGTCTTCTGGCAAGAATGCCTTTGCCAGCAGAGAGTCCAACCTCGCCCCTATGAACTCCAAGTTCTGGGAGGGGAGCAAAGTGGACTTTGCGAAGTTTATTACAAACCCCAAGCTTTGAAGAAGAGCAATAGCTCTGAGGGTGGCCTGTCGGACCTCCTGGCACATCTGACCTCTTATGAGCCAGTCGTCCAGATAGGGGAAGACAAAGACTCCCTGATTTCTTAGGTAGGCCGCCACCACTGCCAGGCATTTGGTAAAGACCCTGGGGGCGGAGGTGAGGCCAAAAGGCAGTACTCTGTACTGATGACGGTTTCCTCCCACAATGAACCTGAGGTACTTTCTGTGGTCTGGATGAATGAGGATGTGAGTGTACGCATCCTTTAGATCTAATGAGCATAGCCAATCTCCCTGCTGAAGGTAGGGCAGAAGTGTTCAAAGAGTAAGCATCTTGAACTTTTCCTTCTCTAGGAATTTGTTGAGGTTTCTGAGGTCTAGAATAGGCTGAAGGCCACCGGTTCTTTTGGGTACCAGGAAATACCTGGAGTAGAACCCTTGATCTTGCAAGTGGGGAGGCACAGGCTCCACCGCCCTGTCCACCAACAGACCTTGGAGCTCCTGAAGGAGAAGATCTGGGTGCAGGGGAAGCCTTGGAGGCACCCCTGGAAAGTATGGAGGAGGCAGTTGTTGGAAGTGTAGCAGATAGCCCTTGTGGACTATGCTTAACACCCAACTGTCTCCAGTGATGAGTGGCCACTGGTGGCAAACAGGGCGAGGCGACCTCCTGTGCAGGGTTGGGAGAGCAGGGACGGAGAGGCTATGCCTAAGGAGTCAAAAAACCCCACCCTGCTGAGTGGGAGCAGGGGCCGGAGGCTTGGGAGTCCCCTGCCCCTTGGCTTGCTGACCCTGAGGGGCAGCTTGGGCAGCCTGGTACTGTAGGTACTGTTTGTAGGCAGTGCTCTTCCTCGGGTAAAAGGGCTTTTTACCCGAGCCCTTCTTTTTGTGAGAAGGGGCAGAAGTCTTCCTAGACAGCCTTGTCCTCGTGAGGTGCTCGGTTTCGAGCTGTGCGGCCTTCTCGGTCATGGGCTTGCCAAAAAGGTTCTCACCTTGGCAAGGGACATAGACCAACTTGTCCTGAACCCATGGCTCGAGGTCCGATGACTGCAGCCATGCCTGGCGTCGAGCCGCGATGCCAGCTGCTGCAA
Organism: Ichthyophis bannanicus; assembly: GCA_033557465.1. Taxonomy (NCBI): domain Eukaryota; kingdom Metazoa; phylum Chordata; class Amphibia; order Gymnophiona; family Ichthyophiidae; genus Ichthyophis; species Ichthyophis bannanicus. The sequence continues at coordinate 918,918,590 of CM066034.1, forward strand.
CACAGGCTGAAGCCTCGAAGCCATCGTAGGCAGCGCGGGACATAAACTTGGAGCATTCCCAGATCCCCGAGGACAAGGACTTGAACCTCTGCAAGGGTTCCCCGGAGAGACTAGCAGAGAACCCGGCCAGCTCCTTGGCCAGGTCTCGCAAGTACATGCCCATGTACAGCTGGTAAGACTGGACACGGCAAGCAAGCATCGAGCCCTGGAAGCACGTTCTACCAAAACCATCGAGGTTCCAGGCCTCCCTGCCAGGGGACACCGTGGAGTGCATCTTATGAGTTTTCAGGCGATGCATGGTCGATTCCACCACCATGGAATGATGTGGTAGCTGCGCCTTTTGAAAGCCAGGGCTCTTCCGGAGTCGATAGATAGAATCGATCCGCTTGCTTAGAACCGGCGCCGAGGCCGGTGTCTCCCACATCCGGAAGAGAAGCCGTTCCAGCAATGGAGGAACCGGAACAGTAAAGGCCTCCTTTGGAGGAGAGTCGTACTGTAGGGTCTCGAGCTCCTCGGCTCGAGGCTCCTCCTCGGGGTCCGCAGGGATAGCCAACGCGGTGGCCATATCCCGGATGAACTCCGAGAACTGGGTATCCTCCGGGGGGGATCTACTCCGGGGCTCAGACTGGGGTGAGTCCGATGGGACGCACCGAGTCCGGAAAGTGTCGGGGGACTCCTCGTCCTCCGTCTCCCAGGCGGACTCGTCCGATGAGGAATCGGGGTCCAATCACGCGGGGCCTGTGAGCACCCGCCCCGACGCTGAAGGCACCGGCGTCAACGCCCTCGGTCCCGAACGGGAGGTCGAGGGAGACCGCGACAGAGGTCAACCTCGAGCCTTTATGGTCTCGAGTATCGGCTCGGTCTCCGGGGTTGATGTCCCGGTGGTCGGGGCAGATGCACCAGACAGGCTGGCCATCAGTGCCCGCTGCTGTTCCATGAAGGCAGACAGTCTACTCTCCAAGGCTGTCAGCCTGAGACCCAGCTCAGGCGACTCAGCAGCCCCCAACTCTGGCCCCGGCAGCGCCGGGCCCGACGTCGGCTCTCTGGAAGGAGAGTCCACGAGGACTACAGGACTTATGTGTCCAGCAGACTCCGGCTCCACGCGAGGTACTTTGTTCTCCTGTTCCACGGACCCGGGGCGACGGTCGGGGGTCTGAGACCTAGCTCTCGAGGAGCCCGGGACCTCTTCCGACGACGCCCTCGCGAGCCGCTTCTTCCTCTTTCATTCCCGGTCGGGGGACCCCCTGTCTGAGGAGCTCCGACGGTGCTCGGGATCCGATTCCTGAGATGTCGAGGCCTCAGAAGAGGTCAGGGCCCGGCCGGAGGCCAAGTCAGAGAAAAGCCTTTCCTTTTGGTGCTGACGACTTCGAAGTGCCTTGGAAGACATTTTTCCACATGGTCCACACGTCTTAGGATCGTGGTCAGGACCGAGGCACCGAAGGCAGCAGTCGTGTGTGTCGGTGAGAAACATTAACTTCTTGCACCGATCACACTTTTTGAACCCACTGGAAGCCATCGGGGAAAAAAGAGTCCCCGCGAGGTCAAAGGACCGGACTTCCAGGGAAAAAGAAAAAAGGGCGCGAACGCCAGCCACGAAGGGCAAAAACCGAAAAAAGAAGATCGGGCTCGATACCGGTGGAGGGGAACCGGTGTCGAACCGGAGAAAAAATAGCGAAGGAATCGCGAAAAAATCTAACTGTTTTCCGGGAGGACTAGGGCACACATCCGGTGGGCTTCACGGAAAAAGAGAGACTGAGCAAGATGGCACCTTTAGGCGGGAAGGGAACCGCGCATGCGTGCCTGCATTCCCAAAGGCTTTCTTGGAAAGCTGGGGAAATGCTCTGCAGGGGCTTCATCGACGTCGATGTCATCCATATGTGAGGACTGACTTCCTGCTTGGTCCTGGAGAATGGCTATTTACACGTGTAGCTAATCTGCAAGACTTCTAAAACTACCTCTATAATATCCTACACCTCTGATGATCTTGTCCAACTTTAATTTCCATTCCACCTCTTTCTTCCCGTGCTTCTCTTTTCTATGCTTCATTTTTGCTCTATAGTTCCCATATAATTTAGCGTCCTTCCTGTATCAGCTTGTGCTTTATGTTTTAGTCTCTTCTGTTCCACCTCTGCAGGGATCCTTATATGCAGCACTCATACCAAACTTCTTAAAAGTATGTGATCCTTGGGCAACGATGTGTCGCTGAGCCTGGCAGGCCCCTCCACCCCTCCCACGCCTGCTATGTTTGGAACTGAGAGGTCTGATGCAAGGACTGACGCTGCTTTCCCAGTGACTTCAGCAGTGGCAAATGGAGTGTTGCAGCCTGATGGTGCTTCAGTATCCAGCTTACAGGTAGGTATATCTTCCTCAAGAGAGTGTGTGGCTGCTCCGGAGTCTTTGGTTTCTACTCAGTTTGTATTTCCTCCATTGACATGTCCGCAAGAGGTGATTCTGGACTCGATCTGTAATGCCCTGCAGTCCATCTACCAGGTATGTGCAGGGGCTTTCCAGGTCTCGACTTCGCTCTCACCACATTTGGAGAGCATGGAGAAGAGCATGGAAACTCAACACACTTTGGTTACTGGGCCTGAAGTTAAGTTTCAGCAGGTACAGGAGCAACAAGGTGTATTGACTCAGGATAGACTAGTTTTTCAGCGTAAACTTGAAAATATAGAAGGTCTTTGAACTTGAGGATTTTAAATTTCCCACGGCTGTCTATTCCTCCAATAAGAGACTTGGATATTCTGAGGCTGGATTCCCCCCTCTTCAGAAGATCTATTTTCCCTGGATCTAATAAGGACGCTTTACCAAAAACCAATGTCCCCATGGCTGATATATTCTCTGACACTTTAGATTTGGGGAACCTGTCTGAACCGTTGGAGCAATTAACCAAGGTGGTTGAGGCTAGAGCTACACTATTGATGTCTTTTGTGTTTCTTCAGGACAAGGAAGCGTTATTGTGTTTATTTCTTAAGAAAGCTGATGTGTCTTTTATGGGAGGTAGAATTCAGATATTCCCAGATGTGTCCAGGTGGACACAGGTTAGGAGGAATAAGTTCTTGGAGCTTCATGCTGAGGCTCTGGCCTTAGGTGCAAAGTTCCAAATAAGATTTCCTCGTAAATGTGTACTCTATTATCAAAACAGAACATACCATTTCTTTGAGCCCTCTCAATTATGTTTCTTTCTGGAGATTCAGAGCCTGCAAGGTTGATTCTGGGGGTTTAGTAGGGGCCATTTATTGTATGCTTTGCTATAATGTCCTACTTAAGTATTATGTATATTCTTCCTCTGTTTTTTTCCGTCTTCCCCCGGAATTGTTTTATCTTGGATCTCTCTCTTTGAGGAATACTTGTACATTTTGTTAAACTAATGATCCTGGCAGGATTGATTATTTTGTTTTCTCTTTTTTTTTATTTCATCTTATGTGGAAATGGAATGTTTGTTCCCTGCTCTAAGGTTTTCCTTGGTATATTGTAAAAGGTAGTAAATATAAAAAAAAATTATGTGATCCCTTTGCTACATGAGTGAATGGTTGGAAGCACTCATTATCTTAACCTTGTGAACATCTCTCTCTTTTCCTGTTTCTCATTCTTGTTACCTTATATTTCCATTTATCCACTCATACTCACATTCGCATATAACCTCCACTTGCAAAGTTCCACCTCAAAAAAGAATATATTACCATATTTGTTTATCACACTTGCACGATCAGTCATTATCACACAGATAGTCTGAGTCGCTCAAATAGCCTTAAACATATACCCCTCTACTTGTTCTCACATTATACTACTCATATGCGAACGCAGATTCATACTGCTTTATGTTCTCTGTCCTTCAAATATACATTCATTGCTCATCGGTAACAAAGCTCTTTCCCTTCCTTTTAGGAGTAGCCTAATGTTTAGAACAATGGACTGAGAATCAGGGAAACCAGTTTGAATACCTTTGCCGCTTTTTGTGATCCTGGGCAAGTCACTCAGCCCTCCATTGCCTGATAGAATGTAAGCCCTCCTGGGACAGGAAAAATACCAATAGAACCTGCATGTAACTTTGCCTTGAACTTCTGAGAATGGCATGAGCTATATCCAGTTCGCTTTTCCTTTTCACTTTTTTCTGTTGCATTTAATAAAAGGCTTGTACTTTCCTTTTGTTGTCCCTATGAGGGAGCATGCAGCTAAGCTGTTAATTGGCTTAACTCTCTGTACTACTTTGTTGTTCACTTTACTCCTACAACAGCCTGATTTTACAAAAGCTAAAAGCAGTTATGAGACTTTCTATAATAAGATGTCATGCAGTGAAACTGCTATCAGCTTTCATACAAGGCCACCAGGTTCATCTCAAGTCAGATGCCAAAAAGCTACAGGAAAGGTCAGCCATGATTACTTAGAAACATGACACATCATGTCCTAACATGACTTAGATCTCAAATGGCACACTGACCAGGCATAATCAATGGCCTATTCGGTCTATATGTAACAAAGTAGATCCTGCATTAGTCCAAGAAACAACCATATGTACCCAAAGCAATGTTCTAACCACCAGATTAAGCTGAACAGTGAAAGCATAGTTACTCACCTGTAACAGGTGTTCTCCAGGGACAGCAGGAATCAGTACTCACTTATGGGTGACGTCAGCACCAACGGAGCCTGCGTGGAGCAATTCCCCAGCTTTCAAAGAAAGCCTTTGGGATTGCTACCATGCATGCGTGGTCCTCTTCCCATCCAAAGGTGCCATCTTGCTCAGTCAGGTCCCTTAGCTTGAGCCCTACCAAGCAGATGGCAAGGAAAGGACAAAAATTCAGCAACTCTTCAGGGAAGGCGGGAGGGTAGTGAGGACTGATTCCTGCTGTCCCTAGAGAACACCTGTTACAGGTGAGTAACTAACCTTTTTCCAGGAACAAGCAGGAAGTCAGTCCTCACTTATGGGACTCCCTGGCTACAGGCTACCGAACCTGTAACCAAAAAATGCCTCCACGATGCTGTAAGCAGAAGCCGAAAGGAGCCCGAGTCCTCGGGTCGAAACCCTCGGTAGCCATGAAGAAGGGTCGGAGGGCAGGAGTTGCTTATACCCCGAACAGATTACGGAGTACACCCTGGCCGAAAGCGCTGTCCCGGCAGGACTCCCTCTACAGGCAGTAGTGGACAGCAAAAGTATTCGTAGAAGACCAGGTTGCTGCCCGGCAGATGTCCTTCATGGGCACGGAGCATAGCGAGGCCACCGAGGCTGCTTTGGCTCGGACCCCATGTGCAGTGACTCGATGATCCAGAGGGACAACCGGCTTTGCATGAGCGAACGCGATGCAGTCTGCCACCCAAACAGAGAGAGTGCACTTGGTGACTACTTGTACCTGCCTATTGGGATCGTAGGTCATGAAGAGCCTGCCAGACTTGTGATGAGTCTGGGTACGCTGCAAGTACAAGGCGAGGGCCCACTTGCAGTCGAGGGTGTGGAGAGTTGCTGACGCCTGATCGGCGTGGGGTCTCGGGAAGAAGGTCGGGAGCACTATCTCTTGGTTGAGATGAAAGGCCGACATGACCTTGGGTAAGAACTTAGGATGCGTCCTGAGGACCACCCTGTTCCAATAAAATCTGGTGTAAGGGGCACCAGCCATGAGCGCCTGAAGCTCACTGACTCAGCAAGCCGAAGTCAGCGCCACCAGGAAGGCCACCTTCCAGGACAAATGCCGGAGTGAACATGTCGCCATCAGCTCGAAGGGCGAACGAGTGAGCTGTGAGAGCACCATGTTCAAGCCCCATTCCGCCGGAGGGGGACGGATGGGCGGCTTGGATAACAGAAGGCCCCGCATGAAGCGGGAGACTAGTGGTTGCCCCGAGAGAGGCTTTCCCTTGATAGGGAGATTAGCTGATATGGCGCTCAGATGAACTCTAACCGAGTTTGACTTCAGCCCTTCCCTCAAGAGGTGGAGAAGGTACTGGAGAACCCACCGAAGCGGGTATGAGAAGGGGTCAATCTGGTGCTCCGAGCATCAGATGGAGAAGCGTTTCCACTTAAAGGCGTAAGCTCGCCTAATGGAGTCCTTCATTGAGGTAATAAGGATTTCCTTGCCCTCCTCCAGAAGGGCCAGAGAGGCTAGAGAGACCCTTCAGCTGCCAGGCCGTGAGGGATAAGGAGGGTAGGTTCCGGTGTAGTACCCGACCCTCCTCCTGTGTCAGCAAGTCCCTGGCAGAGCCCAGGGGGATCGGAGGCTCCGAAACAGCCAGAGCAGGAGTGGGAACCAAGGCTGCCGAGGCCACAAGGGGGCCACGAGAATCAGCGATGCCCCGTCCTGCTGAACCTTGAAGAGAGCCCTCGCAATGAGGGGGAAAGGAGGGAATGCATAGAGAAGACTGGAGGACCAGTCCAGGAGACATGCATCGGGGCCCTTCCTGCTCGGGTGCGGCACCGGGCTGCAGAAGCGAGGGAGTTGTGTGTTCTGAGGGCTGGCGAAGAGGTCCATCGCTGGAGTGCCCCAGCATAGAAACAGCCAGCCTGCCACTCTGGGGTCCAGCCGCCACTCATGGGGGCAAAGGATTCGAGGGACATCCTCCGCTGGGCAGCAAAAGAGCAGATAAGGACTGCTTCCCTGCAGAGGGAGCGCAACCCCGTGCCCCCCTCTTTGTTGATATAGAACATCGCTACCCGGTTGTGGGTCTGCACCAGAACCAACTTCTCACTGAGGACATTCTCAAAGACCCTCAGGGCCCACCGGATGGCCTGGAGCTTGAGCAGGTTTATTTGCTGTTGAGCCTCCATCGGCGACCACTGCCCCTGTGTGCAGAGACCCCAGCAATGGGCTCCCCACCCTAACAGGGAAACGTCTGTAGTCAGCGCCACATTGTGCTGTGGAGTCTGAAAGGGCGATCCCCGCAGGAGGTTGCGGGGGTTCTGCCACCAGTTCAGGGACAAGCGAAGGTCGGGAAGAACCCTGAAGGGGTCCTGAGGTGTCCGAGGGATTGACTCCATTGGGAGCTAAGACACCATTGGGCCATCCGCATGTGCAGGTGGGAGAGAGGAACCACATGCACGATCGAGGCCATGTGGCTCAAGAGACGTAGTATGGACCAAGCGGTGACCTGGAGGGCGCTCTGGATGCGAGTCGCCAGAGCCCGGAGGTGGGTGGAGCGATCCACTGGCAAGAAGGTCATGGCCTGCCGAATATCGAGGCGCACCCCGATGAACTCGAGAGCCTGTGCCGGCTCGAGGTGAGATTTTGGCTAGTTGACCAAGAACCCCAAACTCTCCAAGAGGAGGACAGTGTGCGACATCGCTTGCTGGGCCTCCTCGACATAGGAGCCCATAACGAGCCAGTCATCAAGGTAGGTAAACACCGACACGCCCCGGCGCCGAAGGTGAGCGGCAGACACAATGAGGCGATTCGTGAAGACCTGCAGGGCGGATGCAAGGCCAAAGGGGAGCACCCTGCACCCTGAAACGCAGGCACTGTCTGTGTTGGGGGTGGATCAGGATATGGGTGTAAGCGTCCTTTAGATCCAAGCAGCATAGCCAGTCGCCCTGCCGGAGGAAGGGCAGCAGCACGCCAAGAGATAACATCTTGAATTTCTCCCGCACCAGGAACTTGTTTAGCTTGCGGAGGCTGAGGATGGGCTGCAGACCACCCATCTTTTTCGGTATGAGGAAGTACCGGGAATAGAAGCCCCGACCTCAAAGGAGGAGAGGGACCTTCACAACTGCCTGTTGGGCAAGGAGGGAGTGTAGTTCCTACTGCAGCAAGAGCTGGTGTGTGGGGAGTCAAGGAGGCTCTGCTGGGGAGAAAGGGGGTGGGAGCCTGTCACAGTGGAGGCGATAGCCCTCCCGGATAACCTGGAGGACCCAGGTGTCCGAGGTGATAAGCGCCCACAATGTGGCGAAGGACAGGCATCCCCACACTGGCTGCTGCACTGCCGGAGGGTGAGGGGCCATGCCACTGGTGTCAAAACCCTGAGGGGGTTGTGGGGGAGCCGGCATCTGGGCCTTCAGGCCCTTTGGTTTACGGTGACCCTGGCCAGGATTCCCCTGTGCGGGAGTGGTCAGCGCGGGGGTAGTCGGGTATGGCGGGTAGCTGCCATACTGGGAGCCTTTCCTGGGAAAGAAGGGCTTCTTGGAAGGCTGCTTCTTACGAACAGCATTGAGGTCTTGCAGGAGAGACGGGTCCTATTGACGTACTCTGTCTCAATCTCCACAGCCTTCTCCTCCATCGGCTTACCAAAAAGTTGTTCGCCGAGGCAGGGTACGTCCAGGAGCTTCTCCTGCACCCTCTGCTCCAAATCTGAAGATTGGAGCCAAGCCTGGCGGCGGGTTCAGATGTCCGCGGCCGCCACCCGAGTCAATGTCTCGAAGCCGTCATAGGAGGCTTGAGAAATATACTTGGAGCAACCCGCCACTGATTTCAACAGGATGCGGAACCTGTCGAGGGACTCTCCTCGAGGCCTGCGGTGAAGCCTCCAAGTTCTTTTGCCAAGTCGCGGAGGAACATACCCATATATAATTGGTATGCCTGGATGCGACAGGAGAGCATATAACTTTGATAGGCCTTGTGGCCCAGGGAATAAAGGGCTCTGGACTCTTGGCCCGGTGGGTCCGAGGAGTGGGATTTTGGGCTTTTCCGCTTCCTCATGGCTGATTCCACCACCGTCGAGGTGTGTGGAAGTTGAGTCTTATGGAAGCCTGGGCCTCGCTGCACCTTGTACATTGTGTTAAGGTGCTTGCTCACAATGGGGACCGAGGCCAGGGCCTCCCACATGCGGAGCAATAGCCAGGAGAGGATCGGTGGCATGGCACAGTGAGGGATTCCCTGGGTGGGGCCTCATACTGAAGAATATAGAGTTCTTCAGCACGAGGGTCTATCTCAGCCTGGGTGACCAGGTTGAGGGCCAGAGCCATGTCCCGAATAAACACCAAAAAGGAGGTGTCCTCGGGTGGCAAACACCGCTGGAGACCAGGCAGCGAGGGGTCCAACGGAAGATCCTGGCGGGTGCGGGTCTCCGGGGATGTGTCCCCATCAGATTCCCAGTCCAAGAATTGGGTTGAGGGATCCGAGATGGGCAGTTCGCCCTGTCCGATGGCCGGCAGCCTGGAGCCGGAAGCCCTGGACGATCTCGCCCCCAAAGAATGGGAGAACGAGCGAGACTGATGTCAAGGACCCACAAGAGGCTTGTGGCTCTCGGGGGTTTCCTGGACGGATTTGGGTGTCCCACGCGAGGGACCTGCGGTCTCCGGGTGCAAGTCAGCGAAGCTGGCTGTGAGTGCCTGCTGGGATCAATGAACGCAGAAATGCTGCGTTCTAGCACCAGCATAAGGGACTCCCATGCGGGCATGGGGCTCTGGGACGCCAATACCAGGGTCACCAGAACAGGCATCGAGGAGGAGAGGGGGTCCTCACCGGGACGGCCCTCAGGAGACTGGGTGCCTATGCCGGAGACCTCCGTTTCTCTGCGAGGTACCTTGCAGGGCCGCTCCTTGTCTGACTCTCGGGAACGCCAAATGGGGCTAAGCGACCGGGTGAGGGAGTGCTCACACTTGTCGGGGGCCCCAGACAGCGACTTCGAGGCCTTCTTCTTTTTGCGCCGTTCCACCTCGGGGGACCCCTGGTCCAAATGCCGCCTGGAATGTGGTGCCGCAGGGGGAGAATCCACTGGAGGGGAGACGACCGAGGGTGCCACCGGGGACTCTGAGGCAGCCTTTCGAAAAATGTCTTTGGACTTCTGCTTACGGCTGAGCAAGGCCTTAGAGCTGGGGTTCTCAACCCTGTCCTCGGGACCCACCTAGCCAGTCGGGTTTTCAGGATAACCACAATGAATATGTATGAGAGAGATTTGCATACACTGCCTCCATTATATGCAAATCTCTCCATGCATATTCATTGTGGTTATCCTGAAAACCCGACTGGCTAGGTGGGTCCGAGGACTGGGTTGAGAGCCCCTGTCTTAGAGGACATTTTCTTACAGAGTGAACAGAGCTCTGGGTCATGGTCGGCTCCAAGACACCTTAGGCAGCAGTCATGAGTTTCAGTAAGCGACATGTTCCTAGAGCATCTATCGCATTTTTTAAACCCGGTGGCCATGGGGGCAAAAATGGCCCCTGCGAAGTCGAAGACCCACACGGCCAGTGGTTGGAAAGAAAAAAGAGCGCGAAGCCCGGGAAGAAAAAATTTAGAAAAGGTATCCCCGCAAGCTCCAAAAGAGAGCAAGGGGAAGACGAGTAGAGGACCAGTGCAACTGGAAAAAAAAGATATAGCCTGTTAAGGCGAGGAAAACAAAAACTTTTTCTGAGGGACGAGGATGTGCAGCCGAAGGGCTCCGTGGAAAAAGGGAGACTGAGCAAGATGGCACCCTTGGGCGGGAAGAGGACCACACATGCGTGGTAGCAATCCCAAAGGCTTTCTTTGAAAGCTGGGGAATTGCTCCATGTGGGCTCCCATAAGTGAGGACTGACACCCTGCTTGTTCCTGGAGAAATACATTATTAGATTAGATACAGCCATGATGGACAGCTTGCAAAAAATAATCCCTGTGTGCTTGGGGGAGGGGGGTGGGAAGAGGTCTAGGACAATACACCTTTGTGCGTATTAACTGAAACAAACTGAAAAATAAGTGAAAACTGGAATTTCCATTGAAAATCTTATTAATAGCCACATATTAATACATAATATGACCTCCTCTGTTTTTTTACCAGCATCTGGACACGATTTGGCATGGAGTCCACTAATTTTGAGCAATCTGCAACAATTTCTGGGTACCTGTACCAGACTTGAACCAGAGCTTGAATAAGCTTCTCCTTTGTCGTACAGTTCATTCCACAAAGTCGAAGTTTGCAAATGGACCACAGATTTTCTATTGGGTTTAAATCCAGAGAGTTTCCTGGCCAGTCCAGTACCTTTATTTGCTTCTTTTGGGGGAAAAAACCCCTTTTCACCAATTTTGATGTGTGGCATGGGGCAAGATCTTGCTGAAAGATGCCAGATCCATCAGGAAATGTCTTCTCTAGCTCTGGAACAACTCTTCTTTGGAGAACATTGACATATTGTTGTGAATGCATCATTCCTTCAACTGGATGCAAGCTGCCAACTCCATAATAACTGAAACACCCCCCAGAACATCATCTTTTGGGGGTGTTTCACATTCTGGTTGATGTGGGAATCACAAATCTTTCCTCCAGGTGAACACCGAACATGTTGGCTTCTTTGGTCCTGGACGAAGAAATTACTTTCATCACTGAATATTACTTTTCTCCAATCTTCAGTCCACTCTATGTTTCAGTCCCATTTATAGCACTTTTCTTTCATAACCTTTGTCAGAAGTAATTTTTTCAGAGGTCGTCGTGCTTTTTGACCAACTTCCAAAAGTCGCCTGCGAATTGTGAAAGAACTGACCGTTATACTTTTCTCTTCTAAATCTCTTTTTAATGTGCCGCTTGTCTTCCGAAGGTCTTTTCTACTTTCCCTGAGAACACAGTTGTCGTCTGGGTGTGTTTTTCCTCTTACGACCATAATTTCCCTTTTGTTTAGGCGAGATGGATCCTGTCTCCTTTTTAGATTTGATCACATGACTGACGGTTGCGAGACTGACACCAACTGTACTTGCTATATCCCTGTAGGTTTTCCCTGTGCGTGCAGGGCGACGATATTTGTGTGTTTTTTGGTTGCCGTGTCCATTATGCACAACGGTTGGATTAACAACTAAGAATACACTCGAAAGAAAATCTGATGCAATATTGGCTGATATTATAGTCGCATACACAATAAGTCATTCCTACATCATATCACGTCATCTATTACGTCATTATGAGTGGAGGAGTAGCCTAGTAGTTAGAGCAACTGTTTAGTACTCAGAAGATTAAGGATTCAATTCCCACTGCACTCTTTGTGACCTTGGGCAAGTCACTTTACCCTCCATTGCCTCGGAAGAAAAGGTCTGGCAATCTACTTCTGGTGATACATCGTCAAGAAAACCCAGAGACAGCTGGGTCGCTAGGAGTCAGCACCGACTTGATGGCACAAAAACAAACAAACCATAATTTAACCCATAAATCCACAAATAATGATGAAACATTTCATATGTGATGTTTTAACCCAGTTGATTTTTAAAAAAATATCAAAATTAAATGCTTATACAATTCGTAGGTCGTAGGCTGAAAAAATTTAAAAATCAGTTCTGCTTCAATTAATTTGCACAAGGTTGATCAGAAATGCCTATTTATGTTTTTCACAATTGAAAAGGGGGTAGGTATGATGTGGAGCTTAATGTTCAACATGTATGATGTTCACTTAAAGTTATTAGCTGAGGGTTAGTCAGCCACCAGAAGGTGCCTGTTCAGATTATGTTAACTAGTCTCTCTTGAATAGGGCCTAATGATACCTAAAGGGCTTAACCATACTTAAATAACCTTATTAAACCATCTAGAACACAAAAAACCCAGTCAGCAAGTTTATCTAGCTTTAAGCAAGAAGTACTGCTCTTCTCTAACTAACTGGAATGCCAAGGGCAAGCAAGTTTGGCTTCTCCTTCAGGAAAGTAACCTTTCTGCACATTCATCAAGTCACATGATATACTGGGCCTGGTCCAGAAGTTACATCCTACTCTTCTGCAATCTACCAGCATCCGATCACATGAGCCAAAACAGAAATAGAATAGATTTAAGCAAGACAAACAGGGAAGGAAGTACACTCAAGAAACAGTACCTTCTAAAATAGATCAAGTCTATAATGTGATCACTCCATTGGGAGCCTGGTTGTTTAGTGCATTATTTTTTAAAATTTATCATTCAACCCCCCAATATCCCAGGCAGGTTATGCCACTTTGCCAACAGATGGCTCAAATAACAGCAGAAGATTGGACTTTGTCCATTGTAGGAGAAGGGTACAAGCTTCATTTTCACAGCATGCCCCCTCTTACAATTCTAAAGCAATTCAATTCTCAAACCTCCGTAAACAATCTGTTAGATCACGAGGTCTCAACACTTCTTGCTCAAGGGGCAATAGAGGAGGTACCCATTCTTCAATGGGGTGCAGGGTTCTACTCCCCCTATTTTCTTATTCCAAAGAAAACAGGAGGATACAGACCCAATTTAGACCTCAGAGAATTGAACAAATACCTGTTTCGAGAGAAGTTCAAAATGATTTCTCTAGGAACTCTTCTGCCATACCTTCAAAGCCAGGATTGGCTTTGCTCTCTAGACTTAAAGGATGCATACACTCACATTCTGATCCATCAAGATCACAGGAAATTCTTACGATTCCTTTTCAGGGGAAAACATTTCCAGTACAGGGTTCTTCCCTTTGGTCTAGCTTCAGCACCAAGGGTATTCACGAAATGCATGGCAGTAGTAGCTGCATTTCTACGAACCCTGGGGATATTTGTCTTCCCTTCAGACGACTGGCTCATTCGAGCCCCTACAGTTACAGAGGCAAGCACTGCACTGTCTCGCACAATGCGAATCCTCCAATAATGGGGTTGGTAATAAACTTCCCAAAATCACAACTTGTTCCATCCCAATGCCTGGAATTCATAGGAGCCTGTCTAGATACCAGACAGGCAAGGTCTTTCCTTCCACAGGCCCCGGGCTAGTTACATTCAAGTACAAAAGTTATTTTTCTGCCCAAGTGGGCTTAGAATCTAAGAGGCGTGTCTACTAAACTGCGGTAGCCTTTTGCAGCTATGACAGTGCAGTAAGTCAAAAAACTCCAAGTTCTCTGCCGGGGGCGTTCCCAGCTTTCTCCCTGCAGATACTGTGGAAGATTATGATTTACTGTGGAAATCTGTGATACCTGCATTGGCAGGTAGCGTAGGAAGTCCCACAGTGCCTGTCGATGTGCGGGTCTCCATGATAAGCCCCAGAGGAAGACAGGTAGCGGTCGGGTGCAAAGCTCTGGGTCCTGATTCCTACTGTGCCCCAAAATACCCTGACTGGCCCCCACCAATCCAACAATATTGTTGGTGCTGCGGAAATAAAGAGCCATGGCACAAACAATATAAAAAAGCTGGCATGCCACCCTCTTCAGCACAGATCCCTTCTGGACAGCTCCTGATCCCCATCGAGAATTGTCAGGTGGGGGGGGGGGAGAATCAGTGCACCCCCCCCCAGCCAAGTACAATGCCCAGCTAGCCAGTTAGGTGGTCAAAGCACTCCCCTTACTGACCATTTTTTAAAAAAACGGCTAGCCAGTTGGGATCCCGATTCCCCTCCCTCCTCCCATTAAAAAGGAACTTCCAGTTAGCCAGTCGGCTTGGGCTTCACTCCCCCCCCACCCCGTACATACCTCTAGTTCCCTAGTCATCTGGTGTCAATGGGGGCAGCAGCAGTCCTTCCTACTCCTGCTCCCATCATCGGGCCTCCACGAAATGGCCATGATAACGCGGTCCTGCCTCCAGTCTCACACTAGGGGACAGCATTGTGAGATCATGGCCACTTTGTTAAGTACTATTGAGGATGCCAGGAGCACAGGTTCTTTGAGCAAGTATGCCCTCAAACGTAATGATACTGTTGGTTCTCAGTGGCGCTATAACTAGTCTTAAACCTAGTAGCTTATTTTTAGATTGGTATACATGGGGTGGTTAGGTTTTCTATTTTATTGGTTTATCTTGATTTTCTTTTTCTTTTAATTTATATTGGATTCTATTGTTATAGTTAATTTTGTTCATCTACTGTGTTTGCCATCTTGTATAATTTTGTATGGAAAAATGGGTTATAACTAGTCAGTTAAATAATGAAATTAAAAAGGGCAAAGTGCCACCTTTGAATACTGCAGAGCACTAACTCAGTACAGTACCGTATTGAGAATTCTTCCATGGGACGTTAGCAAAGAACCAAGGAGATCATACAGAGTTTTAAAATAAGAGTCCATGCACTTAAAATGTTGTTCCAAAAAAAAAATTCTACTGAAGTCAAAATTAAAGCTTCAACAGTCCAAAAGAAACAGGAAAAAAAAGTTGAACAAAAATACGTATTCCCATGCTACTTGAGATATTTAGCTGGCATTAGGACCTTGTCTCTCTCCCCACAGGACCTTTTCTCCTTAAAATTCTATTTGGGATGTGGAAGTCTTTCTCTCTCACTTGAAAAAAAAATCAAATTAAATACACGGTTGGTGCCTTCATTCTAAAACCAACTTCTTAT
The DNA here is from genome assembly GCA_033557465.1 of Ichthyophis bannanicus. Lineage (NCBI taxonomy): Eukaryota > Metazoa > Chordata > Amphibia > Gymnophiona > Ichthyophiidae > Ichthyophis > Ichthyophis bannanicus. Next base: position 918,933,701 of record CM066034.1, read on the forward strand.
CTCAGAAAAAAGAAACAAAAGCCTTCCAGAGTACTTAAGGCAAATGGATGTCCACTTGGATCCTCCTCCAAGCTACCAAAAAAGCAATTCACTCTCCCAGTGGAGAGAAAAGGTAAACAGCCTTTTACATAAAGCATAGTTACTCACCTGTAACAGGTGATCTCCAGGAACAGCAGGAATTAAGCCTTCACATATGGATATCATCGGTGAGTAACTATGCTATCTCCAGGAACAAGCAGGAATGTAGTCTTCACATATGGGGACTCCCCAGCTGAGAGATGCCAGGGGGATGACCCCAGGAAGCTGCAAACCATGGTGAGATGGGTCATGCTTCCTCCCATGGATCTCTGGCATCCAAACCTGGGACAGCGGGTAGGAGTTGTACTTAGTCTGAAAGAAATGCTGGAGAACAGCCTGGCCAAACAAGGCATCCCGATGGGAGTCCTTGTCTAAGCAGTAGTGGGCTGTAAAGGTGTGTACCAAACCCAAGTGGCTGCTCTACAGATGTTGTCAATGGACACAGAACAAAGATTAGCCATAGAGGCTGCCATTGCTCTCACGTTGTGAGCTGTGACATGGCCTTCGAGAGAAATGAAAAGGCGAGACCACCTTTGGCATAAAGTGAGGATGAATCCTAAGAGCTACCTTATCATGGTGAAATCTTGTATAAGGAGGATCCGCCACTAAGGCTTGTAACTCACTGATGCGTCTTGCAGAAGTGAGAGCAACTAGGAAGATGACCTTCCAGGAAAGAAACTTTACAACTGTAGTGGCTAAAGGCTCAAAGGGCGGTTTCATGAGCTGCCCGAGAACAAGATTCAGATCCCATGCCACCGGCGGTGGCTTAATGAGAGGTTTTGTTAAGAGTAGACCTCTCATAATCTTGCTACGAGTGGATGAGGGGAAAAAGGTTGTCCATCCAGAGGCTTGCAAGAAGCTGCAATGGCACTAAGATGGACCCTTACTGAATTGGTTTTAAGACCAGAATTTGATAAATGGAGGAGATACTCCAGTAGCGATTCCACAGACACCGAAAAGGGGTTAAGTCCCTTTTGAGAACACCATACAGAGAACCTTTTCCACTTGAAGGCATAGGATCGCCTTGTGGAGGGTTTTCTGGAAGCCACAAGGATATCCTTTATCTGTTGAGAAAGGTTGATATCCAGAAGTTCTAGGCTTTCAGCAACCAGGCCCTGAGATGCAGGGACTGGGGATTCGGGTGCAATAGCGTCCCGTCCTCCTGGGAAAGAAGATATGGAGCATATCCCAACTCCAGAGGTGTGGCTTGAGAGAGATGTAGAAGCAGAGTATACCATGTTTGCCGTGGCCAACGTGGAGCTATGAGTATCATACGATCTCTGTCTCTCTGAAGCTTGAACAATGTTTTGGGAATGAGGGGAATGAGTGGGAAGGCATAGAGGAAGTCCTGACCACAGTGGAGGAGGAAGGCATCCCTTGCCTGACAGTTTTGAGCCAGAATTCTGGAACAGAATCAGGGAAGATTGGCATTCTGTGGACTTGCAAAGAGGTCTATATCTGGGGTTCCCCAGATTTGAAACACTCGAGCAAGCTGGTCTGAGTGAAGAGACTATTCGTATGGCAGTAGTATTTGACTGAGTTTGTCTGCCCAAAGATTTTGAATGCCTGGAAGCTATACCACTAGGAGGTGGATTTGATGCTCTCTGGCGAGGGCCCACAGTCACAAAGCTTCGTTGCATAACGACAGAGAGCCCGTTCCGCCCTGCTTGTTCACATAGAACATGGCTACCTGATTGTCGGTCTGGACCCGGACTGTCTTGTAGCTGAGCTGGGCCTGGAATACTCGAAGAGCATGGAAAATGGCTCTGAGTTCTAGGAGGTTTATGTGAAGACAAGCCTCCTGTGGGGTCTAGAGATCCTGAGTCGAAAGATCATGCAAGTGAGCCCCTCCCCCAACCCAAATTGGACACATCTGTTGTTAGGGTGGCTTGGAATAGAGGCTGCTGGAAAGGAGAGCCTATGAGACGGTTTTCCAGTGATTGCCACCACTGAAGGGACAAAATGAGATTGTGGAGTTTATGATTTTGTCCAATAGGCGACCCGAGGCCTGTGTCCACTGAGAGGATAGGGTCCACTGGGTTGCTCGCATGTGAAGGCGAGCATAGGGAACTACATGGACAGTGGATGCCATATGCCCCAGAAGCTGAAGCATTTCCCGAGTGGTCAGGAAGACTTTCATAGCTACTTGGGATGCCAGCTGCACTATACAAAGACAGCGGGGCTGTGGTAGGAAAGTCTTTGACTGTCTGGTATCTAGACAAGCCCCTATGAATTCCAGGGACTGAGAAGGGGTGAGATGAGATTTTGGGAGGTTTATGACCAGTCCCAAGTAGTGAAGAATTTGCATCCTGCGAGAAAGAGCGAAGCTGGCTTCTGGAGCTGTCGATGCTTGAATGAGCCAGTTGTCTAAGTAGGGGAAGACGAATATTCCTAGAGTTCTTAGGAATGCTGCTACCACTGCCATGCATTTCGTGAAGACTCTTGGGGCAGAAGCCAGACCAAAGGGAAGAACCTTGTATGGAAGTGTCTTCCCTGGAAAAGGAATCAAAGGAATTTCCTGTGATCTGAATGGATGAGAATATGCGTATATGCATCCTTTAGATCTAGAGAACATAGCCAATCCTGACTCTGAAGGTATGGCAGGATTGTTCCGAGGGAGATCATCTTGAATTTTTCTCGGAACAGATATTTGTTTAATTCTCTGAGGTCCAGTATAGGTCTGTGTCCTCCTGTTTTCTTTGGGATGAGAAAATAGGGGGAGTAGAACCCCGTATCCTATTAGGGTATGGGTACTTCTTCTATTGCTCCCTGAGCAAGAAGTGATGTGACCTCTTGGCCTAAGAGATCGGTGGCAGGGACTTGAGAATTGAACTACTTTATGATTGTAGGAGGGGGCATGCTGTGAAAATGAAGTCTGTACCCCTCTCGTACAATAGACAGAGTCCAGTTTTCTGATGTTATTTGTTGCCATCTTTTGGCAAAATGGCATAACCTGTCGGGGATGGTGGAGGGTTCTGGACCTTGCAGGGGCAGAGATACTAAGTTCTCTAGGAAGGAGTCAAAGCCCCTGAGGAGGCTGAGTCTGCTGAGCTCTTGGAACTTCTGACTTACTCGGCTGACTGTTCTGTTGTTGCCCCTTTTGGGGAATACGAACTGGACAGTGACCCTGATGGGTGTAAGATAGGTAAAACTTCTTTTTCTTGTTGAAAAAGAGTTTCTTGACTGACTTTTTCTTTACTGGGTTGGCTGTAGACTTTGATAGTCTGTTCAAAGTGGTATTTTCAGATTCAATCTGATTAGCCTTGTCTTGCCAATCCTTGCCAAAGAGATTTTCTCCTGTGCAAGGAATGTTTCCCAGTTTATCTTGTATCCATATTTCTAAGTCTGATGCCTGAAGCCAGGCAATACGACGTGCACAGATGGAGATAGCAGAGGTTCTGCTAATGCATTCAAAGCAATCAAAAGGTTGCACGGTTTACAAACTTTGAAACATCCTGGGCATGTTTGACCAGAGTTAGAAATTCCCCTCTCTTATCCTCAGGAAGAAGAGGGCTCATGAGCGCCAAGTGTCCTGCAACCTCCTTGAGGAACATTCCCATATAGAAAATGTAAGAGCTGATCCTGGCTGACAACATGGAGGATTGGAAACATGGACACCCAAAGGCATCGAATGTCCTCGATTCACAGCCTGGAGGACTGGAAGAATGCGTTTTAGCACTTTTAATCCTATGCATTGCCGATTCCACTACCATTGAATGGTGTGGTAACTGAGTCTTTTGAAAACCAGGACAGCTTGGAATTCGATACATGGTATCGAGTCGTCGAGAGAGTGGAGACACCGTTAAAGGAGTTTCCCACATTCTTAGCATAAGATCATGCAAGATCCTATGAATGGGCAGAGTAGCTGCCTCTTTAGGAGCCTTAGGGTACTGAAGAATTTCTAATTCTTCTGCTCTGGGTTCCTTTTCCGGAGTCACCATGATTGCAAGACCTCGAGCTAAATCACATATGAAATCCTGGAAGGACATGTCTTCTGGAGGAGACATTCTACGCTGAGGAGAAGGAAATGGATCCTCTGGATGCATTGCTCTAGTACCGGCAGAGTCGTCAGAGTCATTGGAATCGAAAGAGTCGAAGTATCTCTGTGCCAGGTGTTCCTGCAACGCACGGTACCGTTCAAAGTCGGTATCGGGGGGTCTCTGTACCGGTCTTTCGATACCTGAGATAGACTCAAGGCTTGGCATGGGGGGGAAGCATACCGGCCAAGGCAGGTGCAGTCAGTACCGGCATCGATGTCGGTACCGATACCTGTGGAACCATCTGTAGCGGTCTTAGCGATACCGAAGCTGCTAAGAGAGCTGCTAGACTGCGCTCAATAGCAAGGATTCTCTGATCCATCGCCCCTGCCAATGCTTGGGTGTCGGTACCAGTGGAAGCGGCCATGACCCCAGAACATGGCACCAGTAGTTCTGCAGAGGTGGAAGCCTCTGGAACATTCTGGAGCCCCGTTAGTGCTTTGGAAGCCAAAGCCTCCCACCGGGGCTGTTTTGCTGGTGAACTTTCCTCAAGGGCAACGCCAGTGGCATCTCGATACTTGGAAGGAGATCTGCCCTTTGAGGACCAGCCAGTCTTAGAAGACTTAGGTTTAGTTATCTGAGATCCATGGGAGGAAGATGAAGCCCTGGAAGACGTCGATGCAATGGACATCATATCTGCGGTAAAAAGGGTACAGAGTTTTGCAGCTCTATTCTGCAGGCCCCTCTTGGCCATCTTTCTGCAGGAGAGACACTCCGATGGAGAATGGTCGGGACCTAAACATTTAAGACACCAGTCATGGGTGTCGGTGACGGATATTGTACCGCCACACTTAGAACACTTCTTGAAACCACTAGCTGGTTTCTGCATGTTTGAAGAAAAATGGGTTTAGTGCCCAAAATGGCACCTAGCATCGAGAGGGGAAAGGCCCCTGAAGAAAGAAATCCTTCAGAAAGATAGGGTTTGTTTTTTTTTAAAAGAAGAAAAGAGAACCGGCGGTACTGGTAGGCGTCGAATGAAGGCAGACGTGACCACAAAAAAAAAAGTATAAGAATAGATTTTCTGCGGTGACAGGGTATGCATCCTGTTGGCTCCGCGGAAAATGAAGAACTGAAGAGGGAGAGTTGGAAAGGCAGGAAGGCAGCACGCAGGCGCTGTGGGATGCTCCCAAAAGCTTTCCTATTGGACGCTGGGGAGCGTTCCCGCGCAGGCTCCATCGGTACCGACGATACCCATATGTGAAGACTACATTCCTGCTTGTTCCTGGAGATGATAAAGTATGCTGAGAGACCATGGTTCAACATTTGGTCTTTGACATTGGACAACAGCCAGTCCTGGTCACAAATATCTGGCAGAACCCAAAATGTTGATCCAAATGTTTTACAGGTCATTTCAAAGGATAAGCGATGGCTTTCATAAGCCTATCTAGGATCTGAGACATCATAAGTTTACCAGAAGTATGTTAGTCAAACAGCTCTGATCAATTTCTTTGACTCTGTGACCCACGAGCTAGATCGGGGAGAGCACTAGATGTGGTGGATGTTTCTGTTTTATGTTTATTTTTATACCATCCTTTCACAAATTGCATCAGAGCGGTTTACATGTGTTGTATAAAAAATAACATGAAGGAAAGGAACTCCATATATTTAAAAGGAAAATGAGAAAGTAGAAAGCAAACAAACCTACACATTTACTGAAAACACAAATCAGTCAAGGTATTATTATAGATTAAATCTAAAGTCAAGAACCTGGGAGTAATTCTAGAGTCGGCATGTAAAGAAAGAAAGAAAGAATAGCGAACTTTCTGGAAACCAATGGCTTGCACGATCGAAGGCAACATATTTTTTTTTTTTACTAGGGAAAGATCATACCAAACAAATTTGATTGAGTTCTTTGACTGGGTGACCAGACAATGAGATCAAGGGCATGCAATGGATGTGATATATTTAGATTTCAGCAAAGCCTTTGATGCTGTTCCTCATAGAAGGCTTATCAGTAAACTAAGCAGCCTGGGGATAGGTCCCAAGATAGTGAACTGGATCAGAAATTGGTTGACTGACAGATGATAGAAGGTGGTGGTAAATGGAACTCATCCAGAAGAAAGGAAGGCGCGTAGTGGTGTGCCTCAGGGATCGGTCCTGGGACCAATACTGTTCAATGTATTTGTGAGTGATATTGCGATAGGACTGAATGGAAAAGTCTGTCTTTTTGCAGATGACATGAAAATTTGTAATAGAGTGGATCCTCTGTGGTGGTGGACAACATGAGGGAAGATCTACAAAAGCTGGAAAAATGGTTTAATGCTTGGCAGTTAACATTTAATGTGAAGAAATGCAGAGTCATGCAGTTGGGATGCAGAAATCCAAAGGAACTGTATGCAACAGGGGGCGATACATTGGTGTACACGGACGAGGAGAGGGACCTTGGCGTGCACGGACCAGGAGAGTGACCTCGGAGTGCTAGTGACTGAGGATTTCAAGGTGGCAAAGCAATGTGACAAGGTGGCAGCCAAAGCCAGAAGGATGCTGGGCTGCATACAGAGAGGAATAACCAGTAGAAAGGAGGAGGTATTAATGCCCCTGTACAAATCATTGGTGAGGACTCACTTGGAGTATTGTGTTCAGTTTTGAAGACTATATCTCACAAAGGACATAAAAAGACTTTGAAACGGTTCAGAGGAAGGCGACAAACATGATTAGGAGCCTGTGCCAGAAGTACATATGAGAGGAGACTTGAAGACCTAAATATGTATACCTAGAGGAGAGGCGGGACAGGGGAGATATGATACAGACCCTTAAATACAAAAAAAACTTTTTCAAAGAATGGAAGGCTGTAAAACTAGAGGGTATATGATTAAGCTGCAAGGAAATACTTTTGTTTGGTTTCCTGGATCATGGGATGCAGTTCCAAGGGTTGCAAAGCAGAGTTGGCGTCCATCTGTCCAAGAAAGGTCGACGTGTCTTCAGTAGCAAACTGGCTAATCTACTGAAGAGGGTTTTAAACTAGGTTCATTGGGGATAGGTGAAGAAAGTCCCCAGGTAAGTGAAACATTAAATACCTTTACAGAAATAAGTAAAAGGGGCAACATATGGAAAGTGGTGTGTATAAATACCCGTAGCATGGGAAATAAGATTCCAGATGTTGAAGATTTAATGGGAGAGGCTGATTTGGATTTAGTGGCAGTTACAGAAACATGGTTCACAAAAAAACATGACTGGGATGTATCTATACCAGGCTATGCTTTATTCAGAAAGGACAGGGTAGGAAGAAGGGAAGAAGGAGTAGCACTATATGCAAAAAATAATATTTAAGCTTTGGAACTACAGAGCTTAAAAGGGAGAGAGGAGGCACTGTAGGTTAAACTAGAAAGAGGGAAAGAGAAATCTATTTGCATTGGCATGATATACAGACCACCCTCACAGGAGGAAGAGATGGATGGAGAGTTAATTGAATATATACGCAGCATTGCCAGGAAAGAGGAAGCACTACTGATAGGGGATTTCAAAATGCTAGATGTTGAATGGCACATTCCTGCTGCAGTATCATTTAGTAGTAAGTAGATCCTGGATTCTCTACAGGGAGAATTATTCAGGCAACTGGTAACAGAACCCACACGTGAAGGGGCCATACTGGGCTTGGTGCTTACCAATGGTGAAAGCGTTTCTGATGTTATAGTGGGAGATTATTTTGCATCCAGTGATCAATAGATGGTGTCGTTCAGTATTAGGACTAGGGCTGTTAAAATCCATTCAAAAGCGAGGGTCTTAGACTTTAGGAAAACTTACTTTGCCAAAATGGGCCAATACCTCAGGGAGTCGTTAGCGGGATGGGAACAGCTGGAGGATGCAGAAAAACAGTGGGCAAAACTGAAAGGGTATATTTTGGGGGCAACCAACCTTTTTGTTAAAATTATAAATAAAAGTAAAGGGAAAAGAAGACCGCTATGGTTTTCAAAAGAAGTAGCTGAAAAGGTGAAGAAAAAGAGAGAGGCCTTCATGGAATAAGGGAGATCACAGAGACAGGAAGACAGGCATCTGTATTTGGAGGGACTTGGAGAGGTTGGCAAAGTGGTCAGGAAAGCAAGGATTCAAAGGGGGGAGGAAATAGCCAATGCAATAAAATAGGGGGATAGGACATTTTTCAGATATGTTGATGAGAAGAGGAAGGGCAGAAGTGGTATTGTCAGACTCAAGGATGAAATGGAGGAATATGTAGAAGCTGATGAGGATAAAGTAGAATTGCTTAACAAATATTTCTGTTCTGTGTTCACAGTTGAAGAACCAGGAGCAGGACCTCAGAAAACACCCACAAATAGGAACAGAAGCGAGGGGCATCTTGAACAATTTTCAGAAGACTGCGTTAGTGTGAAACTAGTTAAACTTAAAGCAAAGTGATGGGACCAGATGGGATACACCCTAGAATACTAAGGAAACCTGGGGACGTTCTACCAGCTCCACTGACTGACCTTTTCAATGCCTCGTTGGAGTCAGGAGTGGTGCCAAAGGACTGGAGAGAGGCACATGTGGTCCTTTACCCAAAAGCGAAAGGATGTGGTTGAAAACTACAGGCCGGTTAGTTTAACTTCGGTGGTGAATAAAGTATTGGAAGCGCTGCTGAAAGAGAAAATAGTGAGGTTACTGGAGTCCATCAGATTCACCAGAGGGAAGTCTTGTCAGACAAATCTGATTTCTTTGACTGGGTGACCAGGGAGTTGGACTGAGAGAGAGCCCTAGATGTGGTGTATTTAGATTTCAGTGAAGCCTTTGACACTGTTCCTCACAGGTGACTTATAAACAAACTGACCCTTGAGATGGACCCTAAAGTTACTGCTTGGGTTAAAAATTGGTTGAGTGGGAGGTGAAAAAGGGTACAGGTAAATGGAGCTCACTCTGAGTAGAAGGAGGTTACCAGTGTATGCCCCAGGGATCTGTCCTTGATCCAATTCTTTTTAACATCTTTGTTAGTGATATAGCGGAAGGGCTGTTGAGTAAGGTTTGCCTCTTTTTGGATGATACCAAAATCTGCAATAGAATAGACACCCAAGAAGGTGTAGATAACATGAGGAGGGATCTAGCTAAGCTTGAAGAATGGACTAGAATTTGGAAGCTAAGATTTAATGTTAAAAAATGCAAGGTGATGCATTTGGGCTACAGCAATCCAAGGGAGCAATATAGTATAGGGGGTGAAGTATTTTGTCCGCTAAAGAAGAGCGAGACCTAGGCATGATTGTGTCTGATGATCTTAAAGCAGCTAAACAGGTAGAAAAGGTGACAGCAAAAGCTAGAAGGATGCTTGGGTCCATAGGGAGAGGAATGGCCAGCAGACGAAAGAAGGTGATAGTGCCTCTGTATAAGTCTTTGGTGCGACCTCATTTGGAGTATTGTGTGCAATTCTGGAGACCGCACCTTCAAAAGGATATAAACAGGCTGGAGTCAGTACAGAGGGTGGCTACTAAAATGGTTAGTGGTCTTCATTATAAAGCATATGAGGACAGACTGAAGGATCTTAATATGTACACCTTAGAGGTGATATGATTGAGATGTTTAAATACCAATGTGGCATAAATGCACAGAAGAGCCTCTTTCGATTGAAAGCAAGCTCTGCTATGAGGGGACATGGGATGAAGGTGAAAGAGGATAGATTCAGGAGCGATATGCAGAAATATTTCTTTACAGAAAGAGTGGTGGATTCGTTGAGGTGGTAGAGATGAGGGCAGTATCTGAATTCAAAGAAGCATGGGACAAACACAGAGGATCTCTAAAGGAAAAAAGTAGTGGTTGATATGGAAGGGCAGACTAGATAGGCCATGTGATCTTTTTCTTTTGCCATGTTTCTAAGGGTGGTGGATGCTTGGAATGCCCTCCCGATGGATGTGGTGGAGGCAAATACAGTGACGGAATTCAAAATGACATGGGGCAGACGTGTGGATCCCTTTATAGAAAGAAGATGAAATCAAAGCAAACTTAAATATCTTTTAATAGAAGGGGTTGACCTTTACAGAGTAGCAGGTACAACCCTAAACACAGACAGAGAGGGAGGATGACCTGCATGGAGCTGCAGTTACAACCACTCTACCCACCTTACTGAGCAGACTAGATGGATCATACCGGTCTTTATCTGCAGTCGTATACCATGCTACTAGCCAGAAAATGTTTGGGCTGCCCAAGTTTGGTAAGGCAGATCTGGTCAAATTTATGGACAAAGGAGTTTTGGTTGGAAATTCATGCAGTAGTCTTCTGCATTTGGACTACAGTAATAGTACTTGGAGTTTTGTAAAGCTTTTGACATGGTTCCACATAGGAGACTCAAACTGAACATTCTTAGTATGGGCCCAAAAGTGATAGGATAGAAACTCATTGAGTGGAAGGCAAGAAAAGGCAGTGGTAAATGGAGTTCACTTTCATAGGTGGCTGGTGACTCAGCTGTTTGGGGAGGCTAAAGTTGGGTGGTGCTGGAGCATGGCAGGACACGGCACAGCACATTTAAAATCCTTGGAGTAGGGATAACACACCTGTGTCAGCAGTAAAGAAACAATGAGGCACTTTTAAACCCTGCAAAGAAGGATCACTGTTTTGCTCTGGTGCAACAGGACCAGCTACTTTCCCTCTAGTACCTCTGTTACTGATGATAATATGCACACTGAATACACTCCAGGGAACTGTGCCAAAGAAAGCAAGCACCAAAATAATACAATAGATTAAATCCATATTGTTGGCAGTATTTTGGAAATATATGTGGGTACTTTAATGCTTGGCTCCAGGTCAGCCTTAGACCCCCAGGTCAGCATGTTCCTGTTGACCATGTAATTAGAGGTTTTAAGTAGCTCGGTAACAGAAACCCTGTGGTTACTGGTAACCATAAAATGATTTGCCTTTCAGTTCCTTTCACAGGTTGACAAAGGTTAAATTAGACTTATCTGCTAATTGTAACTCCTTGAGGAACTGAAGTCCAGTCCCAAACTCTGGGTTGTGATCCTCCTCCAGCAGCTTGGATACTGAGAAACATCACTCTTGTGATGTCACTGGCATATATAAGCCCAGGATCCGCTTCTACGCTCCAGTAACCTATTGACAAAGCAGACTCACCGGAGCAACAATTAAGTAGCAATACCACTAAGAAATCTAAACAAACTGAACCTGTAGTAAGTTTCCTTCTTTGTTTTTCCCTTATCAGACTATGATAAACTTTAGAAATGCTGAGGTCCTTCCACCCCTGTTATTGAAGAAACTGAGCCCCCCCCCCCACAAGGATTTCCTTGCAGAGCATCATGAACCTGACCCCTAGGAAAAACTGCTTCTTACCTGTGACAGATCGCATGCTTCAGGCCATAGTCCAAAATAAACAGGCAGGATACGGGACTGGACGTTGACTTCCTCAAGGAACTACAATTAGCAGGTAAGTCTAATTTAACCTTCCTTATCGTCCCTCAAGTCCAGTCCCGAACTCTGGGGATGTAACAGAGCAGTACCAAACTTCAATGGGAGGGACCAGCCAAACCCGCCTGAAGAACTGCTGAACCAAAACAGGCATCTCTCTCCGCCTGAACATCCAGACGGTAATGCTTGGCAAACGAATTTAGAGGCGACCAGGTTGCCGCCTTACAAATTTCCACAACGGGTACTAAACCATGCTCCGCCCAAGATGCCGCTTGTGCCCTAGTTGAATGAGCTTTAAGACCCTCTGGAACTGATCTGCCTTTTAATAGATATGCCGACGCTATCGCTTCCTTGAGCCACCTCGCCACAGAAGCTTTTGACGCCATTTCTCCCTTACGAGGTCCTCCAAAGAGAACAAACAGCCTATCTGATTTCCGGAAACTCGCCGTCCTACTTAAATACTTCTTTAGCACCCAACGGACATTCAAGAAATGCAAAGCCCCTGCCGCCGGGTCACCCGTATCCTCCCTGAAAACCGGCAAGGACACTACTTGATTCACATGGAAAGCCGAAACTACTTTGGGTAAAAAGGCTGGCACCGGCCACAAGACCACCTTTGAGTCATAGAAAGACAGAAAATGCTTTCTACACGACAAAGCCTGTAACTCAGAGATTCGTCGTGCTGAACATAAACAAAACACCAAAAACACCACTTTGAGAGTGAGATCTTTGATAGTCGCTCAAGACAACGGCTCAAAAGGCTTCCGCCCCAATGCCTCTAATACTATCTGAAGATCCAAAGTCGGAACTATGCCTACACTGTGGCCTCAAGAGAACCACCACTCAAGAAACGCTTTATATCTGGATGGCTTCCAAGCAACTCTCTTTTAACCTTTCCCCTGTAACAGGACAACGCCTCCAATTGCACCCGCAGGGATGCAGCCACCAAACTCTCCTGAAAACCACCTTGCAAGAACACCAAAACCTGAGGCACCGACACATGCAACGCCTCTACGTTCCTGTCAACACACCAAGCCTCGAATATTCACCATATCCGGACATAAGCCAACGAAGTCGATCTCCGCCGCGCCTTCAACAAAGTCTCAATGACCGCCACGGAATAACCCTTACCTTTAAGTCTTGCCCTCTCAAGAGCCATGCCGTAAGAGAGAATAGATCCACTTGTGGCATGAGTAAGGGCCCCTGCGATAACAGGTCTTTCAACAGGGCAGGCTCCATGGCTCCGCTACTAACAGCCTCATCAGATCCGCATACCAAGGTCTTTTTGGCCAGTCCGGCGCGATCAACAGCACCAGTCTTCTGTGACATTCTATACGCTGCAACACCTGACCTATCAGCACCCAAGGTGGAAACATGTATAGTAGCTGATGTTCGGGCCAAGGCTGTGTCAGTGCATCCAGACCTTCTGACATTCTCTCTCGCCTTCTGCTGAAGAAATTTTCGACCTTTGCGGATTGGAACGTGGCCATGAGATCCAGTACCGGCGTGCCCCAACACTACACCAGCATCTCAAACACTTCCTGGTGAAGGTTCCACTCTCCTGGATCCACTCTTACGCGACTCAAAAAATCGGCCTCCACATTGTCCACTCCTGCTACATGTGCTGCCGACAGAGCCACCAAAGGCGCCTCGGCCCACTCGAGCAGCCCCTCGGCTTCCTCCTCCAGCGCGGCACTGCTGGTGCCTCCCTGACGATTGATGTAAGCAACTGCTGTTGCATTGTCGGAAAACACTCGAATGGCCTTTCCTCGGAGACAGGGCTGAAACTCTCGCAGTGCCAACGTTACTGCATGTAATTCCAATCTGTTGATCGACCAACTCCGTTCCAGCTCGGTCAACTGACCCTAAGCGAACCGACATTGACAGTGAGCTCCCCAGGGGGAATCCAAGCGGGAGCTTCCAAAGGCATTCCTTTCACTAGGCACTCCAGCCGCAGCCACCATCACAGTGCCCGGAGTGTCTCTGCTGGACTGGGCAGTCACTGTGATAACTGATTCCTCTGATGTGACCACCATCTGAGCATCCGTCGTCAGGGGAATCCACGCGGGAGCTTCCAAAGGCATTCCTTTCGCTAGGCACTCCGGCCACAGCCACCACCACAGTGCCCGGCGTGTCTCTGTCGGACAGGGCAGCCGCTGCGATAACTGATTCCTCTGGTGTGACCACCGTCTGAGCAAGGCGCATTGCAACGGCCTCATATGCGCTCGTGCCCACGGAACCAGCTCGAGAGTCGAGGCCATGGTTCCGAGTACCTGCAGATAATGCCACGCCCTCGGATCCGGCCTGTTGAGAAACGCTCTAACTTCCTCAATGCTTGTGCCCGATGCTGAGGCAGAAAGATCCGTCCCACTCTTGTATCGAATCTTGCTCCCAGATATTCCAGTTCCTGTGACGGAGTCAACCTGTTCTTTTCCTGATTGACTACCCAACCGAGATTCTGCAGAAACGCCACCACTTTGGCAGTAGCCGTCTTGTTCTCTGCCCTGGATTTTGCTCTGATTATCTGACAATCGTCCAGATAAGGATGCACCAGCACCCCTTCTTTTCGCAATGACGCCACTACAACCACCATCACCTTGGTGAATGTCCGAGGCGCTGTTGCCAGACCAAATGGCAAGGCCCGAAACTGGAGGTGCCCCATCGGCACCGCAAACCTGAGGTATTTTTGATGTTCTTGACGAATCGGAATTTTTGATGTTCTTGACGAATCGCTTCTGAGAAGTCTACAGACGTGAGAAACTCGCCTGCCCGTACCACAACAATGACCGACCTGAGAGTCTCCATACGAAAGTGCGAAGACAGCGATTTACTCTTTTGAGGTCCAAAATTGGTTGATAAGCTCCGTCCTTCTTTGGGACCACGAAGTATATGGAGTACCGACCGCAGCCCAATTGGTCCGCCAGCACCGGTACTATGGCCTTGAGGTCCAGCAGCCTCTGCACCATCTGCCGTACCGCATCGCACTTGAGGCACGCTCTGCATGGCAACTGAATGAAAGAATCCGTCACCGGTCAGTGAAGCTCCAATGCATAACCTTCTAGAATGACCTCCAACACCCACTGATCCGACGTAATCTGGACCCAGCCAGGATAAAAATCCCGTAGCTGACCCCCTATGAGCACGAGTCCCACCTGGGCCCCCCTGACTTCATTGGGACTTTCAGAGATTCGAGGATGAAGAGGCTGCAAACCCTCTACTCGCCCCTCGAAAACCCTGGGACCTATAGGGAAAAACGACCTCTTTGAGCTTGGCCGAACCACGGGGAACGAAACCGACAAAACTCCCTTTGTTGTCCTCTAGACAGTGGAGTTGGCCGTCCCTGCTTCTGCTTGTCCTCCGGCAGCCTACCACCTTTTGACTCCCCCAAGTCCTTACCAGCTTGTCCAAATCTTCCCCAAAGAGTAGCTTACCCATAAAGGGAAGTTAACTGGGGAGGAGTCTGCTGTCTTGGTACATGTCGGTACCAATGACATAGGAAAATGTGGTAGGGAGGTTCTGGAGGCTAAATTTAGGCTTTTAGGTAGGAAGTTGAAATCCAGAACTTCCAGGGTAGCGTTCTCTGAAATGCTTCCCGTTCCACGCGCAGGATCCAAAAGGCAGGCAGAGCTCCGGAGTCTCAATGCGTGGATGAGACAATGGTGCAGAGATGAGGGTTTTGGATTTGTTAGGAACTGCGGAACATTCTGGAGAAAGGAGGGGCTCTTCCGAAGGGATGGGCTTCACTTTAACCGGGATGGAACCAGGCTGCTGGCATTAACCTTTAAAAAGGAGATAGAGCAGCTTTTAAACTAGATAATAGGGGAAAGCCGACAGTCGCCCAAGAGCGCATGGTTCGAAAGAATGTATCCTTGAAGGATACTACCAAAAGCAGAGAGGTTCCAAAAAAGAGTAAAGTAGCCCAAATGCCCTCGAGTATGGAGCAGACAGAGCTTAAAGATCCCAAATTACCCATGTCTACCAATAGCCAAATTAATATGAATAAAATACAGTCTCTAAAATGCTTGTATGCAAATGCTAGAAGTCTAAAAAATAAGATGGGAGAGTTAGAATATATAGCACTAAATGAGAGGTTAGATACGATTGGAATATCAGAGACATGGTGGAAGGAGGACAACCAGTGGGACACTGTGATACCTGGGTACAAACTATATAGTAACGATAGAGCTGATCAAATTGGTGGAAGGGTTGCGCTCTATGCTAGAGAGGGCATTGAGTCAGAAAGGATTAAAGTTTTGCAGGAAACAAAATTTGCTGTAGAATCTCTATAGATTGAAATTCCATGTAAAAAGGGGAAGGTGATGGCAGTGGGGGCGTACTATCGACCGCCTGGCCAGAATGAACAAATGGATGATGAAATGCTCAAAGAAATCAAGGAAGCTAACAAACGTTACAGCGCAGTAATAATAATGGGTGATTTCAATTACCCCAGTATCGACTGGGTCAGTGTCACGGCAGGACATGCTAGTGAGATAAAGTTCCTAGATGACATAAATGACTGCTTCTTGGAGCAGCTGGTTCATGAACCGACCAGAGGGGAAGCCATATTAGATCTAGTCCTTAGTGGAACACCAGATCTTGTGCAAGAGATAAGGGTGTTGGGGCCACTTGGCAATAGTGATCATAGCATGATCGCCTTTGATTTAATTAGTGGAGGAGGGATAGTAAGGAAATCCACAGTACTACCTTTTAACTTTCGAAAAGGGAGACTATGATAAAATGAGGAAAATAGTTAAGAAAAAACTAAAAGGAGCAGTTGCAAAGGTTAAAGACTTACATCAAGCTTGGGTGTTGTTGAAAAATACTATCTTGGAAGCCCAGACCAGCTGTATTCCACGCTTTAAGAAAAGTGGAAGGAAGTCCAAAAAACTGCCAGCATGGTTTAAAAGTGAGGTCAGAGAGGCTGTTGTTGCCAAACAAGCATCTTTCAGGAAATGGAAAAAAGAGCCAAATTTATTTAACAACCTTTATATACC
Organism: Ichthyophis bannanicus; assembly: GCA_033557465.1. Classification (NCBI taxonomy): domain Eukaryota; kingdom Metazoa; phylum Chordata; class Amphibia; order Gymnophiona; family Ichthyophiidae; genus Ichthyophis; species Ichthyophis bannanicus. The sequence continues at coordinate 918,950,145 of CM066034.1, forward strand.
GCACTATTTACAGTCAGCGCGGTTTACATAGAACAATGAAACATCAGATAAGATACATATTATCCGTATTATTTTTACATAGAACAGGAACAAAAAAACTTGGGTAACCAGGGTAATTATTTACAAAGAAAACTAAACACTGACTAATTACATATGAACAGAATATAGCCTGAAAAGAATCTTGTTAGTATGAGAGAGGGGTATGAAGAATTACTGAGTTAGCAGAGGTTACGTGTTAAGAGCGTGATTGGTGCTGTTTGAGTGAGCTTGTGTTATTATGTTTTCTGGGAAATATTTGATGAAAAGGTGATGCTTCAAGGCCTTTTTAAACTGGGATAGATCAGCAATGGCCCTAATGTGTGGTGGGAGGGTGTTCCACAGTTTTGGAGCGCATAAACTGAAGGAACGGTTTACAGTTGCGGAAATGCATCTTAAAGACTCTTTTGGAACTTTTAGCAAGTTTAATTCCGTGGTTCTTCTAAGCCTGTTGGAAGGGATTGGTTGGATCAACTCCGATAGTGAGGGGGGAGCAAGTCCTTTATGAGCTTTGAAGGCTAGTAGCAGAGTTTTGAATGTAATTCTAGCTTGGATAGGCAGCCAGTGTAATTGTTTCAGGAGAGGTGTTACATGTTCTCTTTTTGGTGCCCCGAAAAGCACTCTTGCTGCGCTGTTTAATGCTAGTTGAAGCGGAATAAGAGTAGATTGGGGGAGACCCTGTAAAATACAGTTTGCGAAGTCAAAGTGTGGGATAATTAGAGCTTGGTAGACTGTGCGGAAATCATCTGGATCAATCAGTTGGCGGAGGTGTCTGAGGGAGCGAATTTTAAAATAAATTGCCCTTACAGTGTTGGCTATGTGGATCTTCATATCTAGATTCTGATCAAGGGTAACTCCAAGGTAACGGATGTGAGATTTTACTTGCAGCTTGGCATCTTGAACTTCAAGGAATGTGGGTGGTGTGAACTTAGAGTCCCTTGAGATAAAAAGAACCTCTGTTTTTTTGTTCTGGATTCTGAGATTTTGAGTCAGTAGCCAATCTGAGATGGCGTTAAAACAGTTGGTTATGGGGGTGAGGTTGATCTTGTCTATGCAGAACGGCATATATAATAACACGTCATCGGCATATATCATATAGTTGACATTGAAGGACCTGATAATGTTGCATAAGGGTTGCATGTAGATGTTGAATAATAGTGATGACAAAGAGGAACCTTGCGGGACTCCTTGTTCTTGGTGAAACGGATCTGATGTTTCACCATTTGAGCGGACCTGTTGCCATCTATCTGAGAGGTATGAGATACACCATTCGAGAGCATTTCCACAAAGGCCCTTCTCTTTTAGTCGGATAATGAGAAGATCGTGACATACCGAGTCAAAAGCAGCCGCAATATCTAAAAAGATGAGAACAAAGCCTTGTTTGATGTTGTCGATACCAGAGTTTAGGCTGTTGAGGAGTGAGGTAAGGAGCGTTTCGACCCCGTGGTATTCCCTGAATCCATGTTGACAGGTATCCAAAGGCGCTTCAGTATCGATATGGTCTTGCAGTTGTCTGTAGGCTATTTTTTCGATTATTTTAGCAAGAGTGGGTATGCTGGAGATAGGTTGGTAAGAGTCTGTTTTGTGTGGATCTAACTTGAGATTTTTTAGTAGAGGTCTGATGGAAGTCTGTTTGAGGGCAGCAGGGAATGAGCCGGTGTCAAATGATAGGCTTATGATCTTGGATATTATTGGAGCAAGCTCTTTGCGAAGGTCCTTTATCCAAAAGGCTGGACACGGATCAGTGTGTGCTGTGGATAAGTTGAGAGATGAGATTATGACGAAACCTGGAAACAGCACAAGCACTGGCAAGTCAAATGCAAGGAATTGATAAAGCAGGCAAAGGGAGAATTTGAGAAGAAGCTTGCTGCGGAAGCAAAAACGTGAAATAAAGATTTTTTCAAGTACATTCGTAGCAAAAAACCTGTGAGAGAGTCAGTTGGTCCATTAGATGATAGAGGAGTTAAGGGGGCACTAAGAGGCGACAAGGCGATAGTGGAGACACTGAATGAATTCTTTGCTTTGGTCTTTACTGAGGAAGATGTAGGGATGTTACCCATGACTGAAGTGGTATTTAAAGGTGCGGAAGAATTGAAGGAAATATCGATACATCAGGAAGATGTATTACAACTATTAGATAAATTGAAGAGTAGCAAATCACCTGGGCCGGATGGTATACATCCAAGGGTGTTGAAAGAACTGAAATATGAGATTGCAGACCTGCTATTAGTAATCTGTGAACCATCATTAAAATCATCTCTAATACCTGAAGATTGGAGGATCGCCAATGTAACACCAATTTTTAAAAAGGGTTCCAGGGGTGATCCGGGAAATTACAGACCGGTGAGCCTCATGTCAGTACCAGGAAAAATGGTAGAAACCATCATAAAGAATAAAATTACTCGGCATTAGATAGTCATGGCCTAATAGGAGACAGCCAACATGGCTTTAGACAAGGAAGATCTTGTCTTACTCATCTGTTATGTTTTTTTGAAAGTGTGAATAAACAGGTGGACAAAGGTGAGTCGGTTGATATAGTGTATCTGGACTTTCAGAAAGCCTTTGATAAGGTCCCTCATCAGAGACGTTTGGCAAAACTAAAGAGTCATGGGATAGGAGGCAGTATACTACTGTGGATCAGGAACTGGTTAAAAGATAGAAAGCAGAGGGTTGAGCTAAATGGCCAATTTTCCCAATGGAGAAAGGTGAATAGAGGTGTACCCCAGGGATCTGTGCTGGGTCCGCTGCTTTTTGACATATTCATAAATGACCTGGAAAGTGGAATAACGAGTGAGGTTATCAAATTTGCAGATAACACAAAACTATTTAAAGTTGTTAAAATCCAAGAGGATTGTGGAAAATTGCAAGAGGATCTTGATAAATTGGAAGACTGGGCATCAAAATGGCAGATGAAATTTAATGTGGACAAGTGCAAAGTTATGCACCTAGGGAAGAACAACCCAAACTATGGTTACACAATGCAAGGTTCCACATTAGGAACCACCACCCAGGAAAACAATTTAGGCGTCATTGTGGATAACATGTTAAAATCCTCGGCCCAGTGTGCAGCAGCAGCGAAGAGAGCAAATAGAATGCTAGGTATCATAAGGAAAGGAATGGAAAATAAAACAAAAGATATTATAATGCCTCTGTATCGTTCCATGGTGAGACCGCGCCTTGAATATTGTGTGCAATTCTGGTCGCCGTATCTTAAAAAGGATATAGCGTTATTAGAAAAGGTTCAGAGAAGAGCCACCAAAATGGTAAAGGGGATGGAAGGATACCCCTATGAAGAAAGGCTAAAAAGGTTAGGGCTCTTTAACCTGGAAGAGACGGCTGAGGGGAGATATGATAGAAGTCTATAAATTAATGAACGGAGTGGAACGGGTAAACGTAGCTCGACTGTTTACGTTATCAGAATATAGAAAGACTAGGGGACATGCAATGAAGCTACAGGGTAAACTATTTAAGACTAATAAAAGAAAATATTTTTTCACTCAACGTGTAATCAAACTCTGGAATTTGTTACCGGAGGATTTAGTAAAGGCTGTTAGTGTAGCTGGGTTTAAAAAAGGTTTGGACAAGTTCCTGGAGGAAAGGTCCATAAACCATTATTAAGAAGGGACCCAGGATATCAATGCTTGACCCAGTACAAGCATTGCAGAACCTGTGTCTTTTGGGAAAACTGCTAGGTACGTATGACCTAGATTGGCCACTGTTGGAAACAGGATACTGGGTTTGATGGACCTTGGTCTGACCCAGTATGGCATATCTTATGTTCTTATGTTCTTACTCAGTCTGGCTTTTGACGATCCATCTGCCGCCCAATTACGCAGCCAAAGATAACGTCGCGCCGCCACTACCGATGCCATGCTTTTCGCCAAACCTCGTATGAGATCATATTGGACATCAGCCAAATAAGCAGCCCCAGTCTCCAAACTGGACGCTTCCCTGGATGCTCCTTCATCCCCTTGAATTCCTTGCGCCCACCTTAGACAGGCTCTCGCCACCCAAGCTTCACAAATAGAAGCCTGTAACGACAGCGCATTCACTTCAAACACCTGCTTCAATAGTATCTCAAGTCTCCTGTCCTGAGCATCCTTGAGGGCCACATTCCCTTCCACAAGAATGGTAGCCTTCTTAGTAACCACCAAGACAGCTGCATCGACTCGCGGGGCTTTAAATAACACCTGATCCTGGTCTACCAATGGGTAAAGACGAGACATAACCCTTGCCCCTTTAAGGGCCGCCACGGGCATGTCCCACTCCTCCTGAATCATTTCTCGCACCACCCTGTGGACTGGAAAAGCTCTTTTAGTCTTCCTAAACGCCTGCAGCAATGGGTCTTCCAGGGTTGAATCCTCCGCCGGCTCCATTGCTGGCATATTCAGAGCCTTGAGGGTCTCAGATATAAGTGCTGGTAACTCGTCCCTACGAAAGACGCGCACCACTCTAGCCTGATCCTCGTGTTCAGTGATTTCTCCTTCCTCCAAATCATCCTCCAACTCCAGATCCGGCTCTCCTCCTTCGGAACGAACCCCCTCCAACGCTACCGAAGGCTCCGACTGATCTGTATCCCCTCTGAGCTTCTTTGGAAGAATTCCTGAGTCCGCAGAATCCAGAGGCATGCCAAGCCTCTTTTCCCCTGGGACTACTGCAGCGTTAGAAGCTGCCAGTGCTCCCTGAGGCCCACCAAAGGCCTGCTGAATCAACGCAACAAATGCAGGCGAAAGAATTGTCGCCAGGCCTCCTGGCAACAATGGCTGAGGACTTTGGAGATCTGCAGAGGAAGAGGTCCCTGTCACCGGCTCTGGGGGCAGCCTCTCGGACAAAATCTGCTCCGCCAGCACCCCCGGACCACTGGAGAGCCCTTCACCCGCTGCCTCCAATGCCTTCTCCATTGAAGCTGCCTCCTGAGTACAGCCCTTATATTCGCCGGCCTCTGACACTGATCCCCTTCTAGTACCACAAACCAAACAGTGCGGTCTAGAATGCATCGCGGTCAACCACCTATGTACAGCCCCGCAGTTTCCTGCCTGAGCCCAGTCCCAAGCAATCTTAACTTTGTGACTAAAAATTAGCATTAGTTCTCAACCTGTTAAATTCACCTAACCTGTCCAAACCTAATCCAAATGAAATCAAACAAAAACAAGGCTTCGCGGCCCGCACCGGAGCCCCGGAAAAAACTCCTGTTCAATGTGGCGTTTTCCCGCGCTCTTGCCACGTGGCACGGCCGACTCCCACTCAGACTCCACTGCGGCCTTTGCACGCTAACCAAAAACTAAACCACCGGTCTCCGTCTTACTTCAGTGTAATCTGTGACAGTGGATGCCACTCCCCTGCCGTGCGATCACAACCGCACCGGCCGGGACCCCCCCACGTGGTCCAAATCGCTGACGATCCGGCAGCTCTCCTCCTCCTTCGGCCTCCAACACTTAGCAGGCAAAACCTCGGCGTTAGTGGGAGCCGAAGCTACCGGTGTCTTTGAACCTCCCTCGGGCTCAGTAACCGGCTCTGCTCTTATGCCTTCGCCTGCTTACTAGGCCACACAGATCTCCGCTGCCTAACCCGTGGGGAAAGGAGGGGGGCGGGATGGAGGAGAGGAGGGAGGGGGGAGCACTTCAGCACCAAATTTAAAGGAACCTAACCACCTTTACCAAAATAACAAACTTACTTCAAGAAATCTTAAGAAATCCTAAGAAATGTTAACAAATCCCTACGCTAACTCTCTTTAATTGCTCCTCAAGTGAACCTCGAACCTCCAGGCTCACAATCCTCCAGCTGCTTGGAGACTGAGATAACTGGAGCGTAGAGGCGGATCCTGGGCTTATATATGCCAGTGACATCACAAGAGTGACGTTTCTCAGTCTCCAAACTGCTGGAGGAGGATCACAACCCAGAGTTCGGGACTGGAATTGAGGGACGATAAGGAATGACCACAAGAATTCAGTTACCAAACATATTCCGAATATATATCATCTGTACTAATGTTCATTAATATAAACCCTCTCCAGTATCAGGCATATTGTGAAATAATACAAAACCCTACAAAAATCACTCAGGACCTATAAAGCAATTCTGTTTTCCTAGGAAAGGGCATCACCTAAACATTGCAGTGGGCAACAAACCACCAATACACCTATTGGGAAAACTAAACAAGTCAGATTAATACAGATTGATCCTTTACAGGTATTCAATGCTAACAGAATGTCTGGCTCTTTCACACAAACAGAACATAGATATATCCTCAGCAACCAAAGAATAAGTAACAGCAAGCTAAAAATAGAAATCTATATGCAAAAAATTAAACTGAAACCCCAGAAGCCAGACTCTTCATGCAGTGCAACACCAAAGAAAGTGTAGTTACTCACCTGTAGCAGGTGTTCTCCAGGGGCAGCAGGAATCAGTCCTCACATATGGGTGATGTTGGTGCCAACAGAGCCCACGCAGATCCACTCCCCAGCTTTCAAAGAAAGCTTTTGGGAAATACATTACTTATGCAGGTCACCTTCCCGCTCAAAGTTGCCATCTTGCCTCAATATAATATCATAGCACAAGAAGGTGAAAAACGAAAACAACTCCAAGGGGAGGAGGGAGGGTTGTAAGGACTGATTTACGCTGTCCGCGGAAAACACCTGTTACAGGTGAGTAACTATGCTTTCTCTGGGAAAAAGCAGGAAGTCTGTCCTCACATATGGGATTCCCAAGCTACAGGCTACCAAAAAAACCTGTAAAATCCACAGGCAAACCAAAAGGTGGACCATAAAGGGCAGCAGGGGGCGCTCATTGGCTGGAAGTCTAACACTGCGGCAGCAGCATTGCAGATGCAATCCTTACTACGGTAGCCTGGACAAAGAGGGATGGAAGGAAGGAGCTGCATTATTTCCCGAAGAGGTGGCAGAGTACAGCCTGCCCAAAGGCACTGTCACTGCAGGACCCCTCCTCTAGACAGTAGTGCACCACAAAGGCATGCTCGGAGGACCAGGTGGCTGCCCGGCAGAAGTCCACCAAGGGCACCGACCGCAAGCTGGCTACAGATGCCGCCATGGCCTGCACATTGTGGGCTGTCACATGACACTCCAGTGAGAGTCCCGCCTGCTAATACACCAAAGCGATGCAATCAGTCACCCACCAGGAGAGCGTACATTTAGAGACAGCTATTCCCAGGTGATTGGAATAAAAAGACATGAAAAGCTGTGTCGACTGGCAATAAGCCTGTGTCCTCTGGATATAGAAAGCCACTGTGCGTTTACAGTCCAATGAGTGTAGAGAGGCCTCCACCCTGGAGGCATGAGGTTTTGGAAAGAAGATGGGCAGCACCACTTCCTGGTTCAGATGAAACATTGAAACCACCTTTGGCAGGACTACTCTATTTCTATGGAACTTGGTGTAGGGTTTGTGCGCTACGAGCGCTTGCAGCTCGCTTACCCATCTGGTGGAGATGAGCGCCACCAGAAAGACGGACCTTCCAGGAGAGATACATGAGAGGGCATGTTGCCAATAGCTCGAAGGGAGCCCCCATGAGCTTCCCAAGGACCACGTTGAAGTCCCACGCCACTGGTGGTGGGCGGATCGGAGGTGGCACAAGGAGACCATGCATGAACCGGCTCACCAAAGGGTGGACGGACCCAACGTGGCCCTCCACATCGCTGTGATGCATCGAAATGAAACAGAGACATACCCTGACTGAATTGGATTTCAGGCCTGTGAGAGGCCTGTGTGCAAGAGGTACTGAAGGACTGCGCAAGAAAAAAGGTTAAGGTCCTGCTCTGCGCACTACTGGGGGGAACCTGCGCCACTTAAAGGCATAGGCCCATCTAATAGAGCCCTTACGCGAGGCAAGCAGGACGTCCTCCACCAGCCGGATCAGGCCGTGGAAGGCAAAGAGGTCTATCTCCGGAATTCCCCATCACCGGAAGATCTTCACCAGGATGGACGGGTTTAGCCTCCATTCGTATGGCTGGAGAACGCAGCTCAGGCTGTCTGACAGTACTTTGGCCTGGCAGTTCCCCCGCTGTGAGGGAAAGGTTTCTGGCAGCTGCAAAGTTCCAAAGGCGCACCATGCCTCCTTGCTTGTTGATATTGAACATTGTCACCTGGTTGTCTATCTGAATCTGGACAAACCCCCTTTAGATGGTCCACGAAGACCCACAGGGCATGGTAGACTGTTCGAAGCTCGAGCAGGTTGATCTGCGATGCAATCTCCTCTGGTGAGAACTGTCTCTGTGACCAGAGGTGGTTGCAAAGGGCCCCTCCCCCCCAAGCCCACCTTGGACACATCCGTAGTGATGATGTGCCGGGTTGGTGGGGCCTGGAACAGGACAGCCCTCAGGTTGCGCTGGTCCTGCCACCAAGTCAGGGAGGATACCAAGGGGAAAGTGACCTGTATACGGTCCTCCAGGTGGCCCGTTGCCTGAGCCCACTGAGTGCTGAACATCCACTGGGCCTGCCGCATGCATAGGCGGGCAGAAGGAGTCACTTGGACGATGGATGCTATGTGACCCAAGAGGCAGAGCATCTCTCGGGCTGAAGTGGAGACTGAACCCTGCACCTCCTTCGCCAGGGTGGCAAGGTGTTGAGCCTGTCACTGGGAAGTAATGCCAGTGCCTGGGTGGAGTTGAGCAGAGCTCCGATGAACTCTATGCTTGGTACGAGGTGGGGAAGTTCATCACAAACCCTAGATGCTGCAGCAACCCCAATCTGCACTGAGTGACAATGCACACCTTGCCCACATGTCGTCCAAGTAGAAGACCACAAAGACCCTGAGGACTCTGAGCCAAGTGGCCACGGCCGCTAGGCACTTTGTGAAGACTCGCGAGGCAGAGGAGAGGCTAAAGGGTAGCATCCTGTACTAGTAGTGTTAGCCTCGCACAACGAAGTGGAGGTACTGATGGTGCTTCAGGTGGATCAGGATGTGGGTACAGGCATCTTTGATATCCAAGGAGCATTGCCAATCTCCCTGCAGGAGGGTAAGGCAGCAAGATTCCAAGGGATACCATTTTGAATTTTTCCTTGACCAGGAAGCCGTTGAGGTCCTGAAGGTTCAGGACGGGACAGAAGCCTTCTTTCTTCTTGGGGACCAGGAAGTTGCGAGAGTAGAAGCCCCACCCCTGCAGATAAGGGGGGGATGGGCTCGACTGCCTGATCTTGGAGTAATGACACAAGCTCTCTCAAGAGGAGCTCCCTGTGCAAGGTGTCTATCAGTATTTCCCCTGTGAAGGAAGGGGGAGGCAGCTCAGAAAAATGCAGGAGTTAACTCTCTGTGACCACTTGCAGCACCCAGGTGTCCACAGTTATCGTAAGCCACCTGTGCACGAAGTGGACGAGTCTTCCCCACGTGAATACTGGGCCTGTGACCTCCTGAGAGAGGGAGGCTATGCCCAAGGAGTCAAAAACTCCACCCAAGCTGTGGTTGAGCCACTGTTTGGGGTTTGGGAGTTTTGGGCTTACGGGAGTCGTGCCCTTGGCCTGCTGCCCCTGAGGGGGACCAGGGTAAGCCTGGAATTTAGGATAGTTTCCGTAAACCTTCTTAAGATTTTCGGGCGGAAAGGCTTTTTACCCGAAGTCTTCTGACGGGAAGGATCTGACACCTTCTTGGACAATTTGGTCCTTGTCATAAATTCTTTCTCCAACTCGTCAGCCTTGTCAGACATGGGTTTTCTGAAGAGGATAGCTCCTCGGAAGGGGACGTCGATGGCTTTGAGTTGGTGGCTCGTGTGGCTGCGGTGGGCATTAGTGCCTGCCGATTTGCCTGGCTGCAGTCCTCCGACTTGGAGTAATGGGTTCAGGACAAATTAGCTGGACTGATGACTCCTGATGCTGATCAGATGGCACTATAATCGGTCGTCGAGGACCTCAACATCGATCAAGCGAGGTATTACAGGACAGGAGAAACTTCCTTGGGGGAAGTCCTCAGTGAGGATGTCCCTGTGTGGGGTGCCGATGACCTGGAGGAACCGGGAGTTGTGCCCTGCTGCGACTCGAGGAATGCAGTGAAGCTATCCTCAAGTGTAGCCATGCAAGCCTCTATGCCAGAGGGCTCCGCAGCTGGACCGGGCCTCGATGACATCAAGCCGGGATACAACTTCCTGATCGGGGAGTCCCTGATGGTAATGGAGGTGGGCCGCCGCTCCTTCGAGGCCGCAGGGACCCGTCTCTCTGGGGATGCTTCGACGGCAGCTCCCGACCATCATCACCTGAGTCACACCAAGGCCGAGTCGAGGAGAACCTGTCCTCCCGATGTTGGGTCGGTCCTTGGTGTCGGTCTTGAGGGTGCAGTCGATGCCAGGAGGTCCTCTGAAGAATACTCTGATGCCTGATGCCCCCTGGGCTGTGACCGAGCCCGAGCACATGGAGACAAGTTGCCCAGCACCAGCGTCGACAGAAGGGATTCTAACCCCAATGTCAAACCAGAGCCAGCCTTGCCAAAAAGCATCTCCTGCTGCCTTTCACACTCCCTCCAGGTTTTGGCCGACATGAGGAGACGAAGTGGACAGGAGGACCCATTGTGGTCTGCCCTGAGACATTTAATGCAGGTGCTGTTGTGGTCCATGCGGGACATAGTGCAATTGCATACTGCTTAAAACTGCTGTCGAGGGCATAGCAGGGAAAACGAGGCTCGCAAGGTCAAACTCGGACGTCTCGACCAGCTAGGCCACAAGAAAAAAATTCCACCATTAAAAGAGGAAAAATAGAAAGAAAAAAAATACCCGAGTGAAAAACTGGATGCTGAGGTGAAGACTCGGGTGGGGAAGGTGATCAAATCAAGCACTCGAATGGAAAAAAAATTACTGATAGAAGGGTTAGAAATCTTACTTTTTACCGAGATGCACAGATGAACGTCTGTAGGGCTCTACGGAAAAAGACAGACTGAGGCAAGATAGCAGCTTTGAGCGGGAAGGTGACCGCACATGCGCAGAGTATCTCTCAAAAGCTTTATTGAAAGCTGGGGAGTGGATCCATGTGGGCTCCGTCAGTGACGACGTCACCTGTATGTGAGGACTGACTTCCTGCTTGTTCCTGGAGAAATAGACAGAAATGCATTTCTGCCTATACTGTGTAAAATAAAGATAGCAGATGTCAATTTCAAAAATTGACATATTCCTATTACTAAACTAAAAATAAATTTATCTACCTTTGTTGTTTGGCCGTTTTATGTATCTAATATTGTAGGTCCCAGTCTCTAGTTTCCGCTTTCCTCTCTCTTCTCTTAAGTCTCTTTCCTGAGTCTCCTGTCCATTTGTCATTTTTCATTCTCCTCCTGTCTTCTACACTTCCTCCCCATGTCCGACTATAATACTCGTCTTTTTCCTTTCAGTTTTCCTTCATTTATTTTTCTGCCTCTCTATCCACTCAGATTTCATTCCTTCTTACTAGCCAGTCCTCAATCTCCCTCTTCAGCTTTCCATCTCTTTCCCTCACTCCAGTCCTTCCATTCCCCAATCTTTCATTAACTACCCTCCCATCCAGCATCTTCTCCCGCCCCTTCATTTAGCATCTCCACTCTCTTTTCCCCCTCTGGCCAGCATCTCCAGTCTCTCACTCTCTTTCCCACTTTGCCCAGCATCACCCCTCAGTCTCCTTAATCGCCTGTGACCTGCATCTCCCCTTTTGTCTTTTTATTCCCCCCCCCTCATGTCCATCATCTCCTCTCTATCGCTCTACTCCCCTGTGTCCAGCATCTTCTTTTGGTCTTCCTACTTCTGCATGTCAAACAATTCCCCTCTGTCTTCCTGCAACCTCTGTGTCCAGCATCTCATCTCTGTCACCTTATTCACCCCTCACATACAACATCTCATATCACCCTACTCCCCCATGTCTAGCATCTCCCTTGTCTTCCTATTGTTCCCTCCCCGTGTTCAGAATCTCCCATTTCTTCCTATTTGCCTCCGTTTTAAGCATTTCCCCCGCCTATTCCCCTAGTATCCAGAATCTCCCGTCTTCCTACTCCTGTGTCCAGCATCTCCCTTGTCTTTCTACTCCTCCTGTGTCAACCATCTCTTAGCCACAGGGCCGGCCCCTGAGTTGGTTCAAGGTGTTGGCCTGGGTAATGTTTTTAAGACACTCATCCTCTCTCATTTGTCTAACATTTTATAAAATACATAGAACTGTGTTAAATGCATTACATTATTTTGCTGCTCAATAAGGATAAGTACAAGCTTGTTTATTTTTTCTATGATGTGAATAGAAACTAATAAACAATAGACCTCCTCTTGCAGATTTTACTGCAGCTTGATATGAAACAGACAAGTCTTGCATAATCTCATTTATATTTGTTATGGACTGTCTGAGAGCCACCATCTATTGGGTGAATCACGAGGAGCCAAGAAGGAAAAGCGTAGTTACTCACCTGTAACAGGTGTTCTCCAGGGACAGCAGGAATCAGTCCTCACTTATGGGTGACGTCGGCACCGATGGAGCCCCATGCAGTGCAAATCCACAGCTTTCAAAGAAAGCCTTTGGGAATTGCTACCACACATGTGCGGTCCCCTTCCCGCCCAAGGGTGCCATCTTGCTCAGATAGATGACCTAGTTAAAAAGACGGCAAAAAACAATGAAATGAAGGGCTGCAACTCCAAGGGGAGGAGGGAGGGTATTGAGGACTGATTCTTGCTGGCCCTGGAGAACACCTGTTACAGGTGAGTAACTACGCTTTCTCCAGAAACAAGCAGGAAGTCAGTCCTCACTTATGGGACTCCCCAGCTACAGGCTACCTGGAACCCATAGCCAAAAAAGGCTCCCTCAGGAGAGCCGCAAGCAGCCGCAAGGACAACCCTAACAATGGAGTGACAGTCTGGTAGCATGAACACAGAGAGGGTCGGAGGGCAGGAGTTGCCTAGAACTCAAATAAATTCCAGAGTACCGCCTGGCCAAAGGCACTGTCCCATCGGGACTCCCTCTCCAGACAGTAACAAGCTGCGAAGGTCTGCTCCAAAGACCAGGTGGCAGCCCGGCAGATGTCTGCCAATGGAACAGAGCAGAAGTGAGCCACTGAAGCCGCCATGGCCCTGACCCTATGAGCCGTAACCCGGCCCTCTAGTGGGAGACCCGCTGCCTCATAAGCCCAGGAAATGCAGTCCGCAACCCAGGTGGACAGCGTACGCTTCGTCACAGCTGCCCCCGGTTTACTGGGGTTGTAGGAAACAAACAGCTGAGAAGCTTTCCTGTGACCTTGCGTACGCTGAATGTAAAAGGACAGGGCCCTCTTACAATCCACGTTATGGAGAACAGCCTCCGCCCGACTGGCATGCGGTCTTGGGAAGAAGGTGGGAAGCACCACACCTCTTGATTGAGGTGAAATGGAGAAACCACCTTTGGAAGGAACTTGGGATGCGTCCGGAGCACCACCCTATTTTGGTAAAATCTGGTATAAGGCCTCTCGACTACAAGGGCCTGGAGCTCACTGACTCTGTGGGCAGAGGTGAGCGCCACCAAGAAAACCACTTTCCAGGAGAGATAACGAAGAAGGTACATGGCCATCGGCTCAAAGGGCAGCTGGGTGAGCTGTCCCCAGACAACATTAAGATCCCACTCGGCCGCCGGAGGACGTATGGGAGGCTTTAACAGAAGCAAGCCTTTCAAGAACCTGGCCACCACTGGGTGAGCAGAGAGAGGCCTGTCCTCGACGAGAAAGTGGTTTGCTGCCAGGGCACTGAGATGCACCCTGACGAAGTTAGACTTAAGGTCCTGCGCTGAGAGAGATGGAGCAGGTACTGCAGGACCATATCCACTAGATAGGAGAAAGGATCCATCCTCCATCCAGTACACCAAATAGCAAATATGCGCCACTTAAAGGCATACGTTCCTCTAGTATACGGTTTACGGGAAGCCAGTAAGACCTTGAACTCCTTTGGGAGGAGAAGAGGAGCAAGAATCATCCTCTCAGGAGCCATGCTTTCAGCGACAGAGAACGAAGGTTGGGATGTAGGAGAGCGCACCCCTTTCCTAGGATAGGAGCCGTGGGGCCGAGCCCAAGGGAATGGGGGCCTCCACTGACAGCTGAAGAAGAAGCGGGAACCACAGCTAGATGGGCCACCTCGGCGCTTTGAGGATGACCAGAGCTCTGTCGCGAATAATCTTGAACAGAGTCCGGGCGACCAGAGGGGTCAGCGGAAATGCGTACAGAAGGCCTGCTGACCATGAGACTAGGAAGGCATCAGCGGCCATTCTGGCCGGGTGCGGTTGCCTTGAGCAAAATCGGGGTAACTGGTGGTTGTCTCGAATGGCAAATAAGTCCAACACTGGCCTCCTCCAGGTTTGAAAGAGCTGGTGAGCCACCTCCCGGTCAAGTTGCCACTCGTGCGGACGGAGGATCCTACTGAGTCTGTCGGCCAGGCAGTTTTCCTGGCCGGGCAGGTACACCGCTTTCAGAAGAATCCCCTGTTGGATTGCAAAGGAGCACAAGCGTAGGGATTTCTGACATAGGATGTGGGACCCCGTACCCCCTTGTTTGTTCACATAGAACATGGCCACTTGGTTGTCCGTTTGGACTAGGACAGCTCTGTGGCTCAGGTAGGGTTTGAAGACTGCAAGGCTGAGGCAAATGGCACGCAGCTCCAACAAGTTGATCTGCTGTGTGCTCTCCTCTCGGGACCATGCTCCCTGAGTGTGGAACCCCTGACAATGAGCTCCCCAACCCAGTAAGGCGGCATCTGTGGTGATGGTCCTTGAGTGGGGAGGGGTCTGAAAAGGCATGCCCGCTCCCAGATGATGTGGGGAGAGCCACCATGTCAGGGATCGCACCAGGATCCCAGTGATCTTGATCCTGTCCCTGAGGTGTCCCGAGGCCTGGGACCACTGGTCTCTGAGGCACCACTGCGCAGTTCGCATGTGGAGGTAGGCATTTGGGGTTACATGAACCATGGAGGTCATGTGGCCCAGAAGACGCAGCAATTGCCTTGCTGGCACTGAGACACTGCGACTTACCTGGCCTGCCAGGGCAATGAGTTGCTCTGCCCTGTCTGTGGGCAAAAAGGCCTTCGACTGGATGGTGTCGAGCCTTGCCCCAATGAATTCGAGCTCCTGGGTCAGTTCCAGATGAGACTTGGGGTAGTTGATTACAAACCCCAAGTGCTGCAGGATCTGGATGGGACAGGCTGTGGCCTGTCGCGCTTTGTTGGCTGACGTGCCCCTGATGACCAATCGTCGAAATAGGAGAAGATGAAAATTCCTTGAAACCTGATGAAAGCAGCGACCATTCCAGACACTTTGTGAATACCCTGGGGGCCGAGGCCAGGCCAAAGGGAAGTAACCTTACTGATAGAGGTTTCCTCCCACCACAAAGCGGAGATATTGCCTGTGGCTGGGGTGGATCATAATATGCGAGTAGGCATCCTTCAGATCTAAGGAGCATAGCCAGTCTCCCTGGCGGAGGAAAGGCAGAAAGATTCCAAGGGAGAGCATCTTGAATTTCTCCCGTACCAGTAATTTGTTAAGATTGCGCAGGTCCAGGATGGGTCTGAGTTCTCCTGTTCTCTTTGGTACCAGAAAGTACGTGGAGTAGAAGCCTCTGCCCTGAAGGTGGTGGGGCACTGGTTCCACCGCCTGATCCTCGAGAAGGCCTGCCAACTCCTTCAAAAGAAGGTCCTGGTGAAGGGGAGACCTGAGGAGCTCTCCTGGAAAGTATTGTGGAGGCACCTGGGCTAGACGTAGAAGGTAGCCCTCCTTGACCACCTGTAGTGCCCAAGAGTCGGTGGTGATTACTGTCCACCTGTTGTCAAACAAGGCAAGCTGGCCTCCTGTGGACTGCCTGGCTCCGGTGGAAGAGGGGCCATGCTGTGGGGGTCAAAACCCCCCACCAGGCTGGGTTGGAGCTGGGGCCTGGGGTTTGGGGGCCTTCTGCTTACACGGGCCATAACCCCATCCCTTGGCCTGCTACCCCTGTGGGGGAGACAGTGAGGCCTGATAAGGAGGGTAATTTCGGTAAGCAGCTTCCTTCCTCGGGTAAAAGGGCTTTTTACCCTAGCCCTTCTTATGAGAAGGGGCAGATGTCTTCTTGGAGAGCCGGGTCCTTGTCATCTACTTGGTCTCCAGCTCTGCGGCCTTGTCGGTCATGGGTTTGCCAAAGAGATTCTTCCCTCGGCATGGGACATCGACCAACTTGTCCTGAACCCATTGCTCGACGTCGGACGACTGCAGCCAGTTTAGGTGGCGTGCACCGATGCCCGCTGCGGCTACTCGAGCTGCCGACTGTAAACAGTCAAAGGCCGCCCGAGACATAAACTTGGAGCATTCACAGACGGCAGATCTGCCGAGAACCCGGCGAGCTCCTTCGCCAGGTATCTCAGGTACATGCTCATGTACAGCTGGGTATGCCTGGATTCGACAATTCAGCATTGCATCCTTGAAACATTTTCTGCCAAGGGCATCCAAGTTATGGGCCTCCCTGCTAGGGGCACTGAGGAGTGCATCTTCTGACTCTTCAGCCAACGCATGGCTGATTCCACAACCATGGAGTTCTGCGGCAGCTGTGATTTCTGGAATCCATGGCTTTGATGGACCCGATACATCGAGTCGAGCTGTTTGCTGATCACCGGCATCGACGCCGGTGTCTCCCACAGTCGTTCCGGGATCGGAGGTACAGGTACCGTGAGGGTCTCCCGAGGAGGAGCCCCATATTGGAAGATCTCGAGCTCATTGCCTAGAGGCTCCTCCTCGGACTACGTGGGGAAGACGAAAGCCTTGGACATATCCCGCACGAAGTCCAGGAACCACATATCCTCCGGAGGAGACATTCTCCGAGGAATGGATACAGTGGAATAAGATGGGATATCCCTATGCCTGCGGGTGTCCAGGGACTCCTCGTCCTCCGTCTCCCATGCCGAGGCCTCTGAGGAGGACTCGAGGGGCTCAGACGACATCGAGGGGCTCCGACGGCATCGAGGGCCTCGGCACCTTCCGCCCCGACGCCGGTAGCGATGACCTTGGTCCCAAACGGGAGGTGAAGGGTGACCTTGGCTGAGTATCGACTTGAGCCCGAAAGGCCTCGAGGATCGGCTCAGTCTCCAGGGTTGACTTGGACATTGAGGGCCTGGTGGTCGGGGTGGAGGAACCAGATATGCCAGACATCAGTGCCCGCTGCTCTGCAATGAAGGCAGTGAAACTGCGTTCCAAAGCCGCCATCCTGGACACGAGCCCGGGAAGCTCTGCAGCCTCTGGCTCGGGTGCCAACTCGATCGGCCCCGATGCCGGTTCCCCTGGAGGGGAGTCCTCAACAAGAACGGTCTGTACTTGCCTAGGTAGGTCCTGGTCTCGCCGAGGAACCTTAGCAGGCCGCTCCCTTTCTGACGACCCGGGCAGGCGCTCGGGGATCCGCGCCTGGCCCCGAGAAGGCCCGAAGCCGGAGCCACTCAGAGATGCCGCCTTCAAGGACTTCTTCCTCTTGTGCTCCCACGAAGGGACCCCCTTTCCGAGGAACCTCGACGATGCTCAGGCTCGGAGTGTTCTCCCCGAGACGTCGAGGCCTCAGACAAGGTCCTGGCTCTCAGAAGCAAGGGGGACTCTGGGAAATTTTTTCATGCTGCTGCTGCTGGCGGTTCCTAAGAGCCTTAGAGGACATCCTCTTACACGGGCCACAGGTCATCGGGTTGGGATCCAGCCCAAGGCAACAGAGGCAGAGGTCGTGAGTATCGGTGAGGGACATGATTTTCCTGCACTGATTGCACTTCTTAAAACCGCTGGTAGCCATCAGGGGGAAAAGGACCCCGGCGAGGTCAAAGACCCTGTGGGCTGCCAGCGAGGAAAAAAGGGACTAAAAGGGTGTGAAAGCGCCTCAGGGACATAAAAGTTAAAGAAGTGGAAAAAAGAACTCGGCTCGACACCAGAGTACCAAAGCCGGAGGTGGGAAGAGTACCGGTATCGACCGGATGAGGAAAAAACAGAGAAAGAATCACTTTTTCCAGGACACGGAGGAACTATGCCCGAAGGGCTCCGCGGAAAAAAGGAGACTGAGCAAGATGGCACCCTTGGGCGGGAAGGGGACCGCACATGCATGGTAGCAATTCCCAAAGGCTTTCTTTGAAAGCTAGGGATTTGCTCTGCATGGGGCTCCGTCAGAGCAGACGTCACCCATAAGTGAGGACTGACTTCCTGCTTGTTCCTGGAGAATATACTTTAACCAACAAAGGAGCTGCAACTAAAATACTCGTTAATTTGATGTGGAACACACACACATAAAAATGGGGCTGGGTGAGTGCATCCCAGCTTTACCTTCTAAGACAGATGTTTAACTGTCAGTTTGAAAGCATTTGGCTTGCGGTTATATCCATAAAGTAATTTACTTTATTTAGTTTTTCCTTTCTGGTTATTCATTTACATTACAAGGGTTACTATTTAACTTTGTAAATCCATGCAATATTATAATTCAGGTAGGAAGGGCTGTTTATAATATTTATTTACAGAAAAAAATAAGTGATAATAGAAACTTATTTTCAAATCCTTCTTAGCCATAAATGTGTGAGGGGAGGGATGGGGATATGTATTTTATCATTATATTAAAAAAATATATTTTTATGTTGGGGTAATAAAATGTTCAGGACAGAGGATATCTGGTTTTATGCTGTTTCTCTTTTAATAGATATGATTGTTTTATTGCCACACACTGAATTGTACATTGTGTTCTTAACATTAGGTCATGCATGACTAGTCTGACTCTTAACAAGCTGCTGCAAATCGCGAGGGGGCTTATTAGAGCACTATAACACCCATGCTGGATGCACTGTATTATGTTCTATTGAGCTAGCTGAGTGGCTCTGTGGTTGTGCTGTGTATTGGCAAGCAGAGAGACCCAGGGTTGATTTCTTTGAGTCAGATGATGATGCAGAGGCACTGTTTAGAACCCCAGGGGTTGGGAGTGACATCTAGTGACTGAGTTTAAGGCACACAATTGCATGAAAAACTTCCAGGTTAAAAACAATGCATATTATAACAAACAAGAGAAAGAGGGGAGGGGAGATCAGGAGACTCTTACAGCAGCAGCAGTGTGGTCCTGACCTGTGTGCCTTCCAGCACCGAGTGCTGATGTCACCTTTGGAAGCCTTTAAAACCGCAGCTCCTACCACAGTCATTGAGAGACCAGGAGACTCTTACAGCGGACGCAGTATGGTCCTGACCTGCATTCATCTTCTGGCACTGAGTGCTGATGTCATCTTTGGGGGCCTTCAAAACTGTGGTCCCCTACCACAGTCATTAGGAGACTGGGGGACTCTTACAGTGGCAGCAGTGTGATCCCAACCTGTGTGCACCTTCTGGTGCTGAGTGCCAAGGTCATCTTTGGAGGCCTTCAAAACCACAGTCGTGGGCCTGAAGCAGCATGCCCAAAAGGGACAGGTTATGCCCCTTTGGAGCTCCCTGGAGCAGGGGAATTTGTTTGAGCGATGGGAAAATGGAAGAAGAAGATTGTCCCCTTTAATACTTCTGTTAAATCTTCTAAGGCAGAGGGTCCTCTGGATAAACATCTCGTGAGGAAGGCTATGGATGAAGCGTCTTCATCTCCATTGACATCTGTAAATACCGATTCTACCTGTATGGCTCCATATGGGGGATTGACCTAACCCCATCTACCTGTAATTGTTCTTCAGAAGGGGTGAGAGGAATCTTCTAAGAAGGAATCTCCTTTAGCCCCGTCACCAGTACCATCTCTGCTTCTTGTTAATATAAAAGCCTGATTTACATTTTATGGTTCTTATGCCCAAAATAGATCAGATACCATCCTTTGCTACTGGTAGTGCCCAGGAAGATTTGGCTTCTAAACAGACCTCCTTAAAAGAGGTTACAAAAGCTTAAAAAATATTTGGGCTTTTGTATCATGTACTGAAGCAGTTTTACTGGTACTTTGCAACTGTTTACTGATTTTACTAAAGACTCTGTGGCCGAGTTCATGGACTATGATAATCTGTTGAATAATGTGGATATGAGTTTAGGCAAGATTGAAACTCAGGAAACAACTATGCAAACAGTATCCTCCTCCTCAATTAAAGATAACCTTTATTGTCATCGACAGCTAAAGTTGTTAGAAAATTGTTTTAGAGCTAAACGTTTGCGCTGTTTAAATTTTCCTGCTACTCACTATCTGTCCCCTATGAAATTATTTCAAAAATATTTTAAAGTTCTTCTTTTTCTTAATCCTGCTGAAATGAAGATTGTTGATATATATTATTTGCCTCGTGGTAAAAAGTCTGAGAAGGTATTGGAGGAAGAGGTAGACCAGTTAGTGTCCTCTGATAGTTTGGAGTTCTTTAAATCCTCTTTAGATATTATTCCAACGCAAGCTACTCTTTTGATTATTTATGTCCAGGACTGACAAGAACTCTGTTTTGAAATCTTATTTTCCTAAGAAGGGTATGCTGCTCTGCGGTCAGAGGATTAATGTTTTCCTGAACGTTTCTAGGCATACCCAATTACGGCAAAAGGCCTTTCTAGAGTTAAAGCCATGAGTTTTACCTCTGGAGGCTACATTTTTAAATAAAATTTCTGCGTAAATGTCTATTGATGCTTTGAAGGAAGCATTATTGTTTTTATGACCCATTACAGCTTGAGGATTTTTTTTAAAGACTAACGGTGTCTAAAATTCTGTATTGGCGGTTAAGTATGTGAGTTTCAGATTCGGCAGTCTGCTGCTTAAGCCTTTTTTTTTGTTTTCTGTAGATTTATTCTTATTTATGGTTTTCTTCTGGTCTCCCCTTAATGTGGGCTGTATGATTATTACTGTTTTGCTGGCTTTTTTCCCCCCCTTTCAGCTGCAAGGGAGTGCGCAGCTCGCTTTTCTTTTTTCCTTTGTCATATCCTGTAACAGATGTTTTGTGGTGGATGCTTGGAATGCCCTCCCGATGGAAGTGTTGGGGCAAATACAGTGACAGAATTCAAAATGGCATGGGACAGACACAGTGGATCCCTTTACAGCAACAGGATAAAACCAAAATAAACTTAACTAATTTCTCAACATACAGGGGTGTCCTACATGGAGTGGTGTGTTCACCCCTAAAACAAAGACATGGGGAGGGGTGGCCTGCACGGAGCGGCAGGTGCACCTAACTCTTGCCATCTTACTAGGCAGACGAGATAGACCATACTGATCTTTATCTGCCATCATTTACTATGTTACTATGTATGTTACAGTGAAATAATTCAATTAAAAAAGAGGAAGAGGTGTCATCGACTTAAAAAGTTCATCCACATTTGGGGCAGAAAGATATTTGTTGATTGTGGCAAATGAAGTGTCAAATGTTATTAAAAAAACAACTCCGGAGACCCTGCACATCTCATCTTTACAGTGGTTTACAGCCATGTTCCTGTTCTGCCTAGTATAATACATGATCAGCTTGATTACTGTAAGAATGGGACTTGTTCTCTCTTTTCCTATACACAATTGCTCTCATCAGATCATGTTGTACCTGGAATAAGGCAGAGAAAGTGCACAAATTATGCTAACAGTATGTCACCTTGAACTAAGGGCAGAGAATTGATAGCAATCATCATTCTGCCTCATTTAAATCTGCTCAAAAACACCTTTCACCCCACCACAGAGAAATCAACAGGGAAACAAGATCTGTGCTGATACAGAGGGCAGTGCCTTACAATATGGATATCATGGCAGACCCCAGACAACTTGATCAACACACTGTGGAAGGTTTAGAAAGAAAAAAATTCCATTTATGGTTCTGTAATAGAATGGACACACCACTGAGGGATTAGACAACATAAAAACTGATCTAAAAAAACCTAGGGCCTGATATTCGAAAGGCATTTACATGGTTTACAGTGCAGTAAACTGTGTAAATGCCTTTAACAGGGATATTCAACAGCAACTACATGGTTTGTGCCATTGAATATCCCCGTCTATGTCCCCTATGTGCCCCGATGCTTTCTGGTTAGCATCGGGGCGTGTTGGGGGCATTCCAGGGCAGAGCAGAAGTGGGAAGCACTGTTAACCGGGTAGTGGCGATATTAGACTGCTACCCGGTTAGCAATCCATGGCTAAACCTAGGCTAGCTTTTGGCTCGCCTAGTTTTAGCAGTGGATGCTAATCGGATAGCAGTCCAATATCACCACTAGCTGGTTAGGCTTGGCAGCGGTTTTCTCTGGGTGCCAAAACCGGATATTCAATGCCGTCACCGCGGCAATGAATATCTGGGGTTAGTGGTGAAGGGGCAGGGCTATGCACCGTAGTGGTTCATAGCCTGCCTACTTGAATACTGGGCCCCTAGTGTCCAGACTTGAAACCCATGACTACAGAATTCTAGAAGTAGACCTGGCTCATGCAGTCATGTGTAAAACCTAGATGTAAAGTCTAGAATCAGTTTCTGCCATTTGGGAAAGGCTGCTTGGGACTGGGAATGTTATGGTGGCAGCAGCAGCTAGACAGAAAGCATAGTTAACTCACCTATAGCAGAGTTCTCTGTGAAGAGCAGGAGTAAGTCCTCATGTATGGGTGACATCACTGATGGAGCCCCGGCCGGAATGCTCCTCCGCTTACAAAGGAAGCTTTTGGAAGGTACACTGTGCATGCACGCCTGTCTTCTCACTTGCCGCGGCACCATACTTTCCAGTACAACAACATAGCAGGAGCCAAAAATGCAACTCCCTGGGGAGGTGGGAGAGTTTTGAGGACTTATTCCTGCTGTTCACGGTGAACAACTGCTACAGGTGAGTAACTACGCTTTCTCTGTGAACAAGCAGGAAATAAGTCCTCCCATATGGGACTCCTAAGCTACAGGCTACTGGAATCAGAGGAAATAAGCAGCCCAAATGGGCAACAAGAACTGGAGAAGTCAGGAAGAACAGAGAGGTAGTCCCACCGAGAGATTCATCTGATTCAGTATCCTCAGCTGACATTGATCTGAAGGGATTTTAATCAGGTAGCCTGGACGGACAGAAAGCCAGTGGGCAGGAGTTCTCAGACTCAATGAGATGCTGGAGTATGGCCTGGCCAAAATTGCTGTCCCATTGGGAGTCCCCATCCAGGCAGTAGTGAGCTGCGAAAGAATGGACCGAGGACCACATCACAACCCTCCCGATTTCCTCTGCAGATACAGAATGGAGGCTGGCCACTGATGAAGCCATTGCCTGAAAATTATGAGCCGTGACATGACCCTCAACACAGTCTGCAAGCCAGAAGGATAGCGTCCGCTTCGAGATAGCAGCCCCCAGCCTATTGGGGTTGAATGAGACAAAGAGCTGGGTAGATCAACAGTGTGCCTTTGTGCGCTCCAGATAGAAGGCCAATGCACACTTACAGTCTAGTGTGTGCAAGGCCGCCTCATCGCAGTTCGCATGAAGCCAGGGATAAATTTCGGAAGGACAATGGACTGATTGAGGTGGAATGCTGAGCCACCTTCAGCAGAAAGTGGGAGTGTGTGCGGAGCACCACCCTGTTCTTGTGAAATCTGGTAAGTAACCAGAGCTTGGAGCTCACTCATGCGTCATGCCGATGTGACAGCCATCAGGAAAAGAACCTTCCAGGTCAAGAATTTCAGCAAGCATGAGTCCAGGGGCTCAAAGGGAGTCCACATCAGTTGGCCAAGGCCAACACTGAGATCCCAAGCGACCATAGGGGGCTCGAGCGGAGGCTTCGAGAGGAGCAGGCCCCTTATGAACCAGGCCATCAGAGGCTGGGCTGAAACAGACTTCCCCCAAAAGCCCTGATAAGCCCCAGTCATGCTGAGGTAAACTCGCACTGAGCTAGACTTCAGCTTGGAGTTGGAGAGGTGCAAGAGGTACTCCAGCAGCCATTCCATGGGGCAGGAGAAGAGGTCCAGCGCCGTACCCGTACACCAAATGGCAAACAGTAAAGCATACTTGCACTTTGCACCGACACTCTGGAATGAGTTACCTGCTGAACTCAGAGAGGTCAATGACATCAAATTGTACCGCAAAGACCTAAAAACGTATCTGTTTATGCTTCACTTTAGCCCTCAATCTCTCCATTACAAAAGATCAGCAAACAACACATCCCAAAATGACAACAGTCTCCTTGAGCAGCTAACCCCTTCATCCACCTGATGGCACAGTATCCCTCATGTATATGCCTTACAACCTATTGAGAAACATTATTACAGCCTAATGTAAATTGTTCCAACGGTTTAAGGTAATTAAGATTAGTATCCTAACCTAATGTAAATAGCTGATGTAAACAAACTATTTGTTTGTAACCCTACAGTATTAATGTAAATAGTTCCAACAGTTATAATGTAATTGAATTGCGCTCTTGTTTGTACAATTCATTTTGACGTTCCTTGTACACCGTATTTGAAACTTGGGAAAACACGGTATATAAAAGTATTTTAAATAAATAAATAAAATAAACTATAGCCACTTGAGTGTGTAGGCCTTGCACGTCGAGTCATTGCAGGACACTAGCAGGATGTAGGTAACGCCCTTGGGGAGATCAAGCTCCGTGAAGACTACCCTCTCAGCATCCATGTCGTGACACCAGAAAGCGTATGTTGGGGCAGCAGGGATGTGACCTCCTGCAAGATGAGGTCTGGGTCACAGCCCAGGTGAAGAGACTTCCTCAAGAGAGCTGCAGCAGCAGAGGAAAACAAGGCTGCCGAAGCCAATATGGGGTGATGAAAATCATGGAGCCCTTCACGGCCTGGAGCTTCAGAAGAGTTTTCGCCGCCAGTGGTATCGGGGAGTAGGCATACAAGACGGAATGCATTCAAGGCCAGGCAACTGCTGGCTGGGCTCAGAGAGCAGAACCGGGCCAACTGAACATTGTGCTCCATGGTGAAAAGATCCACCTCTAGGGTGTCGCACTCCTGGACAATCCGGCCCATCACCTCCCTCTTGAGGGTCCACTCATGAGGCTGAAGGACCAGGCCGAAGCAATCCGCCAGGTCGTTGAGCTCACAAGGCCAGTAAGTTGTCCTGAGGTTCATGCAGTGCAGCAGTGCGAACTTCCAGAGGCAAATAGCCTCCCAGCACAAGAGGTAGAATCCCATGCCCCCTTGCTTGTTCACACTGAACATCGTCACCTGGTTGTGGAGCATGCCTCCAAATTATTTCCAAAGCCTCTGTGTGTATTTTGTTTCTCTATATACAGTAGTAGCAGCTGAAACAGTCTCTCTCCTAGAAGTACATTAGGCCATTTTTGGAGGGGGAGGGGAACGAGGCTATTTCTCTGGAACCCTGATCTGATCAGATGAAAGCCAAAGGGCATCTCTCATAAAATGGAAAATAGACCCTAACGAAGAAAACAGGGATGAGCCTAAGCATTGGTAAATTAGATGTAAAAAAGGCAGGTCAAGAGAGACTTTGAAAAGAAGCTTACTGTAGAGGCAAGAAATAATACAAAAACTATTCAAGTACATCTGAAGCAAAGAGCCTGTGAGGGAGACAGTTGGACTATTGGATAACCAAGGTGTAACAGCGAGTATTCAGGGAGGATACAATAATAACATAAAAAGCAAAATGCCTCTGTCTTTTTACCGAGGAGGGCGTCAGTCATATCCACAACAGAAACCTCTTAATGGTGATAATTTGGAGCAACTGAAGCACATCATTTTAAGTCAAGACGTAATAATCAAATTGACAAATTTGAAAGCTACAAATCGCCAGCACCAGATTGTATTCACCCCAGAGCCCTGAAAGAGCTCAAACATGAAACGGCTAATTTGTTAGTATTATCTGCAACCCATCATTCAAAATGGCCATGATACCAGAGGATTCAGGCTCTATTTCTGGCTCGTTTCAAATCCAGGCTAAAAGCTCACCTCTTTGAAGCTGCTTTTGGATCCTTATCTGCTCTATCTCCTGCTCTCTGTGTTTCCTTACCATTTCCTTAGACATATCCTAGTCCCCAGTTGTTGTGTTGTCTGTCTTGATCAGATCGTAAGCTCTGATGAGCAAGAACTGTCTTACTTGTCTCTGTACAGCGCTGCGTACACCTTGTAGAGCGATACAAATAAGTAGTAGTAGTAGATTGGAAGGTGGCAAAAGGCTCAAGAGGTGATCTGGGAAACTATAATCTGGTGAGCCCAATATCAGTGCCAAGCAAAATGGTTGAAGCTATACTAAAATATATAATTGCTGACCATATAGACAGACATGTTTTAATAGGAATAAGTCGACAAGAGTTCAGCAATGGTACATCTTGTCATCAATTTGTTAGATATTTCTGAAGATACCAACAAGTGAATGAGTAATGGTGAACAGATTTATATAGTGTGTAACCCTTGCCAGTCTAGGAGTGCCCCTCATAGTAGCTATTTGTGGCTACTTGGCAGACTAGGGGCACAAGGTCAGGAAGCCAACATTATCCTTGAAGGCTTAACTCACTGGGAAGTTAGGGGTTTTAGACTGGAACCAGTAAAAGCTGGAAGGCCATTGGTATCTCAGATCCATTCTTATCTTCAAACACTCTCAATGAATTAGAACTGGCTTAAATCGGTGTTCTGAATCAATGGTTTTCTGAAAAATACTGAGGGATAAATGACAGCAACAAAATACTGGCAGAGTATGACAAAGCGAAAATCAATAGCTACAATAACTCAGAGCTTAGCTGGATTCTCTTTTCCAGGTGGAGAACCCCGCCTCACTAGCGCCTTTCTTCTTTACTCCTTCCCCAGAGTACCTTGTAGAGCTGCATGTGAGACTTGAATGTGATCACAGACCTTGCACCCTTTAGGCCTAGTTCTTATTTTTGTTCCAAAGGACGACCTTGGTATCATTTCCTTTCTATTCTAGTATCAGGGCTCCTTCTCTCCTGCTTTCTCCTTAGGTTACTGGTCCGAAGAGTCCCTGCATGCTCTGGAAACACTGGAACATTTTAGTAGAGCCATGAGAGGTCTCTGCCGCTCAAATAAGGCAGAATCTGAGAGGTTTCTACAAGTGTATTTGGATTTTCAGAAAGCATTTGATAAAGTCCCTAATGAGAAATTTCTTAGGAAAATGGAGAGTCATGGGATAAGAAGTCATTTCATTTTGTGAACTCTAAACTGCTAAAAGACAGGAACTTGAATAGGTCTAAATGATCAGTTATCTACATGGAAAAGGGTCACTAGTGAAGCGCCTCAATGGTCTGTACTGGGACCTGTGTTTAATATATTCATAGGAATGATAAGCGAGGTGATCAAATCTGCAGATGAGACAAACTTATTCAAAACTGTTGAAACAGTAAAGGATGGTGAAGATTTGAAACATAGAAATATGACGACAGGAAAAGACCACATGGCCTATCTAGTCTGTCCTTCCATTTGCTAAAGGATCTTGTGAGACTAGGAAGCTGGTTATCTAAATGGCTGATGAAATGTAATGTGGACAAGTGCAAAGAGATGCACATAGATACAACAAAAAAAAGTTGAGATTAAGTGCCATCAAGTCAAAGCTGACTTCTAGTGACCCAGAAGCCTTTGGGGTTTCTTGGCAAGGTATGACCAGAAGTAGATCGCCAGGATTTTTCTTCCAATGCAATGGAGGGTAAAGTGACTTGCCCAAAGTCACAAGGAGTATCAGTGGGAATTGAACCCAGATCTACTGGGTGCTAGGCTGTTGCTCTAACCACTAGGCCACTCCTACACTTCAACTACAGGTACAAAAATCATGGATTCTAAGTTAGAAGTCATCACCCAAGAAAAATATCTTGAAGTCATTGTGGACAATATGCTGACATTTTCCACCCACTGTGTTGTGATTGTCAAAAAAGCAAATAAAATGGTAGGGAGTATTCAAAAACAAAAGGAGAACAAAACTGAAAATATTGCTATGCCTCTGTACAAGTCCATGGTGTGAATGCATCTTAAATATTGCTCCGATTCTCCTATTTCAGAAAGGATATAGTGGAGCCAGAAAAGGTTTGGAGAAGGATAAGAAAAATGATAAAACGGGATAGAATACCTCTCCTATGAAGAAAGGCTAAAAGGGTTAGGCCTTTTCAGATTAGAAAAGAGACAACTGACAGGAGATATGATAGAAGATCATAAAATCATGAGTGGGGTGGAATGGTTGTTTGACCTTTCAAACATTAAAACAAGAGGAGACTCAATGAACTAGCAGATTGGAAATAAATTATAGAAAGTATTTTTTCACAAGCACACAAGTTGTAGAATGATTCCAGATCATGTGATCAAGACAACTAACATAGTAAGGTTCAAAAAAGGTTTGGACAATTTCCTGCTGGAAAGTCCATAAAAAATTATTATCCAAGTAACAGAGAAAATGACAGCAGCAGACGATCAAGCAATCTATCTAGTTTACTTATTCAAAACAGTCCAGTATCTACAATCCGTTTTTTCCAGAAATCATCAGTGTTTGTCCCATGCTTTCTTGAATTCTGTTACTATCCTGGTCTCCACCACCTCCACCAGATGGCTTTTCCACAAATCCAGTAACTTTTCTGGAAAGAAATATTTCCTTAGATTACTCCCAAGCAGGCCCGTACCTAGCCCTGTACGAGTGGTGCGGACGCACAGGGCGCAAAGCAATGTTCCCTCTAATTTTCTGTAGGATGTGTGCGCGCATAAAATATCAGCTGTGCAGCTTTTGAAGGAACGTTAAATTTTTGTGCGCCACATAACGACACTCGGAGTTATATACTTTAAAATTTGACTACACGTCAGAATACGGTATGTACACCACATTGATTGCACTAGAAAATATTGTAGAACTTGTGAAAACCATAAATACACAACAGCTTTTCAATTTTAAGAAAGTCTGTGTTGTTTTCTATCAGAATCAGAACCGTAATTTTTGTGCGCTCTGTTGTAAAGTATGTGCGCTCACTCGGTGAGGTGTGTGCGCGCGCACACGCGCACAGCTTAGAGGGAACAGTGGCGCAAAGGCTTAAGGGGCGCATTTTAGCTGTCTTCCGTTGTCTGCCACCGCCACTTTTTCTTCTCTCAGCGGTGGCAGGCAATAGCAGGACAGCTAAAATGCACCCCTTAAGCCTTCCGCCGGCATGCTAAGCAGATCTTTCCCTCTCTGCTCTTGCACAACAGGTGTGCCTCTTCTCTCCCGCCGTGGGGGGGGGGGGGGGAAGGGGGATGCGCACCCGATGTGCAAGTCGCACAGGGTGCGATTTTCCCTCGGTACGGCCCTGCTCCCAAGTCTCCTTCCTTTCACACTCATAGCAACAGGGGCGGCTCAAGGCAATCTGCTGCCTGAGGCAAAGGATGAGATGGCACCCCCCTCCCTTTAGAGGGGTGGCTTTTTCAGAACTCCAGTCAGGGACTGAACCAAACAAAAAAGCCGATTAGATTATATGGAGGAAATGCAAGATGTTTGCCCACCAAGGAACTAAAAAAGAGCGAGAACCAACAGCACAGTTTATAAAACTAAATTATAACTCATTTTTGTTTTGTTGTTATAAACTGTGTTATGGTTCTTGGTTTTTTTTTTTCAACATATATTTTGCATCCACAGTGGGCAGAGCAGAACCAGGACATTCACCCACAGAACTCAGTATCTTAAAACAAAAAAAAAATCTGATTCTGATCATCTCACTAACAACAACAAACATTCTCCAGTACCTGGTATATTGTGAACTAATACAAAACCCTACAACAAAAAGCAAATCTACCATACCATACCACATCAGCACAGTACAGATACTGTCTATGCAAGGGATGTATCAGTAAATGCGTGTACGCATCTTTGAGGTCTAGAGAACATAACCAATCATGTCTCTGGAGGTATGGTAGAAGAGTTCCTAGAGAAATCATTCTGAATTTTTCTGGGACCATGAACTCGTTTAGGTCTCAAAAGATTCAAGATGGGCCTGAAGCCTTCTGTTTTCTTTGGAATGAGAAAGTATGGCAAGTAGAAGCCCAAGTTTTCTTGAGGAGGAGGAACTCTTTCTATGGCACCCTGGGTCAACAGGGTTGTCACCTCTTCTTTTAAGAGAGTGCTTTGAAGGGGTTGAATGGGATAAACCCCTGTGAAGGAGGTGTGTGTGTGGGGGGGGGGGGTAAGGTTTCAAAGTGAAGCTGATAACCCCTTTGGACAATCTGGAGCATTCACTGCTCTGATGTTATGAGGTACCACCTGTGGGCATAGTGATAAAGTCTGCTTGCTATGTGGAGGGGGTAGGGGCCCTCCAGAGGCAGATTGGCTGACAATGCTATCTAGGAAGGAGTCAAAAACCAGCTGCATGCTGTGCCTGTGCAGCTGGTTGAGGCTTAGGAGCCTTGAGGTTTTTTTGGGTTGGCAAGGACCCTGCTGCCTCTGCTGATAGGCAGCAGAAGGTGGGTAAGAAGGATAGTATCTCTTCTTTTTAGAATAAAAAGATTTCTTGGGAAGAGCCTTCCTTTTGGATGGGCTAGCTGTTTTCCTGGAAAGGCATTTTAGGATGAAATCATCTGTTTCAATCTCCTCTGCTTTCTTCCTCCAATCTTTGCCAAAAAGGTTTTCTCCAGTACATGGGATATTGGCCAGTTTATTCTAGAACCATTGCTCGAGGTATATGCCTTTAAGAAGCACATAGGAGACCAAGCAGATAAGGATCCAAAAGCAGCCTTGAAGAGGTGAGTTTTCAACCTGGATTTGAAAAGGGCCAGAGATGAAGCCTGATGCCCAGACTCTGATAGTTTGGTTCCAGGAGGCATGGATGAATGGTTCTTTGAGCTCTTTATTCAGCACATCACTGATTCCACTACCATTGAGTGGTGGAGGGGCTGAGGTTTTTGGAAGCTTGGGCACTCTGGTACTCGGTACATGAAAGGAAGAGACCACTTCAGGAAAGAAGGAAGGCACAGGCTGAATGGAAATGGCCTCCTCAAAAAAGGATCTCAGTAAGATAGAGCCACCAGCTCGGAAAACCACTTTGTGGAACAATCACAACCAAGAAGACTGTCTTGAGCTTCAGATCCTGCACAGTAGCATGCTTCAATTTCTCAAAGAACTCCAACATCAGGGCCCCGAGCACCAGAGACAGATCCCAGAAAGGGACCACAGACTGTAGGGGAGGATGCAGACATCAAACCCCTCTTTACAACGCATGTAACATCTGGGTGTATGACTAGAGACTTACCAGCCAATGGTCTTCTGAAAGAGATCAAAGCTGCCACCTGAACCTTTAGGGAGCTAAAAGAAAAAAGGTCCTTCTTCAGATCGTCCTACAGAAAAGCCACAGAGACAGCATCTTGGTCACCTCAGGAGCCAGCTGCCATGCGCCACACCAGCACTCAAGATACCAGACCCGCACTTATGCCAGTTTGTTAGACCTCTTGCGGGCACTGAGCAGAGTGGAACACCACTGCCGGGGAGTATCCTGTAAGTGCTAAGCATTTCCTTATAGGAGCCAAGTCTTCCAGGACAAGTGGCTCCCGACATAATAAGCCCTGAGATGGAGACAAGTGAAGAGGTGATGCTTGCAGAAGACACATCAGATATGTGCCTCACGCTCTTCTCGTCAACCTGGTGCCACCAGAATAATCCTTCTTGGATGGCGCTCCATATGCTGAATCATACCAGGGGACATGGAGGAAACACCTACAGCAGGTGCTGACCCCATCCCCGTGCGGCAAATGAAGCAACCGCACACTTTAGCATTGGAGCAGGTCCCCATCAGATCCCTCCGGGGGCAACACCAGCAGGGCAGAAACAACTGAAAATACCGTCTGACTCAACTCCCACTCTCCTCGGACCAGAGAGAGAGTGCCAGCTGAGAAAATCCGTTTCCACAGTATCCACCCTGGCAATGTGCACAGCCGACAAACTAGAAGGCTCCTTGCCACCCAGGCAAACAGTAGAGCCATCACCAAGGCTACTCCGGCACTCCTTGTGCTGCCTTGTCAACAGACATAAACCACCACCATGGCATTGTCAGAGAGCATGTGAACGACCTGGCTTTCAACTGCAGCTTGGAGACACAGAAGAGTCAACCTGATGGCTCTTTCTTCAGGGCAGTTGATGGATCACACCGCCTCCCTGAGGTTCCAATGGTCCCGGGCCGTTCGGCCTTAGCAATGGGCTCCCCAGTCCAAGAGACTGGCATTCGTCGCCAGAAGGATCCATGAGCAATCGTTCAGAGGTACGCCCTTCCTCAGAAGGCTGCTGCCACCACTGCAGGCTAGCCTTCACCATCATTGGGAGTGGGAGCCTGAGCTTAAACTGCTGATGAAGATCAACTCAGACTCTGGGAGCCTGCTGAGAACAGATTAGCACTAGGCAATCCCACAGCCTTGACTTTCTCCACTGACAGAAAGACTCTGCACACTCGAGTATCGAAAACATCCTTCCAGCAATTCCAGGGCCTGGGAATGCAACAAATGGCTCTTCCCCAAATGATCACCCAGCCGAGGCTCATAAGAAGAACACTACATGGGGAGCTTCAAGAGATGTCTCTGAAGGAGAATGGGCTCAGATGAGCCGTAGTCTAGATGTGGGAGCACACAAATCCCTTGATGCCATAGCGCCGCAGACATCATCACCTTGGACAAGTCCTTCAGGCGGTGGAGAATCCAAATTGAAGGGTGGTGAACTGAGGTGAGAGCTAAAGATGGCAAACACAAGTACTTGCTGATCCCCCAAATTGGGATATGAAAATATGCCTCAGCCAAAACCAGAGAAGTCAGGAACCCCCTCTGCACACCACTTGAATCATGGATCGCAAAGGTTCCATGCAGAAAAACGACATGCAAGTGCTCATTGACACACTTGAGGTCCAGAATGGGCTGGAATGTTCATTCTGTGTCAGCCACCACAAAACAGATGGGATACTTTCCCCTGCCCCGATTGTCCAGGGGAACAGATACCACTGCCTCCATGAGAGGCAAATTGTTCAAGGTGATCTGCATAGCAGACCTGCTGCTTGCAGAGCCACAAGGAGAGAAGACGCAAGCGGCCAGGACTGGCACTTTGCATTCCAGCCACAGCCATACTAAAAGGGAACTAGAACCCAACCATCCTTGGTGACCTGGGCCCATTCCTGTAGAAAAGATGAAGCCTGCCCCCAACCAGAAGAACCAGAGAATGGGCCCCCAAACCTTCATTGTGCAGCCTGAGAGGACCCTATTCTGGATGGGACTGGGTCTCTGGGCCTGAGTGCTCCATGAAAGGGCTGAGGATGAGCCCGAAGACTATAAGCAGAGGGGAAGAAAGGCTTTCCAGGTCAGTAGCAACAGACGATCCGAGACCCCCAGGAGTCTGACCAGCATGCCTGCGAGCAGTGGGTGGAGACTGACTGAAAGAGGCTCCTGCCCGCTTCAGAGGCTTCTTGGACCTGTCCTCCGGAAGGCAGTAACATTTAGTCTTGCCCAGGCCCTTCACCAGCTTCTCCAAATCGGACCCAATAGATGCATCCCTCTAAGACCAGATGGGCAACTGGGCCTTCAAAAATGAGTCCGCTGCCTTGTGTCTGAGCCAAACCAACGCCATATCACAGTCAACAGGGCACAATCCCTAGTCTTAGATGTACAAGGCCATACATGGCATCCTAAAGGCAGGCTGTAGCAGACTCCAAAAGACGGGTAAAATCATTTAGCGGAAGAGACTGAATGCACTGGAGCAGGGATCGAGACATCAGGTCTATATATATTGCTAATTGAAGAATAGCAGCCACTGCAGTGAACTGAATCTTCAACATGAATCCACCTTTTGATCCAGAATATCCTTTAAGGCT
This sequence comes from Ichthyophis bannanicus, assembly GCA_033557465.1. NCBI lineage: Eukaryota > Metazoa > Chordata > Amphibia > Gymnophiona > Ichthyophiidae > Ichthyophis > Ichthyophis bannanicus. Next base: position 918,983,734 of record CM066034.1, read on the forward strand.
GTTCTACTTTTCACAGGAATGGTAGTCTGTCTGATAACCGCCATGACCTGCGCATCCACTTTGGAAACATAAAACCACATAACACACTCCTCCCTCTGGGAGAATGTGAATCCTTTCATATACCCTTAGTCCTAAAGCAGAGTTGGAAGAATCCCACTCTGAACGGAATAGGCCCTTGAGCTCTTGCAGGAACGGGAAGACAGTAGTGGATTTCTGTACAACTTGCAGAAATAAATGCATCCTCTGTTCCTGCTCTATGCCTGGAGCATCCGCAAGCTCAAGATGGATGAGACCCTAAGAAATAACACCTCCAGTTCCTTCTTCCAGAATAGCCAGATAACATCGGGCTCTTCATAATCCTCTATAGGTGAGAGCCCTTCTTCGTCCACATCAGACATCTGAATCTAAGCCACAGTCCAGATCTCGGACAAATCCCAGTTGATCCCCATCTCCAGGGGGCATTCTTTGCTGGGGATACTTAGCCATAGGCAACTGAACAGAGCTTCTACTCTTAGCCTGCCCCTCACGAAATTGTGCTCAGGGGGAACCCAGAGGTCACAGAGTCTAAATGTGCATATCAGAATGATCAGGCTTGTTGTAAACAGAAAAGAATTCTGGGGAGGACAATCCGGACTCCAGAAGCTCTTCTCATGGAAATGATTTCCCTACACTAGGAGATCCAGTCACCATCGATCCCCTAGAAGACGAGGAGCAGCGCACAGCACAGTCACCGGAACCTCCAGCCAGCTGGTTCTCCTTATCACAGTGCCATTTGCCACCTCCTGCCCTTAGGTGGGGCAAGGCCAAATTAGCCACATCCCCTGGCATAGAGAGCGGGAGCAATCCCTCCAGGGACAACTTAGGAGCTGCCATGCTAAAAGAGCAGAGTCCAGAAGCCGGAGATGAGGCACCTAGCTTGCCACAGGCCAAAATTATTCCTGGAACAAGACAGAGAGTTAAGGCAAGTATCACAACAGTGTGTGCTAAGGCCACAGTGGCCCGATGGCACGTATTAACTACGCTTTTACTGCGGTGTGCGCTAACTGCACTTTTACTGCAATGCACATTTCAGGCGCTAGGGTAGGAATGCATGTTGGAGCCGCTTGGGCAGAATGCACATACAGACCGCATGACTGCCAGATGCACAATAGGATAAAATGCTAACGCAAGCAGAAAATGGCAGGAAATCCCCACACTGCGCCAATGGTTATCAGCGGTCTACCCCGAATTGCATCCCACACAGACTGAATTGAGAGCTCTAACAAGTGCAATGACGAAGTCAAGCATTGGTACTCACCCCTAAGAGTCTCCCACATTGTGCTCAAGTGAGAGAGTTACCCTCAAGGTGGTCTTTCACGAGTGTTTAATCAATTTTTTCCTCTGAAATCTTCAGAATTTTTTTCAGAGAAAATCCACCCACCACCTGCTGGAGACAAAGAAATACTGAAGAGACCTCTGATGGCATGGGATAGAGGCATGGGAGTGATGTCGTTGAGACCTGGGTTTTTTATCGTTCTTTATCTCCACCAATTTGCTGGTAGAGGAACACAACCCACTTGTCTGGACGGGTCTAGCAGGATGTTATGGAAATACAAAATTAAGAAAAATGAACAATCTCTATCAAACCTGGTCATGCATTCTGATGAACAGAAGAAATGAGCGAAAATCTACTAGCACGTGTAAAGAAAGAAGTAACCAAATTTGCAAGACCCCCCCCCCCCCAAAAAAAAAATAAAAGAGTTGGAGCAACAAACAAGTGCACAATTATGGAAAATACAAAGCGTTATTTCCATAACCACATGCCTATCAAAATCTCACACAGGAATGGTTAAAAAGAGATGAACTTTAACCTAAAGATAAGCTGAAATTGCAGCACAGAACAATGGACTATGCAGAAGCTGGTTTATAGAAAGAACCTCTCCCCATCCAACACACACAATTTCTAGAGCACCGAACTGGAAACTAGTCCCCACCTCATGGATGCTTGCAGCGTGTTGATATCAGAATGCCTGTACACAGAAGGGCACAATAGGGTAACCATGCTTCATCTGGTTGAAACTGTTTAAACACAAAGGGGCAGATAATTCAAAGGCATTTACATGGTTTGCAGACTCGCAAACTGTATAAATGATGGTTACTCACCTGTAGAGCAGGTGTTCTCCAAGAACAGCAGGAATCAGTCCTCACATATGGGTGATATCACCGATGGAGCCTATGGGGGAATGCTCCCTGGCTTCCAAAGGAACCATTTGGGAGGTCAACTACGCATGCATGCCTGTCTTCCCGCCCAAAGGAGCCATCTTACCTCAATATGATGACACAGCTTAATCAAGCCAAAAAAGAAAACTCCACGGGGAGGAGGGAGGGTGGTGAGAATTGATTCCTGCTGTTCCCGGAGAGCACCTGCTACAGGTGAATAACTATGCTTTCTCTGGAAACAAGCAAAAAAGTCAGTCCTCACATATGGGACTCCCAAGTTAAAGGCTACCGAAAAAAAACTGTAAAACAGTCTAAAGGCGCAACCAGAAAAAAGAACCAAGAACAGCAGCATAAGTAATCCCTGAAAGGTTCAGAGAGTCAGCATCCACCATGAACATCAACAGCAGGTTGACTCTACGGTAGCCTGATGAACAGAAGGGCTGCTGGGAAGGAGTTGCCTTAATTCCCAAACAGGTGCCGGAGTACAGCTTGGCCAAAGTTGCTGTCACATCTGGACTCTTCATCCAGACAGTAATGGGCTGTGAAGGTGTGCATGGAAAACCACGTAGCAGCCCTGACTCCACGGTGGAGATCTGTAGAACGCAAGTTGGCTACTAAAGCAGCCATAGCTCGGATGTTGTGAACCGCAACATGGCGTTCCAAATTCAGACAGGCTTGAGCATAAGTGAAGGAGATGCAGTTCGCAAGCCAAAGCGAAAGGGTTTGCTTTGAGACTGCCACACCTAGCCCATTGGGACCAAAAGAGAAAAAGAGCTGGGAGGAACAGCGGTGAACTTTTGTACATTGGAGTTAGAATGCCAGCGCTCTCTTACAATCCAAATATGTGTAGAGCAGCCTCAGCCCTGCTGGCGTGAGGTCTGGGAAAAAAGGTGGGCAATGCCACCGAATGATTAAGCTGAAAGGCAGAAACCACCTTAGGAAAAAACTTAGGGCGAGTCTGTAGGACCACTCTATTCTGATGAAATTTCCTGTATGGAGGATGTGCCATTAGCATCTGGAGTTCATCAACTCTGAGTGCAGAGGTAACTGCTATTAAGAAAATGACCTTCCATGTGAGATACTTGAGCGGACAAGAGCTGAGTGGCTCAAAAGGGGAAGAAATCAGCTGCCCAAGCACCACATTAAGGGCTTAATCGCTGGCCAAAAGAGCAAGAGGCCTCTCATAAAGCAACTTACAAGGGGATGCGCAGAGACAGGCTTACTATCCACCCCACAATGGTAGGCCGCCACTGCGCTGAGATGCACTCTCACAGAGTTCAATTTGGACAGGCGGAGTAGGTAAGTGAGCAAAGACTCCATCGAATAAGAAAAGGGGTTGAGCGCCATGTCTGCACACCACAGAGAGAATCTGCATCATTTAAAAGTGTAGGAAAGTCGTGTGGAGTCCTTGTGAGAAGCCAGGATGTTTTTCACATTGGCTGGTAGGTGGAGCTCTGTGAGAACTAAGTGCTCAGCATCCACTCCATGAGAGCAAGGGAGCGGACATTGGGGTGAAGAAGAGATCCCCTGTCCTGGGATATCAGATCCTGATTGCAAACAAGCCAAACTGGTGGCCCCTGAGACAGATGGAGAAGAGGGAACCAGGGTTGTCTGGGCCAGTGTGGGGCAATGAGGATCATGGTAGCCTTGTCCTCCTGGAGCTTGAAGAGGGTCCTGGTCACCAGAGGAGTTGGTGGATAAGCATAAAGCAGTCCCTCACCCCAATCCAGCGGAAAAGCATTGGGAGCCATCTGACTGCTGCATGGAACCCTGGAGCAAAACTGCAGCACCAGGGCATTGTCCGGAGACACAAAGAGGTCTATGCTCGGGGTACCCCACATCCGGAAGACACAGCTGACAACTCAACTGTTGAGGGTCCATTCATGCAGCTGGAGTACTTGGCTGAGTTGATCCGTCAAGATACTGGACCCCAGCAAATACATCACTTGGAGAAGCATGCTATACGAAATGGTGAACTTCCAGAGATGCATTGTCTCCCAGCAGAGAAGGTACGAGCCTGTACCCCCCTGCTTGTTGATGTAGAATATCGCTACCTTGTTGTCGTTCTGGATGAGGACAAGCTGATTGGAGAGCTATTTTCAAAAAGCCCCGAGTGCACTGGAGAAGGCACGGTGGAGGCTTTTTCCGGCCATACAGAGGTTCTGCATTCAGAGACCATCGAGATGGGCTCCCCAGCTCATCTTGGAGGCATCTGTAGTCAGAACCCATTGATGCAGAAGGGCTTGGAAGGGAAGTCCTTGGTGCAGATTTTGTGGTTTTAGCCACCAAGAGAGGGACTGCTTGAGAGGCCAAGTAACGAACACCTTGTCCTGGAGGCAACCCACCCATAACTTGGCACCTCTGCATAGAGTCCACTGCACTTGCCTCATCTGTAGATGGGCAAGCGGAGTGACATGAACTGTGGAGGCCATGTAACAGGATGCGCAGCATCCCCTGGCTGTGGTGAACAGACGGGTCTGCAATTCCCTGGGCTAGGTGGACGAGCTGTAGGACTCGATCCTCGGGTAGGTAGGCCTGGGTCATGGTAGTATCTAGGAGGGCCCCAATGAACTCGAGAAGCTGAGTGCGCTGCAGATGAGACTGCGGGTAGTTGATGATGAAATCCAGATGCTCAAGCATCTGAATGGTGATCTCTGTGGAGTGCCAGACCTCATCTGGTGTTTGACCCCTGATCAACCAGTTGTCCAGCAGGGGAAGATGAAAATTCCCAGCATTTGGAGGAATGCAGTGACCAGCACCAGACACTCTGTGAAGACACTAGGGGTGAAAGCAAGGCTGAAGGGTAGTACCCGGTACTGATAGTGCTTCCATGGAACATGAAGCAGAGATACTGCCGGTGGACAGGGTGATTGGGGGTGTGAGTATAAGCATCATTGAGAACCAAGAAGCACAGACAGCCTTCTCGGGAGTAAGGCAACAACGTTTCCAGGGAGATTATCTTGAAATTTTCTTGTAAGAGGAATCAGTTGAGGTCCCAAAGATCCAATATGAGCCAGAAGCCTCCAGTCTTTTTGGGAACCAGAAAGTAACGTGAGTAGATCCCCTTCCCAATCTGAGAAGCAGGAAACAGCTCAACAGCCAGGTCAGCCAAGAGAATCTGGACCTCCTTTTGGAGGAGTTCTCTGTGGGACAAATTGAGCGGATATTCAACTGGGACAAAACGGGGAGGAAGTTGATTGAAGTGCCACAGGTACCCCTCCCAAACTATTTTGAAGGCCGAGGAGTCTGATGTTATGGTTGGCCACCTGTGGGCAAAATGGATCAATCTGCCTTCCACCTGAGATGGAACCGTGGTTGGAAATGGAAGGGAGGCCATACTCCTTAAGAAGGAGTCAAAATCCCCTGCCAGGCTGTGACTGCAGTGCAGGCTGTGACTTCTGGGGTTTGAGGCAGCGGTGCTGATGCTGGCCCTGACCTTTCTGCTGCTGCCCCTGCTGAAAGCTATGATGGGATTGATATGGCGGGTAGCTTGCATGGTACTTCCTTTTCTTGGGATAGAAAGGCTTCTTTTCTGAGGCTTCTTAGAGGGGTCACCCATCTTACGAGAAAGTCTATTCATTGTTAACTGCTCCCACCCTAGCTCTCTGGACTTGCTGAAGAAGCTCTTACTCCGGCAGGGGACATCTGCCAGCTTGTCCTGCACTCACTGCTTTAAGTCAGAAGACTGCAGCCAAGCTAGGTGGAGAGCTCCAATGTCCACGGCGGTCACCCAGGCAACTGATTCAAAGCCATCATAAGCCATCCTGGTCATATATTTTGAGTACTCTTTCATCCTGGAAAGAAGTCCACAGTAGCACTCAGCCCATTCCTCTGGAACGACAGTCAAGAAACCTGCCAGATTGCCCACTAGATCCCTGAGGTACATATTATAGTTGATAGGCCTGAATGCAGGTCACCAATATGGAACCCTGGTAGCACTTTCTGCCAATGTCATCCAAGGTCCTGGACTCCAGGAGTGGGTCTTAGTGCTCTTGATTCTCCACATGGCCGACTTCATGTCCATAGAATTGTGCGGGAGCTGTGGTTTCTCAAAGCTTGGGCTCTTGTGGACTCGATACATGGAGTCCAGCCGTCTACTCACTGGGGGCACGGTGAGGGGAGTCTCACGCATGCGAAACAGCAGCCGCTCAAGCTCATAAGGTGGAGAGGGATCAGAGGAGATGTCTTAATAGCGCTCAGGCACCAGGGATTCCTCCTCGGTTTCCCACCCATTGGAATCTGTGAGGAAGTCGAAATATCAACATGATTCCTCATGGCGTTGATGGTGAGGGGGGATGAAGATCGAGGCTCTGGACGGTCTGACCCGGAGACGCACAGGGGAGAACCTCGGGCACCAAGAGGGACTTCAAATGCCTGTCCAAGCTGCTACCCCGGCTGGGGAGAGCATGGAGCTCCAGGATGGGCCACACCCGACAGGGAAGCACTTGCTATGGACGAGGCCACACTCTGCACCCGAGTGTATTGGGCCAGCCTTGGCACAGAGGATATCAGGTCTTGGGCCGGCCTTGGCACAGAGGATATCGGGTCTCGGGCCGGCCTTGGCACAGAGGAACATAAGGACATCGAGTCCTGGGCAGCCTGTAAGTGCATTGTCTGCAAGTTGGAGGGCTCATGGTCGGGCTCAAGGCATTGAAGGCACCAGTTATGGTGGTCCATCAAGATGGATTGGCCACTGGTCAGCTTTGACATCTCTAGGAAGACTGCTTCTGCAAAGTCATAGAACTCCAAAGTCCCAGCCAGCTAGGAGGCGTGAGAGAAAAAATCCACTCGCCAAAAAAGAACCAGAGAAAAAACATGGCACCAAGGCACTGATGTTCCTGGGGAAGGGCAGGAAGATAGTGACAAGCATGCAACCGAAAAAGCACACAGAAAAACAAAAATGTACCAGTGAAGTATCAACAATTTTCTGGGTACAGACAAGTGTCTGTGAGGCTCTGTAGAAAAAAAGAAGACTGTGGTAAGATGGCTCCTTCGGGCGGGAAGATGGGCACACATCTGTGGCTGACCTCCCAAAAGCTTCCTTTGGAAGCTGGGGAGCATTTTTATTTGCTCTGCTGGTGACATCACCCAACTTCCTGTTTGGTCCCAGACAAATGCCACTAAGAGGGATACTAATGCAGTTAGTGCTGCTGGATATCCACTGATGCTGCCACTACACAATTAGCATTCCGGGATGGAGCGGAGGCAACACGCATTGCTATCCGGGCAGTAGCGATATTGAGCTGCTGCCTGGTTAGCAACCCAAGGGTAAAGTAAGGGGTGACAAAGACTGGCCTAACTTTACCTGCAGAGGCTAACTGGGCAGCGGCTCAGTACTGCCACTGCCCGGTTAACTTCCGGGGCCTTTGCCAACCCAAATATTCAATTAGTTTAGAGTGGCAACAACTTGTCATGTTAGCAGTGCTAGCCATTTTAGTTGTGCTAGCTGCTGCCAATGAATGTCACCCCAAAATACATCATGATACAGGAGAAACACTGGGATTGTGTGTCTGACAGAATTGCAGAGAATAAAGATGCTATGATCACATGGGAGATTCCCATACCAGCTGATAAAGAAGTCAATGCTAGAAAATCAGACAGCGATAACGAGAGAAAACAGAAAAGATCCTGTTCCAATAGTTGCAATGAAGATACATGCATGAGGATAAAATATCTGCTTTTCCTAAAGAAATCAGACCTACCGTACAACTCCATCCATATGATGGGACAAAACCAGGACTGCGTCAATTTGATTGATTTGACCTGAGGTGGCAACCTTACATTAAATAAACACATTTGATGATACCAAGCAGAGAAAAAGAAATGCCCAAGAATACACCTTCTTTATCCTTCAGTACATGGAAATGCAGTGAGTAGAGACTGCTTTTGGCTCCAAAAATGTACTATTTTTCAGGGTATACCTGTTCAAAAAGCTACATGTTCCTATACTTCCTAGAAACATGCAATTTGAAAAGCAGAAAGCAGTCCTCTAATATAACATACTTGCTAGATATTTAAAAGCACTTATGTAGTCAGCAACAGTGCCTATAGAATCATTTCTTTTTTTTTAAATCACAGTCAAAGTTATCCTTTTAGATTCAGGTTGTGCTTAAGAGCATCCCAAGGGTGAAATGCATACAACCTGAAACATTTAAGTCAAATGTGTAAATAGCTGATAGAAAACTTTAAATACATAAGCTATTTATTTAAGATAAGATGTGGATTTTCAGCAATTCTATTTAAACATTTAGGATTGTTGTAAAATCCACATTAAACGGATAACTTCGCCATTTAAAGTTTTGTGGCGTCTGTACAGCTGAAATTGGATATTAATTGGCACATATGATTTGTCATAAATTGGTTGCTATAAATAACGATACGGATTTAGATGCATCTTTTGAAAACCTCAAATCTATAGTGTATGTAGCCAAATGAGCACATTTCTATTTTCTTATATGCTGTACTGTTGTCAAAAAAGCAAAGTTGCTTACCTGTAACAGGGGAGTTCTCCAGAGACAGCAGGGAAATTCAGTCACATTTGTGGGTGATGTCTTTCGAAGAGATCATCACAGTATAGTCCTTCAGTTAAAATCTTTTTTTAAAATATTTATACAGTCTGTGAGCATGTGAATGGATTCCCATGTTCCCTGATATTGTATCTACCTGCCAGTCGATTCAAAGCAGATGTTGACATCGAATGGTTAACGCCGGCTATTCAAGGTGTTATAGCTCCTGTAGTCCAGTTGGGGGACAGGAGGGAGGAAGGGAGAGAAAAGCATGGCTGCATTTCCCTGCTATCTGTGAAGAAAGCATAGTTACTCACGTGTAACAGGTGATCTCCAGGAACAGCAGGAATTTAATCTTCACATATGGGTATCGTTGGTACCGATGGAGCCTGCGCGGGAACGCTCCCCAGCGTCCAATAGGAAAGCTTTTGGGAGGATCCCACAGCGCCTGCGTGCTGCCTTCTCACCTTTCCCAACTGTCCCTCTCCAGCTGAGTTTAAGGCTGAGACAAAAGAGAGAGGGAAAGAGAGAAAGAGAGATAGAAAGATACAACTCCTAGCGAAGGTGGGTGGGTTGTGAAGACTAAATTCCTGCTGTTCCCAGAGATCACCTGTTACAGGTGAGTAACTATGCTATCTCCAGGAACAAGCAGGAATGTAGTCTTCACATATGGGGACTCCCTAGCTACAGATGCCAGGGAGATGGCCCCAGAAAGTTGTGTGCCCTTGTGAAAGGGCTCCACTTCCCCCCATGGATCTCTGGCATCCTACCAGGGATGGTGATTAAGTCTGGAACAGGTGTTGAAGAACAGCCTGACCAAAAAAGGCATCCTGGCGGGAGACCTTGTCTAAGCAGTAATGGGCTGTGAAGGTATGTACCGAAGCCCAAGTAGCTGCTCGACAGATGTCGTCAATAGACACAGAGTGAAGATGAGCCATTGAGGCTGCCATGGCTCTCACATTGTGAGCTGTGACATGGCCTTCAAGAGGAAGGTTCTTGCTCTCATAGACAAAAGATATACACTGTGCAATCCAGCTGGACAGTGTCCTTTTGGAGACTGAAAGTCCCAAATGACTAGGATCAAAAGCAGCAAAGATTTGAGAGGATTTTCTATGTTGCTGTGTCCTTTGCAAGTAAAAGGCCAAAGCTTTTTTACAGTCCAAAGTATGAAGGTTCCTTTCTGCATTTGAGGCGTGAGGCCTTGGAAAGAATACAGGAAGGTAAACTGCTTGGTTTAAACGAAAGGGCGAAACCATCTTTGGCATATAGTGTGGATGAGTCCTAAGGACTACCTTATCATGATGTAACCTTGTATAAGGAGGATCAGCCACGAACACTTGCAGTTCACTGATGCGACGTGCTAATGTGATTGCAATGAGAAAGAGAACCTTCCAGGAAAGGAATTTCAAAGAGGTAGTGGCTAATGGTTCAAAGGGCGGTTTCATGAGCTGCCCAAGTACCAGATTTAAGTCCCATGCCACCGGTGGTGGCTTAATGGGAGGCTTCGTTAAAAGAAGACCTCTCATAAATCTCGCTATGAAAGGATGAGAGGAAATAGGTTGTCCATTTAGAGGCTTGAAAGAAGCTGCAATAGCACTCAAATGGACTCTCACTGAATTGGTCTTAAGCCCTGCATTTGATAAATGAAGGAGGTACTCCAGTAATGATTCCAGAAGTATCGCAAGAGGGTTAAGACCCTTCTGCGAGCAGCATATGGTAAACCTTTTCCACTTAAATGCATAAGAGCGTCTTGTGGAAGGCTTCCTGGAAGCATGAAGGATATTCTTTACCTGCTGGGAAAGGTTAAGACCGTGAAGTTCTAGGCTTTCAGTAACCAGGCCCTGAAATGCAGAGACTGGGGATTGGGATGCCACAGCATCCCGTCCTCTTGAGAAAGAAGATCTGGAGCAGATCCTATCTCCAGAGGCAGAGCTTGAGAGAGATGTAGGAGCAGAGGGTACCATGGTTGCTGTGGCCAACGTGGAGCTATGAGGATCATATGACATCTGCCTCTCTGAGGCTTGAACAGGGTTTGGGGAATTAAGGGAATGTGTGGAAAGGCATACAGGAAGTTCTAACCCCAATGAAGGAGAAAAGCATCCCTGGCCTGACAACCTCAAGCCGGAATTCTGGAACAGAACCGGGGAAATCTGGCATTCAGTGGACTTGCAAAGAAGTCTATGTCCGGGGTTCCCCAAATTTGAAAGTTTGGGCCACTTAGTCTGCATGGAGAGACCATTCGTGTGGAAGCAGAACTCGACTGAGTTTGTCTCCCAAGAGTTTTGAATGCCTGGAAGATACACCACAAGGAGATGAATCTGATTCTCTCTGGCGAGGGCCCATAGTCACAAAGCTTCGTTGCACAGCGACAGAGAGCCTGTTCTGCTCTACTTGTTCACATAGAACATGGCTACCTGATTGTCCGTTTGAACTAGGACTGTCTTGTAGCTGAGCTGGGTGTGAAATACTCGAAGAGCAAGGAAGATTGCTCTGAGCTCCAGGAGGTTGATATGGAGATAGGCTCCCTGTGGAGTCCAGGCACCCTGGGTAGAAATGCAGGTGGGCTCCCCAATCCAACTGTGAAGCATCTGTTGTTAGAGTGGCTTGGGGTGGGGGTTGCTGAAAAGGAGACCCCACCAGAAGGTTTTGGGGTGACTGCCACCATTGGAGGGACAAAATAAGGGGATCTGAGTTTGCTATTTTGTCTGACAGGCAACCTGACGCCTGAGTCCACTGAGTGGATAAGGTCCACTGGGCTGCCCTCATATGGAGGAGAGCATAAGGAACCACATGCACGGTGGATGCCATGTGGTCTAGCAACTAACATTTCCCGAGCAGTGAGGTGAGGTTTTAGCACTGCTTGGGAAGCTAACTGCACAATGCGAAGGCAACGGGGCTGTGGAAGGAAGGCCCTTGTCTGTCTGGTATCCAGAAGAGCTCCTATAAACTCTAGGGATTGAGTGGGAGCAAGTTTGGACTTTGGGAAGTTTATGACAAGTCCCAAATACTGAAGGATGCGTATTGTGCGAGACAGAGCCATCCTGGCCTCTGGCTCTGAAGGGGCTCGAATGAGCCAGTCGTCTAAGTAAGGGAAGATGAATATTCCCAGGGTGCAGAGACATGCTGCTACCACAGCCATGCATTTTGTGAACACCCTTGGTGCAGAAGCCAGGCCAAAAGGAAGAACCCTGTATTGGTAGTGCTTCCTTTGAAACAGGAATTGAAGGAACCTTCGGTGAGTTGGATGGATGAGAACATGAGTGTACGCATCCTTGAGATCTAGAGAACAAAGCCAATCCTGACTCTGAAGGTATGGCAGCAGAGTTCCTAGAGAAACCATTTTGAACTTCTCTCTGAACAGGAATTTGTTCAATTTTCTGAGGTCTAGAATGGGTCTGTGTCCTCCTGTTTTCTTTGGAATAAGGAATTAGGGGGTGTAAAACCCTGTACCCCGTTGGGGAATGGGCACCTCTTCTATTGCTCCTTGAGCAAGGAGCATTGAGATTTCTTGACCTAACTTGTCATTGGGAGAGGTCTGAGAATTGAATTGTCTTACTATTGTAGGAGGGGGCATGCTGAGGAAATGAAGCTTGTACCCCTCTCTTACAATAGTCCAATTTTCTGCTGTTAGCTGACACCATCTGGGGGCAAAATGACATAACCTTCCTGGGATGGTGGAGTGTTCTGGGCCGTTCAGGGCCAGGAAGGCAAAGTTCTCTAGATAGGAGTCAAAGCCCCTGTGGAGGCTGAGTCTGCTGAGCCGGTTGAGGCTTAGCTGCTTTTGGCTTCCTTTGTTGCCTAAGTTGTTGCTGCTGTCCCTTTTGGGCAGACTGACCCGAACGATGTCCCTGCTGGGTATAGGAGGGATAAAACTTCTTCTTACTGAAGAATGGTTTCTTAGAGGATCTTTTCCTCGCAGGATCAGCTGTAGATTTGGACAATCTATCCAAAATGATATTATCAGCATCTATCTCATTAGGTTTTTCCTGCCAATTCTTGCCAAAGAGATTCTCTCCTGTGCAAGGTATATTCCCCAGTTTGTCCTGTACCCAGATTTCTAAGTCAGATGCCTGGAACCAGGCAATTCTACGTGCACCTATGGCAATAGCAGAGGTTCTGCTTATGCATTCAAAGCAGTCAAAGGCTGCACAATTCACAAACTTAGAAACATCCTGAGCATGTTTAACAAGAGTAAGATAATCATCCTGAGCATGTTTAACAAGAGTAAGATAATCTTGCCTTTTATCATCAGGAAGGAGAGGGCTCATAAGCTCTAAGTCTCCTGTGACTTCCTTAAGGAACATTTACATATACAAGATAGAGGAACTGATCCTAGCAGAAAGCATGGAAGCCTGGAAGGATCGACGTCCAAAGGCATCAAGAATCCTACACTCATGTCCTGGAGGATTATATACATGCCTTTTTGCACTCTTCATCCATCTCATGGCTGATTCCACCACCATGGAATGGTGTGGTAATTGAGTCTTCTGAAACCCAGGACAAGGAGGAACTCGATACATGATGTCGAGTCTTCGAGAATGAGGAGATGTGGTTAGAGGTGTTTCCCACATCCTTAACATAAGATCATGCAAGATCTCATGAATAGGTAAGGTAGCTGCCTCCTTGGGAGCTTTAGGGTATTGTAGAATTTCTAATTCCTTTGCCCTAGGCTCTTTTTTCAGGAGCCACTGTGATGGAAAGATCTCGGGCCACATCTCGGATAAAATCCTGAAAGGACATATCCTCTGGTGGAGACATCCTACACTAAGGAGAAGAGGAATCCTTGGGAAGAAGTACTCTGGTATCGGCAGAGCCTTCGGAGTCTTCAGACTCATCCGAGGATTCGAAGTATCTCCGATCCAGGTGATCGTGCAATGCATGGCACCGGTACCGATCGAAGTTGGCATCGGAGTGGTCCGGTACCGACTTGACGATGCCGGATAAAAATGCATGACTTGGTCCCGGTAGAATACCTGTCAATGTCGAAGCAGTCGGTGCCGGTACCGGTTGAATTGTCTAAAGCGGTTTCAGGGGCATTGAGGCTGTGAGAAGAGCCACCAGACTGCGTTCAATAGCCAAGAATCTCTGGTCTATCGATGCTGCCGATGCTTGGATATTGGTGCTGGTTAAAATGGCCGGAACCCCAGAGCATGGCACCAGTAGTTCTGCCGAGGTTGAAGCCTCGAGAACATCTTGGAGCCCCGTTAGTGCTTTGGAAGCCAAAGCCCCCGCCAGGGCAATTTTGCCGGTGAAGTCCCTCAAGGGCAACACCAGAGGCATCTCGATGTTTAGAAGGAGATCTACCCTTTGAAGACTGGCTATATTTATGTTTAGTTACCTGAGATCCATGGGAGGAGGATGAAGCCCTGGAGGACGTCGATGCCACGGAGGTTGCATCGGAGGGAAAAAGGGTGCTGAGCTTAGCAGCTTGGTTTTGCCGTCCCCCTTTTTGACATCATTCCACAGGAAACACACTCTGAAATAGTGTGGCACCACTCATGGGTGTCGGTGACGGAGATGGTATCGCCACATTTAGAACACTTTTTAAAACCCGAAGCAGGTTTTTCCATTTTGAGGTAAAAAGTTGGACCTAGTGCCCAAAATGGTGTGTGGCACTCGAGAAGAAAATTACTGGAGAAAGACTCCAGAAGCAAAGGTTTTTTCTGTTTTTTTTAAAAAAAAGAAAGAAAAGAAGAACCGGTGGTACCGGTATAGCGTCGAGGGAAGGCAGACGCGACCACAAAAAAGGGAATTTTTCTGCGGTGACAGGATGTGCGACCTGTCAGCTCCGCTGAAAACGAAGAACTGGAGAGGGACAGTTGGGAAAGGCGGGAAGGCAGCACGCAGGTGCTGTGGGATGCTCCCAAAGCTTTCCTATTGGACGCTGGGGAGCGTTCACGTGCAGGGTCCGTTGGTACCGATGATACCAATATGTGAAGACTACATTCCTGCTTGTTCCTGGAGATCACCCATTACAGATAAGCAACTTTGCTTTCTCTGTGGACAAGCAGGAAATATGCAGGCACATTTGCTGACGATTCCAGAGCTGAGGTTGCCATGGATCGTCTGCTTTGGTGCAATGACGATCCGAGGAGATGCAGGGTGGAGGATGAGTTTATAAGACAAACAGATTGTGGAAGGCGGACTGCCCCACCACCATGTGTCTTGAAGAGGAAGCATGACTACAGTAATGCTGGGTGCAGATATGGATGGTTAACCAGGTTGCAGCTCTGCAAATATCTTACATGAGTATAGTGTAGATTTTGGCCGTAGTAGCTACTATTAGTCTTAGTTAGTGTGGAGTTATCTTCCTGGGGGATTGGAGTCCTGCTGCTGCATAGCAGAAGTCTATGCAATCAGTATCCATATTGCTAGAAAGTGCTTGATTGAATGCTGGGATTGAATGCAACAGAGTTAGGACGCTTGTCTCACAGTCTGAGTGGCATGTAAATAGAGAAGCACTCACTAACAGTCGAGGGAATGTAGGGAAGTCTCTGCTGCGGTGGTATGGGGTTTTGGAAAAAAGATGGGCAGTGCAATGGCTTGATTGAAGTTGAAAGCTGAAACCACCTTGAGGAGAAATATGTGTTATGTCCTGAGCAAGATCTTATTGGAAAGAAAATGAGTGTAGGGGAAATAATGTATGAGAGATTGCAGCTCACTGATATGCCATGCAGACATTATCACTATCAAGAATATGGACTTCCAGGTAAGGGCTCGAGGGAGGCCTCTGCCAGGGGTACGAATGGACTGGCCATTAAATGGGTTAGTACAACATTAAGATCCCAAGCGGTATGGGTGCTCTCAGAATGGGCTTGAAGTTGAGGAGTCCCTGCATGAACAGAAATACCATAGGGTGAACTGAGATGGAGGACCTCCTACTCTGTCAGTCATGGTACGCTGCAATTACCGTTAAGTGTAGTTGAACTGAAGTTGTCAGAAGACCAGTGTTCCACTATAATAAAAAAATAATCTCCTCAAGGAGCCAAGCAAAGCAATAAGAACCTAATAAGAAAGCCCCCAAAGCAGCAACACAAAAAGAAGAAAGAAAAAGAAACAAACCAGACAAAAGAATGAGAGCTTCCTAAAAAACACCACACAGACAAAAAAAGCAAATGTAGAGGAAAAAAGACCGAGCAGTTTCCCCTTTACAAGAAAAACAAAAAGATTCAGACAATACAAACCAACAGCATAGAGGAGGAGCAGAATCAGTGAAAAAACACCATTACTGAACTTGCTGCTAAGCACCCGGCGTATCAAAGGAAAAAACGCTGTGCATGCGCACTAAAAAAGGAAATCCGAATGATGTCAGGAAATCCCCAGTGCTGCGGTAAAGAACTGCAGCTAGCTAGAGACCAGAAAAACAGAAAAAAACCATTAACAGAAGAAAGATCAAGAAGAAAGCCACCCAACCCACCCCAACAGATTGGAAAATCAAAAACAAATCAAAAACAGGTTTTTCCATTCTATATAGTCATTGAGACCAGCTGGTGCTAAAGTATTCAAAAGGAAGATCCAGCGCTGTTCAAGGCGTATCAGAGTTCTATCCCAATTGCCACCATAAATGGAAGGCAAACATTGTGTGATGACCAAACATTTAAGATCTTCAAAACAATATTGAAGAAGTTGCCAATGATTTACCAAATAATCTAATAAAACTGTGATAGTTATCCCACTCCAAATGTATATGTTAATAAGAGATAACGCTAATCAGTTGATCAGCCCGATTAATCCTTACCTTTTAACCCAATTTTTTGTCTGATCGTCTGCTGTGCGAGTAGGGATCCCTTCCCTCTCTCTCGAAGCAAACCCTCCTTTTTCCTCTTAAAAAATGAGAGAATAACCCTCTTTCAAAATTTACTGAGGCAAAGTACAAAACATTCCTCAATATCTCATCGCCATTATCAGAACTGCTTTTCCAGCAGTAAAAGGGGGCACTTATCTTAAAATCCGGACTCATCAATTTAATGTCCCCCATGAACCCGCCAGATGGGTCGATGAATCAAATCAGCAGCGTAAGCCATGCTTCTGAAAGCGTCCCAACAACTAGGGTATCCAATGTCGCTAATTACTGTCCGGCACCAAGCTCGCTTGAAAACTGCATAAGTAAACTCCAATCAGCAGTCCATATGTGTGTATCTCTTCAAAGAACATGTGTTCTCTTCAGATCCGCATACCAAGGATGTCTTGGCCAATCCGGCACGATTAATATTACCTGTCCTCTGTGAACCTCTACATGCTGCAACACCCGACCTATTAACACCCAAGGTGGAAATACATACAGGAGTTGATCTTCTGGCCAGGGCTGTATGAGTGTGTCTAAGCCCTCTGAAATCCTCTCCCGTCTTCTGCTGAAGAAGTGATTGGCCTTCGCTGACTGGAAAGTCGCCATGAGATCCATCACTGGCGCCCCCCAGCGGCGTACCACCATTTCGAACACTTGCAGATGGAGAACCCACTCCCCTGGGTCCACCTTTACTCGACTCAGAAAATCAGTCTCCACGTTTTCCACTCCTGCCACATGTGCTGCCGATAAAGCCAGTAGGTGTATCTCGGCCCACTCAAACAACTGTTCGGCCTCTGCTTCCAGCGGCACACTGCTGGTACCCCCTTGCCGGTTGATGTAGGCTACTGCGGTCACGTTGTCGGAAAACACTCAAATGTCCTTTCCTTGGAGACAAGGCTGAAACACTTGAAGAGCCAGCGTTATCGCCCATAATTCCAACCTGTTGATCGACCAGACCTTTTCCAGATTGGTCCAATGCCCTTGGGCGAATTGTCCTTGGAAATGAGCTCCCCAGCCTGATAGGCTGGCATCAGTTGTTAGAGGTATCCAACACAGTGCCAAGAGCATCCCCTTTTTCAGATTCTCTGGATGTAACCACCATGGAAGAGCCTGACGTGTCTCTGGCGGACAGGGCAGTATCCGAGACAGGCGGTCCTCCTGGTGTGACCACCGTCTGAGCAATGCTCTCTGCAACGGCCTCATATGGGCTCTTGCTCACAGAACCAACTCGAGTGTCGCCGTCATGGTATCGAGCAACTGTAGATAATGCCAGGCTGTAGGATTTCTTTTGTCCAGAAACCTGAGGACTAGCTTTCTCAATCCTTGTGCCCGCTGCTGTGGCAGAAACACCCTTCCAACGCTTGTATCGAAGCGAGCACCCAGGTATTCCAGGTTCTGCGATGGTTCCAATCTGCTTTTTGCCATATTGAATACCCATCCGAGACTCTGTAAGAATGCCATCACTCTGGCTGTAGCTGACTCGCTCTCAGCTCTGGACGTCGCCCGGATCAACCAATCGTCCAGACAGAGGTGCACCAGCATTTCGTAACTATGCCGCTACTACCACCATCACCTTGGTGAAGGTCCATGGAGCTGTAGCTAGCCCAAACGGTAACGCCCAGAATTGAAAATGTTCTATCGGAACCGCAAATCTTAGAAATTTCTGATGTTCACAACGAATCAGAATGTGCAGATAAGCCTCCGACAAATCCAGGGACGTAAGAAACTCTCCTTTTCTTACGGCCACGATGACCGACCTTAAGGTCTCCATACAAAAATGCGACACTCTGAGACAGCGATTTACACTTGAGATCCAAAATTGGCCGGTAGGTTCCTTCCTTTTTTGACACTATGAAGTATATGGAGTACCGACCGCATCCGCATTGGTCCGGGGATACCGGTATCACTGCTTTGAGGGACAACAGCTTTTCTAAGGTCTCCCGCACTGCTTCACACTTGGAGCGCGCTTTGCACGGAGATTGCACATGAGAATCGGTCACCAGCCATTGAAACTCCAACGCATATCCTTCTCGGATAAACTCCAGTACCCACTGATCTGACGTGATTTTGACCCAGGCAGGAAAATACTCTCGTAGGCGACCTCCCACAGGTACCTGCCCCACCTGGGTCCTCCTGGCTTCATTGTGACTTTCTAAGAGTCGAGGACGAGAAGGCAGCAAAACCTCTGCCTGCTCCTCGAAACCCCTGACTCCTATAGTGGAAACGCCTTCTTTGAACTTGACCGAACCTCGGTGATCGAAAGCGACGGAACTCCCTCTGTTGTCCTTTGGTTGTCGGAGCCGTCTGCCCCTGCTTTTGTTTGTCCTCCGGCAGCCATCCTCCCTTGGACTCTTCTAAATTTTTCACCAGTTTATCTAAATCTTCACCAAAAAGTAGCTTTCCCATGAAAGGAAACTTGCCTAGCCTTGCCTTGGAGGATCCATCTGCCACCCAATTGCGCAACCAAAGATATCGTCTTGCCACTATTAGCGATGCCATACTCTTTGATAAACCTCGAATAAGGTCATTATGAATATCAGCTAGATAAGCAGCCCCTGACTCTATTCTAGCCGCTTCTCTGGTCGTCTCTTCCATCTGTTCTCCCTGAATCCGTTGAGACCAGCGAAGACAGGCTCTCGCTACCCAAGCTCCACAAATAGATGCTTGGATGGACAACGCATTTACATCAAACACCTGTTTCAACAAGGTGTCCAACTTTCTGTCCTGGGCATCCTTGAGTGCGGCGCTACCCTCTACCGGAATGGTAGTCTTCTTGGCAACCGCAGAGACAGCTGCATCCACCTTGGGAGACTTAAACAATTCTCGATCCTGTTCTACTAGTGGATACAGACGGGCCATAATTCTGGACTCTTTAAGACCTGCCTCAGGCATGTCCCATTCACCTTGAATCATTTCTCTAATCACTCTGTGTACCAGAAAAGCTCTCTGAATCTTTCTAAAGGCCTGCAACAACGGGTCCTCCAATGTGGGATCCTCCGCCGGTCCCACCACCGGCATATTAAGCGCCTTGAGAGTCTCTGATATGAGCGCCGGTAACTCGTCTCTTCTGAACACGCGGACCACCCTAGCTTGGTCCTCCTGTTCCGTGAGTTCTCCTTCTTCCAACTCATTGACCAACTCCAAGTCCTGATCTGCTTCCTCTTGAGTGGAGACCCTCAGAGGCCACCGACTGCTCCGGTTGATCCTTTTCGCTTCTGGGCTTCTTTGCAGGGACCCTCGTAGCCCCCGAGCTCAGAGGGATCCCCGGTCTCTTCTCCCCCAGCTCCACCTCTATGGAACTGGCTGCAAACTTTCTCTGAGCACCTCCGAAAGCCTGCTGAATAAGAGCCATGAAATCCGGAGAAAAGATTGCCACCAATCCTCCACCCCCGCCCCAGGCGCCTGAGAGGAGGGAAGATCTGGAGTGGAAGAAGTCCCCGCCACCGGCTCCAGAGGTGGTAAAGCGGGAGACAGCAGCTCCGGCAGGGGCAAAGGCACCCCTTTATGCCCCTCTACTCCGACTTCTAGGGCTTTCTCCATAGAGGCTGCTTCCTGGACGCAGCCTCTAGACACCCGTCTCTGACACCACTCCCCTTCTAGTACCACAGACTAAGCACTGTGGCCTAGAAGGCATCCTGTCCGAGCGGTTACCTTGAATGACTTTGCAGGTTCCCAAGGTATATTGAATGTTGTTGTTGTTAAGTGCCGTCGAGTCGGAGTCGACTCATGGCGACCCTCTGGATAGCTATCCTAAATTGTGTTCGGTCTTCAGTCAGGCAGCTCATTGTTGACAGGCTGGTACCCGTAGCTGCTCTTATTGTATCGATCCATCTCATTGCTGGCCTTCCTCTTTTGCGTTGACCTTCTATCTTGCCAAGCATGATGTCTTTCTCTAATGATCTCTCTCTTCGCATGATGTGTCCAAAGTATGAAAGTCGAAGTCTTGTCATCTGAGCTTCTAAGGAAAGCTTAGGTTTGATCTCCTCTAGTACCGACTGGTTTGTTCTTCGGGCAGTCCATGGTATACACAGTATTCGCCGCCAGCACCATAATTCAAAGGCATCAATTTTCTTCCTGTCTATCTTTTTCACTGTCCAGCTTTCACATCCATATGATGTTATTGAAAATACCATGGCTTGAACAAATCAAATCTTTGTATAGAGAGAGACATCTCTGCTCTTGAGAATCTTATCTAGGTCTTTCATAGCCATTCTGCCAAGAGCAATGCGTCGTTTGATTTCTTGACTGCTTGTTGCTTCTTTATTGAAAGTTGATCCAAGTAGGTTAAAGTTGTTCACGATTTCAATTTCTTCTCCTTCAACAATGAACCTGTTGATTATGCCAGTTGTCATGATCTTTGTTCAACAATGAACCTGTTGATTATGCCAGTTGTCATGATCTTTGTCTTCTTTACATTAAGGTGCAGGCCCATTTTGAGACTATGTTCTTTGATTATGAGAAGCAAATGTTTCAGATCATCTTCACTTTCCGCCAGTAATGTGGTATCATCAGCATAGCGAAGGTTGTTGATGAGTCTTCCACCAATCTTCACACCTCTGTTGTCTTCATACAATCCTGCTTCTCTGATGATTTGTTCTGCATATAAATTAAACAGATAGGGGGAAAGTATGCAGCCTTGTCTTACACCTTTGCTTATTTTAAACCATTCTGTTTCTCCTTGTTCCATTTGAACTGTTGCTTCTTGATCAATGTACAGATTGTACATGAGTACGATCAGGTGTTCTGGTATACCCATGCTTCTTAAAGTGGCCCAGAGTTTCTCATGGTTTACACAGTCAAAAGCTTTGCTATAGTTGATAAAGCACAAATAGATATCCTTTTGGTATTCTTTAGTCTTTTCAAGGATCCATCTCACATCCGCAATGATGTCTCTAGTTCCTCGCCCTTTCCTGAATCCTGCTTGCACTTCAGGTAGTTCTTGTTCCAGGTATGGTTGTACTCTCTTTTGAATAATCTTTAGTAGAATCTTGCTAGCATGTGGGATCAGAGCAATTGTGCGATAATTTCCACAATCAGTTGGATCACCTTTCTTTAGTATTGGTATAAACACAGATCTTTTCCAGTCAGTTGGCCATGATGTTGTCTTCCATATTTCTTGGCAGAGCCTTGTAAGTACGGTAACAGCTGCATCAAATTGTTGTAATACTTCTATGGGAATGCTATCAATGCCTGGTGCTTTGTTCTTTGATAAGGCTTTCAATGCTGCTTCAACTTCTTCTTTCATCACCAATGGTTCCCGATCATAAGGTACAGGTTGAAACGGTTGTTGGTCCACTTGATCTTTATCATATAAAAACTCTGTATATTCCTTCCATCTTTTCTTGATCTTCTCAGCATCATTCAACATAGAACCTTGAGCATCTTGTAACATTCCAATTCAAGGCTGGAACTTTTTCTTTAACTCTCGTAGCTTTAGGAAAGTCGATCTTGTTCTTCCTCTAATAGTTTCTGCTTCTATTTCCTTGCATGCGTCATTGTAGTACTTTTCCTTGTCCTGTCTTGCTGCACGTTGGAAATCTCTGTTGAGTTCTGTGATTGTCTTTCTTTTTCCTCTGGCTTTAGCTTCTCTGCATTTCTGGGCAATTTTCAGAGTTTCTTCCGTCATCCATTTTGGCCGTTTTTTCTTTTTCACCTTTTGTAGAGACTTCTCGCTTTCTTCCAACACAACCTTCTTGATGTCATTCCATAACTCTTCTGGAGCTCTGTCATTTGTATCTAAAGCAGCAAATCGATTTTGCAGGCAGTCTTTAAATTCCAGTGGTATATTCTCAAGGTCATACTTTGCTGCATTCATGAGTGGTTTGCATACTAGTAGTTGATGATCTGTACCACAGTCAGCTCCAGGTTTTGTCTTTGTTGATGTTATAGAGCTTTTCCATCATTGACTTCCACAGATGTAGTCAATTTTATTTTTATACAATCCATTGGGTGAAGTCCATGTGTACAGTTGCCGCTTGTGTTGCTGGAAGGTGTTTGAGATGAACAGATCGTTGGTCTTGCAGAATTCTATCAGTCTTTCTCCAGCTTCATTTCTGTTGCCAAGTCCATATTTTCCAACTACTTTGCCTTCTTCTTTGTTGCCAACTTTTGCGTTCCAGTCACCCATGACTATTGTCGCCGCGCCTCCCGCCCGGGCAGATAGCCAGTAAGCAGGAGGGCGTCGCCTTATTGCCCTCTTTGAATAGTGTCCACAAATATGGCTGCCAGCTAGGATTGCTGGGAAATGTAGTTCAGCTATTCCTCGGAGCAAATAGTGTGACCACACAGTAGTAGGGCAAAAACAGAGAATATTTTTATTTTTGGGATTTCCCCCTCGCATCAAATTCAATAGCACTGAACATAAATTGGATACATCTCCAAAACAAAGAATAATAAAGTCCACCAGGTTTGTATTCACAGAGTTGGGCACTTTTAACAGCAGTTAACTTTGGTACTAAGAACTGGCTTACAAAGCTCAGGCTGTTAACTTTTTCAAGGTAACTTAACTTTCCTATGAAGACTTTTTTTTCACATCTTCTCATACAAGGAGGCTCACAGCTTCTAAAACACCCAGCAAGTTTTACTTCTCTGCAGAGCATTGTGGGAACAAACACTTTGGCTTAAAACGTCTGGTGAGTTTTTCTTGCTGTGTCTTTCAGCTTCGTACAAATAAGCTTGGCACTACTTTAAACACTCATTCTCTTACATGTGCTTAGGCTCAGCACATCTCAAACTCATTAGGCCCTGCAATATGAGCACTGCATCTCCTCAGACTCACTTTCATACGGTTCATTGCAGCCTTCTATCTCCATCTCTTCAATGGATTCATTGCAACTGTTTTCAGGTGGAACAGGGTCATAGAGCTTATTATTCTGATTCTGTAACAACTCATTCAGCTTTGATAACAAAAGTTTCTTTTGCTCTATCTCAGCAGAGTTTAAACATGAAGTTTCTTTCTCTCTAATAAACTTCTCCACTTCTGAGTCACAGCAGCTGTTAGCAAACTTCCTATCTCTCATAAGAGCTTGCTTTGAGACATTTTGACTACGACAGCTTCTAGCACTTTTCTTTAGTTCTCTGACTATCTCTTCAGAGGGAGTTTGGCTAGGGAACACAGAAAAGCTATTTTCTCTACCTCTGTAGCTTAGCTGGCTAGCTGAGTTGCTTCCCCCACTGGGAACTGACTCTTCCAGCTTTCTTTCACGCAGGGACTTTGAAACACGCACTTGCCTTGACTCTGGGCTTCTCAGCTGTTCCAATCCTTCCTGCTCTGTGCCATGCAGCTTTCTCCCTTCATTCAACTGCCTCTCTCCTGGCAGTTTCCCATTTAGCTGTGTCTGCCTCTGATCTGTTCCTCCCAGATCCAACTGCTCGTCTCTGCTCCTTGTTCCAGCTGCTCTGGTTCTTGTTCCTGCTCTTCTTGATCCTGACTGCTCAAACACTGCAGTTTTAAACTGATCCTTCTTAAGGACCACACCCTTCTCCCAGCCCACGTGGGAGCTGTTAGGACTCAACCTAGCTCTGACGTGCTGAAGTGGGCGGGGCTTGGTACTGGCTGCACTCTGACTCAGAGGTTTGTGGTTGCTAGGGAAACCCTGTTTACTAGTATTTTTAAAGGGACAGGATTCACTTTCTTGCCACTCCATCTCCCCTGAACAGCCTTCGTCATCACACTATCAGGATATCCTGTTTGCATGTTCTGTCAATTTCAGCTTGTACTTGTTCATAGAACTCTTCAATTTCATTCTCTTCTGCAGCTGTTGTTGGGGCATATACTTGAATTATAGTTGTGTTGATAGGCATTCCTCATAGAAGAATAGAGATTAAGCATTCGCTGACTGCATTGTATTTCATTACAGTTCTTGCAAGTTTCTTCTTTATTATAAATGCAACACCATTTCTTCTTTGTCTTTCATTTCCAGCATAGTAGACCATGTGATCATCTGATGCAAAGTGCCCGATGCCAGTCCATTTCAGTTCGCTGACACCCAACAGATCAAGTTGTACACGTTCCATTTCATTCTTGACCACCTCCAACTTCCCTTGGTTCATGCTTCTTACGTTCCATGTTCCAATGTGTAAGACATCTTTACAGCTCCTGACTCTCATTTCAGTGCAGCTACATCAGCAGTCAGACGTCCCAAGGGCTTTGATCCAACGACATCGTAAATGCTGGCTTTACTCTGAAAAGTCTTCAGCTCTTCCCCAGTAGCTAGTTGAGTGCCTTCCGACCTGGGGGTCTCATCTTTTGTTTTGTTGTAACTATCCATTGGGTTTTCATGGCAAGATACAGAAGTAGATTGCCAGGCCTTTCTTCTGCACAGTGTAAGTTTGGTGTTGTTGCCGTTGTCACAGAAATGTGATCCTCCGCCGTCAACACTATCCCATTCTGCTGCTGCCCAGATGGGTGGTTTGTCTTGGTCTGGCACCTCAGCTGAGACCTGTCCATCTTGGGAGACCCTGCCAGTAGTTAAACTACTGATAGTTTAGCTCTCAGAATCACTGATGCACACAAGCCCTCACAGCACGACAAGCTGCAAACCAAGTGGGGGTTTATTGAATACCTGCCACCAATAGCAGTTCCTGACTGAATCTGCTTGGTCTCTGTCAAGGGAATTTTTTTTTTTTAAAACACTGCAAAGTCTTCCCTAAGTTACTTCAAGCCCAATTATGTGGACAAAATTTCAAAACGAAGCTCTCCAGTCTAACTATGAGCTTCTGAATACACCTAGCAACCAACGGAGTTTCCTGACACGTGGCCTGGCCTGCTCCGTTCTACACACTTGGCTCCCACTGCTAATTCTCCAGCGTTTCGCCCAATCCTGGACCCCCTTACATTCCGGGCTGTAATCAGATGTTTTCTTGTGCCTTGTCCTCCTCTCCCAGCGCTCAGTCGAAATTGCGACTTCAGCATCGGGGAAGAGATAGAAACCAGACGAGTAGCTACAGCAATCTGCTGGACACCCTTTCGTTGGCTTCTTAGTGCAAAATGGCAGACACCTCCTGCAAGTGCTGCTGTGCATACGCTGCCGGCTCCTCACCCCTCAGAAGCCTGCTTTCCTGTTCAGACTAAAATTAAAATTACTGAAGAACAAGTTGGGGGGGGGGGGGGAGGAAGCACCTCAGCACAGCTCTTTTTTTTAAAGGTGTAAACACCACTCTTTCCAAATCTCTTAAACACTCAGTTCCACTAACTTAACTTCTATCACTCTCCTTAATTGTTCCTCATGTGAGACCCTAACCTCTGGGCTCACCAACCCTCCAGCTGCTTGGAGACTGAGATAACTGGAGTGAGGAGGTGGTCACTGTGCCTTTATACCGGTGTCATCAAAAGGATGACGTTTCTCAGTCTCCAAGCTGCTGGAGGAGGAGCAAAACCCAGAGGTTCGGGGCTGGACTGGTGGAACGATAAGGAACAACTATATCACCCCCGTACTATTATATGAAGTGGTATGGTACAGTCGATATGTCTGATGATTATATTGAAAAGACTAACAAGTTACCAAACTACTATGGCCAGAAGCTAATGGATGCTGCTGTGCTGAATCGATACAGGCAGGCATAGAATGTCTCTCAAATTATGATTCATGGTATACAGTGATCTGATGCAAAGCCAGGAATATGCCAGGAATAAGACGAATAATATTAGAATGGCAATATATGATCCTAGAGAGCTTGTAGCTTTGTGGATGAAAACGCGAGACATAATGCACTAAACTAGTATCTGAAGACACTGTATATTCTCTAGGAGTAAGTAACCATGTACGATCATTATACTGAGCTCGAGTACGAGCCTGTCGGATCAGATGAAGAGGATATCCACGAGCAAGAAAAGCATCTTCAAGAAAATGTGAATGTAATTTATACTCAGATGTCGTGGAACAATTCCGGCGGTAACAGAGGAATTGAGCCAATGGTAAGCTTTATTTATTTATTTTTATTTATTTACAGTTTCTTTTATACCGCGCTATTTGACATCAGTGCGGTTTACAATGAACAGAAACTACACGTCACAAAAATTGATCAGTGCTTACAATGAACAGGACAATGAACTGGGTATACATTAAACAGGTTTCATAAACAGAGAACATAATAAAACTATGTACAAAAAGCAACTATGTACAAAGCAGCTAAATGCAGCTAATGTTTCTTAATGAGAGGAGAAGCAAGGTGAGATTGCAGCTCTGCGCGTTAAGACTATGGAGTGCATGAGTTTAATGTGTTGGCCTGGGGTGTAGAGGTATGAGAAGGTGTCTGAAACATTGTAGTGCTGCAGGAACAGGTGATGCTTCAGTGCCTTCCTGAATTGGGAGAGGTCACTGATGGTTCTGATGCCTGTTGGTAGGGCATTCCAACATGATGGTGCAAAGTAAGAGAAGGCTCTGGATCTGGTGACTTGAGAGCACTTCGTGATTGCCTTGGGTAGTACAAGGGAGTTGGAGGCAGTTGATCTCCTTGCTCGATTAGGGGGTGTAATTGAAATCAGGTCGGTGATAGAAGATGCAGAGTTGTTATTGATTGCTTTGTGAGTCATAGTGAGGATCTTAAAAGAGATCCTGGACTGCATAGGGAGCCAATGTAGCTGTTTCAGTATAGGAGTGATGTGGGTTCTCTTGGAGGCTCCATAAAGGATTCTTGCAGCTGAGTTCATGGCCAATTGTAAGGGGTTGATCGTGCTCATTGGTAGGCCATGTAGGATAGCATTGGTGTAGTCCAGGTGGGGCATTATTAAGGCCTGAAAGACTGATCGAAAGTCATCTGGTTCTAGCAGTTGACGAAGGGTCCGGATTTTATGATAGACGGATTTCGCTACGTTGCTGATATGAGCCTTCATATTGAGATGTTGGTCGAGCGTAACCCCTAGGTATCTAACTGTAGTCTTGCAGAGAAGCTCGGCGTCACGCACCTTGATGGACCCTGGTGAGGTGAATGCAGGGTTTCTGGTCACGAAGAGGACTTCTGTCTTTTTAAAATTTATCTTAAGCATTTGTGATTTTAACCAGTCTGTGACCGCGTCAAAGCACTTGATTAGTGGGGAGAGGTCAAGGAGTTCTGTTGAGAATGGCATATACATAAGGACATCATCAGCATAGACTAGGCAGTTGATGTTAAAAGAGTGGATGAGGTCACAGATAGGCTGCATATAAACGTTGAAAAGCAAGGCGGAGAGGGAGGAACCTTGTGGCACACCTTTGGTTTGCTGGAAGGGGTCAGAGGTTGAAGATCCAGAACGAACATGTTGCCAACGGTCTCTGAGGTATGAAGAACACCAAGAGAGGGCTGATCCATGAACTCCCTTCTCTCTAAGACGTGCTAGGAGAACATCATGATCAACAGTATCAAACGCCGCGGCAATGTCCATGAAGATTAAAGCAAAACCTTGTCTGATGTTGTTTAGGCCTATGGTTAGAGTGTTGAACAGGGAAGTCAGTAGGGTTTCCACACCGTGTGATTCACGAAATCCATGCTGACATGGGTGCAAGGGTGCATTGGCGTCAAGATAATCTTGTAGTTGCCGTTGAGTAATCTTTTCGATGATTTTCGAAAGGAGAGGAATGCTGGAGATGGGTCTATAGGATTCCATCAAGGAGGGGTCCAACCTGCTGTTTTTTAGGAGAGGTCTGATGGAGGTCTGCTTCAGAGTGTGAGGGAATGTCCCTGTAGAGAACGATACATCTATCATTTTAGCTAGAAATGGGCTGAGATCAGCCCGAAGTGACTTTATCCAGGAAGCTGGACAAGGGTCGGAAGGTGATGTTGTGGGGTTTATTTTTAAGATGGTGTCTTGAATGACTCTGTCATTTGGGGTGGTGAAGGATGAAAGAGTGTGTTGAGTCCCACATGAGAGTTGGCTAGGTGAGGGTGGAGGGACAGTGTAGGGAGTGTTGGCTGAAGTGGGGGGGATAGAGGTTGGATCAGGCTGATTACTTTTGCTTCGTAAGTAGTTGGCATATTCCTGAGGATCTAGGTGGGGTGGAGCACCCTGAGAAGGTTCCTTTGCTAAGGTTTTCACAATGTGGAAGAGCTCGTGAGGTTTGTTGAGGGAGCGCTGTAGTCTGCCTGCGTAATATTTTTTCATACTGGAAGATACGGATGAGCGATGTCTTGCTAATTGTGTTTTGAATGCATCGTGATTTTCGTTTGATCTTGATCGTCGCCATCGTCTTTCTAGTTGTCTGAGGAGGAGGAGATTTTCTTAGCTCTGGGGAGTACCATGGTGCATTCTTTTTCTTATGGGGTGCTTTGATTGAGGTAGTAGAGTGGATCACAGCATCTAGGCAGGAGTTCCAAGAGTCGACCATGTCATCAAGGCTTTTTTCAGGAGGGCAAAGTAGGTTCTGGGTCTTCTTTAGGATGTCTTCTCTGTTAAAAGGGTGAAAGCGTCTAAAGTGTTCTGGGGAGGGTGCATCTGCTGTTAATGTCTTGGAAGATCTAGAGAGAATAGGCATCTTTTAAGCGATGAGAATGAGCACTTGAAAAATGAAGAAAAGCCATATGGTGGGTAGGTTTACAATAAACTGTGGAAAGCAATCACCTTGACGTATTAAGGAAACATCCAGAAAAGAAATAGATGTCGCACAGTAATCCAGCAAAAAATTGATGTTAACATCACATTCATTAAGCCAAATAGCAGCTGTTCCACAGAACAAGTCCAAAATAAGAAAACATCATCAATGTATCGAACCCATAAACGAATATGGGTACGAGAAGGCATATCCTCCAGCCACCATCTCTCAAAATTAGCCATATATAGATTGGCAATTGAGGGAGCCATTGTGGCTCCTATGGACACTCCTCTCATTTGTTGAAAGAACCCCCCATTGAAACAAAATAAATATTTGTTATAGCTAATGTCATAAGTTGAATAATAAATGCAATTTTGGAAGCACTAAGATCCTGGCGTGCGATGAGATTGTCATGTACCACTTCAATGGCAGCAGTTTGAGGAATACTAATATAATGAAGATATGTCTATCGTGACCATAAGTAACTCAGCAGGTAAATCCTTATCATGACCATTTGCTAAAATCTGAAGAAAATGCATGGTATCACGTAAATAGGAAGGAATTTTAAACACAATCGGACTCAAAAAAGAATCAACATAAATTGATAGAGGTTCAAGAAGCAAACCTCTTAAAAGGGACAATGGTCTACCAGGAGGGTTAGCCAAATCCTTATGAATTTTTGAAAGAATATAAAAATGAGGAGTACAAGGATGTTCAATGCAGAGAAACGAAGCCTCCTTCTTATCAACCAGATGTTGTGCCAGGGCTTGAATGACAATCTCTTTAATAGTTGCTTGAAGACAGAACGTAGGATCCCTAGACAGTGGAACGTATGTTGTTTGGGCAGCCAGTTGATGACATACTTCATCAACATACTTAGAAGCAACCATCACGACAACAGCTCCACTTTTATCAGCTCAATGAATTATAATATCACAAAGCTTACGCAGCTCCGATAAAGCTTTTCGTTCAGGTCGAGACAAACTATGAAAGACTCTGCCATGGAAAATCTGTTCCAGTCTATAATGTCCACCAGAACAAGCTCCCAAAACACTTGTAAAGAAGGATGAAGTGGACCTGGTGTTCGCTTCATCCTACTGGAAGACCAGTGTTCAACAGGTGAAGCAGATAGTCAAAAAGCTGCTCTCTAGGACAGATGAAAGGATTGAGGTGCCACTCCCAGCACCAATGGGAGAAGCTGTTCCATTTGAGAACATCCAATTTCTTGGAAGATTCTCTTCATGATGTGAGGAGGATCTCGCACACCTCCCGAAACACTGGGCGAGATGAGGTTAAAAGCCCTCTAATCATCCACTCTGTTCAGGTTGGGATACATCAGGTGACCATTGTGCTGGGTGAGATTTCCCCTCATGTCAAGCATGAGGGGAAACCACAGCTGTTTGGATCAGCATGGGGCTAGCAGGAGCACAGAGGTCTGGTTGTTTTGGATCTTTTGCAGTACTTTGGAAATCAGTGGAAACCGTATGAAAGCATAAAAGAAGCCCCTGCTTCAGAACAGGTGTGAGATGGGGTATATTTCCCATCACTAGGTTTAAAGAAAAACAAAAAAGAGAAGAGAAGGCTGCCCTGGATCCAGGCCAGGTTTCAGCTGTTGCTGCTAGACCTAGGGAAGAGGCTAGGCTGGTTTCTCGGGTAACCAATGAGGACATGGACAGAAGAGGTGTAGTCACAACAGAGTATAAAAGCCTGGAAGCAGAGCAGCTCAGACTCTTGGAGAGACTCCACCGGTGAGGAGCTGCTGGAACCTCTGATGGTTTGAGGAGTGACTGGGACCTATGCTTGCCTAAACACTGCTGGATGAAATAACCTCTATTGGTATTTCAGGATTCTGATAGAACTTTGACTGTGAAAGTTGCAGAGAAAGGTGGTCTTGGAAAAATGCCTGGGGAAAACCCTTTACCTTGGGCCACAGAGGACTTTGTGGTAACTTGATACTGAAGCTTAAAATAGGTTTGATTTCTCTTTCTTGGCATGGGTGGTAGTGGCAC
This sequence comes from Ichthyophis bannanicus, assembly GCA_033557465.1. Taxonomy (NCBI): domain Eukaryota; kingdom Metazoa; phylum Chordata; class Amphibia; order Gymnophiona; family Ichthyophiidae; genus Ichthyophis; species Ichthyophis bannanicus. The sequence continues at coordinate 919,014,740 of CM066034.1, forward strand.
CAGCTCAGAGGCCAGTCAGAAAACCCTCTGACCGGGAGAAAGCCATGAGGGAGGTATCAGGAAGGCCACATTGTGAGCTGTAAAGCGAACTGTTTTTGGAAAGGAATTGTTTAATGTTCCACTAGTTAGAAATTGACTGGAAGTGCCAAGTGGGAAAACTGCTACGGCATTTGTGGACCTTTCAAAATATATGAACTTGGACTACCAAGGTGGGTCAACTGTCCTTATATTGCCAAGACTCGCCTGATTCTCGTGGATATGTGTATGTATCCCTTGGACCCTTTTATTTTTGAGGTGGAGTTTAAAAACCTTGGAGATTACACCTGGCTGGAGGATGGACTACAGGGCCCCATGGATCTACTGTGGAAGCAGGCCACGACGTAACAGAACAAATACATTATGGTGAAAATGATTCAGGGCTGGCTGCATCAAGCAAATGCTGGGCATTAATCAATCTCTGGTTGACCCTATATATGAAACAGACTGAGGACTACTTTCCTGTCTTGTGACCTTCCATGAGGGTCCAGCTGTAGACTGAGGGAATCTGCTATCTAATTGAGTTCAAAAAGAAAGTCACTCCACTAAATTAACAAAACCTCATATCAGGTATATTTACACAAGATCTTAAAACAAGATTTTAAAAGCAGGAAGGAAGAAACAAAAGCCTCAGAACACAAGGTAATAAATCCAGCTTCAAGCCAAAAAGCCAACCTTCCACACATCACAGGCTCTCTATACCTCCTTCCAACCTTTAAAAACTTTCCTCAATAACAACATCCATTTTCTAACATTCAGTGCACAAAAGGAACAAGGCTATTAATGCTGTTGGGAAAACACACCCCACATACAAATTAAGCAATGCTAGTGGGGAAACACACCCCACACACTACAAATGAGCACTGCTATTAAGGAAGCACATCCCCCACATACATGAACATGAGATTGTTTTTCTGGATGTTCAGGTAGTGAAGTTGGGTACGGGTTGGGGTACTACGGTTTATAGGAAGACCACAGACCGCAATACATTTCTCCATTTTTCTAGTGCTCATCCACACAGATTGCTTGAAGGTTTGCCTTTTTCCCAATTCATTAGATTCCGTCATAACTGCTCTATGACGGGGGATTATGTTTCTCACTCTCGGTCCTTGAGGAAGGATTTTTTATCCCGGAGATATCCTAAAGCTGTTATTGATAAGGCTTACAAAAGGGCACGGTTTAATCTTTCTAGCCAGGATAGTGAATTTATTTATTTTGTGACTCAGTTTTCTCCTTTTAGTTATCATTTGCAAAGGATTGTACAGAAACACTTTGGAGTGACTCAGGTGGTTCCTGGTCTTCAAGGCAAGAAACCCCGTTGTGTTTGGACTCGGAATCGGAATTTGAAAGAAATTTTGAGTCCGGCTCATTTGCATACTGGTGCTCAGCTTCCGGTCAGGTCCAGTGGTCATGGAGTTTGTGGCAATTGTGTTATATGTGCGGTCAGTGAGAGCGTGGGTTCTTTTGTGTACAATGGTACACAATATGCGATTCGTTGCAGTACTACTTGTACTTCCAGTTGTGTGGTGTACCTCCTCCGGTGCCCATGTGGGTTAGATTATGTGGGTAAAACAGCACGATCCTTCAAGTTACGTTTTCAAGAGCACAAGAGTAGGTTAAAATGTCGGCGACGGGAAGCCCCGATTGTGCAGCATTGTCTGGAGTTGGGTCACACTTTCTCTGAGCTACGGGGCTTCTGTATTGATCAAGTTCTCATGGGCAGAGTTAATAAGAGTAAGGAGTGCCTTCTTTATTGTGAACAACGGTGGATTCACCAGTTGGGGACAGTTTCTCCAGGGGGCCTGAATGTTCAGGTTGACTGGAGTGTGTGTCTTTGAGAGTAAGGGATGTTTTTTTTTTGAGCATTATGCCTTTTGGGTTGTGGAGAATTGGCTGTTGTATGATGGGTGTGCTTCTTTAATAGCAGTGCTCATTTGTAGTATGTGGGGTGTGTTTCCCCACTAGCATCGCTCAATTTGTATGTGGGGGATGTGCTTCCTTAAAAGCATTGCTCATTTTGTAGTGTGGTCTCTGAGGCTTGTTTTGATGTGAGGGGAGTTTTCTCCTTTTTTTCTGCAGGGGTGGTCACCTTGCAGTGGAGGAGGCTTCCCATGGTGACGTCATTGTTTTCTTTCCTTTTTAATCGCACATGCCAAGCACTTGGCGAGGACCCTGGGCACTGATGAAAGTCCAAATGAGAGGACTTTGTATTGAAAATGTTGATCTAAAAAGACGAAGCGCAGAAACTGCTAGTGTTGAGAGTGGATGGAGATATGTAGACATCTTTGAAGTCCAGGGAGGCAAAACAGTCGTTTTGCTGGAGGGGAACAGGATGATCACGACCAGGGTATTCATCTTGAATTTTTGTTGCTTGATGTAGAATTTGAGACTTTGAAGGCTGAGGATGGGTTGGATACATCATAATTTTGGGGGGATGAGGAAAAACTGAGTAAAACCCATGACCCTTCTCCTGTGTCAGCACTGGTTCCACTGCTAATAGGGAGTGTCACTCAGCTTGTAAAGTGGAACATGCTACTCTATTAGGCATGAGCTCGATGTGGAGGGGTTGGAGGAAGAGAAGAGGCAAACTGAAAACAATAACCTGGTCTATTATTATTGAGAAGATCCAGTGGTCAGTGATGATGGACTGACTCACTGAAGAATCGTATTCTTCTTCTCAATGACAAGAAGTCAAAAAGAAGGGCTTGGTGTTAGGATAGGTGCTGTTATTGCCGATTGCTGCTTCCTCTTACGAGAGAGATGATGCTGTTGATATGGCTGGGATAGTTGTCAAACTATGGAGGGTCTGGGATAGGGCCGATACAGATGCCATGGATAGAAATGCTGAAAAGATTGCCATGGGCACTGCCACTTGAAGAAGGGTTATTGATTTCTTTAGTACTGAGGAGGCTTTTCCAGCAATGGAATGGAAAGCTCATGTGCAGCAGAGTTCTTTTGTTTATGTGACTGTCTCCTGGTACTTTTTGCCAAAGAGGGAATTTTCTGAACAGGGGGCATCTGCAAGATGATCATGAAGACCCTCCGTTAGTCTTGAGGCATAGAGCCAAGCTGTTCTCCTGGTGCCAATGGCACTGTTGCGGCTCCGGAGGTGGTGTCATGCATGTCATAGGTAGCTTTAAGAAGATAAGCATACTCTTGAATGACCAGGTGGACCTGCTCAAGGACATCTGGAGGCAGTTTTAGCAACTTGGCTTGATCCATCAGCAAATGCTAGTAGTTGAGCATTTGGAGTTAATGTGCTAGTATTTTTAGCATAACATAGAGCTCTGGTGCATCTTCTTTCCCACTACATCCAGGTCTTGTGATTGCGTCCAGACAGAGTGTGGCTGGACAATTTCAAGGGCCTCTATTTTTTGAGAGCAGCCTCAGAAACCACAGTTTGGAAGGGCAATTGCACCTTTAGGTGAACCTGCCCCACCCCCCCTTCTGAGCTTGACAGAGGCATTTGTCACACCGCTTTGGAGGTCTTGGAGGACCTCATGTAATAGCAGAACCAGGAATTCTCTGGGAACTCTGAGGGACTTTAGTAGTGACTGGAAGTCCTCTTTAACAAATTGGGGTCTCTGAGGTGGCAAGAGCAAGAGCTTTGGATAACTTCAGCAGAAACTTGAGACAGCAGAAACTTCAGCAGAAACTTCTCCGAGTTTTTGCTGTGGTTGGACATCGGTACAGATGGTCTCTGAGAAAGTGTAGTTACTCACCTGTAACAGGTGTTCTCTGGAAACAGCAGAAATCAGTCCTAACATATGGGTGACGTTGGTGCCAACGGAGCCCATGTGGAGCATTTCCCCAGCTTTCAAAGAAAGCCTTTGGGAATGCTATCACACATGTGTGGTCCCCTTCTCGCCCAAGGATGCCATCTTATTCAGCCAGATGACATAGCTTAAAGCGAAAGGATAAAAACAGATAGAGGAGGCAACTCTCAGAAGAGGAGGGAGGGTTGTGAGGAGTGATTTCTGCTGTTCCCAGAGAACACCTGTTACAGGTGAGTAACTACGCTTTCTCCAGGAACAAGCAGGAAGTCAGTCCTCACATATGGGACTCCCTAGCTCCAGGCTGCCGGAACCTGAACCATGACAGCACCAACAGCGACCACCAGGGAAGCCTGCATGTTGCAGAAGACAAGTCCCTATCCAGAGATTCCGCAAAGCCCAACTTACCCTTGTCGCTGTTAGTCTAGGAGCCTGACCATCGATGGACAGGAGTTGCTTATACACAGAGTATGCTACGGATTACCGCCTGGCTGAAGGCACTGTCCCTGCAGGACTCACTCTCTAGGCAGTAATGTGCTGCAAAGGTATCTACTGAAGACCATGTGGCGGCCTTGCAGATTTCCGTCACTGGTATCGAGCGCAGGTTGGCCACCAACGTGACCATGGTCCTGACACGATAAGCAGTGATCTGGTACTCCAGGGAAAGGCCAGTCTACTCATAAGCGAAGGCGATGCATTCCGTCACCCAAGAGGACAGAGTCGTTTTGGTAACCGGCAGCCCCAATTTACTGAGGTCGAACGAGACAAAGAGTTGGGGCGCTTTTCGATGGTCCCTGGTCTTATGAAGATAGGTCAGGGCCCTCTTGCAATCAAAGGTATGCAAGACTGACTCTACATTGCCGGTGTGAGGCCGTGGAAAGAAGTTAGGGAGAACCACCTCCTGGTTGAGGTGAAAAGCAGACACCACCTTCGGATGGAACTTGGAATGCATACACAGCACCACTCTGTTCATGTAGAACCGGGTGTAGGGAGGATCCGCTACCAGGCCCTACAGCTCGCTCATCCTGCAGGCAGAGGTCACGGCCATCAAGAAGACCCCTTTCCATGAGAGGTACCTCAGGTGACAGATGGCCATAGGCTCAAATGGCGGTCTGGTGAGCTGGGACAGCACCACATTGAGGTCCCATTCCACTGCTGGAGGGCAGAGGGTCGAGAGGGTCTTTCCCTCTACAGGGTGGTGATTCGCAGCTATAGCGCTGAGATGCACCCTGACTGAATTAGATTTTAAGCCTGAGTGCGAGAGATGCAAAAGGTACTGCAACACGAGCTGTATCTGGTAGGAGAACGGATTCACTTTCCTGTCTGTGCACCAGATGGACAGCCTCCTCCACTTGAAGGCGTACACCCTCCTAGTGGAGGGCTTTCTGGAGGCCAGAAGAACCTCCTCGACCTCCCTTGTGAGGTGGAAAGGGGCCAACGCTACCCTTTCAGCAGCCACGCTAGGGCTCTCAGGTTGGGATGCAGGAGGGAGCTCTCCTCCTGCGAGGAGGCCCAGGACCTGGCCCAGGGATACTGGGGCTGTAACTGACAGAGAGCAGCAGGGAGAACCAGGGTTGCCTGGGTCACCTGGGAGCCACCAGGATCACGGAGGCGTGCTCGCTCTGGATTTTGAAGAGACAATTGGGTATCAGGGGGGTCAGTGGGAATGCATAAAGCAGGCCCTGTGACCATGATATCAGAAACGCACCTGCCACCACCCTCCTGTAGTGTGGTCGAGGGGAGCAGAACCACGGAAGCTGCATGTTGTCCGGAGAGGCGAACAGGTCCAGGCAGGGCCTGCCCCAGAGTCGGAAGAGCCTCTAGGCCACCTCGGGGTCCAGGCACCACTCATGTGGTTGAAGGACCCTGCTGAGCTTGTCCGCCAGGAAGTTGTCCTGGCCCGGGAAGTACACAGCCCTCAGGATCATGCAGTTGCGTATTGCAAAGGAGTGAAGTGCTACGGCCTCCAACAGAGGGAGTAGGAGCACATTCCGCCCTGCTTGTTCTTATAGAACATGGCCACCTGGTTGTCCATCTCTATGAAGATCGGAAGACCTTGGAGCAGGTGGCAGAAGGTTCGCAGGGCCAGAAAGATTGCCCGGAGTTCGAGGTTGATCTGCAGGAGAGACTCCTCGGAAGACCAGTAGCCCTGAGTGTGCTGGCCTTTGCAATGTGCACCCCAACCCACCAGGAAGGCGTCTGTAGTCAGAACCTCTGAGGTGCTGGTGCCTGGAAAGGCATTCCTGCCCTGAGGTGGTGTGGGGACTTCCACCAGGCAAGGGAGGCTGCCAGGTGCCGGGTGACCCCCACCCTGTCCCCAAGACCACCTGTGGTCTGAGATCACTAAGACTGGAGGCACCACTGGGCCGCCTGCATGTGTAGGTGGGCTAGGGGCGTAACGTGCACCATTGAGGCCATGTGGCCCAACAAGCAGAGGAGCCACCAGCAATGTTCCCTCTAATTTTCTGTAGGCTGTGTGCACATAAAATATCAGCTGTGCAGCTTTTGAAGGAAGGTTAAATTTTTGTGCGCCACACGACGACACTCGGAGTTATATACTTTAAAATTTGACTACACGTCAGAATACAGTATGTACACCACATTGATTGCACTAGAAAATATTGTAGAACTTGTGAAAACCATAAATACACAACAACTTTTCAATTTTAAGAACGTCTGTGTTTTCTATCAGAATCAGATCCGTAATTTTTGTGCGCTCTGTTGTAAAGTATGTGCGCTCACTCAGCGAGGTGTGTGCGCGCGCACACGCACACAGCTTAGAGGGAACAGTGGCCACCAGGCCAGCACTGACCTGCAGGCTTGCACATCCCCGGCCAACCGCATCAGGTGGTGGGCTCGTCTTCTGGGAGAAAAGCCTTGGCCATTAGAGTGTTCAGCTGGGCCCCTATGAATTCCAGGGTCTGAGCTGGGGAGAGCCTGGACTTGGGGTAGTTGATGACGAAGCCCAGCCGATGGAGGGCATGAACGGTCAAGCCTTGTAGCCCAATCCATCTCCCGGGCGGTGCTGCCCCTGACGAGCCAGTTGTCTAGATAGGGAGACATGAGCCTCTTGAAGGCACACGTGTGCAGCTACTTAGGCCAGGCACTTTGTGAAGACCCTTGGGGAGGAGGCGAGACTGAATGGTAGCACCTTGTACTGGAAGTGCAAACCTCCCATCACAAACCTCAGGTATCACCTGTGGGAGGGAGGAATCAGTATGTGGGCATAAGCGTCCTTGAGATTCAAGGAGCAGAGCCAGTCTCCCTGGCAGAGGTAGGGCAGTAGTGTTCCAAAGGAGAACATCTTGAACCTCTCCCTCACCAGGAACCTGTTGAGGTTGTGCAGATCCAGGATAGGCTGGAGGCCTCCTGTTCTTTTGGGGACAAGGAAATACCTTGAGTAGAAGCCTCTGCCCCAGAGGGGCATAGGTTCCACCACCTTGTCCCTGAGCAGGTTTGCAAGCTCTGTGACGAGCACGGCCTGGTGAAGGGGCGGACAGGATGGCTCCCCTGGAGAGTAATCTGGAGGGTTTTGTTGTAAGTGGAGGGAATAACCCTCTCTCACCACCCGCAGGACCCACCGGGTCTGTAGTGATGGTGGCCCAGTTGTCGGTGAAGGAGACCAGTCGACCCCCTATGGGCTGAGGTGGGTCTCCTGGGGGAGACGAGACCCTGTCCACAGAGTCAAAAACTCACCCCCTGGCTGAGGGGGGCTGGCGCCTGGGGCTTTGGGTTTCCTGGACCCATGCCCCTGGCCTTTTGGCTTTGCAGGTTGGTGAAGCTGACCCTGGTAAGGCTAGTAATGGCTAGCTGACGGGTAACCTTTTTTCCTTGAGAAAAAGGCCTTCTTTCCCAAGGGCTTCTTCCTGGGGAGAGCCGAGGTCTTTTTGGAAAGTCTGCTGGGTAACTACCTCGGCCTTGATTTTGGCGGCCTTATCGGATATAGGCTTTCCAAAAAGAAAGAGTCTCCCCATTGCAGGGCACGCTCAGGAGCTTCTCCTACACTCACTGCTCCAGGTCCGAGATCTGCAGCCTTGCCTGGCGCCAGGCACCGATGCCCGCAGCCGCTACCTGGGCTGAGGCCTCAAACCCATCGTAGGCCGCTGTAGAGAGAAACTTAGAGCAGTCCCAGACAGACCCAGTCAAGGACAAGAAGCGCTGGAAGGGTTCTCCAGTGAGGCTCGCCGAGAACCCTGAGAGCTCCTGGACCAGGCTCTTCAAATACATCCCCATATACAGCTTGTAGGATTGTATATGGCACCCACGCATGGTGTCCTGGTAGCACTTATGGCCCAGGGCGTCGAGGGCCGGGGCCTCCTTGCCAGGGGGCACGGACGAGTAGGTCTTGACTCTTGAGCTTTTGCATCGACGACTCCACCACCATTGAGTTGTGGGGAAGTTGAGGCTTATGGAACCTCACACCCTTCTGGATTCAGTAAATGGCGTTGACACGCCAGCTGACAACCAGCAAAGAGGCTGGCGTCTCCCATGTCTGGAGCAGGAGCCTCTCGAGAATGGGCGGGATCGGGACTTTGAGAATCTCCTTGGGTGGAGACTCATATTGCAAAATTTCCAGCTCCTCAGTGCGCGGATCCTCCTTGGACTCAGTCTGCACAGAGAGCATGGTCCATGTCCCGAACTAAATCATGGAATGCCACGTCCTTGGGTGGGGAGTGACGTCGAGGCTGCGAGGGTGAGGGCTCCAAGAGGACGTCCCGATGGCGGAAAGTCTCTGGAGATACCTCGTCCTCTGACTTCCATTGGGATCCCAAGGAAGTCAAGGACACTACCTCAGGGTTAGCCCCGAGGAACCGGGGACCACCGTAGGCTTGCCACGGAGGACTGGAGCCCCGAGGACCGGGACCTCGACCGGGGCCGAGGACTTACCCGAGGCTGGTTGCGCTCAGTGCCTGGATCGACGCCCTGGGGATCCTGAGGCCAGGGGGCCAGGTGTCGGGGCCGATGAGGCTGGGCGTCCAGACATCAATGCCTGCTGCAAACCCAGAATGGAGGAGAGATACTGCTCCAATGGCTCAGCAGCCTTTGGCATGGAAACAGAGGGCCTTGGATTAAATATCAGCACTCTGGAAAGTGTGTCCTCCAGGATAACTATAGGCTCTCGAATCCTGGCGCGGTCATCGCCAGCCAAGGGCTCCTGCCTCGAGACTTTAGGAGGGTGCAGCACCAAGCTGCCCTTCCCACCGCGGGACCTTCCCAGGTTTTGTCGGCAACTCGGGAGGCTGCACCTTCTTCTTAGGAGGGTCAGGCAACTTTCCGGAGGTCCAGAGAGGAACCCTCCTTCAGACTGGGAGAGAGGGATGCCAGAGCAGAGTCTGGCTTGGGGAAAAGCTTCCCCTGCAACTCCAATCTCTTCCTGTTGGTCTTGGGTGTCACGGCCTGGCACCGGTCAGAGGAAGAGCTGTCATGGTCCAGGCCCAGACAGCAGAGGCAGCGATCATGAGTATCTGTAACCAATATGGTCTGGCCACATTGGCCACACTTCTTAAATCCACCAGGAGAACACCCAGCCGGGGTCGAGGACCCCCGGGCGAACAAAGATGCAAACGCCGGTCAAGAAAAAAACTTTGACAAAAAAGGACCGCAATGAGGCCGAGAACGGCACTGAGGTGCCCAACTCAAGGCGGAGGATGGTAGAATACCGAAGTCAAACATTTTGGAAGGGAAAGAATCACTTTTTCTGGGAGAAATGAGGGCAATGTCCGTTGGGCTCTGCAGAAAAAAGGAGACTGAACAAGATGGCACCCTTGAGCAGGAAGGGGATCATGCATATGTGGTAGCATTACCAAAGGCTTTCTTTGAAAGCTGGGGAAATGATCCGCGCAGGCTCAGTCAGCGCCGATGTCACCCATATGTGAGGACTGACTTCCTGCTCGTTCCTGGAGAATGGGAAATTTCTTCAGTGACTGAGTAGCCTGGGTAGGAGAACTCATTGGCATTCGTGAGGTCAGCAGGGAATGCTAAAGCCCTACCTTCGTGGAGTCCATGGGGGGGGGGGGGGAAGAGGAGTAGGCAGGGGTAGAAAATGGTTCTCAATGGGGCAAACAAGAGGTGAGAGCATTGATGAATCTTGGGGTTCAGTGATAAGGGTCATTTGCCTTGGACCAATGTGGGAGGCTACTCCAACTGTTTGCAGAATGGCTGTGGTCTCTAGAGGAACCTCTGCATAAGCCACAGCAGGGAGGAGTGAGAGTATCGAGCCACTGAGAAACCTGCATTGTCTGGCCTGCCTTCCAAATGGCTGCGGGGAGGTGGGGGGCAAGTGGGCACAGTGGAAAGCATATTCATTGGCTGAGGTTTTGCATTTCTTCCCCAGCACTGCCTTTGGCATTGGTAGGATGAAGAGTGTGAGTGTGTGTGTGTGTGAGTGTGAGTGGCAATGCCACTGGTATGGGAAGCGTGTTCCGTCAGGCAGAGTGGCTTTAACATGCAGCTAAGTTGCATTTTTTTCCTCCAATGCTTGATCATAGATAGGAGGAAGTAGTGAGGCAGAGACTTGAGAGCAGTGTGGAGCTATGGGAAGAGCCAGTGGGAATCATATAGAGGATGCCCTGTTCTGTCTCATGTTCGGGCTTATTTTATTTTTATTTCTCTTTCCCCCTGTTGGTGCCTTGCTTTCTCTCACTAAGATCATGGGTAGCTGTGCAGGAGATCCATATGAACTGAAAGGGCTATCTGAGTCTTTTTTTGTTGCTCATGTCAGGGTGCTCTGACTGCGTTGCTGAGGCTCCTGCAGAGAAAAATGGCCAGCAGGCAGAGTGTCGGGTAGCACAGGAACCCATGAGCCATGCTCACAGACTATACCTTAAACAAAATAAGAAAAAAAGAAATTTAAGCTTCAGACCACACCATGAGGATGCATCCAGGGGATGTCACCTGCAAGTGTGCCTGAAAATTCCCTACTTGTCCACAGAGAATAAAATTTTTCCCTTCCATAATGCCATATATAATTCTGCTGTAATGTCACTTTATTCTGGGTGAATTCTTTTTTCTGTAAACAGAATTAAATGGTCTACAGAAGATAAACTTGCAGTCTTACTATATTTCAGCAACAACAGATGGCCACAATTACAAGAACATATGGCAGAAACAATAATGCAAGTGTTATAAACTACTGTAAAATCAGAATGGGTAACAGGGAGAGAGTATCCAGATGACTAGAGGAAAATGAAAATACTTGGAAGTACAGCTTCTGTTTCCCATTTAAAAACAAAATAAATAAAAAATAAAACAAAACAGTGAGGGCAATATTGCAAGGAATTTATACGGTTTGCAGGTCTGCTGAGCTGGATATTCAGTGGCACCAACATGGGTGCTTCTGCTATATGCCCTTAAGCTAATTGCTTAGCAACAGGGTGTTTCAGAGGTGTTCCAAGGCTGCACTTGTTACTAACCGGGCAGCAGAGATATTGAGCCGCTCTCCGGTTAGAGACATGCAAGCTGAAGAAGCCAAAGGGGCTGTGGTTGAATATCACCGCTGCCTGGTTAGCTTCCGAGTTCTGCAGCCAAACCAGATATTCAATGCTGGTGGCTGGATATGGTCTTGGCATTGAATATCCGAGGTTAAAGTTCAGCAGCGGAAGCTAGCTGCTTTAGCAGCACTAGCCGCCGGTGCTGAATATCAGGCCTAGTATTCTTTGTTTGGGATTACGTGAAAATGTTTTCTTTTTATCTGAACTTCAGAACTAAACCAAATAAAAAGATATCCTAACATGAGTCCAAAACAGGTGTGAAGAATACAAATGAAAATCAGTGTTAACAATCTTTATTTCCTTTCTAAGGCTATTCATAAGAGTTTCCTATAATACAGTCAAGCAAAAAAGTGCTACTTTTCACCTGTGGAATGTGCTTCCATGCCTTAAATAGTGTTTCAAATGCAAAGTCAAGCTCTTATTTGAATTTTTTGATGATGCCAGGTTGGCTTTACTGATTTTCTTCTTTGATATAATTTAAACCAGAGATAGCAAAACTCTGCAAGGGCCACAAATGGGCCTAGTCTATTAAAATGCATACAGTGATCTCAAAGTAATTATTATCAGGGTCATTTAATAACAGCATGCACACTAAGGTCATTATCACTATTATCTGGCACAGAGTCCATTTTATTTCTATGGGCCCCGAGGCAGATAATGTGCACTAAAGTTATTAGCATGCACTAATGGTTAATAAATGATCCATGAACAAAAAATGGCATGAATATGTATTATGGATATTCTGAAAATATATTTGATTGTGGGCCTGAAGAACCAGATTTGGATATACCAGACAGAATTTTCTTTTTGAAATGGACTAGTTTAGTATTCGTCTCACTTGACTTTACATTTTGGCAGTTTGATCCCCTAGCAGTAGTACCGTGAGACTACCACCAGAGGTCAGAAGTGCCAATGGGCATACATGGGGCAGGAGTGGCTGGAAAGCACAGTTACTTACCTGTAACAGGTGATCTCTGGGAACAGCAGGAATTAGTCCTCACATATGGGTACGTCGGAACCGACGGAGCCGGCACGGGAAAGCTCCCCAGCTTTTCAGATGAAAAGCTTTTGGGGCTTCCCACAGCGCATGCGCGCTGCCTTCCCGCCTTCCTTACCAGCTCTCTTCAGTTCGAGTTTATAGCTGAGACAATAGAGAGAGGAAAGGAAGGTAGATAGATAGAAGATACAACTCCTAGGGGAGGTGGGTGGGTTGTGAGGACTAATTCCTGCTGTTCCCAGAGATCACCTGTTACAGGTAAGTAACTGTGCTATCTCCAGGAACAAGCAGGAATAAGTCCTCACATATGGGGACTCCCTAGCTAAGATGCCTGGGAGATCCCCCTCCAAGGGTAAACCATCTTCGTATGGATCTCAGGCATCCATTCAGGGAAGGTGGGCAGGAGTTGCTTAAGTATGGAACAGGTGTTTGAGGACAGCCTGACCAAACAAGGCATCCCGGCGGGAGTCCTTGTCCAAACAGTAATGGGCTGTGAAGGTATGAACCGAGGCCCAAGTGGCTGCTCGACAGATCTGATCGATGGATACAGAGTGAAGATGAGCCATAGAAGTAGCCATGGCTCTCACATTGTGAGCTGTGACATGGCCTTCCAGAGAAATATTCTTACTCTGGTAAGCAAAAGAAATACACTGAGCAATCCAATTGGAAAGTGTACGTTTGGAGACTGGAAGTCCCAAATGAGAAGGATCAAAAGCCACAAAACGTTGGGAAGACTTTCGATGTGGCTGAGTCCTGTTGAGGTAAAAGGCGAGAGCTCTTTTACAGTCAAGAGTATGAAGGTTCCTCTCTGCACTGGATGCATGAGGAGCCGGAAAAAAAACAGGTAGATATACCTCTTGATTAAGATGAAAAGGCGAGACCACTTTGGGCATAAAGGGGGGGTTCGTCCTAAGGACCACCTTATCATGATGAAACCTAATATAAGGTGGATTAGCCACTAAAGCCTGCAGTTCACTGATGCGGCGAGCTGAAGTGACTGCAATAAGGAAAACTACCTTCCATGAAAGAAATTTCAAGGAGGTGGAGTCTAAAGGCTCAAAAGGTGGCTTCATAAGCTGAGCTAGAGCTAGGTTCAAATCCCATGCTACCGGCGGAGGTCGGATGGGAGGTTTAGTTAAGGTCAGGCCTCTCATGAACCTTGCAACAAGAGGATAAGAAACAGGTTGTCCATTTATAGGTTTTAAGGATGCTGCAATAGCACTTAAATGGACTCGTACTGAATTCGTCTTGAGGCCTGCATTGGAAAGATGCAGGAGATAGTCTAGTAGAGAATTCAAAGGAAGTGCCAGAGGGTCAAGACCCTGTTGAGCACACCAAATGGAAAAACGTTTCCATTTGAAAGCATAGGAACGCCTGGTAGAGGGTTTCCTAGAGGCATGAAGGATATCTTTCACTGGTTGAGAAAGATTAAACTCATGAAGGCTTAAGCCTTCAGTAACCAAGCTCGAAGATGTAGGGACTTGGGGTTTGGGTGCCACAAAGTCCCTTTCTCCTGAGACAGAAGGTCTGGCGCAGCTCCCAGGTCCAGGGAGGAGCCCTGGAAAAGCTGTAGAAGTAGAGGGAACCACACTTGGCGTGGCCAGCGTGGAGCTATGAGGATCATCAACCCGTGATCCCTCTGAAGTTTGAACAGAGTCTTGGGAATCAAAGGAATGGGTGGAAAAGCATACAGGAATTCCTGACCCCAATGCAGGAGAAAGGCGTCGTTGGCCTGAGCTCCCTGACACGGAGTCCTGGAACAGAACCGGGGAAGTTTGGCATTCCACGGACTTGCAAAAAGGTCTATGTCCGGGGTCCCCCATTCCTGAAAGATTCTGCGTATCTGGTCCATATGCAGGGACCATTCGTGTGGAAGCAGAACTCGACTGAGTCTGTCTGCCCGAGAGTTTTGAACTCCTGGAAGGTATACTGCCAGAAGATGAATTTGATGCTCTCTGGCGAAGGCCCATAATCTGAGAGCTTTGTTGCAAAGCGACAGAGAGCCCGTCCCTCCTTGTTTGTTGACATAGAACATGGCTACCTGATTGTCTGTCTGGACTAGGACAGTCAGGTTGACAAGGAGGATGTGGAAGACTGTGAGGGCAAGGAAGATTGCTCGCAGTTCCAGAAGGTTGATGTGAAGGGTGGTCTCCTGGGGAGACCAGGTGCCCTGAGTGGAGAGGTGTTGGAGATGAGCTCCCCACCCTGTTTGGGAGGCATCTGTTGTGAGGGTTGCTTGGGGCAACGAAGGTTGGAAGGGGGTCCCCAACAACAGATTTTTGGAGGATGTCCACCACTGGAGAGACCAAAACAGATGTTTTGAGGTGAGTACTTGGTCTGAGAGCGCTCCTGATGCTTGAGACCACTGGGTGGCCAAAGTCCATTGAGCTGCCCTCATATGGAGACGAGCGTAGGGCACCACATGGACCGTGGAGGCCATGTGGCCCAGAAGTTGCAGCAGTTCCCTGGCTGACAAGTGACTTCTGGACTGAGCCTGGGAGGCCAAGCTGATTAGTCGTTGGCCTCGGACCAGAGGAAGGTAGGCCCTTGCAGTGGTGGAGTCCAAGTGGGCCCCTATGAATTCCAGGGACTGAATAGGGATGAGTTGGGACTTGGGAATGTTTACCACAAGTCCCAGATATTGAAGAATACGCCTTGTGCGGTCCAAGGAAATCTGGGCTTCTGACTGAGATGGAGCTCGGATGAGCCAGTCGTCCAGATATGGGAAGACGAAGATTCCCATGCCTCTTAGAAATGCGGCTACGACTGCCATGCATTTTGTGAATACTCTTGGAGCAGAGGCGAGACCGAAGGGAAGTACTCTGTATTGGAAATGTTTTCCCTGGAACAGAAATCGAAGATATTTTCTGTGGGATGGATGGATGAGTATATGAGTGTATGCATCCTTGAGATCTAGAGAACAAAGCCAATCCTGACTCTGAAGGTATGGAAGGAGAATGCCCAGAGAGAGCATTTTGAATTTCTCCTTGAATAGAAACTTGTTCAATTCTCTCAGATCTAGGATAGGTCTGAAGCCCCCTGTCTTCTTTGTTATGAGAAAATAAGGGGAGTAGAACCCTAACCCCTGTTGAGGAAGAGGAACCTCCTCTATTGCCCCTTGGGCAAGGAGAGAGGAGACTTCCTGACCCAACAGGGTCAGAAGAGATGGGGGAGAACTGAATTGCCTCACCATGGTATGTGGAGGAAGGCTGGAGAAATTAAGGTTGTAGCCCTCTCTGATGATAGAGAGGGTCCATTGCTCTGATGTTATTTGCTCCCATCTGGGAGCAAAGTGAACTAGCCTTCCAGGTATGGTGAGAGGCTCTGGTTGTTCCAGAGCCAGAAATGGTAAGTTCTCTAGGGGCAAGTCAAACCCCTGAGGGGGTTGAGCCTGCTGGGGTGTAGCAGACACTGCAGACTTTGACTTTACTTGCTTAAATTGCTGACGTTTAGCTGCAAAGCGAGGTTGAGAAGATTGTTGGCCAGTATTTGTGGAAAATCTGGCCTTCTTATAGTAAGGCCTTTTAAAAGACTTCTTTTTGGCAGGAGTAGAAGTAGACTTAGAAAGTCTATCTAGAGTGGCATTTTCTGCATCCATTTGAGCAGCTTTAATTTGCCAGTCTTCACCAAATAAGTTCTCACCTGTACAGGGCAGATTCCTTAGGCCATCCACAACCCAGGGTTCTAGGTCAGAAGCCTGGAGCCAAGCAAGACGTCGGGCTGCAATAGCAATTCCCGAAGCCCTGCCAGCAACCTCAAAGGAATCAAAGGCTGCCCTGTTGGAAAACTTGGAGACCTCTGAAAGTTGTGTCACCACAGAAGTGAAGTCCTCCTTTTTATCCTCAGGGATAAAGGGGCAAAATGCCGTACCTTTAGGGCAAGTTCTCTGAGAAACATGCCCATATAAAGGCTGTAAGAATTGATCCTGGCTATAAGCATACTAGCCTGGAATGAGGAGACAGAGTTAGAGGAGTCTCCCACAAATCCATCAAGTGTTCTTGAAGGATTTCATGGATAGGCAGAGTAACTGCCTCTTTAGGAGCTTTAGAGTATCCTAAAATATCCAATTTTTTTGATCTGGGTTTCTTTTCAGAAGATGTAGCAATGAAATCCTGAAAGGATAAATCCTCTGGAGGAGACATCGCCCTCTTTAGAGAAGAGGGCTCCTCAGGAAGATCAAACTCAGCAGAGTCATCAGAGGAATTGAACTCATTAGAAGAATCTGAGTATTCTCTCTGTGCTTGCAATGCACGATACGCGTACCGATCGATATCGAGATCGGGCGTATCGGGCATGGGATTGGTATCGGGCAAAAGCCTGAATCCAGCAAGCGGAACCGATCGACGCTTGGAAGTCGATGGTCTCGGTTCTGGTGTGGATACCGGAACCGGGGTCGGTACCGATGGAATCGGTACCGAGGGCGTCGCAGCCTTAATGAAAGCCAGAACGGCCTGCTGCATGGTCTGGACAGTATTGCCCATGGACGCCACTGCTGCCTGGATGTCGGTACCGGTATCGACCGGTACCCCAGAGCAGTCTAACAGGTGATCAGTCGAGGCCGTGCCATCGATGTCAACCTGTAACCCCATAGGTGATGCTTTGGAGGCCGGAGCCTCCCGCCGGGGTTTTTTGGTGTGGGCAGAATCCTCAAACTCAAGATTGAGAGCCTCTCGATCTTTTGAAAGAGATTTGCTTTTAGAGGATTTGCCCACAGAAAGTTTGGTTACCTGAGATCCATCCGGAGAGGAAGACCTGGATGACTGTGATGCTGGATTATCTGAAGCAAACAGCACATGGAACTTGTTGGCCCGGTTCTGCATACCACGTTTAGACATCTGGGAGCAGAATGGGCAGTCCGGTATGGAGTGGTCAGGTCCCAAACATTTAAGACACCATTCATGGGTGTCTGAGAGAGAAATAACAGCACTGCACTTGGTACACTTTTTAAAAAGCAGGAGCTGGCTTCTCCATGAGGAGAATTAGTGTAGGCCTGAAGGCCTAGCAAAAGTTACCACGTTGTGCTGAAATAAAAAAAAGATTTTTTTTTTTTTTTTTTTAAAGAAATAAAGAAAGAGAGACCGGCAGTACCGGTTTTGGTATGGGGAAGGCAGGTACGCGGTCAAAAGAAACAAATTAAAATAACAATTTCTTCAGCGGTGACAGGAACACGACCTGCTGGCTCCGCGGAAAAAGAGAAACTGAAGAGAGCTGGTAAGGAAGGCAGCGCGCATGCGCTGTGGGAAGCCCCAAAAGCTTTTCATCTGAAAAGCTGGGGAGCTTTCCCGCGCCGGCTCCGACGTACCCATATGTGAGGACTTATTCCTGCTTGTTCCTGGAGATCGGCTCTTGTCCAACACTCAATACCAGGGAGAAGCCAGGTGGGAGAAGGGAGGAGTTGTAGTGATGCTGATGTTGGGGGGGGGGGGGGGGAAGGAGATAGCATTAAAACCTGCACTGACCACAGTATGTGCATGCAGATAGCACAGCTGTATGTACACTAGGCAATGAATTCAGGAAGCAGTAAAATGTTTTTTTTCTGTGCAGTATTGTACAGGCAGATGCTGAGTATGGCCCAATTACTGAACAGGCTTTACAGTCACGATGTGTTAATTTTTGCAACGTATGGTAACTGCAAAAACACTTCACTGTGCTGTGCTTAGGGAGTTAATTTTAGAAGCAGCTTCATGTGTAAATAACAGCATTTACACATGGTGATTGAAATACCTGTGTAAATGCAATTTTATGAAGTTGCTTTTTACACATGGAGATGGCCAGGGAAGGCCAAAAATGTACACATTTATTTCTTATTTTACAAAGGGAATCCATGTATATGGCCAACAATTTCCATGTCAGCTTATACACCTGCTCAGAGGCACAAAGGTTTTTAAAAAGTGCTCATCTGGGCTGGGGCTTTACACAAGGGATTAAGGGAATTATTCTCTTAGGGGCTTGTTTACAAAGCCGCGGTAGCGGTTCGCGGTCGTTATCGGAGCAGCGGCCCCATTGAAATCAATGGGGTCACGGCTCCGATAACGATCGCGAACCGCTACCGCAGCTTTGTAAACAAGCCCCTTAGTCTCTGATTAAGTTCCTTCTACAAATGTAAAAAGTTAAAAATTTGCAGGTTCTCTATTTTCTAACATGCAGCTTAAATATACATGGAAGTTAGCATTTCCATGTGGAAGCTGCCAAGTTGGAGATGCTCAGTTTTTCCCATGTATAGATTTGTAAAATGGATCCTCCCCCTGTACATGAAAGCAAATTCACATGCAAACCTTATTTTACAAAACACTATTTGTAAAACATTGTGCAACTTTTCCACACCCTAACCTGGCCATCTTAATTGCCTTGCACATGTTCTATCTAAAATTGGCCTTTTAGTAAACAGACCCCAAAGTGATTTTATTTGCTTTTTCCAGGTCAACTGAATTAATAATCATTTTTTCCAATGAATCGTTTTCTATTATTGAGTATGTTTGAAGAGACACATTTGAGATGAGAGTATGCAAAGACATGAGAAAATACAATTAAAGCGTTATCATTTATATCGAGGTAGTTACTCCTTGGGGGGTCATGTCTTTCCTTGTTTGTGGCAACTAACTCTGAAGACAAACAGAAAAATGTTTAAAAACTTTGCTGGGACTGAATTAATGTGTATGCAATTCCATTCTTTATGTAACACATCATAGTATTAGATGTGCCTATTACTAATTATAAAAAGCCACTGTGCTTTAGAAGAAATGACCAGTAGTTTCTCCTCATTATGGCCTTCTTACTTTTCACCTTTCAAATTTGAAAGTGCTTTTTTAATCCCTTTTAAAACGGGAGAAAAAAACCCCACAGTTCTCAGAAAATAAATTAACATTTAAAATGAATTTGCTAAAGAAAGGGACAAAAAAAACCAAGTAGGGCTCAAAATTAAAATTTATTTACAGAATGCAAAAATAAATGCATGAACACAAGATGCAAAACAGAAAATGACTAAACAAAGCATTTGTTCAAAGAAATGACATACAATTTACATGCTAAAACAAAGTTTTAAAAAGCAATTACATTTCAAATGAAATTCTGAAAATGCCAACAAAAGGAAAAAAAATTATACACAAACCTGAAAATTAAGAACAGTACTTGTAACATTAATTTAAATTTTAGAACAACCCCATTAAGTCTTTGGTTAAAATCTTATAGCCTGAACAACAAAGTAAGCCCTTTACAGGCATATATAAAATACAACAATTTTTATACCAAAGACTAACTATTGTGAGATAATTAAATTGATAGACCATTAAAGGTGATAGCACTTTCAAATAAAAAGTAATTTTACAACTTCCAGAAACAATATACATTTCATAAACGCAACTGCAAATTACTTACACTGCATATTGCGCACATATACCGATTTCAGAAGGACCTACAGACTAAGCAAAATTCCACTAACACAAATGTAAAAGAAACATCTGAACAGGAAAATGCACACTTGTTTCATCAGATCTAGTTTTATTGTCCTGTAAACTACCCTTTATGAAGGTAATTTTGTGAAGCATTTTCTACATGTAAAGCATGTTTTATACATGGAAAATTGCTCCTATAAAATTGAGAAGAATGCATTGATAAAGAGTAGGTCCACAGAAAGATAGTGCTACTTTTACATGGTATATGCATATGTGTTTCCAGGGGCCTAGTTGCAATGTAAATATAAACGTGTAATAAAATATATGCACAGAGTTTATACAAATATTTTTATCTGGCTGAGAGATGGACATCTGTGCACTACTGTGGATAGTTCTGAGAGCCTATTTTATATAGATGCATTTTAGTAACCTTTCTATAAGTGCCCTGTTGTATAATTACTCCTCATACTACTACACACTTTTCCAGTATAAAACTAATGTATATATTTTGTCTAGTACTATCCAAGATATTTTTACTGATCCAATCCCACTAGAATGAATGATGTTGTGATAGTAACATTTGTTCCAAGAGAACTGTTTTAGTATTAGGTAATTTCAATCCTTCTGGGGATATTCAATGGTTGAATATCCCATTCAGCAGCATTTACACAGTTTACAGGTCAGTAAACCGTGTAAATGCCTTTAGAATATTGGGCCCGTTGTAAATGATGGCAGATGAAGACCAGCATGGTCCACCTATTCTGCCCAGTAAGGTGGCTAGAGTTGTAAAACTGCACCTGCCACTCCATGCGGGTTACTCCTCTTGGCCTTTGTTTAGGGTTGTACCTGCTGCTCCATGCAGGTTACCTCCCTTTATTTATGAAGTTATTTAAGTTTGCTTTGATAACATCCTCTTGCTACATAGGGATCCTCTGTCCTATGCCTTTTTGATTTCTCTCATGATTTTTGCTCTCACCACCTTCATCAGGATGGCATTCTAGGCAACTACTACCCTTTCCATGAAAAGGTATTTCCTGATGTTGCTTTTAAGTGTATCTCCTTGCAGCCTCATTTTGTGTCATTGTGACAGGGTATATGTCCCAACACAGAGTGAACCCCATGAGCCATGGGTCAAGAGGAGACAATCCCAGCCCGGTTCCCAAGCTGATATCCAAATCCAGGGTCCCGACATTGATGGGATGCTTTCCGATACCTAGATGGGGAGTGGGGGGTAGGAAGAGGAAAAGCCCCTTGGGACTAGAGCAAGAGGGTAGTTGAGTCCCCAAAAATAAGTATTACGGAACCAACAGTATGGGAAAGAACCTCTGCCTCCAACCGGGACACAGAGATTGAACTCCCTTCAGAAGACTCTAATGAAATGGAGTGGGAATAAGGAGGCCCAAGCCCGGGGGTAGACTTGAGAACTGAAACCCCTATGGATGTCTCTGTGATAAACACCAGGTAAGGCCTGTCAAGGGGTGAAAGTGGCTATAACCATTACGTGGAAAGTGGCAGGCCAACCAGGCAACTGGAGGCCTGAGTCAATTATCTAGGTGGACATGAGACAGTTAGGCTATAGAGGCTAAGGACTTTGTATAAGAGGCTCAAGAGAGAGAGCCACTTGTTGGTGAAGTGCAACAGTGCTGAGGTATAACCTCATTTGCGTACAGCAACATAACCTCTACAAGGGAGGGTTTCCTCAAATCTGGAAAGAAATTGGAAAGTCACAAAAGCTGGATCTGGGGAGGAAAGTGCTGGAACTCATTTGTTGAGCTATATTGGAGTGTATTACTGTCTATTTTTTCATCTTGAGCGACAGGGACTATCACCCACAGTCTCTCAGGCCTTGGAGACTTTGAAAAGAGTTCTTTGGCCTCTCTTGGAGACATCAAGTAGACCAGTATGGAGAGGAAGAGGTCGGGAGAGAACCTGCTGCAGACAGAGCAACTATGCAGAGGAGTTGTGGCAACAGGAGACAACTCCGGGATACCCATTCCTGGCCAGAGGGGCATCATGAGAACTGACAGTCAGTCTAGTTCTACGACTTCCCCATATTTGAAAAGTTTGTTTGTTGATTAATATCCTTTAATTACTTCAATGTCTACATTAAGAGTAGTTACTCACCTGTAACAGGTGTTCTCCAGGAGCAGCAGGAATCAGTCCTCACATATTGCTGACGTCGGCGCCGACAGAGCATTTCCCCAGCTTTCAAAGAAAGCCTTTGGGAATGCAGCATGCATGCGCGGTCCCCTTCCCGTCCAAGGGTGCCATCTTGCTCAGCCTGATGACATAGCTAAAAGACAGCAAAAAAATCAAAATGAAGTATATGACTGCAACTCCAGGGGAGGAGGGAGGGTCGTGAGGACTGATTCCTGCTGCTCCTGGAGAACACCTGTTACAGGTGAGTAACTAACTACTCTTTCTCCAGGACCAAGCAGGAAGTCAGTCCTCACATATGGGACTCCCCAGCTCTAGGCTACCAGGAACCCAAAGCTGAAAAAATGGCTCCCTCTGAAGAGCCTCAGCATCCGTGATAAGAATTTTCTCTGAGAACACCCCCGTACAGTAGCCCAACACAAGGGCCGGAGGATAGGAGTTGCCTAAACCTCAAAAAGATTACAGAGTACCGCCTGTCCGAAAGCACTGTCCCTCCGGGACTCTCTCTCCAGGCAGTATTGAGCTGCAAAAGTCTGGCTTGAAGACCAAGTTGCGGCCCGGAAGATGTCTGCCAACGGAACAGAGCAGAGATGAGCTACTGATGCGGCTTTCGCCCTGACACGGTGGGCCGTGACTCGACCCTGCAAGGGGAGGTCGGCTGCCTTATATGCTCAGGCGATACAATCTGCTACCCAAGTGGACAACGTACGCTTGGAGACAGGTAACCCCATCTTATTAGGGTCAAAGAAGACGAAGAGCTGAGCAGCCCTTCGATGCCCCCGCGTATGTTCTATGTAAAAGGACAACGCCCTCTTACAGTCCAGGGTATGCAAGACTGTCTCAGCCCGGCTGGCATGCGGCCTGGAAAAGAAAGTTGGAAGAACCACCTCCTGACTTGAGGTGGAAAGAAGAGACCACTTTTGGGAGGAACTTGGGATGGGTCTGTAGGACCACCCTGTTCCTATAGAACCGTGTGTATGGTCTATCAGAAACCAGAGCTTTTAGCTCATTCACATGCCTGGCCGATGTAAGAGCCACCAGGAAGAGCACTTTCTAAGAGAGGAAGCGCAAATGGCAAGTAGCCATCGGCTCAAACGGTGGATGAGTAAGTTGCTGCAAGACCACGTTCAAATCCCACTCAGTCGCCGGTGGACGAACCGGAGGCTTGAGTAGAAGCAGACCTCTGAGAAATTTGGACACCAAGGGGTGTACCGACAGACACTGACCCTCCACCGGTGAGTGGTGCGCTGACAAAGAACTGAGGTGGACCCGAACAGGGTTAGACTTAAGACCTAAGTCTGAAAGGTGAAGTAAATACTGCAGTACTACTGGCACAAGGCAAGAGAAAGGATCTTCATTGTGCTGAGCACACCACACTGTAAACCTACGCCACTTGAGGGCATAGGACTTTCTTGTGGACTGCCTCCTAGAGGCCAATATCACCTCTTCAACTTCCTTAGGCAGAAGTAAGGGAGCTAGCACTACCCTTTCGCAGCCAGGCCATCAGACTGAGGGACCTGAGAATGGGGTGCAATAGGGAACCCTGCTCTTGAGACAGGAGATCGTGTTGCAACCCCAAAGGGGACGGAGTTTCCACCGCCAACTGCAGCACAAGTGGAAACCACGGCTGTCTCGGCCATCTGGGAGATACCAGAATCACCGAGGCCTTGTCCTGGAGAATCTTGAACAGAGTTCGGGCCACCAGGGGCGTGGGAGGAAACGCATACAGGAGGCCCGTAGACCAAGAGATCAGAAAAGCATCTGCTGCCATCCTCAGGGGATGCGGCTGTGTGGAGCAGAACCTGGGCAGCTTATGGTTCAGTGGACTGGCAAAGAGATCGATGGATAGAAGCCCCCAGCGGAGAAAGATCTGCTGGACCACCAGTGTATTCAACAGCCATTCGTGAGGTTGGAGAATCCTGCTTAGCTTGTCTGCTAGGAAATTCTCCTGACCAGGTAGGTAAACTGCCTTGAGAAACATACCTTTTTGGACTGCAAAGGAGCAGAGATCCAGTGCCTCCTGACATAGGAGTCTGGATCCCGTGCCCCCTTGTTTGTTCACGTAGAACACTGCCACTTGATTGTCCGTCTGAACTAGGACAGACTGGTGAGAGAGGGCATGAGAAAATGTTTGCAGAGTTAAGCGAATTGCTCGCAGCTCCAGAAGATTGATTTGCTGCGTGGCCTCCCAAGGAGACCACAGGCCTTGAGTGCACATGCCCTGGCAATGTGCACCCTAGCCCTTTAAGGAAGCATCGGTCGTCAGCACACGTGTGTGCTGGAGCCTGAAAAGGTACCCCCCTGAGAAGGTTTGGGAGATGTAGCCACCACTGTAAGGAGTCCAAAAGCGGTTTGGACACCTTTACTCTGTCTCAGAGGTCGACTGTGGCCTGCGACCACTGAGCTCTGAGGCACCACTGAGCAGCCAGCATGTGCAGACGGGCATGCAGAGTCACATGTACAATGGATGCCATGTGGCCCAGAAGCCTCAGGTAGTGCCTGGCGGAAACATGAGAATTGTTTTGAAACTGGTTGGTCAAGTCCATCAGTCTGTGGGCTCTGTCCTCGGGCAAGTAAGCTCTTGCCTGAAGGGTGTCCAATCTTGCCCCTATAAACTCTAGGTTCTGAGAAGGGAGCGAAGTGGACTTTGCGTAGTTTATGACAAAGCCGAGATGCTGAAGAAGAGAGACAGTGCGAAGAGTGGCTTGCCGGGCCTCCTGGAGAGACTGGTCCCTGATGAGCCGGTCGTCCACGTATGGGAAGACAAAAATTCCCTGATTCCTGAGATAAGCCGCCACCACCGCCAAGCATTTGGTGAAAACCCTGGGGGCAGAGGTTAGGCCAAAGGGAAGTACCCTGTACTGAAAATGGTTTCCTCCCACTACAAATCTGAGATATTGTCTGTGGTCTGGATGAATGAGGATGTGAGTATAAGCATCCTTTAGGTCTAAGGAGCATAGCCAGTCTCCCTGCTGGAGGTAGGGCAGCAGTATCCCAAGGGTAAGCATCTTGAACTTTTCCCTCTCCAGAAACTTGTTTAGGTTTTGCAAGTCTAGGATAGGCCGGAGGCCTCCTGTCCTTTTTGGTACCAGGAAGTACCTGGAGTAGAAGCCTTGCCCTGTCAGGTGGTGAGGCACAGGTTCCACTGCCTGTTCCCTTAGAAGACTTGCCAACTCCTGAAGGAGGAGTTTTCTGTATAGAGGGAGTCTTGAAGGCTCCCCTGGAAAGTAGGAGGGGGGTAGCTGGTGGAAGTGGAGCATGTAGCCCTTTTGGACTATGCTCAGTACCCAGGTGTCCCCTGTGATGGCTGGCCACCTGTAAGCGTACAGGATCAGCCGACCTCCTGTGCTGAGTGGAGCCACCGGCGGAGGAGAAGTTATGCTGTGGGAGTCAAAACCCCACTCCCTGCTGTGCAGGAGCCATAGCTGGTGGCTTGAGGGTCTTCTGCCTACGGGGCCCATGCCCCTGCCCCTTGGCCTGCTGGGGAGCTGGAGAGGCCTGATAGTGAGGGTAAGTTTTGTAGGCAGCACCCTTCCTCGGGGAAAAGGGCTTCTTTCCGGAGCCCTTCTTCTTTTGAGAAGGGGCAGAAGTCTTCCTGGACAGCCTTGTCCTGGTGAGAGTCTCACTCTCAATTTCTGCAGCCTTTTCAGTCATGGGCTTACCGAATAGGTTGTCACCTCGGCACGGGACATCGACCAACTTGTCCTGCACCCATGACTCCAGGTCCGATGACTGTAGCCAGGCCTGACGGCGTGCTCCGATGCCAGCTGCAGCTACCCAGGCCGAAGCCTCAAAGCCATCATAGGCTGCTCAAGAGATGAACTTCGAGCACTCTCGGATCCCTGTAGACAAGGCCTTGAACATCTGCAAAGGTTCCTCGGAGAGGCCAGCTGAGAACCTGGAAATCTCCTTTGCCAGGTCTCTTAGGTGCATTCCCATGTACAGTTGGTAAGTCTGGACATGGCAAGATAGCATAGAGCCCTGAAAGCACTTTCTACCAAGGGCATCCAGGTTCCGGGCCTCCCGGCCTGGGGGCACTGAGTGCATCTTCTGACTCTTCAGGCGGTGCATGGCCGATTCCACAACCATGGAATTGTGTGGTAACTGCGCCTTTTGGAATCCAGGGCTCTTACAGACTCGATAAATGGAATCGATGCCGAGGCCGGTGCCTCCTACATACGGAAGATCAGCCGTTCCAGCATCGGAGGAACCGGTAAAGGCTTCCTTTGGAGGAAAATCATACTGGAGGGCATCGAGCTCCTTGGCTCGAGGCTCCTCCTCGGCATCCGCAGGGAATGCCAAAGCTTTGGCCATGTGCCTCAAGAAGTCCGAGAACCGGGTATCCTCCGGGGGGGGGGGGGGGAAGGGGGAACCTTCTCCGAGGTTCGGACTCCGGTGATTCCGATGGGACGCACCGGGTCCGGAAGGTGTCAGGAGACTCCTCGTCCTCCGTCTCCCACGCCGACTCCCCCGAGGAGGAGTCGAGCGGCTCCGGCCATGTGGATCTCAGTGCCACCTGCCCCGACACCGAGGGCACTGGTGTCGACGACCTCGGCCCTGCACGGGAGGTCGAGGGGGACCTTGACCGAGGATCGACTCGAGACTTCATGGACTCAAGGATCGGTTTGGTCTCCGGGGTTGACTTAGACGTCGAGGTACCGGTGGTCGAGGCAGATGCACCGGTCAGACCAGCGATCAGCACCCGCTGCTGTTCCATGAAGGCAGCCTAGCTGTTCTCCAAGGCCGTCAGCCTGAGTCCAAGCTCAGGAGACTCAGCAGCCCCCGACTCAGGCCCCGCGATGTCGACTCTCCCGGAGGAGAGTCCACGAGGACAACAGAACTTACGTGACTCGGGGACTCCGGCTCCATGCGAGGTAATTTCGACGGCCTCTCCGACTCCGAGAGCACGGGGCGGCGGTAAGGGCTATGCGTCCTGGCCCTTGAGGACACAGGGGCCTCCACCGATGCTGCCCTCACTAGCTTCTTCTTCTTCCTTTTGTGCTCCCGGGTGGGAGACCCCCTCTCAGAGGAACCACGACGGCGCTCGGGGTCAGACTCCTGAGATGTCGAGGCCTCTGACGAAGTCCGGGCCCGGCCGGACGCGGACTCTGAAAAAATTCTCTCGCTGATGCTGACGGCTCCGAAGTGCCTTCCACGACATTTTGCCGCATGGGCCACAAACCAGCGGGTCATGGTCGGGCCCGAGGCATCGGAGGCAGCAGTCATGTGTGTCGGTGAGAGACATAAGTTTCTTACACTGATCACATTTTTTGAACCCGCTGGCAGCTATCAGGGGAAAAAGGGCCCCTGCAAGGTCAAAAGACCAGGCTGCCAGTGAAAATAACAAAAAAGGGTGCAAACGCTAGTCACGAAGGACAAAAAACAAAAAAGAAACTCCAGACTCGATACCGGTGTACCGAGCCCAGACGGGAAGGGGAACCGGCGTTGAACCGGAGAAGAAAAAGCAAAAATCGCAGAAAAAAATCAACTTTTCCCAGGTGCACGAACTTACGTCCGTTGGGCTCCGCGGAAAAAGAAAGACTGAGCAAGATGGCACCCTTGGGCAGGAAGGGGACCGCGCATGCTCGATGCATTCCCAAAGGCTTTCTTTGAAAGCTGGGGAAATGCTCCGCACCGGGGCTCTGTCGGCGCCGACGTCACCCATATGTGAGGACTGACTTCCTGCTTGGTCCTGGAGAACTATTACTACTACTGAATATTTGTAAACTGCTACAAGATAAACGCAGCACTGTACAGACACATGTAAAAGACGGTTGCTGCTTGGAGATTACAATCTAGTCAAGACAGACAACACAGTAGATGTAGACATGGGATGCATTAGGGGGAATGGTAAGAAAACACAAAGATGAGATGATAGTGCAAGGATGAGGGTTTTGGATTTATTAGGAACTGGGGAACATTCTGGGGAAAGGCGGGGTTCTTCCAAAGGGATGGGCTTCACCGTAACCGGGTGGAACCAGGCTGCTGGCATTAACCTTTAAAAAGGAGATAGAGCAGCTTTTAAACTACATAATAGGGGAGAGCCGACAGTCGCCCAAGAGTACATGGTTCGGAACAATGTATCCTTGAAGGATACTACCAAAAAAATGAAGTTAGGGCATATCAGCAGAGAAGTTCCAATAAAGCCTAAAGAAGCCCAAATGCCCTCGAGTATGGAGCAGAAAGAGCTTAAAGATTCCAAATTATCCCTACCTACCAATAGCCAGATTAATATAAATAAAATACAGTCTCTAAAATGCTTGTATACAAATACTAGAAGTCTAAAAAATAAGATGTGAGAGTTACAATATATAGCACTAAATGACAGGTTAGATATGATTGGTATCTCAGAGACATGGTAGAAAGAGGACAACCAGTAGGGCACTGATACTTGGAAACAAACTAAATGGTAATGATAGAGCTGATCAAACTGGTGGAGGGGTTGCGCTCTACGTTAGAGAGGGCATTGAGTCACAAAGGATTAAAGTTTTATAGGAAAAAAATTTGCTGTAGAATCTCTATGGATTGAAATTCCATGTAAAAAGGGGAAGGCGATGGCAGTGGGGGTGTACTATCGACCGCCTGGCCAGAATGAACAAATGGATGATGAAATCAGGGAAGCTAACAAAAGTTACAGCACAGTAATAATAATAGGTGATTTCAAGGTCCGCGGAGCCGTGGCGAGGCCGAATGGTAACGCCCGAAACTGAAAATGACCCATAGGAAGGGCAAAACGTAAAAACTGATGATGAGCTAGCCTTATGGGAATATGAAGATATGCCTCCGTGAGATCTATGGATGAGAGAAACTCTCCTGGCCGCACTGCACGTATCACAGTGCGTAAGGTTTCCATGCGAAAATGCGGGACCCACAAAGATCGGTTGACGCCCCTGAGATCCAGTACTGGCCGAAAAGAACCTCCTGTTTTGGGCACCACAAAATAAATCGAGTATCGACCTTGACCGTATTGGTCTCGTGGTACAG
This sequence comes from Ichthyophis bannanicus, assembly GCA_033557465.1. Lineage (NCBI taxonomy): Eukaryota > Metazoa > Chordata > Amphibia > Gymnophiona > Ichthyophiidae > Ichthyophis > Ichthyophis bannanicus. The sequence continues at coordinate 919,043,568 of CM066034.1, forward strand.
GAGCTATTGCCCGGAGCTGTAAGAGACGAGCAAGAGTGTCTGATATGGCCTGAGCCTTCAGACCTGACGCACAAGGGGACATTACAAACGCGGGCGATAAAGGGCAAGCAAAATCTAGTGCATAGCCCTTTTGAATTATCTCCAAAACCCATTTGTCTGCGGTGATGTCGGTCCAAGCTGAAAGATAATCCTGTAGGCGACCGCCCACCGGAACTAACGCTTGGACCAGCACACCTTCATTGCGGTTTCTTAGCGGAGGACTGGGAGGCACCGAAGTAAGTCTTGTTGAAACCTCTTGCCCCCCGAAAGGACTGACCCCTAAATCCTGTACGACCTCTAGAATAGGGAGTAAAATGCGCTCCTCAAAATCTACGTGAGTCTCGACTATAGCCTCGGAGACTACCTGCTCCTCTCATAGTCCTTGGCCTGTCCTCTGGCAATCGTCCCCCTTTAGCATCACCAAGATCCTTAACAATCTTGTCTAGCTCTTCCCCAAAAAGTAATCTTCCTTTATAGGGCAATTTACTAAGCCGCAATTTAGAAGAAACATCCGCTGACCAATTTCTCAACCATAAAAAACGTCTAGCCGCTACCAAAGACGCCATAGTCTTAGCAACTATACGTAGCAAGTCATAAAAGGCATCTGCCATATAAGCCGTGGCCGATTCTAACTTTGGACCTTCAGAAGCATGTGTAGATGCCGCATCCGTGGAAGCATCTCCCTGCAATCATCGAATGGATGCTCTAGAAACATATGCTCCACAAGTAGCAGCTTGTAAAGCTAACGAGCTGGCATCAAACGCCTGCTTGAAAAGAATCTCCAACTTACGATCTTGGAGATCCTTAAGCGCTGCCGCTCCTTCCACCGGGATGGTAGTCTTTTTAGTAACTGCTGAAATAATAGCATCCACTTTCGGCATGCGTAAAAATTCCTTCTCCTCTTGCGGCATAGGATAAAGGCGAGCTAAAGCTCTGCTCCCACGGAGCGTAGCCTCTGGACATTCCCATTCTGATTCAATCATCTGTCTTATAACTCTGTGCATTGGAAAACAGCGATGTTCTGCTCTAAAACCCTGCAATAATGGATCTTCCAAAGGCTCCTGTGTAACCGAAGGAGGCAATAAATGCAAAGCAGACAAAGACTGAGAAATCAGTGCAGCTAATTCCTCCTTGCGAAACACCCTAAAAATATTAGGGTCTTCCCCGGGTGCAATCTCACCCTCCTCCAGCTCTTCTGGTGCCAATTCCACACCTGCTTCAGAAATAAATTCTGAATCTCTCTGACCCAAAAAACCTGAAAGCTGTGGAGAAAACGGATCCAAAGGATCCCTAGAAAGACCCATTTGGTGAGAAGTACCTTCTGCAGGATCCTCTGGTACAGAAATACCCAGCTCCCCTGCGCTTTGAATGTTTTCCACAGGAGTAGGGCTTTGAAGGCTTTCACCTGAAACAGGCGGAGCAGCTTTAAATAAAAATGCTCTGTGCATTGCTAAAATAAATTCTGGCGAAAAAAATGAGAACAGATCAGACTGAATCTCAGAAATTAAAGGAACAGACTTTTCCCTGTGAGAAACGTTCTTGGAAGCCTTAGATTTCCGTTTAGCAGGCCAGTTCTGCTCTGGAGCTGAAATGGCAGTTGCGCTTAAAATGGCCATTTTCCCTGCTTGCTCCGCGGATAACAACGGCCTCTCTGCCTCCGATGCACTTTTCTCTGCCATGCTATATTTAAAAGCAGTTTACTACCTTAGCTTGTACTTGTGCAGCCCCGAGTAACAAAACCGCCAAAAACGCTCTCACACGCGATCCGGAACAAAACGAAAGTAAAAAAGATACTTTACAGCTGTGAACAGAAAGCTTACCCGGAAGTTTATGGCAAGCCGCGATCCTGTTCCGCTGCTAGCAGAACTGCAGAGGTGCGCTTCAATCGCAAAAACAGAGGAAAACTCAGAGAACTTACTGGGGCCCCCAGGATCACTCTGGTAAGAGAGAATTATGCGGTTATATCAGGTAGGCTCTACCGTATACCGCTAAACAATTCCACTCCATCTCTCATTCACTGCTGATCGTGAGTGAAATAAAACTCCTCAGGACTTAGGAAACATCAGCTCTGCTAGAGCCAACATGTACTGCTAATAAAATAAAATTAGAGGGAGAAAAATCAAATCGATCCTCTTTAGCTGCTGAGGACTGAAAGACTGGCTAGTGACATCAGGGGGAGTGGCTTCACTTCTCAAGAAAGCTTGAAGTCATCAGTCCTCAGCTGCTAAGGAGGATTGACAACCCTAACATTCCCTGGACTGGCCCGGAGAAGCGACAAGGAATAGGTGATTTCAATTACCCCGGTACTGACTGGGTCAGTGTCATGGCAGGACATGCTAGGGAGATAAAGTTTCTAGATGAAATAAATGACTGCATCTTACGTAGAGCAGCTGGTTCATGAATAAACCAGAGGGGAAGCCACTTTGGACCTAGTCCTTAGCAGAACATCAAATCTGGTGCAAGAGATAAAAGTGTTGGGGTCACTTGGCAATAGTGATCATAGCATGATCACGTTTGAGTTAATTAATGGAGGAGGGATGGTAAGGAAAGCACAGTTACTTACCTGTAACAGGTGATCTCTGGGAACAGCAGGAATTAGTCCTCACATATGGGTACGTCGGTACCGACGGAGCCTGCGCGGGAAAGCTCCCCAGCTTCCCAGAAAGAAAGCTTTTGGGGCCTCCCACAGCGCATGCGCGCTGCCTTCCCGCCTTCCTGACCAACTCTCCTCAGTTCGAGTTTAAAGCTGAGACAATAGAGAGAGGAAAGGAAAGAGAGAGAAAAAGAGACTACTCCTAGGGGAGGTGGGTGGGTTGTGAGGACTAATTCCTGCTGTTCCCAGAGATCACCTGTTACAGGTAAGTAACTGTGCTATCTCCAGGAACAAGCAGGAATAAGTCCTCACATATGGGGACTCCCTAGCTGAGATGCCTGGGAGATCCCCGTCCTATAAGGGTATGAGACCCTGTAAGGTTTCACATCTTCCTATGGATCTCAGGCATCCAATCAGGGAAGGTGGGCAGGAGTTGTTTAAGAATGGAACAGGTGTTTGAGGACAGCCTGACCAAATAAGGCATCCCGGCGGGAGTCCTTGTCCAAGCAATAATGGGCTGTAAAGGTATGAACCGAGGCCCAGGTGGCTGCTCGACAGATCTGATCGATGGATACAGAATGAAGATGAGCCATAGAGGTGGCCATGGCTCTCACATTGTGAGCAGTGACATGGCCCTCCAGAGTGAGGTTCTTACTCGGGTAAGCAAAAGAGATACACTGAGCAATCCAATTGGACAGGGTTCTTTTAGTGACTGGAAGTCCCAAATGGGAAGGATCAAAAGCAACAAAAAGCTGGGAAGACTTTCTATGTTGCTGTGTCCTGTGGAGGTAAAAGGCGAGAGCTCTTTTACAATCCAGAGTATGAAGGGCTCTCTCTGCATTAGATGCATGAGGAGCTGGAAAAAAGATAGGTAAATATACCTCTTGATTAAGATGAAAAGGTGAAACCACTTTAGGCATAAAGTGTTGATTCGTCCTAAGGACTACCTTATCATGATGGAACCTTGTATAAGGCGGATTAGCCACTAAGGCCTGCAGTTCACTGATACGGCGAGCTGAGGTGACTGCAATAAGGAAAACAACCTTCCAGGAAAGAAATTTCAAGGAGGTTGAGGCTAAGGGTTCAAAGGGTGGCTTCATGAGCTGACCAAGAACCAAGTTTAAGTCCCATGCCACCGGAGGAGGTCTAATGGGAGGCTTAGTTAAGGTTAGGCCTCTCATGAATCTAGCAATAAGAGGATGAGAGGAAATAGGTTGTCCATTGATAGGTTTAAGTGATGCTGCAATAGCACTCAAATGGACTCGTACTAAATTCGTCTTGAGGCCTGCATTGGAAAGATGCAGGAGATATTCTAATAGAGAATTCAGGGGTAGTGCGAGAGGGTCAAGACTCCTTTGCGCACACCAAATGGAAAATCTTTTCCATTTGAAAGCGTAAGAACGCCTAGTGGAAGGTTTCCTGGAGGCATGGAGGATATCCTTCACTTGTTGAGAAAGATTGAAGGCTTGAAGGTCTAGGCCTTCAGTAACCAAGCTCTGAGGTGAAGGGACTTGGGGTTTGGGTGCCACAAAGTTCCCTCCTCTTGAGACAGAAGGTCTGGAGCAGCTCCCAAGTCCAGGGAGGGGGCTTGGGAGAGCTGCAGAAGTAGAGGGTACCACACTTGGCGTGGCCAGCGTGGAGCGATGAGGATCATAGATCCTTGATCCCTCTGAAGTTTGAACAGAGTCTTGGGAATCAAGAGAATGGGTGGAAAGGCATACAGGAAGGCCTGACCCCAGTGAAGGAGGAAGGCATCCTTGGCCAGAGCCTCCTGACACGGAATTTTGGAACAGAAGTGGGGAAGTTTGGCATTCCACGGACTTGCAAAGAGGTCTATGTCCGGGGTCCCCCATTCCTGGAAGATTCGGAGAACCTGATCCTTGTGCAGGGTCCATTCGTGTGGGAGCAAGACTCGACTGAGTCTGTCTGCCCAAGAGTTTTGAACTCCTGGAAGGTATACCGCCAGAAGATGGATTTGATGCTCTCTGGCGAAGGCCCACAGTCTTAGAGCTTCGTTGCAAAGCGACAGAGAGCCAGTCCCTCCTTGTTTGTTTATGTAAAACATGGCTACTTGATTGTCCATGTGAACAAGGACGGTCATGTTGTGAAGGAGGGCATGAAAAACTTTGAGAGCAAGGAAAATTGCTCGGAGTTCCAACAGATTGATATGAAGGGTGGCCTCCTGTGGAGACCAAATGCCCTGAGTGGAGAGTTCTTGAAGATGAGCTCCCCAACCCGTTTGGGAGGCATCTGTTGGGAGGGTTGACTGGGGCAACCGTGGCTGAAAGGGAGCCCCCAACAACAGATTTTGAGTGGATATCCACCATTGGAGAGACCAAAAGAGACGTTTGGAGGTTGCTATTTGGTCTGAGAGAGCTCCTGATGCCTGAGTCCACTGGGTGGACAAGGTCCATTGAGCTGCTCTCATGTGTAGGTGAGCATAGGGCACCACATGTACTGTGGAGGCCATGTGGCCTAGTAGCTGCAGCATCTCCCTGGCTGACAGGTGGCTTCTGGACTGAACCTGGGAGGCAAGGTGCACTAGATGCTGACAACGGGCCTGAGGAAGGTAGGCCCTTGCAGGGGTGGTATCTAACCAGGCCCCTATGAATTCCAGGGACTGAGTAGGGGTGAGCTGAGACTTTGGGAGGTTGATCACAAGTCCCAGGTACTGTAGAATTTGCCTGGTGCGGTCCAGGGATGTCTGGGCTGCGGACTGAGATGGAGCTCGGATGAGCCAATCGTCCAGGTAGGGGAAGACAAATATTCCCAGAGTGCGTAGGAATGCAGCTATTATTGCCATGCATTTGGTGAACACTCTGGGAGCAGAGGCCAGACCGAAGGGAAGTACTCTGTATTGGTAATGTCTTCCCTGGAACAGAAACCGTAGGAATTTTCTGTGGAAGGGATGGATGAGTATATGTGTGTACGCATCCTTGAGATCTAGAGAACAAAGCCAATCTTGACTCTGCAGGTATGGAAGAAGAGTTCCTAGAGAAAGCATTTTGAATTTCTCTTTGTAGAGGAATTTGTTCAATTCTCTGAGATCTAGAATGGGTCTGTATCCCCCTGTCTTCTTTGGAATGAGAAAATAAGGGGAGTAAAACCCTGACCCTTGTTGAAGAAGAGGAACTTCTTCTATTGCCCTTTGGGCGAGAAGGGTGGTGATCTCCTGACTCAAAAGGTGTAGGAGAGATGTGGGAGAATTGTGAGGACTCACCATGGTATGGGGAGGAAGGCTGGAAAAATGCAAGTTTGTAGCCCTCCCTGATGATAGAGAGGGTCCATTGCTCTGATGTTATTTGCTCCCATCTGGGAGCAAAATGAGTTAACCTTCCTGGGATGGTGAGGCTCTGGTTGTTTCAGAGCCAGAAAGGGTAAGTTCTCTAGAATTAAGTCAAAAACCCTGAGGAGGTTGGGACTGCTGGACTGTAGAAGGCCCTGCAGATTTTGCCCTGGCCTGTTTAGATTGCTGACGCTTAGGAGCAAAACGGGCTGCAGAAGATTGTTGGCCAGTATTTGCAGAAAATCTGGCCTTCTTGAAGAAAGGCTTTTTAAAGGACTTTTTCTTAGGTAGAGGTAGACTTGGAAAGTCTATCCAAAGCAGCATTCTCTGCGTCCATTTGAATGGCTTTGATTTGCCACTCTTTCCCAAACAGGTTTTCACCCGTACAGGGCAAATTCCCCAAGCCATCCTGGACCCAGGGTTCCAAGTCAGAAGCCTGGAGCCAGGCAATTCTGCGAGCAGCTATAGCAATGCCAGAGGCTCTGCTAGCACCTTCAAAGGAGTCAAAGGCTGCCCTGTTGGAAAACTTTGAAACATCTTGGGTATGTCTCAGCAAAAGAAGGAACTCATCCTTTTTATCCTCTGGGATAAAGGGGAGGAAATTGCGCCACTGTAGTGTAAGCTCCTTCAGAAACATGCCCATGTAGAGACTGTATGAATTGATTCTGGCAATCAGCATACTAGCCTGGAAGATTTTCCTGCCAAAAGCATCCAAAGTCCTACATTCTCGTCCTGGAGGAGTAGAAGAGTGTCTTTTGGTACTCTTTATCCTTTTCATAGCTGACTGCACCACAATAGAATGGTGAGGGAGCTGAGTCTTTTGAAATCCAGGAGAAGGGGGAACACGATACATGGTGTCCAAACGACGAGAATGTGGAGAGAGGGTGAGAGGAGTCTCCCATAAGTCCATCATGTATTCATGCAGAATTTCATGTATGGGCAAGGTGACTGCCTCCTTAGGAACCTTAGAGTACCCCAAAATATCCAATTTTTTTGCTCTGGGTTCCTTTTCAGTGGTTACTGAAATAGAGAGTCTTTTAGCTACTTCTAGAATGAAGTCTTGAAAGGACAAATCCTCTGGAGGAGACATTCTCCTCTTTGGAGAAGAGGGCTCCTCAGGAAGAGTAAGAGATGCTTCAGCAGAGTCCTCTGAGGCGTCTGAATCATCAGAAGACTCTAAGTATCGTCTATTAGCTTCCAGGGATCGATATGCATATCGACCGGTATCGACATCGGGCGTACCCGGAACTGGATCGGTATCGGGAAAAACTCCGGAACCGGGAACCGATATCCTGGTCGATGAGGATGCCATGGGTACCGGTATCGGTTGTGGTACCGGTACCGGAGTCGGTACCGCTGGTTGCGGTACCGTAGGCATCGCAGCCTTAATGAAAGCCATGATGGCCTGCTGCATGGTCTGAACCGTATGGTCCATGGAAGCCACGACTGTCTGTATGTCGGTACCGTGAGTTTGTGTCGGTACCCCAGAGCAGTCCAACAGGTGATCGGTCAAGGCCGTGCCATCGATGTCAACCTGTAACCCCATAGGAGGAGCTTTGGAAGCCGGAGCTTCCCGCCAGGGTTGTTTGGCTGGGGCAGGGTCTTCAGGGTCAAGCCCAGAGGCATCTCGGTACTTAGAGGGAGATTTGCCCTTTGAAGACCTGCCGGAGGAATGTTTGGTTACCTGAGATCCATCAGGAGAGGAAGACCTGGATGATGTTGATGCTGGAGTATCAGAAAACAGCATATGAAACTTGGCTGCCCGGTTCTGTAAGCCACGTTTGGACATCAGAGAACAGGATGGGCAGTCCGGAATGGAGTGGTCAGGCCCCAAACATTTAAGACACCATTCATGGATGTCTGTAATTGAAATAGTACCGCTGCACTTGGTGCATTTTTTAAAACCAATAGCTGGTTTCTCCATGAGGAGAATTTAGACAAGGCCTGAGGGTCTAAATGGAAAAAATACACCAAGTGGGGAAAAGTATATATATATATATATATATTTTTTTTTTTTTTTTTTAAATAAAGAAAGAAAAAAGACCGGCGGTACCGGTCCGGAGTCGGGGAAGGCAGACACGCGGCCAAAGAAACAAGTTAAAATAAGAAATTCTTCAGCGGTGACAGGAACATGACCTGCTGGCTCCGCGGAAAAAGAAGAACTGAGGAGAGTTGGTCAGGAAGGCGGGAAGGCAGCGCGCATGCGCTGTGGGAGGCCCCAAAAGCTTTCTTTCTGAGAAGCTGGGGAGCTTTCCCATGCAGGCTCCGTCGGTACCGACGTACCCATATGTGAGGACTTATTCCTGCTTGTTCCTGGAGATATCCACAGTACTACCTTTTAACTTTTGAAAGGGAGACTATGATAAAATGAGGAAAATAGTTAAGAAAAAACTAAAAGGAGCAGTTGCAAAGGTTAAAGACTTACATCAAGCTTGGGTGTTGTTTAAAAATACCGTCTTGGAAGCTCAGACCAGCTGTATTCCATTCTTTAAGAAAAGTGGAAGGAAGTCCAAAAACTGCCAGCATGGTTTAAAGGTGAGGTCATAGAGGCTGTTGTTGCCAAAAAAGCATCTTTCAGGAAAAGGAAAAAAAGAGCCAAATGACGAAAATTGGAAACAGCACAAGCACTGGCAAGTTAGATGCAAGGCATTGATAAGGCAGGCTAAGAGAATTTGAGAAGCAGCATGCTGTGGAAGCAAAAAACCTGTGAGAGTTAGTTGGACCATTAGATGATATTTGGGTAAAAGGGGCACTAAGAGGGGACAAGGCCACAGCGGAGAGACTGAATGAATTCTCTGCTTCGGTCTTTACTGAGGAAGATGTAGGGAAGTTACCCATGACTGAAGTGGTATTTAAAGGTGATACTGCAGAAGAATTGAAAGAAATATTGATATACCGGGAATATGTATTACAACTATTTGATAAACTGAAGAGTAGCAAATCACCTGGACCGGACGGTATACATCCAAGGGTGTTGAAAGAACTGAAATATGAGATTGCCAACCTACTATTAGTAATCTGTGAACTATCACTGAAATCATCTGTAATACCTGAAGACTGGAGGATGGCCAATGTAATGCCAGTTTTGAAAAAGGGCTCCAGGGGTGATCTGGGAAACTACAGACCAGTGAGCCTGACGTCAGTACCAGGGAAAAATGATAGAAACCATCATAAAGAATAAAATTACTGAACATGTAGATAGTCATGGCTTAATGGGAGACAACCAACATGACTTTAGACAAGGAAGATCTTGTCTTACTAATCTGTAATGTTTTTTTGAAGGTGTGAATAAACAGGTAGACAAAGGTGAGTCGGTTGATATAGTGTATCTGGACTTCCAGAAAGCCTTTGACAAGGTTCCTCATCAGAGACTCTTGGCAAAACTAAAAACTCATGGGATAGGAGGCAGTGTACTATTGTGGATCAAGAATAGGTTAAAAGATAGAAAGCAGAAGGTTGGGCTAAATGGCCAATTTTCACAATGGAGAAAAGTGAATAGTGGGGTACCCCAGGGATCTGTGCTGGGTCCGCTGCTTTTTAACATATTCATATATGACCTGGAAATGGGAATAATGAGTGAGGTGATAATATTTGCAGATGACAACTATTTAAAATTGTTAAAACCCATGAGGATTGTGGAAATTTGCAAGAGGATCTTGATAAACTGGAAGACTGGGCATCCAAATGGCAGATGAAATTTAATGTGGACAAGTGCAAAGTTATGCACCTAGGAAAGAACAACCCAAACTATGACTACATGATGCAAGGTTCCACATTAGGAACCACCACCCAGGAAAAAGATTTAAGCGTCATCGTGGATAACATGTTAAAACCCTCTGCCCAGTGTGCAGTGGCGACCAAGAGAGCAAATAGAATGCTAGGTATCATAAGGAAAGGAATGGAAAATAAAACAAAGGATATTATAATGTCTCTGTATTGTTCCATGGTGCGACCGCACCTTGAATACTGTGTGCAATTCTGGTTGCTGTATCTTAAAAATAATATAGCATTATTAGAAAAGGTACAGAGAAGAGCCACCAAAATGGTAAAGGTGATGGAAGGATACCCCTATGAAGAGAGGCTAAAAAGGTTAGGGCTCTTCAACCTGGAAAAGAGACAGCTGAGAGGAGATATGATAGAGGTCTATAAATTAATGAATGAAGTAGAACGGGTAAACGTAGATTGATTGTTTACATCATCAGAATATAGAAAGACTAGAGGACATGCAATGAAGCTACAGGGTAACCTATTTAAGACTAATAAGAAAAAATATTTTTCCACTCAACATGTAATCAAACTCTGGAATTTGTTACCGGAGGATGTAGTAAAAGCTGTTAGTGTAGCTAGGTTTAAAAAAGATTTGGAAAAGTTCCTGGAGTAAAGGTCCATAAATCATTATTAAAAATGACCCGGGATATCACTGCTTGACCCAATTCAAGCATTGTGGAACCTATGTCTTTAGGGGAAACTGCTAGGTACTTATGACCTAGATTGGCCACTATTGGAAACAGGATACTGGGCTTGATGGACCTTGGTCTAACCCAGTATGGCATATCTTATGTTCTTATGACACCCTTCAGTGGATTCCAGAGACACCAGGAATGGATGGCAAAGAGTTAGCTCCCCGTGGAAGTCTCACACATGGATCCCAGAAGGGTCCTTCCAGCGCCTTCTTCCACAGGAGCCCACCAACACCCAACAGAATATTCAAGCAGCAGAACTGCTTCACTCCTGCTAAAAGAAGCCGTCCTGAGTTACCCCAAGGCATCCCTTGGAGGCAAGGCCTGTAGCAAAACAGGGCCACCACTCAAACCAAGGGTTCTGGGTCAAGCTGAAGTTCAGGTGGAATTGCTAAAAGGCTCTAACATCCACTAAGGGCACATTGACTCACCAGGTCCCAAGCAGGGAGGTACCAAGTGATATAAACACACGAACATATGCCCGCATTGCCAGGCCCTAAATGAGAAGGCACCAGGAAACTGCCTTACCAGGAGCCCCTGCCATGCTTCTTCTGTAGGCCCACACCTAACAAGTAAGAGAGAACTACACCACTTGCACAAGTTCAATCTGTGGTCACTAGGAACACAGGATTAAATGGACCGCTACCTGTGCAGAAGATGGCTCGCCCAGGGTCAGAGCCAAGGCCAGAGAGCAATCCCTTCACTAGGCAATTCTAGAGGAAGGGCCTCCCAGCCTGCCTTCCACGGAATCCCCCTGTGCCTGAAAAAGATCCACAACCAGCATCTGCCAGAGAGGCAGACATGGTCTATTGGAAAGCCCTATCTTTGTACTACAATATCCTGTGTAGAAGGGCTGAATTCTCACTTCGCCTGGATGCGAGGAGTTCTGACACAGACAGAACACATGCTAATGAAGCTTGAGATATGCTACTTCACTAACAGTACAGCTGTAAAGTTGCAAGAACTGCTCTGGATCTGCAAGCTCTGCTGCAGCAGAAGGCATGCATGACCATCAGGGCCATGTTCAAGAACACTCACTCCACTGGTTCCCTTAAAAGAGGTGCGAGCTGACCCAGGATGAATGTGACCACTGTGGTTTTCACGTGGAATATCCTCTCTGGGGCCCGGTGAAGGGAGAGTCTTTGGACAACTGGACTGAGTCTCACACCTCCAGCTTTCCCGGCTGGAAACCAGGTGGACAAGCCTCCCTCAGGTGCTTCCCACAGCAAGTGACATCCTGCCATGCTCTACTCTTGCCACGATCACACAGTCCAAAGTGTCTAAGAAAGGGTTAGTAAGGGCCACGGGCATGGTATTGAGCCCTCTGTGGGGGGTATCAACATGCCAGTCAAAAGATGCCCTGGGCATCGCAGTCCAAAACAAGAGCAAAAACTGCAGCTGCAGTGAAAAACTGCCAGGGGCTACGGCTGCACTGTGCTGAAGAAAACCATGGCAGCAAACCAAAAAAAGAAAAAAATCACATCGAAAAAAGTTACTTGGAACCCTGGCAAAATGGAATTTTGAAAAGGGAATCCCAAGGCATCGTGGACTAACCAGGGCATACCTATTAGGGAGGCCCTGGATGCTCACACAGGTTTGGGGAAGCATTTTTTTTTTTTAGAAATTGAAGCTGCTTTATTCAAAAAGCAGCTGGAAGCCTACTGAACTCCCATTGAAATCAATAGGAGAAAAAAAGGAATTTAGAAAAAATACATAAAAAAGGTGAAGATCTGTTAAGGACAACAAACGGGAAAGGAGGGGGATTTGGGCCCAACTTACTGATCCTCCTCGGGGGCCGCATGGCGTCCTCCTGCTCCTCTTCTAATAACCCAAAGGAAACAGCATGGACATAGGGCGGCTGTGAGTGAGGAAAGTAAGGCCTATCATTGCTGCTGTACCAGCTGCTTGCCTATCATTGCTGCTTGCCACCTGCTGGAGGCAGACAATACTGGCTTCTCTCAGTGCTGTACCAGAGCATAAAGTTGCTGGTTTAGCTCATCTGGACTGGTGTAGCAGGATGATAAAAAGAAGAAAATTTGAAAGAAAACTTGCTATAGATAAACTCACATTTCAGGTACACACAAAGCAAGAAGCCAGGAAAAGAGCCAAGTGGACCATCACATGATGAAAGAGTAAGCATAGTTACCCACCTGTAACAGGTGTTCTCCAGGGACAGCAGGAATCAGTCCTCATATATGGGTAACACTGGCGCCGACGGAGCCCCCGCGGAAGCATCTCCCCAGCTTTCAAAGAAAGCCTTTGGGAGATGCCACCACGCATGCGTGATCCCCTTCCCACTTAAGGGTGCCATCTTACTCAGTCAGATGAAATACCTAGAGCCAACAAAATAAGATGGCAGAAATTGTACAGCAACTCCAAGGGGAGGAGGCAGGGTTGTGAAGACTAATTCCTGCTGTCCCTGGAGAACACCTGTTACAGGTGAGCAACTACGCTTTCTCCAGGAACAAGCAGGAAGTCAGTCCTCACATATGGGACTCTGTAGAAAAACACGGCCAACCCATGAGCAGCCACAAGCGAGTCTGAAGAAAGACTAAGGACCCCAGTGTCCAGAGAACCATCGCTCCGGTAGCCTGAACAAGAAGGGTCGGAAGGTCGGAGTTGCCTAAACCCCAAACAGATTACAGAGTATGGCCTGGCCAAAGGTGCTATCCTGTCGGGACTGCCTCTCCAGGTAGTAGTGAGCTGCAAAGATGTGAAATGAGGACCAGGTGGCAGCCTCACAGATGTCTGAAATAGGGACAGAGCACAGGCTTGCAAACAAGGTTGCCATAGCCCTGATTTTGTGCGCCGTTACCCGGCGCTCCAACAAGAGCCCAGCCTGATCGTGGACGAAGACGATACAATCCACCTCCCAGGTGGAGAGGGTCTGCTTGTTAACAGCCTCCCCCAGTTGATTGTGGTCGTAGGAAATGAAAAGCTGTGAGGCTTTGCAGTGGCTCTGGGTACTTTACAGGTAGAAGGACATGACCCTCTTACAATCCAGAGTATGGAGAATGGCCACTACCTTATCGGCATAGGGCTGTGGAAAGAAAGTTGGGAGCACCACCTCCTGGTTGAGGTGGAAGGCAGAAGAAATTTAGGGTGGGTGCAAGCACAACCCTATTCTTGTAGAACCTGATGTAAGGTGGCTCGGCCACCAAGGCCTAAAGCTCGCTGACTCTGTGGGCAAAGGTGAGCGCCACCAGAAAGACGACATTCCAGGAGAGAATGCCAATGGCAGGTAGCTAGAGGTTCAAAAGGCAGCTTGATGAGCTGTGTCAGGACCACGTTGAGGTCCCATTCCGCTGGGGACGGGGGGATGGGAGGCTTAAGAGAGCAGAAGGCCCACATAAATCGGGTAATGAGGGGCTGCTCAGAAAGAAGTGCGCCGAGAGTGCACTCAGTTGCACTCTGACAGTGATGGACTTGAGTCCGGTTTGCAAAAGGTGAAGCAAGTACTCTATAGCACTGTGTGCACCTGGCAAGAGAACAGGTCAACCCATTGCTCTACACACCATATAGAGAATCTGCACCACTTGAAGGCATAGGCCCTTCTCGCAGAGTTCTTACGAGAGGCCAGGATGACTTCCTACACCTCCCTTGGGAGGTTGAAGGGTGCTAAGGCTACCCTTTCAGCAGCCATGCTGTTAACAAAAAGGACCCCAGATTGAAGTGAAAGGAGTCCTCCTCCTGTGTCAGTAGTCCCGGGGCATTCCCCAGAGGGGCCAGGAGCTCAGTCGAGAGGTGGAGCAACAGGGGAAATCAAAGCTGCCTGGGCCACCATGGGGCCACCAGGATGATGGAGGCCTTGTCCTGCAGGACCTTGAAGAGGGTTCGGGTGATTAGTGGCATGGGAGGGAAGGCATACAGAAGGCCCTCCAACCACAAGATGAGGAAGGTGTCTGCTGCTACCCAGGATGGACGCAGTTGCAGACAGCAGAAGTGAGGCAGCTGAGCACTGGTTGGGTTGGCGAAAAGGTCCAGATTCTGGGTTCCCCAAAGTCAGAAGAGCTACTGTGCCACCCTGGGGTCTAGGCACCATTTGTGCGGCTAGGTCTTTTTTAAAACTAGCCTGTCCATTAGGGCATTGTCTTGGCCCGGAAGGTATACCACCCTGAGGAGCATTCTCTGACCGATAGTGTACGAGCAGACAGCAATGCCTCTTGGAAGAGGTGCTGAGACCCTCTGCCACCCTGCTCGTTCAGGTAGACCTGGTTGTACGTTTGGAGTAGCACCAACTGGTTCTGCAGGCTGTGGTGGAAGGCCTTAATCGCCAGAAAAATGGCCTTGAGCTTTTGCAGGATGATCTGCTGCTGGCTCTCTGCTAAGGACCAGCTTCCCTGCGTGGGCAGTTCCTCACAGTGGGTACCCCAACCCAGTAGGGACATGTCTGTGATGAGGACCCTCTGGGGATTTGGGGACTAAAAGGGCATGCAGATGCTGTGTGCCCTGCTACCAGCTGAGCGACTCCGCTAGCTGATGGTACACTAAGACCTTGTCCCAGAGCCTGCCTGTGGCTTGTGTCCACTGTGAGCAGGGACACCACTGAGCCACCCGCATGTGGAGGCAGGCATTAGGAACCACATGGACTGTGGATGCCATGTGGCCCAGTAGGCAAAGCATGGACCGCACCGACGCGGTGTGATGGCGTTGCACCTAGGTGGCCAGGGCCCTGAGGCGATCTGCCCTGTCCTGGAGAGTGACCAGTTGAGCTCCTATGAACTCCAAGTCCTGCATTAAGAGTGAGGTGAGACTTGGGGTGGTTTATCACGAACCCCAAATGCTACAGGTCCTGGATGG
This sequence comes from Ichthyophis bannanicus, assembly GCA_033557465.1. NCBI lineage: Eukaryota > Metazoa > Chordata > Amphibia > Gymnophiona > Ichthyophiidae > Ichthyophis > Ichthyophis bannanicus. The sequence continues at coordinate 919,058,746 of CM066034.1, forward strand.
TGCGGATCGTGGTCTATTGCACCTTGGTGGCCGTGTCCCCCTTTACGAGCCAGTCATCCAGGTATGGGAAGACAAAGACCCCTTGAAGACGGAGGAAGGCGGCCACCACTGCCAGGCATTTGGTGAAGACAATTGGCACAAAGGCTAGTACCCTGTACTGATAGTGGTCACCCCCAACCATGAATCTTAAGTACTGATTCATCCCAGTCACAGGATGTGGGTGTAAGCATCCTTTAGGTCCTAGGAGCATAGTCAATCTCCCTGCTGGAGGTAAGACAGCATTGTCCCAAGGAAAAGCATCTTGAACTACTCCTGCACCAGGAATTTGCTCAGGTTCTGCAAGTCCAAAATGGGCCTTAGGCCCCCTGTTCTTTTTGGGACCAGAAAGTAACAGGAGCAGAACCCCTTTGCCCTCGAGGTGGAGGGGTACTGTTTCCACAGCTCCTAATGAGGCCTAATGCTTCTGCTGACGACTTTGGATGGCCTTTGCAGACATTTTTTTGCACAGGGCGCAAAACTCTGGGTCATGGTTGGCACCTAGACACCGGAGGCAGCAGACATGTGCATTGGTTTGGGATATGTTATAGAGGACAGCAACCTTGGGCCGGAAGGACTGGGGTTTCTAGTCCCACAGGTGCTCCTTGTGGTCTTGGGCAAGCCACTTAACCCTCCATAGCCCATGTTCCCTGTAAAATAGTTATCTCCAAGTTATAATGCCCTGTTCAATGTAATTTCAGTTTGTTCAATGTAAACCGCACTGATGCAGAATAGCGCGGTATATAAGAGAATATAAATAAATAAATAAATAATAAATAAATATTCTTTGCACACCGATCACACTTTTTGAACCCACTTGCCATTGTGCAAAAAGGACCCCTGAGAGGTCAAAGACCCTCAACACAGCCAGCGGTTAGAAAAGGGTGCAAAACCATGCTGGAAGAAAAACAAAAAACAGTTCAGAGACTCGATGCCGGGGTAACAGGGCTCGGAGGCAGAAAAGGTACCGGTGCTAACCAGAGAAGGAAGGCAGTCTTATGCACAAAAATATAAACTTTTTTCCTAGGAAAAAAGACCGACGTCTGTTGGGCTCCGTGGAAAAAGGGAGACTGAGTAAGATGGCACCTTTAGGTGGGAAGGGAACCAAGCATACGTGGTGGAATCTCCCAAATGCTTTCTTTGAAAGCTGAGGAGATGCTTCCGCAGGGGTTCCGTCAGCACCAACATCACTCATATGTGAGGGCTGACTTCCTGCTTGTTCCTGGAGAAAAAGGGGCAATCAGGGAGGATAAGCTATAGCAGAGAGACTAAAAGAATTTGCTTCTGTCTTTACTGAAGACTATGTGAGCAAGCTATCCCATGTGTACACTTGATTTTATAATTGGTTATAATTTTTTTTTATCTTCTCATTACATGTATGTATAATTAGTTCTTATTGTCTTTCCAGTTTTATGGTTTCTTTTGTAGTACACATATGAACCATTCCATTTTATCCAGTATTTTTATAATCATTTATATTTGATATTATTGAATGTTTATTTTAGTCTCTCTCTTATATGATTAATGATTATATGCTATTATTCTTTTAATTAGTTTTGTTACTATTTATGTTCTTATTTTATATTAATTTTATTCCACAAATTGAATGTTTCTTTATTTGGTTTAGCAATTTTTAGATCAGTTGAATCATATATGGCTTTATAATATTCTAATTATTTTATATCTATGTTGTAAATTTATATTCTTATATGTTTTCTAGAACTATCAACCCCTGACAAAAGTTATGCTGAAACACGGCTGGGTCGAGTGACTGATACTCCCTGTTTTTCAAAAAAATCGTTGTTTGTTACCTCACTCTGTACTTGGTTTGCTGGACTTTTCTGCGAGCGTACTGTGCTTTTCCTGTTTGGACAGGTTCCCCAAAAGATAAACAGATTCCACAATGCTTATCCAGGGGTAAGCAGTGGACTTTTCCTCCAGGAACTTGTTCAAACCTTTTTAAACCCCTCTACACTAACAACTTTTATTATATCCTTTATAATGAATTCCAGAGTTTGATTACTTATTGAGTGAAAAAGAAAATTCTCTTTAATCCTAAACAGGTTTCATTGTGTGTTGCCTAGTCTTTCTACTTTTTGATGGAGTAAACAACCAATCTACATTTACCTGTTCCACTCCATTCATTAATTTATTGACTTCAAAATATTTCCGCTTGGCCATCTGTTTTCCAAGTTGAACAGCCCCAGCCTTTTAAGTCTGTACTTATAGGGATACCCGTCCATCCCCTTTACCATTTTGGCGGCTCTTCTCTGTACCTTTTCTAATTCTGCTATATCCTTTTTAAGATATGGCAACCAAAATTACACACAATATTCAAGGTGCAGTCGCACCATGAAATGATAAGAGGCCTTGGTTTTGTTCTCCATTCCTTTCCTTAAGATTCCTAACATTCTATTTGCTTTCTTGGCTGCCGCTGCACACTGGGCAGAAGGTTTCAATGTATTATCCATGACGCCGCCTAAATCCTTTTCCTGGGTTGTGGTTCCTAATGTGGAACCTTGCATCGTGTAACCATACTGTGGAGGTTGTTCTTCTCTAAGTGCATAACTTTGCACTTGTCCACATTAAATTTCATCTGTCATTTGGACATCCAGTCTTCCAATTTATCAAGGTCCTCTTGCAATTTTTCACAATCCTCTTGTATTTTAACAACTTTGAATAATTTTGTCTCATCTGCAAATATGATCACCTCACTCGTTATTCTCATTTCCAGGTCATTTATGAAGATATTAAAAAGCAGCAGGCCCAGCGCAGATCCTTGGGGTACTCCACTATTCACCTTTCTCCATTGAGAAAATTGGCCATTTAGCCCTACTCTCTGCTTTCTACCTTTAACACACCTCTTTGCAGAACATTTTGGTACAGACACCTAACCTAACCTCAAGATATAATGAAAACAGAAGGACAATACACAACTACAATACCCTACCCCCAACATGATGACTACACACAATGATAAACATGAACTACTAAACAGCAACATCCCCCCAAGGACTCTAACAGCTCTATATGCACACAGTCTTGAAATAAAAAAGTCATTACCCATATCTGAACAATGTTACCACTCCTTTACAGATAGTTATCTCATTGCCCACACTCCAATTACTTTATTATTACACTATGTATGTAAAGCAAAACTGTACACAGTGTCACGAGGTGACGCCAGCAGTGCCCATGGAGATAAGTGGAAGTGAGCAAAATAGTAGAAAAAATGACAGCTCAGCTTCACAAACGAGAAAGGGTTGCCAAGAGCAACCGGGGAAAACACATGCACATGGTGTTAGGGAATGCCCAAGCAGAGACGGAGCTCAGAGCTCATTAGAGAATGGGGAGCAGCTGCAGGGGGGCGGAGCCCAGGCTAACACTAAGCACGATATAGTGAGGACTCACTCACAAACAGAGAGCACAGCTGAGAGGATCGAAGAGAGCACAGGGGAGAACACCGGTGGGAGAATCCAGGAGAGCACCGGTAGGAGAATCCAGGATAGCACACACGAAGGAACATGTGAGAGAGCTGTGAGGACAGTGCCAAGGAAAAGCTACAGAGAGTCAGAGGTTGGTGATTTGCAAAGAAGCTGTGGGGAACAGCGAGGCATATCTTACCAGTACCCTGTGGAGCATTGCAATGAGGCAATAGGGAAGGGCAGTCCTACAGCTAAACTTTCGAGGAGTAAACAGCTTATCTCCAAACAAGCAGAAGGGAAGAATTCTTACCCTGAGGCACATTTCTTGGAGGCAGATAAACGCTGTGAGAGAAGGAGAACAGGACGGGGCTATCCACGTCATAGAGAGCAGGAAGCTCTAGGAGTGAAAGAGAGACGTATTCTCCCTAAGAGATGGGACTTAGAGCACCCAGACTTCCTATGCACATATGAGGAGCTATGCAGAGCCCAGGAAGAGGAATACAAACAATACGGTAATTTCCCACCAGCCACGAGGGTAGTGGAGGAAGGGAACCTGTTCACTCCTCGGCAGGGACATTTTGATTCAGAGGGCATTTCTGAGCCAGAAGCACTATCCGATGAAGGAGAAATGCAACTGGAATTCCCTGAAGAGAATTCACAAGAGATAGACATGGATTGTACTTACACTGTGTTTATTCTTTGTGCTGAAGCAGCCAGAAGGGCTAATTGAAGAAACAGCTGTGAAGGTTTCACGTGAGAAACTGTTTCTGTTACTTTTGCTGTTGAGTTAAATGCTGAAGAAAGCTTATATTTTTGTTCCAGTATTTTTCCTTTGTTTGATGTCAGACGTATGGTCTGTAATACCTTTTGTTCCATAGTTTTTGAATCCACCCCGGACGGGGAATAAAACCTAAGTTAACCTTACACTCAGCCTCAACTACACTTATTGGTCTAAGGTATAACTACGGGAACCAGAAGGCTTAGCTACTGCCTTCCCGGGGACGTAACGGCCAGTAAAGCATTGCCCCATTAAGCTGCTCAAGCACCTCTCAGCCTCTGGGCCGGCTAGTGGGTCACAACAGTTACCTGTTATTTGTAACACGTTCTTTTCACTGTATATCTCCCTTGTTCAAGTTTTATTCTGTTCCGTTTACTGTATATCCCCGCAGTGCAAGTTAAATGTAAACTGGTGTAGAAAATGTGTTAAATAAATAACCTGTTCCTGATCCACAATAGTACACTGCCTTCTATCGCATTACTTTTTAATTTCACTAAGAGTCTCATGAGGAACCATGTCAAAGGCTTTCTGAAAATCTAGATACATTATATCGACTGTCTGCCTTGGAAGAAAGACCTGGCAATCTACTTCCAGTCACGCTGCCAAGAAAAGCCATGTGCTGCTGGGTCGCCAGGAGTCAGCATTGACTCGAAAGCACATATTGCATTTGTTATTCACACTTTCAAAAAAATGTAACAAATTAGTAAGACAAGACTTTCCTTGGCTAAAGCTATGTTGACTTTCTCCTATTATACCATCGCTATCTCATGTTCAGTAATTCTTTTTCTTTATAATGGTTTTTCCATTTTGCCAGGTACTGACGCCAGGCTTACCGGTCTATAAGTTCCCTAGGTCACCCCTAGAGGCCTTTTTAAAAATTGGTTTTACATTGGCCGTTCTTCAATCTTCAGGTACTACAGATTATTTTAATGATAGTTCTGCAAGCTCATATTTCAGTTCTTTCAACACCCTCGGATGTATACCATACGGTCCAGGTGATTTGCTTCTTTTCAGTTTATCAAATAGTTGTAATACATCTTCATGTTTTATCAATATGTCTTTCGATTCTTCCGATACATCACCTTTAAATGCCATTTCAGGCATAGGTAGCCTTCCTACATCTTCTTCAGTAAAGACCGAAGTAAAAAATTCATTCATTCTCTCCACTATGGCCTTGTCCTCCCTTAACACCCCTTTTATCCCTCTAATATCTAATGGTTCAGCTGACTCTCATAGGTATTTTGCTATGAATGTACTTGAAAAAGTTTTTATTATGTTTTTTTGCTTCTATGGCAAGATCTTTTTCAAAATTTCTTTTTACCTGCCTTATCAATGCCTTGTATCTAATTTGCCAGTGCTTGTGCTTCCCATTTTCGTCATTTGGCTCCTTTTTCCATTTCCTGAAAGATGATTTTTTTTGGCAGTGACAGCCTCTCTGACCTCACCTTTAATAAACCATGCTAGCAGTTTTTTGGCCTTCCTTCCACTTTTCTTAAAGCGTGGAATACATCTGGTCTGGTTTTCTAAGATAGCATTTTTGACCACCACGCTTGATACAAATCTTTAACCTTTGCAGCTGCTCCTTTTAGTTTTTTCTTAACTATTTTCATTTTATATAGTCTGCCTTTTGAAAATCGGAAAAGTAGTACTGTGCATTTCCTTGCCGTCCTCCCTCCATTTAATAAAACAAATGTGATCATGCTATGATCACTATTACCAAGTGATCCCAACACGCTTATCTCTTGCACCAGATCCTATGTTCCACTAAGAACTAGATCCAAAATAGCTTTCCCTCTTGTTAGTTCATGAACCAGTTGCTCCAAGAAGCACTCATTTATTTCAACAATAAACTATCTCCCTAGCATGTGCTGTTGCAACACTGACCCAATCGATACTAGGATAATTGAAATCACCCATTATTACAATATTATAACTTTTGGTAGTTTCTCTTATTTCTTTTAGTATTTCTTCATCCATCTGTTCATTCTGGCCAGGTAGTCGGTAGTACAGCCCCCACTACCCCCTTTTTACATGGAATTTCTATCATAAAGATTCTATAGTGTATTTTGTTTACTGCAAAATGTTTATCTTATGTGACATAATGCCTCTCTAACACAAAGTGCAACCCCTCTACCAATTTGATCTACCCTATCATTGTAATATCATTTATATCTAGGTACCACAGTGTCCTACTGGTTGTCGTCCTTCCACCAGGACTTTGAGATGCCAATTATATCTAACCTTTCATTTACTGCTATTTATTCTAACTCTGCCATCTTATTTTTTAGACTTCTAGCATTTGCATATAGTCTTTTTAGAGGTTGCATTTTATTCTTATTAATCTGGTTATCAGCTGGTAGGGTTAATTTTGAATCTTTCAGCTCTGTCTGCTCTGGGTTACTTTTATCTTTATTGGAACCTCTCTATTGGGAAGCCCTAACTTCCCTCTTTTGCTAGTATGCTTCAAGGATACTTCCTTCCGAACTGTGCGCTCATGTGCGACTGTTGGCTTTTCCTTATTATCTAGTTTAAAAGCTACTTCATTTCCTTTTTAAAGGTTAATGCCAGCAGCCTGGGTCCAGTCCGGTTGAGGTGGAGCCCATCCTTTTGGAAAAGCCCCTCCTTTCCCCAGAATGTTTCCCGGTTCCTAACAAATCCAAAACCCTCTATGCACCATTGTTTCATCCATGCATTGAGACTCCAGAGTTCTGTCTGCCTTTTGGGTCCTTCGTGTGGAACAGGAAGCATTTCTGAGAATCATACCCTGAGAGTTCTGGATTACTTAAAAGCCTAAATTTGGCCTCTAGAACCTCCGTCCCATATTTTACTATTTCATTGGTACCAATATGTACCAAGACAGTAGGCTCCGCCCCAGCACTATCTAAAACCTTGTCTAGGTGGCATGTGAGGTCTGCTATCTTTGCACCAGGCAGACATGTTACCAGGTGATCCTTATGTCCACCAGCCACCCAGCTATTTACATGCCTAATGATCAAATCACCAACTATAACAGTTGTCCTAACCCTTTCCTCATGGGCACATGTCCCTGGAGAAGCCTCCTCAGTGCGAGAGGATTTTACATTACCTGGAGGCCATATATTAACTACAAGATCACTTTCTGCCACACCAAAGTGATGCTCTCCTTTCACATGACCTCTCTCCTCCATGGCAACAGAGAGGCTGCCAGACTGGAGGTGGGACTTCAGGACTACATCCCTGTAGGTCTCATCTATATACTTCACTGTCTTCCTTAGCTACTTCGTCAGCTATTCTAGCCTCCAGAGATCAGACTCATTCTCTGAGAGCAAAGAGCTCCTTGCACCTAGTGCACACATAAGACTCCCCCACCAACTTTAAGAAAATCATACACATGATACTCGGTGCAGAAGACTGGATAGCCTCCATCTTACTGCTGGACTGCTGCTGTCTAAATCTTAGTTTAAAGGTTTTGTTAAGACATTTAAGTTGGTTTTCTACAACTATCCCTAGCAACTTTAAGTAAACAAGTATACCTAATAGGTTTAAGGGACTTTGTTCATATCAGGATTAATTTCAGAGCCTTAATTACGCTATACCTGATGAGAATAACTAGCTACACCTGAAAGTGAATTTGACTACCTCTGTCCCTATAAGGGCAGTAAGAGTCTATAAATCTAAGATTAGACCTGGGGTGGGTCAGAGTTGAGGTGGGCGGAAGGGAAAGAAGCAATATAAGCCAGCTTGCTGAAACAGTGCCCTATGTGACTTTAAAATAAACAGAGATTTTATCAGTTTAAACCCAAAGAGTTCTCTTTAACCCAAGAGACTGAGAATTACCAGCAGTAAATCACCTGGACTGGAGAACTCAAAGATGAAATTGCAGAACTACTATTAGTGATTTTTACCCTATTGTTAAAAATCTATGGTACCAAAGGTTTGGAGGTGGCTAACAACGCCTATTTTTTAAAAAAGGGTTCCAAGTGATCCAGGAAACTACAGACCGGTAAACCTAATGTCAGTACAGGGCAAAATGCACATACACAGCACTAAAACAGGGTTCTCAGAATGTGGACGGGAGGGGGTGGAACAGGGGGCATGGTCAGGCGTGGAGACGTATAAAGCGTATTCAGGAAAGGCCCAGATACGCCCTTGTCATATCACCCATACGTCTACGTTATACCTGCTGAAACGTGGAATAAGGGAAGAACTTTGAAAAACTTTCACTCCTAACTTCAATGCGTCCCATAGAGATGAATGGCTATGACAAGTCTGTAGTGATCCGGTGTCTGCTGTCTGGGAGAGCAAAAGATGCAGTGGAAATGAATAGAATGCACAGGTGAGGGATGTTTGTATACTAAAGTAAAAGTAAAAAATGCTCTAACAGAAATGTTAAGCACTGCAATAGTCTGTATTCTGGCATGTGCTGTATATGCCAAAGGGGCTATGAAAGGCCTCCCCAACAAATGCTTTGGAAAAATGGGAACATAGCTGTAGGGATGGTATGTGTTTGGCTGAGCAATGCAGATGAGATGTGTAGTCCGGAGACGCCATGCAATTATGCAGTAGCAGCATTTGTGCACAGGTGAAGGGCATGGTCGTAGCAGAAGTATATTATCTGTGACTGCAAGCAAGAGTATGTGTGTTTGTGTATTGGATGTATGAGAGCTGCAGGAGAGGCCCTGGTGTACTTAAATCCAACACAGGAAGGACATGTATGCCTGGACAGTACCTGGACCGTAAGCCTGACTGCAGCATCACTAGGTGCCTGTGTGAATGGGCAGTAATGTCTGTACAGCTACCCTGCAGCAACATAGCAGGGACATGTCCCTGTGAATAGTGGGGTAGCCTCAGAGCCCCCACTATTCACAGGGACATGTCCGTGTGAATAAGGCCTATGCTGCTGTGCGGACGGCACTAATGCATATCCAAATACACCATCAGAGTCTCGAACATTGTGCACATTTGTCAGGACAGAGGATGATGCTTTTGGGCATGTGTTTCTGATGATTGCACTGTTGCATGTTGGCATCCTGATGGTTTCCTATGAATGCCAGGGATATGCTTTGCCATACAGCTGTACAGATCTGTTTCATTTTTTTCTGGCCAATTCCTCGTGTTGCACATACTGTTTTCAGCGATGGCCACTGAACAATTGGACAAAGATGTTCATCACATGCCATGTCTGTTTTGCTGCAGGATCTGCCAGGACAAACATCTCTCTTTCCACTTGCCTTTTCAATAACTAGTGCACACAGATGACCGTGTACTGTTTTAGGCATACAACAGACATGTATATATAACCAGGGTTGCCTAACCTAATCTGCTTCATCAGTATTACTGTTTTGTTTGCATGGGCACTACACTGTCAGCGTGAGCATCAGCTTCAGAGATGTTCGTTTTGCCTGTGGAGGCGTGGCCGCACAGAGATGGACAGCATCACACACATCTATCTTTTCAGAATATTGCAATCAAGGGGGACGTACACGCCGTTTGCTGTGTTTACCTGTGTCCCATTATAGCAGTGTGAGCCCATGTTACCCCTGACGTGCTGTTTGTACCGCACCGGGAACACATATCTCCCTGATTCTGGAACCACAGGCGCGTCTTACCTCCATGGTTTCAGAATCGGGTATATTATGTGCATGTTTTCACTTTAGATGTTTCTGCCGGCCAGATGTGAACGTTATAGAACCGGCCTCATAGTGTATTTAGATGTTCAGAAAGCATTTGACAAA